>OZ038387.1:27358253-28031618 GCA_964036045.1 Eutreptiella sp. 'Long Island Sound 2002'
GGTTTGGTTAGGAGTCAAGGGTTAGCGGTTTCGGGGTGTGGCTCGGGTTTGATTTGTGCTTGAGTTCTGGCTCGGTTAGGCGGTTGCGCGGGGCCGGGCGTGTGGGTAGCGGCGTCCACGGAGTCGTGCGCCCGAGGCGGGTGCGGGGTGGTGCGTGTGGGCCGGCCGTTGGCCGGTGGCCTCACTGGGAGTCCCACACGGAGGGGTCGACGGGCGTGCCGGGGGCGTACGCAGCGTGCAGGTTGGGCAGCAGCGGGCGCACGTGCAGGGCGTCGGCGTGCCCGATGGGGACCTCACTGAGGACCAAGGGGTTGGCGGTAAGTAGTATGCGATGCCCGGGAGGGGTGGTGGCGGGGAGCGGGAGGATGTCCGCGGCCCGCGACGTGGGGGCGAACACGGCGTGGGTCGGGTGCGGCCCCGGGAGTGGTGCTGGGGGGAGCGGGACCACAGGACGGCGGTCTACTGTGAGGTGCCAAGTGCCGCGATGGTGGAGGAGCCGGACTAGGGCGATGCTGTGGCGCAGTGTGTGGGGCTGGGTGCTGGGCGGCGTGGGGACGTGCGGCGGGAGGGGGGGGGGGCGGGGCGGTGGCGTGGGAGGGGGCACGGCGGAGGAGTGACGTCAGTGACGTGTGTGTCGTGCTGAGGGTGGAGAGGAGCCCACGGTATCGGGCCCGGGTTCGGCGCCTTTGGGCGTAGTGGTGCTCGTTGTCGTGTGCGTTGGCTTCCTTCGGCGTCTGGTTTGTTTGGTGACTTCTGGGCGGGGCCTGGCGTGGCGCCCCGTGGTGGTGCTGTGCTGGATAACAGGGTTAGATGGCGGCGCCGCGGGCCGGGGGGTCAGGCACGTCGTGTTGTGTGGCGCGCAGGGCTCCTGGGGTGTTGTGGGTGTCGCCAGTGTCGGTGCGCCGACGCTTGTGGGGTGGTGAGGGGGTGTGTGCGTGCGGGGCTGGGCTTTGGGTGATGTCCCACAGGCGGATGCCGTCTCGCCGCGCTTCCTGGAGGGTCTCCCGCAGGCGCCTGAGGACGTACGGGTGGTCCTGGGGCGCGGGGAGGTTGCGGGGGTGGACTCCCAGGGGGTGGAGCGCATCGGCCAGCATGGCTTCCCATGCGGCCTGCGGCATCCACCCCCCCGCCGGCCGGAGGCGGCAGTTCTCCACCGACCCCTTGCGGGGCCGATGGACCAGGCCCTCGAGGGAGGGCTCTCCCCGGGCCCACTTCCGCAGCTCCCAGAGCTGCGTGTGTGTCCAGCGCTGCCACCACTGTTCCTGGGTGGGCCTGCGGTCTTGGGCGGAGGAGTGGGCGTGGGTGGGTGTGATGGGGTCGTGGGGGCCGGCGGCGGTGGCGGGCCTGGGGGATTCCTCGTAGTCCTGTTCCGTGGGGGTGCGTGGGGAGTGGGGGTGCACGCGGATGTGGACCCGCGGGTGTGCGCGTACGGTCTCCGCCTCGGGGTTGGGCGGGGATTCGCGGCGGCGGCGGTAGTGGGGCATGCGTTGCATGTGGGCTGTCATCGGGGGCCGGTAGGGGGGCGGGGGCGCTGCTGGTGGACCCTGGAGCGGTCCGTGGGCCTGGGGTGCGGGCTTTGGGAGATGGTGGGACGAGGCGCGTCGCGCTTCGGCCGCGGCGCGCTCCGCCATGAAGGTGGTGGCGGTGGCGTCGGTGACGGTGGGGGGGCGCCGCGCTGGGCGCTGCTGCCTTCGGGCCTGGGACGGCTGGGGCCGGATGTCGTAGAGGACATCCTGGGGGGGCCAGGCCCGAGCTGCCGTCGTGGCGCCGGGTTTGGGCTTGGGCTTGGGCTTGGCTGCGGGCCGCTGTTTGGCGGCGGCCTTGGGCTTCGGCTGGGTCGTGGGCATGGGCTTCGCCGGGGCGTGGGCTTTGGCGGCGGTGGGGCTGCTCGCGTTGGGGGCGGGTTTGGAGGCCCGTTTGGGAGGTGTCCCCCGCGGCCTGGGGGGTGGAGTGCTGGATGAGGACGTGGTGGTGGTGGTGGTGGATGAAGTGGTCCCGGTGGTGGAGGTTGTGGAGTCGGAGGCGGAGGAGAGGGCCGCGGGAGACGGTGGAGGGTCCCGGGCCTCGGGGGCGGGCGTATGATGCTGGGTCCTGTAAGTAGCGAGAACGCGGGTGCAGGTTCGGGCATCGGGCGTGTGCGCGCTCTTTCCCTGGTGATCCGTGCGTGCTGGTGCTGGCGTGGCGGTGTTGTCTCGGCTGTGCGGGCACGTGGGTTACCCGGGGGGTGGCCATATCTGCTCCAGGACGCGGGGGTGTGTCTGCTGGAGGTAGTCGAGGGTCTCGAAGAAGCATCGCTGGATGCCGGGCATGTCCTCCTCTGTGAGGTGGGGGTAGTTTTGGGTGGGGGTGTGGGGGCCCGGCCATAGCAGCGCCATGAGGCGGGCTGCCACCATGTACGGGCATAGTTGTGGGGTGGTGGGGCGTGGGGGGATGGGTCCCCCGCGGTTTGGGGGGGCTTCCATCTGCTGGGGGCGCAGCGTGACCACCCACACCCATCGGTCCGCGGGGATCCCCCAGGTCCGTTGGGTCCACTTGGCGAGGCAATACATCGCCCTACCAAGGCCCTGGTAGCCGCTGCGGATGGAGAGCAGCGCGTCCAGGGATTCGGGTTCCCACGTGCCCCAGATGTGGGGGTCGTCCGGGTCGTCCCCCCTGGCGTACGTGTCGGGGGCTGGGTTGTGTGTGGGGGGGGTGTAGTCGGCGGGGAGGAGGGAGTCGGTGCCGTGTACCACCCAGTGGTCTGTGGGTGCGTCGTAGGTGGTGGTGGAGAGGGTGTAGTGCAGATTGTACATGAGGGTCATGTACGTGGAGGGGGCTGGCTGCTGCTCGTCGGGGGTGGGGATGTCCCCCGGGACGTGGTGCCGGAAGTTGCTTAGGGAGGCCATCCGGGCCACCCATGTTTCCCGCTCCCACTTTTTGGTGCTGTCGGGGGTGGCGTCGGGTGGGGGGTGGGCCATGTTGGGCTCGCGGTAGCGGGTGCGGCCCTGGGTGCTGTCCCGCTCCGGCACGGGGTGTCCGACCAGGTGTCGCCCCCAGTCGATGGGGGGTACCCAGATCCGGCTCCCCGTGGGGGGCGGGCTCTCGCCGTCTGGGGTGGCGCGTGGGGGGCGCTCGTGTCGGGCGACGTGGAGGAAGGCGTCGAAGAGGAAGTCTCTGACGCCTTCCCCCAGGGTGGCCGCCTGGACCAGGGTGGCCGCCCGGACCGGGGTGCTGGTGCCGGAGGTGCGGAGGTACAGCACGACGTCCTGTTCCCCGACCCCCCGGAGGTGCTGCCGTACCGCTGCAAGGTTGTGCAGGGCGTAGGGTTCGGCCGGTGCGGCGACTGGTGGTGCGGGGTGTGATGGGGGGGGTGGTGTGGGTTGGGGGGGGTGGTCATCGTTGTCGCGCGTGGGGTCCGGTGATGGGGTCTCTTGTGGCGGTCGCGGGAGGGGGGATTCGCGGTGGCATGTGTCGGCGGGGGCATCGACATCGATTGCCTGGTGCTGGCTGCCGCGTGTTGTGTCCGTGGCCTGGTCTCGGGGGGGGGGCGGGGGGGGCCGGTGTGGGGGTGGCGCTGTTGGTGGTGGGGGGGGCGGGGGTGGGTGTTGTGCTGGCTGGGGGTCTGGGCGTCCCTGTGGGTCGCGTCGGTGTTGCGTGTGTGCACCGTGTCGCCCTTGCGGTTCTTGACTGGTTGTGGTGCCGGGGTGTGGGTGGGAGGCCACCGCATGAGCGTCCGGGTGGGGCTGTGGTCCGTATGTAATGGGTGGCTGCTGGTGGATGGTGCTCGCTGGTATGGGGTGTGGGTGGGGGGGCTGCTGGTGGTGGTGGGGTGGGGGGGGCGGGGGTGGGTGTTGTGCCGGCTGGGGGTCCGGGCGTCCCTGTGGGTCGTGTGGGTGTTGCGTGTGTGCGCCGTGTGGCCCTTGCGGTTCTTGACTGGTTTCGGTGCCGGGGTGCGGGTGGGAGGCGACCGCATGAGCCCCCGGGTGGGGTTGTGGTCCGTATGTGATGGGTGGCCGCTGGTGGATGGTGCTCGCTGGTATGGGGTGTGGGTGGGGGGGCTGTTGGTGGTGGTGGGGCGCCCCTACTCGGTCCTGGTGTTGCCGGTGTGCGTGCGCGGCTCCTCGCGGGTCCATGGGGGTGTACCGTGGCTCGTATGTCGTGGGCCCGTGTAGCGGGGGCGGTGGGTGGTGCTTGACCGCGTGGTGGTGGTGTGGAGGGTGTGTCGGTTGTGTGTGCTACCCTGGCGTTGGTGGGTGTGGTGGCAGGGGCTGGTGGTGGTGGTACACGTGATGGTGTAATGCGGTGATGTGCGCTATGTGGGGTGGGTGGTTCGCGGGGCCTGGTTGTGCTGAGGCGTGGTGGGGATGTAGCTGGTGGGGGCCGCTGTAGCTTGGGGGCATTAGGGGGTAGGGGTTGGGAGGGACGGGGGCGCGGTGGTGGTGCTGGTGGTGCCATGTCCCCTGGCTCTGCGCGTACGGTGTTTCTGGCATGGTGTGGACGTGTGTGGGCGGTGGTGGCTGACTGGGCTGCAGGGTTTGGGTGCTGCGGTACGGTGGTGGTGGTGGGCGTTGGTGGTGGTGGTGTTGTTGGTGTGCCCCGGGGGTCTGGGCGTGGGGTGGTGCGGTGTGGCTGGACCCGGGCCTTGGTCGGGGCGTCGCGCCCTGCTGGCGGGCGCGTTGGCGGGCCCCCTGGTGCCGGTGCCCCTTGGTCTTTTTGGCCTGGTGGGTGTCGGGGGCGGGTGAACCCTCCTGTCCCCGTGGGGGCGACGGGGAGCGGGCGCGCCAGCGGTGTGCCTCTTGGAGGCTCGTCTTGAGGCCTCTGACGTAGGCCTCCTGGTCCGTGAGGCTCATCCGCGTGGCGGTGGCCTCGTCGGGGGCGGCCAGGTGGGCGTCCCGGAAAGACGCCCAGCCCTCCGGGGGCGTCTGTTGTGTGGGGTGGGGGTGGTGTGCCGGGTAGAGGAGTGCGCTGAGGGGGTAAGGTGTTCCCTTCCGTCGGCCGAGGGCGTTTGCGAACCGGCGGCACGTGGCTCGGAGATAGGCTGCTATCTCCTCTGGTGCCGTGTCGGCCCACGCTTCCGGCGTCAGGGCTGCTGCTTGGGGGGCCGGGAGTTGTGGGTCTGGGAGGTGTAGGTCTCGGTGGTGGAGGTATAGGGCGAGGAGGATGTGGCGGGCCGCCACGTTCAAGCCGCCTCCGCTGTGGCGTAGGGGTGGGCTGTGGGGGGGCAGGGGTGTGTTGCCCGCGGCCACGGCTATGGCCCATGCGTGGTCCGCCGCGTCCGCCACGTAGTACCCTCCCAGTTGGTCCCGGAGAGTGTCGGTGAGGTACCCGAAGAAGCTGGGGTGGCTGGCGGGGGGGGGTGCGTCTGGGGCCGCGGGCCGTTCGCGGTGGCGGGGGTTGAGGTCCCCGCAGTGGGGGCAGTGGGTGAGGCGGTGCGCGGCTCCCAGGCAGACCCAGTGGTCTGGGTTGCAGGGCAGGGCTGTCTGTGGTAGCCGCTGGCGAACGCAGAGGGGACATGCGGTGGCTGGTGGTTGGTGGTACCTGTGGACGGACGGCGGCGTGGGGGGATGGGGGCTGGTGGCGCGCGCATGCTGGAGCGTGTGCGGTGCCTGTGGCGCCCGTGTGTGCTGTGCCAGTGCTGTGCTCGGTGGACGGTGTGTAGACGTGGTGGGGGTTCGGTGTTGGTATGTCACGGGGTAGGTTCTCATGGTTGGTAGAACAGGAGTTTGAGGAGGTGGGCTTGGTCTGTTGGGGGCAGGGTTGCCGCATGCTGCAGGTATTTGTGGGTGCGGTATGTGAGCTGCTCCGCCGTCTTTGCAACGGCCGTCCGCTGCATGTGTGCCGCCGTGGCCTGGGGGTCCTCCGCGTGGGTGCGTAGTAAGGTGTAGACGGCAGTGGGGACGAGTCCCCTGCGGACTGCCTCGAGCACCTCCGTCTGCTTGAGGACGGTGGTGAGTTGCTGGGTCGCCGGGGACTGCGCCAGCCATCCGGCGTGCTGTGCGATGGTGTGGGTTGGGTTCCAGTCTGTGAGGGTGTCCAGTCCCCTGTACAGGGGGCACGCCTTGAAGTGGTCCCATGTTTCTTCTTCCGCGTGGCTGCAGATGCATTTGGTGTGTCCTGCGGGGACGTGGATCGAGCGGCGCGTATACCATCGGTGGTATCGGGTGAGGAGGGGAAGTTGTTCGAGGGCGAGTTGGAGTCGGGGCTTTTGCAGGTGTGCTGGGAGGCTATCCGGGCGCAGGGCGGAGTAGTAGAGGGGGGTGTGGACGGAGTTTTCGAGGCGTCGGAGGAGTTCGGTGTTTGCTGGGTGGCCCAGTGTGGTGGCGAGTTGCTGGATGGGTGTGGGGTAGTGGTACTGCTTGTCTCGATCCGTGTACGGCGTGTCCTCGGGCATCCATTGGGGGGGCTGTGCGGCCAGGGGTATCGGGGGCAGGTGCTGCAGGTGGCTGTGGTGTGGGGTGTCCAGTCGCACGCGTTCGAGCCCTGGGGTGTGGTTGGTGTTCTGGTGTTTGGCCTGCGTGTCTGCGCGTCCATTGCCGTATGCGTAGCGGTGCGACTCCTGCTTGACGATGTGTAGGGCGTCCTGGGGGTGCATGCCTTTGAAGGCCATCCATAGTCCCAACGCTTGTGTGGTGAGGCCGGAATCGAGTGCTTTGTGGAGGGGCAGGTCCGCAAGGCGCCTGGTGAGGTGGATGTCGACCGTGGCGTCCACGACTACCCAGATGTTGCGGGGCCGGACCGTCGTGGGTGGCGGTGTGGCGGTGACGGCGTCTGCCATGGTGCGCAGTTCGCCGTGGGAGGACGCCCCAAAGATGGTGGTCCCGGTGTGGTGTTCCACGTGGAGGCCGTCTGCGTGCCGGGTGATGCGCACGGAGGCGCAACCGACCGTGGGGGTGCGTTGCTGGGTGCCGGATGCGTCAGTGAAGTAGATGATGTCGGTGTCGCTGGGTATGGGTAGGCGGGCGATTGCTGTGGGGTGATAGACGTAGATGGGGTTCCCCTGGGTGGTTCTGGCGGTGATTTGCGTGGGTTGCAGTAGTGGCGCTGCATAGACGCCTATTCCCTGGGTGATGATGGCCTGGGCTCGTGGGCCGAGGCGGAGGAGGCCCCTGTCTGGGCGTCCCTGGGTCATATACGCGTACATCAGGTGGAAGAGGTATCCCGTATTGGGGTGGAACTTCTGGCACGTGATGGTCTGTCGCCGCTCCTTGTCGTCTTTGTCGCCGTGGAGGGTGGGGCATTTGTGCTGTAGGGGGCGCATGGGCGCCTCCTGAGGTCCTGCGCGGTGTGGGTCGCAGCGGTCGTACTCCATGGCTACGCTGTCCGGGTCTGCCCGCTCGTTGGTGAACGTCCATGTCGCCGTGGGTGTTCGGGTCCAGGCTACGTGCGCCGGGTGGTCTGGGGGTACCGTGTGAAACCAGGGGGAGAGCCATGCCTGCTGGTCGGCGGTGGCGGCGGCGGTGGGGGTGTGGTAGTGGGTGGAGATGAGGTGCAGCAGGGGCAACGGAGTGTCGAGGGCTGCCGGGCCGCAGTGCCAGCACGTGCGTGGTATGCCCTGGTCACTGTGTCTGACTGGTGGTACATCGGTCTCCGGTGCATTGTGTTTGGGGATGGACCAGGGGGCATGGTGCTGAATCCAGAGGAGGATGGCCCCTCTCTTCTTCTATTCGTCACTCCCCCCCCTGCTGAATCCTTGGGAAACCAGGTAGGGCGACTGACCTTCATATTTCTGAGCTCTTGGGGCCTTGAAGCCCATACGACGTTGCGCAACGGACGCCGCTGTCATCGGCATTGCGATTTTTGGTGTGTGGTCTGGTTCCATGGCACTTGTGGAATCCAGACCAGTCGACGTGTGTCTCGAGACTATATATGGCCTGAACTCAGGCGTTTTACTATCCACCCTCCTGCATATGCCTTATCCTGACCGTGGCGTGGTTTGGCGCCCTGTCCAGAGTGTGTTTACACGCCTATTTACCCAGCTTATTGCTTGTTTTTCTGCCCTCCAGGATATGTGCATTTGTATGTTAAGTGTTATCAGCCCATCGCTGAGGGATGGACTGTTTTTCACCACGAATCGAATACGAAGGCGCCTTGAGTCGCCGTGTACATGTTCATACAGCCTGGTCCAGCCTGGACCAGTACCTGAATACAGATACTACTGTTTGAGTGCCCGTGATACCGTGTGCCCTATTCGCTGTGATGTGGAGATCCTGATGGCGCCAGGCGGGAAGCCCAGTTGCCTGACTACACTCCCAGCGGTCCGCCACTGTCAGTTCCAGTGTGAGCCTACCGACTCGCAGACGCACTTGCAGTCGGATGGCGGCCTCCGGTGCTCCTGACCTCGGTCAGTCTGCCTGGGAAACTGGTGGTTTGAGGAGTCGACGCCTCCGCCCACACTGCATGAGGACTCCCTCATGTATGGCCTTCGTGGTAATAGGGCGAGGGAAAAGACGGCCTTGATGCCCGATCCCTTAAGGGGGAGCTCGTTCGGCTGTGCCACTCTGGACTCGCGTCGTATGGATATGGACATGGTGCGCCCGAGGAAGGACCCGTGGGGATTCTCCCCAGTCGGCGGGCCTTGGGAAGCTTGGGGTAGCCTGATGGATCTTTGTGGTCGCTCTTGACCTGTGGGACCACCCCGGTCGTCGTGTGACGCCTATGTTGGCCGTGTATGCCACTGCCACTGTGGTAGTGACCGTAGCAGCCGGCACCCGGTGCGCCTGGTATGGGTTAACGGGTCCTTTGGATGCCGAACAATCGCCGCCAGGACCCGGGACTTGATACTTGATACCATACTTGCAGTTACTAACAGTTACAGCATCATACCTGTTTTACCGTGGGATCGCGATGGGCAACCTAACCCGCAGACCGGCCTGAAGTGAGGATGTGACACCCCCCCCCCTTCAGGGGATGGTCCTGGGTACCCGCTGCCATGCTTGGGTGTTATCGAGCCCCCCCCCAGGGTTTGCTCTAAGGAGGGGGGTGAAGCGGTACCCAGAACCTATGGCCCATGGCCCGGAGGCCTGTGAGCCGTCACACCCGTTATGGCCCATGGCCCAGAGGCTTGCGAGCCGTCACACCCGTGCGGAAGCCGTTGACACCGGCTATCCCTGTTCTCTAACCCGTGAAATCTGGAATCCGATTTCTAACCAATAAATCGATGTAGAATTACCGTGATTTTATTGTCTTGATCGATTTTCGGGCAGAAATCGGTGAAATACCCGATTTCTACCGCGATTTCTAATTGTCGTGAAATCGCCGCCTGATGTCGCCTGTTCTCGCGCCTTCGTCGCTTCTCCGTGGCGAGTTTTGTGATTGACTTTTCTCGAGTACCTGTGAGGTTCTAAGAGAACTTAAGGGCTGAATCTAGAGGGTATTTAATGTACTTTCATCTGGTGTGTTCACCAGAATTTTTCGCCGTTGCGTTTTCGAGAAAATCAGCGCGCAAGGCTTTCCGTCGATCGCTCGAACTCATGCTTCTCAAGGACCAAGAGTTCGCAGAGAACCCTACGTCTCCCCCCTATGTCTTTCATCCATGCCCCTTTCACGCGGGCATATCATCTTGCTTAGGGAAGCGGGCAATGGCGGTGTTTTAGGCAGCCTATGGGTCTCACAAACCCAAGTCGTTTGCGTGCGCAAACGCTAACTTTGTGGCCTTGTGAGCATGAACGTCAATGACCGAACACAATGCTCACAAGACCAAAAGCCCGAGGCCATTTTCGTTTTACGAGCCAACTCAACGATGGCTCCACGCAATTCAATGCGTACCAAAACTCTATTTTCAAAAGAGGGCAAGTTTTGATCGAAAATTAGGCCAAAATGGCCAAACCCCCCAGGCTCGTACTCGAAGCCTATGTGGAGTTGAGCCTCGAACCAAGGCAATATGTAAAGTAGAGACCACGAAGGACATCGTGGATGGCTTGGTTGATTTTTACAACCATGTCTTCTATTTTCTATAATTTCGCCTTATGAGCACGCGTGCCACATTGCCTCTTTGCACACGCGCTCATATGCAAGCACTAATGACACGAGTGGGCGGAGACAATCTAACCATAGGGTGCATATTTGAAAGCACCTACTATGGGCCTACTCCAAAAGTGTTTACTCATATTTTTGCTCCTCAAGGTCCCAAAGATATGTTCCTGCCAATATCGCCGATATATGCACTTTTTCCCATAAATAGTGTGCTTCAAGGATTGAGGTGTTAAAAATGCTTTCATTGTCCTTTGAACCTCAACCCTTGTTGCAAAAGGGAAGCAAAGCTTTGGTTTGCATCCATGCAAAAGCCCGAGGCTCCTTTCTCTTACGATACGGAGATACGATATTTGGAGGGACCACTTTTGGGTGAATTTTGGCCGTTTTGCCCAAAATGGCCACAAACTCCTTCTCCCCCTGATTTCACCCCCAAGGTTGCGTGCGCCACTTGACCAGGGGTAAGGGCAATTCAGAGAGGGCACGTAAACCCGCATCAAATGGGATGTTTCCCCATGTGGCCTCTCCTTTCGATGGGAGAGTTGTGAGTCACCCAAGTTGGGGCATGTTGCCATTCTGCCCCATACGTGTGTCACTTTCCCACCAATGGGGAAAATAGCTAGAGGCGACCATGAAGGATGGCAAGTGGCATACATTGGGACCTAAGTCCCATGTGTCTATCGCATCTTTGGTTGAAAGGATCCTCGCCGTGGCCATGGAGATATGGAATCATGAGTGCGGGCCATTTTGGCCAAACTTCGCTGTTTTTGCCATTGTATGCCATATTGCAATTACCATATCTCGATGGGGCACGGGATCTAGCCGAGGAGGAAGGGCGCATATTGTAGCAGATGACCAAAGGTTGAACGCCCTTGAGTTTCGTATTTGCTCCTCCGGCTCATCTGGAGTTATTCAAATTTTGGTGCGATCCACGATCCCCACCTTTGCACCGCATGTTGCTTTCTGCCCCGTCCGTGTGGTCATCCCCTCGGTGAACAGTAAGCAGCCAGCGTGACAGCAAGCGATAACCCAGGGCATGGGACCAAAGGGGATATCAAGGGTTGTGAATCAGGGCTTGGCGCGTCGATAGCGCCAAGATTTCCTACCCTGGACGGTCGCCCGAGACGGCCGATTTTGTTATTTTGGCAATCATGACCCCACGTGACGAACCCGTGGTGCCCTGATGCCGGGACCTCAGAGGGAACCAGGTTGGGTGAGGGCTCCAGAGAGTTCGTACTCGAAGGGCATAGGGTCAGTTGCCTCGCCCCTACCTCTGGCGGGTCCAGACGAGGGGTCAATTCTTGAGATTTTGGAGCTAATATCAGTTTGGGCTGAAACAGCCCATTTTCAGGTACCAACTCCTGTGGGATAATGGCGGGGCCATATCTCTCACTCAGAGAGGAGTTGGGACCTGCCGTTGAGGGAGCATAGGGAGCCACTGTCGGTCGGCCTTGGAACTCCTTGGTTCCCAGGTACTCGCCTGTGGCTGGGCGGGGCACCTCCCCCATTGGCAGGGTTTCAGGGTCCGGACTGAGCAGGGCATGGGTTGTGTTTGAGCCCCCGGCCCAATCAGCCACTGAGAGGGTCGGACCTGGGATTGGGATACGAGTTAGGACTGAGTGTCTATTGTTCTGTGATGCCCTTACCCCAGTCCAGTCTTAACCCCGTGTGTACATATCCTGATGTGTTTCTGTACATACTTTCGTTCCCTTGTTTCAGAGTGGCAAGGATCCTGAAACGCTTTGTCACATGACATGAGCGCATTGATGCCCCTGTGAGCGTAGTGCTTTGCCTGCCTGCTCACTTGCGCGTGTCCACCGCAGCGTCCCGTGGCCGGCCCCCCACGGGAACGCGTCACCAACACCCACCATTGCTCCCCCACCTCAGGCACTCGAACGTGTCGGTCCATTTGCAAGACCACGTGCATCTGGCGTCGACATTCCTCAGCAAGCATTGCACGCACAGAATCGAAGGTACTTTCAGCTTGATGCATGTAATCATTCACAGTCGAAGGTTCATGTGCATGAGAAGTCATTCGTGGAAAATCCACAAGGAAATGGGGTGTACGTCCCTCATCACTCTCGAACGGATATAGTCAAAGACTGTTGGACGTCAGGTTGTTAAACTGACTCTCTGCGAACAGAAGGTTGGCATCCCACCCGTTGTTACCAAAGAGGCCGGGTGTCCGCAAGCGTTGAAGGTTTGACTGGTTGCTGCTCTCCGCCAGGCCGTTGCCTCGAGGGCGGTTGGCTACCGTTTGATGCATCTTAATCTTGAAACGCTGTGCCAACTCTTTCCACGCCTGGGACTCGAATAGCTTGTCGCAATCGGAAACAATTTGTCGGGGGCATCTTTTGAGTCGAATCACTTCACGCAGGAACACATAGACAAGGTCGTCAGCTGTCATGTCTTTGCGGCAAGGGATGAACATTCCACGTTTGGAGAATCGATGGACCACAGTCATGATAGCGTCATGACCTCTAGTGGTCGGCGGCAATCCTGAAACCCCATCGACAGACACACCATGCCACTTGGTGTCGGGCCCTGGCAAGGGCCTAGGCTGTCTGGCGGTGTTGACACGCCCTGACCTCGCCGCTTGACACACATCGCAGCTTAATATGTAATGCTTGACGTAGTGCCAAAGACGCGAATAAACGTAATCGCGTTTGATGAGCGCCATTGTTCGAAGTACTCCTGAATGGCCGTAAAACTCCGACTCCTGATACATGGCCACAATTGAGGTAACCAGCGTTCGAGGAACAAGAAGACACTTACCCATTGTTGACAAATGGAAGAATCTGCCATCATGGAAGGACAACTTGGCGTCTCAGAGTTGGTGTCGTGCCGTGGGGCTTCGAACCGCGATTTCGTAGATGTGTCTCGTACGTAGGTCCTCTCGATAGGCTGCTGCCCACACAGCTGTCGAAGTCAAATTCCTACACTGATAGTGTCGGTGTACTCGACGGTGTGTACCTTTAAGAATTGACGGGTACGTTGTGTTTGGTCCAACCTTGGGCAAGGGAACTGGCTGTAGTGTACCGTCCCGGTGGTGTCGACAGCGGATCAGTTCTGTCAAGGTTGGGGCATATTGACATTGCTTGTCAAAAGTGACTTGAAGGGGGCGGTCCATGTCTATGTCGGGAGGGTCGTCGGTGTCGGTCGACATGTCTGGTTCCTCATTGCCAGCATCGTCGACATGTACTTCAGACTGGTGTGAGTCCTCAGCCAGCGTCTCGTTCGATGGCTGTGGCTCCAGTTTCTCCGGCTCGACGGCTGGTTCAGTGTCGAATTGGAGGGCTGGTTCTGCGCTTCCGTCAACATCAGGTTCCTTCCCCACAGAGCGTCCGCTTCGGAGTGACACATACAGGTGGTCGTATGGCTGGGGCCACACTTCTTCATGCGAGAGCAAGTCCTCGAGCACATGTAAGAAGTCGTCGACAGGTTCCCCTTCAGGTGAAACCGAGTTCTCGACCAAAGGTACCACCAAGGCCGGTGTACGTGTAGCATTCTTGATGTCCATCAACTGTCGCGAAGTCAGGGGGGAACAGGCATGCGCTGCTGGATTCTCAAGACCCGGTACGTACCACAATGTGAGGTTGTATTCCTCAAGCAAGTGGGACCAACGTGCTTGTCGTGGTGTCAGTGGTCGATGACACGTATTAAGATAACGAAGGCCTTTGTGGTCAGTGTGCATATGCACCTGCTGTGGTCCTCGAAGTAGATGAAACCACTGCTTCAGAGCTAGCATAATGGCGAACAACTCCTGCTCTCGAATCGGGTATCCAGTTTCAGCACGTTGCATCTTCCGCGACATAAAGGCAATATGTCGAGGATCTCCCTTGTACTTCCCATGCGCACATCGCTGCGCAAGCGGGCCCCCACGCAATCTTTCGAAGCATCCGTGTACGAGTGATACGGCTGTAGGGGGTTGATGGCACTGAGATGTGTGGCATTGGTCATTGCTTGCTTCAGCTTGTCGAAGGAAGCTTGGTGCATAGCTGTCCGCTCCCATTCAAAATCTGCCTTAAACATCGCGGTCAGAGGAGGCTGCAACAGCTTGGAATCCTTCGACAAATTGTTGGTAAAGTCGACACAATCCGATAAATTGTCGAACTTCATGAACCGTGGTTGGCGGAGGCCAACCTTGAGTGACCCTGATCTTTTCGGGGTCCATGTGTACTCCATCTTTATCGACGATGTACCCGCAGAAGGGTACTCGACTCTGGAAGAATGTGGAGTTATGGATGCAGGGAAACAGTTGGTGTCGACGTAGTAGTTGATTAATCAAATCGAGATGTCGTTGGTGTTCCTCAGCATCCTTCGTGAAGACGAGGATGTCGTCGATGTATACCCATACCAAAATCCCCAGTCGTCTCGAAGGACGTCAGTCACGACGTGTTGGAACGTCGGTGGCACGTTACAGAGGCCAAAGGGCATAACGACCCATTCGAAGGCGCCAAATTGTCTGTTGAAGGCGGTTTTCTCGACATGTTCGTCATGGATTCAAATCTGATGGAACCCACTGACAAGGTCTACCTTCGAAAACACGGTGGAACCCCCAAGTGTACTCAGTATGGATTGGATCGAAGGTAAGGGGTATCGATTTCGAACAGTTGGCATATTCAACGCTCGGTAGTGGACGCACATACGCCATTTACCATTTGCCTTCTTCACCAGCAGGCAACCCACTCCATATGGACTCGAGGATGGTGGAACTCGGCCACATCGATATAACTTGTCCAGTTGTCGTCCAAGTTCATCCAATGGACTCGGGTCCATTTTGTAAGGGTGTACCCACGCTGGATTGTCTTCCGAATCGAGGTGTGTTAGATGGTCTCTCCCAGGTCGATGCGGAGGTAGGTCTTCGAACTCCACTTTCTCCCAGTCATAGAGGCCTGCCTATTTGTTTATTCGAATAGGTAACTTGCGTCGAACGGGGTCGAGCCCATTATTCTCACTGCTCTCTTCCATGTTTTACATTTGATGGACCGGCACTGCGGGTCGAGGCATGCAGCACAGATACACTTGATCAACGGTGAGATCAGCTCGAAGGATCTCCCGCTTAAGTTTCGGCAAAGAGATGTACTCGATCTCCATGTCGCTGCACTCCTCATCGGTGATACCATCTTCTGTTTCGGACTCATCGAACGCGTCAGCACCACTCTGGGCGCGTGCGGACGAGTGTAGGCTAGGGTGTTCTTTGGCATGTGGTGCACGGCTTCCAACCGGACTTGCTCTCGAGGCACTGGATGAAAGAGTCGAAAGAAGATCCAATTTCAAAGCGGCTTGGAACTGCAGCTGGGTGGAATGCCTTGACTCGTTGAAAGGCAATCGGTATCAACTCGAACCATGCCGTATGTCGGCATACCGTTCCTTCCAGTTGACAGTTGGATGATACCTCGAAGCCATGGTAACACAAGTACCACATTGGGCAGAATCTCCAGAACCTTGAAGTAATGTCGAAATACGAGTTCTCCAACTTGCACATAAGCTCTCGTGTAGGATCGCACCTTGGCTTGGACACCTCCGGCTGTTAAGACGTGTCCGGGGATGGTCAGCTTGTAGAGGGGAAGTCGCGCCCTCTTTGCAGTCTGCATTGACATGAAGTCACTTGTCGCTCCACAGTCGACTAACAATTCCACGCTGGAGTGGCAGGAGTCATCACGACGTGCGCAAATGCGCCCTCGAACCGTGAAAAGAGACGCATCCTCAGATTCGGTTCCTTCGACGGTGACATTCCCAAGTGTCAAATTGTTTTCGGGTTTGTTAGCACTGATGGCAGAGTTCAGCTCTTCTCGAGGAGGTCCACCACCGGGTTTTCGAAGATGCTTTTTAGGCCGTCGTGGGCCGTTCTCTGCGCTTGGAGCGGGATCCAAACTGTCCCTTACTCTCTCGGCCGAGGTCGCTCCGTGGCGTGCCTGACCTCGATTGCCAACGTTTTCTTCCTCGAGATGGAGGTCGGTTCTTCGAACAGTCGCGGACCAAGTGGCCTTGTTCACCACAGTTGTAGCAGCGCCTAGTTTTTTGACCGTTGTGGTGATTGAACCGATCATTGCGATGTTCGCCAATGTAGGCGTGTAGTTCTTCTCGGAGCTGGGCAATTGCATCGAGATTCATGGGCTCTTGCACAGTCGAAGCCATGATAGCCGCAGCTGGGGTCACCATAGGGTTGACGTGCGGTGTTGGCATAGGATTTGAAGGAAACTTTGTCTTAGGCGGCTCAAGTTGCAGGGTCAAAAACGACAGAAAAGGTAGGAAAATGACAGGTTTCAAAAGGCAGCAAATAATGATTATTTTGAGGGATATTTCTGGAACGTCGCGAACCAGTATGGCGAAATAAATATTTTATAAGAATGACATGTCCCATGGGCGAGACTGGGAAAATTATTGTTTTGTGACCATTCTTTGCGCAAGGCCTCGCGCAAAGGCGTTCATTTGTGTCAGATTAATGTACTACAGCACAACACATTAGGCAGGGTGTCGAAAAATAGAAACCTGTCGTATTTATACACGCAACTTAGTACCATTATCAGGATGGAGTGATAGAAATGGATGTATTAATGAATAAATTTCAATCATGGTGCACCCAAGAATCTTGAAATGTATAAATGTTCCGAAACAAACTGTAGTTTCAAGCGCGAGGCCTCGCGCATGGAATGGAGCATGAGAAACATCAACTTTTTCGTAATCTTTGCGCGAGGCCTCGCGCAATGGATGTCATAAGCGCTCGTAGAAACAAAAAATGGAACAAATCCACCAACTACACAGCATGTCCATTGCTTTGATGCGGCGCTGCTGCATGGGCGCCCATACAGGTCCCGCCGGCATCGGCAGTTTTCATACTACGGTCACCGCTGACTTCACTGCCCGACAGCGATGGTAGCGCGCCGCAACTGGGTACTGCAATCAGGACTAACTAGTCAAATGTGGGACCACCAGACAGTTACATCAAACCGAAAATAGTGCATGTGATATGCGAATCATCAAATAATTGGTCGCGCAAAAACTGTGTGACAGGTTGATGTTTCAAAGCGAGAAAGTTTTTCAAATAGCGATAGTTACGCAGATACAGTTACGCAATTATTTTCCACAGCAACAATGCCCCTGTGAAAAGAGTAGGACCTTGAGAAGACAGTGGCCACAGCATCTGGAGTTTTCCGCAATGTCTGCTCAGAGGAACCGCCGTATGACACGGCAGAAGAATTGTGGGAAGGGCTAAAACAGAGGGACGAGGGCGCGCGATTGTTGTTTGTGTTTTTTCTGCGTCTGCATAAAAATGAACGGACGCGTTGCAGCGTTGAAAAGGCAATTGCGGCACAGGGCAAGAGATGGGTTGCTGTTTTGATCGAGGAGGCCTGGCGCCTTTCTTTGCTGATGCGCCACCGTGCAGTTCCATAATAGGGAAAACCAAAGTTAGTTGTTGCGATAGAGGGAAGTAGGGCGCAGCGTCGCATTTTAGCAAAGTCAGGTCCAGCGCGATATAGCGCACCTTCAGTGAAGGAAAAGGCCGCAGTCAGGTTACAGACTACATGGAACAAAATACACCAGCAATGGGTTGTGTTATGGATGGACAACTGGTACAACAAACAATTTACCACAAACCCTGACAAGAACGGCAAAAGCCTTAACGCAACAGCGTTGGCTGTTTTGCTACTGCGGGATGCACCCTGCCACTGGCATGGTCATCCTAGACTGGAAGAGCTTGAACGGCGTGTTCCTGTTGTTGCACGCATGCTGGGGAACACCGAGGGAACATTTGCACGTATCCTGCGTGATCTAGGATTTGCAAGCACGCGGCCTGTTGTGCGAAACATTAGGGCACCGCTTGACATTATTCGCCCTGTGCCTGCCAAGAGACCACATTGGCGAGTCCGGATTGGTGGTCTTGCATGCTTCGTTGCTGCTTCTTTTCCAAAACGCATTTGAAAGAATCAAGGAACTTTGGAATTTATGGTTTTGATTTTCTTTTTTTTTTTTGTCAAATCGTCAAATCGTTTGAGCATGGTAAATGCAAGCAACAACAAACAACAAAAATTGCAAGGTTACGGAAGCTTTTGGGAAATCTTTTATGCGATACGGTACTGGGTAGTGGCATACCCATATGTAAACAGGTGAATTGCAACCTAGAAGGTAAATTGTACATGCCTATGGATTCAATCAAGCGAATCAGGGAGGATTCGAATTTGAAGTTGGGAATTCGAGTTCGGAGCGGTCAACGAAATCGTGCGAATTCGGGGCTAATTGGAATTCTAGCAAATTCGTGCGAATTCGAACCTGCATCCCTATTGGCGACCCCTCTGGGTAAGCAAAGAAAAGGTAAGCGGCAATGTATCCCTTCTTAACCTACTGCAATTCACTAGGGACTTGGCACAGCACACTCGACCAGTTGTCCCTGTTTTATGTGATGACAACATCCATTACCGCATTTGTAAAATGATGTATGGTGAATAAACCACGGGTTGGAATGTCCGGCTATTTTTGCATTCACACCCTATATTATATGGTTTCTGGCATGCGTACAAATTTTGCGTTACACAAACGTTTCGCTCGTTTTGGCCGATTGTGACTTTTTTCCGTAAAGGTTTGTTGCTCAGCGGTGACACAGTCCCCTGTTTTCCCAAGCTGATCACAATGGAGATAACTGTTGGTGCACTGCTGTTGGGTATGGGCCCCCACATTCGGCGCCTCAACAGGAAATGTCATTCCCTTGGGTTGGCACGTCCAGCTAATCGGCAAAGTCGCCTCCGGTACGCTCTGTGTAAAGCGATGCAGGTTCTGTTAACACAATACTGTCCTATGTTACTATACCTAGGACACCTCGTTAGGCAGTGCAATTGGGCCGAGGAGATGGCCAACACGGGTGTTTTTGCCTCCGAGGGATTGCAGATCGTTATCTGTCTTTTGGACCGTTTAAAAATGGGGGACACACTTTCAAAGCAGGAACGCACTGTTGCAACTGCGTTATTGTGCCACACTGCATGGCACACAGCCATGCCTGGACAGGCTTTTGCCGAGGAGTTTTGTGAAAGTCCGCTCTCCAGCCTTGTGACAAAGAAAGGCCAGAACAGTACCTAACTTTCCACCGTCTCTTCTAATTGCGAAGGGTTGTAACCACTACAAACAAGTCCTTGTGCCTGTGTTGTTAGTGCTCACGCAGCAGGGGCCGCTTAAGTCTGGTTTTAAGAGAAAATTGTCCGAGCTGATCCCCCAACGCATTGTGTTGGAGGAGCAGGGAGAGGCTGACACGATGGGAAAACATTCGAAGAAGATTGGAGAGCATGCAGTGATGCGCGAGGCCTCGCGCAAACAGCGTGAAACAACAGGTTATTACACCCCCTCTCTTGCGCGAGGCCTCGCGCAAGGTTGTGAGTAAAAAACAGTTGCGTGACCTCTCAGTTTTGCATTCTGAACCATACCGTACCCTTTTTCGCTAAAAACGCGTCGCATATGCATTTTTCTCGACGATTTCGACCCCTTTTAATGTTTCGTTTCTTGCAATACAGGCTTGGTTCTTATCGCAGAATGGCAAGCCCCGCCAAAAGAACAGCCGAGGAACGGGAAGATATCGACTATGACCCTGAAGAATCGGAATCGGAGGCTGGAACACCAAAGAAGGGGCGGAAGAAGAAGGAAACACCAGATCCTGGCCTGACAATGGGTACAGACATCGAGGACCGGCTGAAGCCGGATGGGAAGCAGGTGGAGGTTGAGCTGGAAAAAGTAAGAATCGAGAAGGAGAAGACAAAGGGACAGATCAGACGGAAAGATGCGAAGTTACTGCAGAAGCGTATTGAGTCACTTGAAGCAGCACCGCCAACAGGCCCCATACACGTCGTTCTCTGGGAAGATAATGGTATGTTACCAACCGACTGTTCGTTCTTCTCGTTGCGCGAGCCCTCGCGCAAAGACGTGTCCCATATTTGCAGATGGCGATGATTGGTGTGTATCTGGACAGCACAGCGTTGAAGCGGTTGCAAAGATTCGGGGGAAACGGCGCAGAGCGTGTCTGAATCTGCAGAAGTGGCATACTACATGCACCGCCGATATTCTGAAGCCTGATACACCGTGGGCCTTCCGTGCAAAGCTGGCGGGACAAGCACAAGGAAGCCTACAAGACGGTGAGCCAATACCGCTGTATGAGGCAGCAGACAACCTGATTCGATGTGTTGAAGATCAGCGGCGGCGAGGCCTACGTGACACGTACAACAATCTCAAGATCGCCATTGTGGATGCTGTGCAGATGAGTGCCCTGGTTCCAACCGCTGAACTGAAGCAGCCTGGTCAATTCGTATGTTCATTAAACGTTGTTTCGATGCTGTTCGTTGCGCGAGGCCTCACGCATAACCTTGTCATTTTCAGGACAAAACGTATAAATTGTGGAAAGATTTCATGACGTTTGCCTACTATGCTGGTCCTGAAGCTGTGAAAGGTCTGCAGAAGTTCCACTACTAAGGGGAGAAAGTCACAAAGAACACGCTAAAGAAACTGGACGGGATCCTCATGCCGGAGTTCTACAAGAAAGTGGCAGCTGAGATGCAGGAAGAAAAAACAACTCTCAAATCGTTGCAGAAATCGTTCGACGACATCATCCTTGAACAGTGGGTCTCAATGCATCTGAACCAGCCGCACAACGGCCAGTACGTTCGACCTGAGAAAGGTCTGTTCCATCGAAGAGGCGTGGGTTCCGTTTCTGCATTGGTGCGTTGAACCTTCTCCTTTTCTGTTCCTTAGCCAAGGACAGGTGCAGCCGCAAAGAGGTTGCTGCACTTGGAAGGCCTGCCCTGAAGGTGACTCTTGGTACATGGGGCTACTGGCGGGAACCTGAAGGCAAAAGTCGCGGTCCATGGCCGGCATGGAAATCCATGATTCGCGCACCACTGTGGCAGGTGGCAGAGAAAGGCAAACACGTCTCCATGAAAATCCTCAATGTCCAAAGACTCCTGGGTACAGAAGTTACCAAGAGCCGTGTGGTCCCCCAGCTGCTAGCGTTACTGGTGACTTCAAGACAGTGGAACAGCAGGATCCCTTACAGGCAAGTCAAACTATCACAATTAAGGCGACCCGAATTGCAGCTCTCGCCCAAGAAAAACCCGAAGCGGTTCATGGAGATTGACAAGAACCTGATTCTCATCAACGGCCACATATTTGAACATCTTGCTCCTGACACGATGTGTGCAGCCTGGCTGTATGAAGAGATGGCGCGTGCTGATACACTTCTGTGCGGTTCCCAAAATGTTGTTGACAACATGTACGACGTGCTGGAGACGGAAACAGAGAGGCGTCTCAACGATGATTTCAACGCGCCACGCATGGCAAACATGTTGCGTATTCCCATCTTCAGTTGGCCAACCAAACCGAAGCCAGCAGGGGATCCTACATTGTTCGACGTTTGCGGGTTGCTGATTTCGTCACCGGATAGCTGGAAGAAAAGCGTATACTTTCGTCATTGCGTCGTCTCTTTGCGCGAGGCCTCGCACAATAACTTCCCCTTCTTTGCAGATTCTGAATTATCTGAGGTTTGGACCTACTCAAGTACAGGAGATGGTTGACACTGAATTTGGCGGTCCCCTTCTGATAACGCATGTTATGTGGTATTTCGACACTCACCTGCATTACCTGAAGGACTATAAGGGCTTGAAGCCTTCGTTTGTGTTCATTGATCATCAGCCAGACCTGGTGTGCAAGATTGCTGCAATCGAGCCGGATTCTCGCATGTACCTTCTTGGTGGCTCCACCGACCGTCTCTTCGATTGGGTCAACAGAGTGCAGAATCAGTTGAACCACGTCTTGACACAAGGGTCGAAAGTGGACGAGTCTGGTGATTGGGACGAGCAAGCCAACTGGACGAACCGTGGTATTCCCCTTCGGGTTCGCGATGACAAGGTGGGTTCTGATGCGTTGACGCTGAAGGAGGAAGATATTGTTCAGAAGGGTCAAGCTGCAGAAGCACAGGCGCCTGCAGCAAAGCGGAAGTCAACTGGTGAGGAACCTGCCTCGAAGAAGAAGAAGACTGCTTCCAAGCTTCAGGCAGCGAAATCGGGTACTGGTGAAGAATCCGACGAGAGCGATGGGGATGAATAGGAGGAGAGCGAGGAAGAAGAGGAGGAGGAAGGGCAGGTCTCCCAAAACAAGTCAGCGAAGAAAGCGGCAGTGCAACCGAGGCCCGAGGAAACCGGGGCCAAAGCTCCATTCAAGCAGCCAGCTCGTCAGTCCCAACCAAGAGGCGAGCCCGCAAAGCCACCGCCAAAGGGTAAGACGTCTGTTGCTAAGGCTATGGGTTCTAAGATGCAAGTTGTTCCAAAGAAAAAGTAATTTATTTGTCCGTTCTGATATATAATGCGCGAGGGCTCGCGCTATGCATTTTTCTTCGACGACATTTTTGCTGTCACCTTGTGCGGCACATTTTTCCCTGTGATGCATTTTATTGCGGTGTTGTGCTCCTGTTTGCGCGAGGCCTCGCGCAAAGAAGGGTGCCCAAAAATGCTCCTTGTGGTGCTGCGTGCAACATGGTTTTTAAAAACTGGTTTCCGAAAGGATTGAAAGCTCATGGGTATTTTCATAGGAAAGCATAAGTGGTAGAAGAAAGAAAAAGTCATGGTTTTCCGAGAAAAGTAGTGCATTTTTAGGGAGATAAATTCTTTTCCGGGCCAGTCGGTTTTCTTGAAAAAAAACAAAAATGGTCCAATTAATTGATTTTTGCTGGATTTTTGCTTCTTGTGTTTTCTGGTCCCCCATAAAAACTTTTTTTCGGAGTGCCGCAGAGAGGCACTTTTGGGCAGATTTTGACCCTTCAACTTGAGCCCCCTAAGATTGTAGAAGTCGAAGTTGGCGGAACCATCATATGCAGGGGTCTCGAGACCGCAGCACCCGCAGTATCTGGTGTCGTTCTCGACGCGTTCTGTACCTCTTCGAGTTGATAGCCGGCTGACATGTAGGCTCCTGTGATGGTCTCTACTAGCGTATCGAAGCCGAATGGTCTTCCAGAACGCCATTTGGAACAGACCTCAACGATGTACTGCCGGCGGACGGCGTCATTGGACAACCCTTCAACAAATCGAGAGTTCACGCGTCAACCCATCTGAAGGTCACTGGTATTAACCTTCGACTTGATGACGCAAGTCCGAAACTCCTTCACGTAGTCCGCATGTCGAGGGAACTGGCTTTCTCTCAAAGTCGAAATCCTTGAAAGGTACACTGGCTCATAAGATGTACAATCGAAGCGTTGACCCAACACACGCATGAGCTGGAACCAGTCATCTTGTACACCTATCGTCGAACTGTGAAAATAGTCCACAGCATTGCCTTCGAGGAGCAACGGTATGGTTGTGACCTGATCGACCGGTGAAGTGATATCTGACAGAGAGAAGGCTCGCATAAGGTCCTCCTTCCAAGTGCGAAATTCTCCTGAACCTGGTTTCCCAGAAAATAATTGAATCAACTTGCGTAGGCGTTCAACACGGCGTCCCAGGATCTCGAATATTGGAGCACGAGGATTCATGGCATTCACTGGATTGGCTTGATTCATTGGGTTCGCTGGATTCATCGACAGATCAAAGAGAGGTGCTTGTAGAGGTGGTTGTTGCGGTGGATAATGTTGAGGCGGTTGATTGTTCGACGGTGGATACAGCGGATAGCTCGAAGGAGATGGTTCTGGTTGTGGTTGTGGTTGAGGGTGTTGTGGTGGAAATTGGAAGTGACTCGAAGGTTGTTGACTCGAAACTTGTGCAAATTTGTTGAGAAGGACATAACATTGCAAAAGTTCATGTTCCAGGCGTCGAAGTTCACTGACGGCTGCTTGGGTTGCATTCTCCGTTGAGGACTGCAAAATGTCGACTCAGTGATCAGTTGCCGTAGTAGCATTTGCTGCTGATGTCTGCAACGCATTCATGCGCTGCTCCTATTCCATGACCTTGGCTTGAGCTTCTGCAAGCTTCTGCGACAAGCTGTGAAGATCACGGGATATGCATGGACACCATCCGCTTTCTCCACTTGCGAGGCACTCTGCGATGAACATTTCTAACGAACTCGAAATCTCGTGATGCAACGGCGAGTCGGATCGAAACAGGCAATCTCGGATGAAGTGCAGCATAGCTGCGTCGTCAAAAGGATGCTCCGTTTGAAGTTGAAATCAAAGACGGCGTCGAAGATTGCAACGCAGAGGTCGACGATATTGATCTCCCCGCCACCTAGCTGGCTACCACTCTTTGTAGTTGGCTACCCGTATCCTACCGCTTGTTGTGGTTTGACTTGGGAACTGTCATGTTTCTCGAAAATCTCAAAATACGACAAACCTCTTTCTGCGCAGGATCTTTAGGCGGAGCACTAATTCATACAGACTTCACACATTCGAAGACAAAACCCCTGTTCGAAGACATGTAATTCCCATATAGCACTCCGTTCACAGCAACTGGCATCTCGATGCTTCAGATTTATCATAGACTGCAGCGCGATTGCGACTGGCGCGCTCGCTGCGCTGCTACTGCTCGAACCCAGAACAACTCTTGAGGTGGGAGACCACTGGGGTTAACCTACAAGGCCCTAGGCAAGAAGTGCCTACTTTGTTTCGGTATTACCTCCATGAAGGAAGATACCTCCGGTCACTTGAGTGGCAGGGGTGAACTTCGTGGGGGGGCCTAGGGTTATAACCCTAGTTACTTTGAGAAAATGAGCTTCAAGCTTCAAAAGAGTGACAAAAATGATAAAGTTGTAGTCTCAACATCAACTCAAGATTTAGGGGGGGCTTGGCCTGGATGAAGTACCCCAAGAACGACATGGCAGTTACTTTTTCTCACTTCCCCCTGGAGTACTGGTTGATCAATCTAGTAGGACCAAGGAGAATGGCTCAAATGTCCCCAAAACTACCTCAGAAAATGCAGCAAACCAGTCGATGACACTCCCATCAGCTCATCGAAGCTTATCACACCTTAGGTACCCTTGAAAAACAGTGTAATGTACCGTGAATGATGTCTCTTCGATGGGGCATTCCTCAAAAGTCGTCAGCGTGCGGCGAAAACGTTTCGTAAACATTTTTGGGGGTAGTGGGGTTTGAACCCAGGACTCCCTCCCTAGAGCACACAGGCTTGCCGACTAGGGTACAGTCGAACGCTCTAATGGGGACGGTGATTGCTGTATAAACAGTGTTTTAGTAAACGTCCTGACCAATGGCCAGTGCGGAGCAATACTCCCAATGGAGGGCAAGACACTCCAGGAGCTCCAAAGAATAGAAAATGTAACAAATAGGGAGTGAATCTTATGGTTTAGCGAAAGAGTTAGCAGTTTAAGAAGTGAAATTGCTATAAATTGACGATAAGATGTTCAAAATTGTCATTTATAGTCCAAAACTCAAAGTCGCAGACAAGCGCAACAGGAGCGCACTCAAGAAAAGAGGTGCGGAAGCGTAAACGGCTCTTAGACAAGAAGGTATGGGACCTGTTTTGAAAAGCTTTTAAAGGAAATTTTTGCACAATTGCACAACAAATCTCATAAACTTTAGGAAAAAGAATTGAACAGACACCCACACAACAGAGCAGGTGGACAACACACCTCTCAGGTATGTTAGTGTCCTGTTACACGCATGCATTGCGTTCGTGTTGTTAGTTTCGCCAAAACGCTAGGGTTGTTACCGCTGCGTTCGCTGGGGGTTGGGGCGTTCAGCTCCCTTGCTTTACACAGGTCAAAACAGGAATGAAAGGTATGTTAGACAAATGGAGCACATAGCGCGCACGTAGGGTTAGAGTATGCGCTGTGCTCGCGATGCATGTGCCTAATCTAGACATTCACACGTCGTGGCGCTTTCCCTGTGCATCCATCCACCCTTCCCTTCTCTTCACAGGTCAAAAAGGAAAGTGCTTGCTCGTGCTTGCTTCGCGGTGGCGTTAAAATAGGGTTGTTCAAAACGCTTAGGCTTCGTTTTGCGCTGTGCAGTTACTCGCCATTCCCTCTCTTTCTCCTCTGAGAGGCAAGGTGAGAAGGGCATTCATGATACACACGATGCATTAATCGCTTAGGGTGGTTTATAATTTGCCGTAGGGTTGATTCAACGCTTAGGGTTGCCCTTGCGTTCGATGTCCTTTCGGCATGAGCATGATGCGTGGTGAGTAAGGTAAGTAAGCCGAGGAGGAGCTCACCTCCTGGTTGAGGTTGGTGGTGATTGGGCTAATGGGGTTATGGTTAGCAAAAGAATTGTTGTTGATCGCCTCCTTTCCCTGCATACACATGATGCATTAAAGGGATGTAGGCCTCCTGCTGTGCACACGGTATAACCCTTGTTTAGGCTACCAAGGGCTCCGCCCTATGTTGTGTAAGAGAACGGGCGGGGTTCTTAACCTTGCGTGCTTGCAGGACGTTTAGGGGACAGTGTATTTTTTTCCAGCCTAAGACCTGTATAACACAGCGAGGCTGGTTAGGTTCCTCAGCCGCTGACCGTCTTTCATCCGCCTTTGCTCCCACGTGGGAAAGGGAAAAGGGTGAAGTGGCGCAGCAGCAAGTGCCTTCGGCGACTTCCCATTCTTCGCCCAAGCTAAAAAGGGCGCAGATCACACAAACAAAGTGGGTCAGTGTACGACTTCTTCATGTATTACCCTTACTACACGCTGTGCCCGCTGATAGAGCACTCCTTCCCTCTAAGCCCTATCTGGGAAACGCGAGAGTGCGTCCCTGGCAGCCACAGCTGCCCAGCGGCGCTGTGCTCGATTGCACTTTCACAGGGGATCCAATGGGGCTCCTGACATCTTTGCCATGGCCATCCAGTAGCGTGTGTAGGGGTTAGTGTCGGCAAGCCTGGCAGGGACTGAGTGCGGCTGTGCCCACCCTGCCTTCGAAGGCTGGTGCGGGTATTAGTGAGTGTAGTGTAGTGGTTTCTCCTGCTCTGTGTGCTTTTCTTCGCCGTCAGCGGAGTGTGTTAGTTTTTGGCCTTTAGAAAAATGGGCGTTTCGTATGCCCTCAGCACACTTGGCCAATCCCCCCCTCTAGTACGTAGGGCTTTTGCAGTCTTCCCCAAAGCATAGGCACCAGCACAGAAATTGGGCGCCATAGGAGTTGTAATAGTACCTGGTTAGGACCTTCGGTCCGACGTCAGCGAAGCCCGGTTGCCGGGAGCCACGCCGCGGAGTGAAGTGAGACACACACAGACATACGTAGCACACTTAGGTGTATGGTAACACCGCCATGAAGGGTAGAACCGCATGGGTCTGGACCAGTTTGGGGCCCTAACTTTGGGCACGCTTGTACCCGACGAGGGTGGACACACATTGCTTCACAGCCCCTTGCTTGTCATCCCCCCCCCCCCGGACTAGAAAGCCACCGCTGTTCGTTGGCTCCCGGAGGTCATAACATTAGGACATATTCCATGCAACAGGTGGTCAACAAGGCACACACTCACTGGGTGGCTGAAAACCTGATAAGGGGCCACCTGGTTCACGCTGGTAACCACCGGCATGGGACTGCAGGGCACAACCAGGGCAGGAGCAGGGCTCCGAAAGCAGCGGTTGTGTAGGTGTCTGGAGCCCCGAACCCGATCGAGGGTGGCAGTTAGTACATTCACGCTAACTGGAGCTCTACAGGAATCTTGAGCCTGTCCTGGCACACACTGAGGAGGCCTAGCTGTCCGCACAAGAGTGTTCACCACCCCTGGGAGGTTAGAAAACAGAGGGGGTTGCCAGTAAAGGGCCTCAACTGTGAGTCCCAATCTGGGGGGAGACTGTTCACGTAGGCCGGCGTGTTCAGGCGACCCGCAGTTGGGGTGGTCGTATGGAGGTGGGCACCCCGGATTTAACCAACCACACGGGTGCGTAGTCCAGTGCGTGGGCGCGTTCTTGGTACTACACTGCACGGAGAATGTGTGGTGGGAGGCTGGGGCAATGGGGCGCACCTACCATTGGGCTGCAAACAAGATAAGCGGCCTGGTGGTGTTCGGACAATCCTCAGTGTTGCTTCTCCCTTGGTGCGGGGGAAGTGTACCTCCGGTGGGAGCCAAGACTCCTGCAGGAGTGGCCCGAAGGAGACTCCCAACGCGAGGAGAGGATGTCTGGGGTATACCACCGCCTCTTGAAGCTTGCAACCTCCTCAGTTCGCTTAGGCACAATAAATGGATAGGCAAAAGGACATTAGTTTTTCTTCTTCCGCTGGGGCAGAGTCTCAGCACGGGTCAGTAGGTGTCCCTCGTTGTTCTCAACGAGGTGGGAACAAAAGATGGGGTCGGTACTCCCATCTGGCTGTATAAAGGTGGATATGGGCTCCGAGGTTGCCTTAGATAGCCCATATCCGTCCCACAGGGCAAGGAATATCCAGCCCTGTTTATACTCGTGGCGGGCAATACCTGCAACCAGGTAGTAGCCATGGACTGCCATCTCACCGGCAGTCATTTCTTCGAGTTTGTCTGCCTCCTCAGGGTTGGCAGTGTTCTTTAGGTCGATCCGCTCGACCTCTCTGTCAGACAGACGCCACTCGTCCCAGGACAGTTCGTCAGGCGAGCGGCAATGTCTCAGCTGCTTAGGCGCACAAAACAACTCTCCACCTAGGCGGGGTCTGCACCTGCAATGGATCCTGGATCCATCTATCTTCATAATGCGGTGAGGCCCAAAGTAGGGGTCCTGCAGACAATTGCGGGGCCACGTGGACAATCGCAAATGGTGTACCAGGACAAGGTCCCCTACCTTGAAGGTGGCAGGACGTCTGGTGCGGTTACGCCTAGTCAACTCACGTTCTCGAACGTTTTTCAGATTAGCTCTGGCCAGGTTAGCCAGGTCCTGCCTGTCCCCTACGGGGCTCTTGTGGTCCTCCGCAAAAGCGGTTTTGAAGAGCCACGCAGGACGCCCCCCTTGGAACAGTTCGTGGGGGGTATAGCCAGTTGAAGAACTCTCCTGAGAGTTCCTGGTTAAGACAGCCCAGGGTAACAGACATACCCAATCTTTGGTACGCTCCTGTTTCATCAGAATCCTCAGGTTCTTGTCCAAGACACGGTTCTGTCTCTCGCACAGAAGGTTAGAAGTGTGAGTGTAGGGCACACCTGTGGTTACATGGACGTTCAGGGCGTCCAGTACTCGCTTGTACCATCCGGTAGCACTCCGGATACGTTCGTCCTTGTCTGTGTGCACCTCCTTACGTGCCCCATAGTGTTCGAACCATTGTTCAACCAAAACGTTCACACTCTGGTCCCCTGTGATCTTTTTGGTGCAGGGGAACGCACGGGTGAAACGGGTCAGGCCACAGGTGACAGCCAAAAAAATGTCATAACCACCAGACTTAGGCAGACAATGGATGAAATCCACATACAACAGAGAAGGGATAGGCAGACTAGAGACCAGTCCCCAGTCACGTGAGTCCCTCTGTTTGCCGGCGTGACAGCCACAGGAGTCCACTAGGTCAGCACACCGGTTGCACCCTGTGTGCCCAGAGCTGAGATGGGCCCATTGTAGGCAACCATCCAGTCGTGCCTCAGGCACAACTGTACGGTCCTCACAATACAGATATTGGTTAACTTTTTACCAACGGTCGCCGTCTATCAGGCGTGCTTCTAGGCCATCACTGAGGGAGTTGAGTACGCATTTGTACTCAGCATGGTAGTCTCTCAGACTCCAGCCCTTCAGTACACCTGCAGTGCACATGGATAGGTCCAGCTGGACCCCCATACGCTGGAACGCCTCTTTGGCCCGCGCCTCCGAGCTCTCACCTAAGAGGGCGTCGAAGTTGTCACGAGATATATAGTCAGCGATCTCGTTCTTTACACCTTGTATATGGTGGACAGTCAGGCTGAACTGACTGAGGTAGGTCCAGCATCGTTTTTATTTCGCTTTTTCAGGAGGGGGACCCTTCTGAAACGTTTTCACAGGGTCTTGGTCACAGAGCCAGATGATAGGGCTAGTGCCAAGTAGACGGGACTGGGAATAAAGGACGAGCATCCCAGCCAGGAGCTCCATGTCGTAGGTACTGTAGTTGGACCGTGCTTGATTCCACTTCCAGTTCCAGTGACCAAGAGGCAACAGACACCATTCGTTGGCAGGGTAGTCACGCTTCAGGGTTCCGTCGCGGTTCACCCCTGAAGTTTGAAACTGGCAGTGAGACAACTCAGCGGGGTTAAGCCCCAGCCACTGGTATAGGGTACCCCCCCCCCCCCCTACATCACAGGCATCTGTGACGAGTATGATTTCGCCCTTAGGGCGGGGTACCCCCAGGGCAGTTGGTAGAGGAAATTTTCTTCTTTAACTCCTGGAAACCGGCCTCTTCCTTGTCGGCCCATCGCCAACGGTTGGTCTTTCTATAAGGTCAGTCAGGGGGGCTGATGAATACGTAAAATTATGGATATGGCGCTGGTAAAAATTGCAGCCGTCAATGAAACTCCGAACGTCGTGCAGACCCTTCTTAGGGCCGTCACATATCTGCATGTCCTGGAGGGGTTGCATCTTAGATGCGGCTGGTTTCCACCAGCCATACCCAACGTCAAACCCTAGATACTCCATCTCCCCACGCATGAACTCACATTTCTCGTGTTTCATGCGGAGATGGTTTTCCTGACAGACAGTGAAAAACTCTTGCCGGAGGAGGATATGATCCTCCTGGGTATTTGTACGCAAGCTCACGTCATCGACATGTGCGTCCATCTCAGCGCCTTGCGAAACCAGTTCCTGTACAAGGGGTCTGCGTCTCAGGATATATAGGATTTCATTCATCAGCTCCTGAAAGAGAGCAGGGGCATTCGGGACACCGAAGGGCATGACCTTCCAGCGGAAGACACAGCCCTTAGGGGTTACAAAGGCAAGCAGTTCATGGGCTGCTCGGGTTAGGTCTACCTGCCAGAAGCCACTGCGCTTGTCCATCTTAGTTTTGAATCGGCATTCAGCGGTTCTCTATAGGGTGTTCCCATGTTGGGGATACTCCCTGAGTGGTTCTGGGTCTTTTTGACGACCTCTCCGTAGTCAACGACCAAGCGCATGGCAGTGGAGCCAGATTTAGCCACTAGAAAGCAAGGGCGACAATGACGGGGATAGTCCCCGTGTTTACATTACTCGACAAGGCCAGCATCTATGCATTCCTGGAACTGGCGTTCGATCTCGTCGATCTGGTCCTGTGGAGCAGGGTATGGATGCCGTCTCACCACAGACCCTTCAAACTCGGGTTTGAGTTTGAGGTCCATCTGGACCAGTTTTTTGCATGACAGGGTTGGGGGACAACGCTCCAAAAACCTCCTGGTATTTCTGAATGATCTTACTGAGACGGGGGTCTAGGTTCATGCTCTCCAGTTTCTCAACGAAATCCTCCTCAGCATGGAGGTTGCTCTTCCCTTTTTCCTGTTTCTTCATACGCTCCATTGTTTCAGGGGGTAGTTCATCCTCCCAGTCCTGGCGACTCTGATGGGCATAGTGAAGGGAGTATATCAGAGGTACCTCAGGATCGGGAAGAGTCATCTCTTCATCATCCCCCTCCGACCATATAGATGTTTTCCAGGTCCTCTTGAGGAGGTCAAGGCGGCTCCGTCGCTCGATACGCTCAGCCTTAGCCCATAGAACCTGCTGGAGATTCTGTACATCGTACCAAGAAACCGGCATGTTGTTGGGTGAGGGTTTAGCGCCAGGTACCTGACCAGTAGGTCCATCTGTTGCCGGCATGGAGAAAACAGCGTGGTCATGGGACCCGCCATGAGTGCACTCACTAAGGTCCACCTCATCCATAAGCAGCTGTGCTAGGAAAGCGCCGTGCTGTAATGTCAGCACCTCTGGGTCAACCAGGGGTATAGCACTGGCGATATCGCTTAGGCGGTCGTCAGCATCACCCAAAGAAGTGGAGACTGCTGGAGTCTCCTGCATCTCGGAGCACTCACCACTCGTAGTAATGACCGAGGAGTACTCGGATCCTCTTTTGAGATCGAGGAGGGTAAGGCCTCTGTTTTCGGCCAGCAACTCCTTGAGTACCACATGGTTGAGGTCACTCACTGGTACCGGGTTTAGAGAGCCTTCTACGACGGACAAGAAGCTGCCCCATTCAGGGGCGGACTGGTCTCTTGAGAGTCGTCACGGACGTGCATTGGACCATTGGGGAGTTCAGTTCTTCCCACTGTGATACGGTCCAACAGTCGTTCCCAATAGCAGTAGTGGCGCGCGCTGGCGTGTGGCGCCAGAATGAAATGTAAAGATAAGAAGAGCACGACGAAAAAACTTTCTAAATAGCTGAAATTAAAACTAATTATCATAAAAAAACGCTTAGGCCTAAAAGCGCGCTGCGAAACGCGTCACAACGCGATGGAACTTTTTCGCCCTTAAATAGGTGAATAGTTGACGCTGTAAGCACCGTACCGCTCGTAGGAACATAACACCGCCCCCCATGTACTCTAACACGCCGCTAACCCAAAGAAAAACCCATCGCCAGCAGCGTGTAAAACTTGAAAAGATTTACTAAGCAGCAGCTTCCCTTCGCCCTGCTTCCTTTCATTTTCTGTTCATTCTCCATGCACCTACCTTCCCTCCCTCGTGCCCCCCCTCACCCCTTTTCGTCAGCTTAGGCGACTGGCCCTCGGGAAAAGCGGTCAACCCCTTGCAAGCAGGACCAACATCTTCGAGATCGCGTGGCCGCACGTAAGTCGAAAATGTAACCTTGGTAATGCTGCCAGCCTGCGTGCGTGAGTTGGGTAGTGTCTAATTCTCTAGTAAGAAACATTCCAAATTTTGGTTTTCAGAAAGTTTACAAAGGTACGGAGAAACAGCGGGGTTTTTATACAAAGGATTAGAGGATAGGAAAAACAAAAACCAGCGGCACAAACAAACGCACAACACAGCCAGACAGCACAGCACCACAGGGCAGCACAGCAGCACAGGACACAGCACAGGGCACAGGACACCACAGAACACTGCACCAGCACACCAGACAACAGGGCGGGCAGCCGAAGGCCAGACAAGGACACCAAGGCCGACGCACGCCACGGAAAGGAGAAAGGAACACCCGCAGCAAGGGAGAACACACAGCACAGCCCAGCAGCACGGCATCACAAGGCAACACGGCACCACAGAACACAGCACGGCACAGCACGACACCATGACACACCACGCCACGCAACAGGGCAGCACCACCACACCACAAAACGCCAAGGGGGACAGCACCACACACAGCGACACACCACAGCATGAGGCACCAACAACAGCACAGACCAAACCGGCACCGGACAACACGACGCAAAGCGCAACACAGCACTGCAGACACAGGGAAAGGACACTAACCACCACCACCAGCAGAGCAAAACAGACAGCAGGGCACCACAGCACGGCGCCACACGGCAACACAGCACCACAGAACACAGGACAGAGCACAGGGGAGCGTGGCGCCACAACAAACCACAGCACACAGTGGGGCAGCAGGCCACGCGGCCAGGCAGGAGCACCCGCGGCAAAGCACGCCAGCGGAGAACAACAGCGGGCAACCAGACCGAGGAACGAACACCCAGCAACCACAGGCAACAACACTGGGCACCAGCCAGCGCGAACGAAGCAACATGGCACCACCAGCACGAAATGACGCAGACAGCACCATACAACACGACAGGCAGCACAACAGAACAACACAGCACCGCACCCCAGGACGGAACACAGCAATGGGCAACGGCAGGGGACCAGGCAACGGCGGCAGGGGGCAGCAGCAGGGGGGGGGGGGGGGGGGGCAGGGCAGGAAAACCCCACACATTGCAGCGGCGCCAACGACCAGACAGGACTGCCCACCAGGACAACACACAGCACAACACACCGCACAACAACGCGCGACGCCACCACACACGACAAAGCACGGCGAGAAACAGCACGGCTCACCAGGGCACCGCACGACACCAACAAAAAAGAGGAAAACAACCCCCACAGGAGACCGCCAGCGACAAAACCAACAACACAGCATGACAACACACCACACAGCACAACACCAGCACCATACGGCACCGAAAAAAACCGCAAAACACCACGAATCACACAAACCAGCCCACAACAGACCGCGGAACCACACAACAAGACACAGGACACAGCAAGACACGAGCAACCGCCGGAGGGGGGGGGGGGGGGGGCACAGCCTGAGCACACAGCGCACACACCACACGCAAGGCCGCACACAGAGGAGGAAAAAGAAACCCAGGCAGGCGGAGCAGAAGCCAAGACCACCAAGAGCGGCGGGAACCAGGACAAAGGAGGAACGCCAAAACAAAAAAAAACCAAAACAAACAAAGAGAGAGAGGGCGGGGGGGGGCGGGCAGGCACAAAGCGACGAGGCCCAGGGCACCCAGGGCCGGAAACAACGGAAAAGCCGAGACAGGGGGGCGCGGGAAAAAAAACACACAAATGAGATGGGGGGGGGGGCAGTGGAGAAAGGGCAAAAAAAGGGCCGCGGAGGGGGGAGGGGGAAACCGCGCAATGCGTAGGCCGGGGGCACCCAAGGCTGGGAACAGAGGAACGGCACAGCCAGCAAGAGCAGGGGTGCGGGGCGCAGGAGAAGAGGGAATGCGGACGACAAAAACAGGGAAAAAAAAGGGGGGGGCGGACAGGAGCAAACGAAGCGCGCCAAGGCCCAGGGCACCCAGGGCCGGAAAGCACTAAAGGCCGGAGACAGCAGAGGCCCGAGAGAGGAGAGGGAAGAAAGGGGGGGAGAGAAAAACAAAAAAAAAGAAAAAGAAAGAAAGAAAAACCCGAAGCACGGGCCACCCCAGCCCGGAGGGGACCAGACAAAGACGAAAGACAAAACGGCCAAAGGAAAGGTGAGGTGCATGAAAACACGCCTGGGAAGCCGGCCTGCCCGGCCCGGCCAAGGAGAGCACGCACAGGCACACACGCGCGGGACCCGGGCGTGGCGTTTTCCGACCCAAAAGGGGAGGTGTCGGCGTCCACACGAAACAGCCCCGGTGCACTGGCCGAGCCCCCCGTCAAAAGACGGACGGTATGGGAAACCAGACGCGCCAGTGACTGGGTCCACACATGCCAAACCACCGCAGCGCGCGCAGCCCAAGACTGAAGCCGGAGGAACCTGCCAAGGGCAACTACATCGCGGGGCCCCAAAATAGGTACAACGCGGAGCGAGCCCAGCGCCCCTGCCTCGGCAGGGGCAAGCGGCAGGCACAATGAGCCCGGTTCTCGGCCGGCCTCCACCTGACCCGCGCCGGCACACCATTGAACAGGAGCCAGGTGGCCCAGAACATAGCACAAACAAAGCAACGGACGGAGCGCGCACACCGGTGAACAAGAGCCAAGTGGCCCAGGACACCGCACACGCAACACGACACACCGACCCGGCACACCGGTGAACAGGGGCCAAGTGGCCCAGGACACCGCACAAGCAAAGTACAGGACGGAGCACGCACACCGATGAACAGGAGCCAAGTGGCCCAGGACACCGCACATGCAACACAACACACAGAGGTAGGTTGGTAGGGTAGGTCGACTCAGGACTGGGGTTGCCCCGCTGGGGGGTCTTACCAAGGGGCTTTTGCTCACCCAACGACGGCCCTACGGCACGTGCCCCCACAAAGCAGCTCCCCCACATGGCAGAAGGGCGCGGTCGCTGCGAGCAGTACCCTACAGCAGGTTCTGCCCAGAGAGGTAACCCATGTTCGACCAAAGTCTCACATTCCTCTCCTTCGGGTGGAAGATACGTGGGGGAGGGTCCCATCGCACATCCTCATCAACCTCCGGATTCTGGGGTTCAGGGGCCGGGTGCCAGGCTAAAGGCCCTGTCCTGCAGGCACCCCCACCTGGGTTGGTTTTCAGTAGGCGTGAGGCGACTTGAAGAAGCACGTGCTACGGGACTTGCATGCCGTGGCGCACACTCACGCCTCCTGACTCGGTCGAGCTTGCGCTCTCCCGGGGGGCCAGGGGTTGGAAGTAGGTCGTCGTGGTTGGTTGGTCGGTCGTGTAACGGTTCGGCGTAGTTTGTTGACGTTGGCCGCTCGGTTGCGTGATGGTAGAGTCACGGTTTGGTTCGTGGATATGGTCGTCCGCGGGCGTGGCGCACCACGGTGTCGCCAACCCGTTGGACGCCGTTCTTGTTTCGACCCGTGCACGCCTGGCTGGTTTGGTGTTGGCCCGCCTGCTTCTGGTCTGTTTGCGGTCAAGTGGCGGCTGCAGCTGCGGTGTGGTTGGTGTGCGGTTGTCTTGGCCGCCTCATGGTCGGCTTGGCTCTTGTGGGTTCCGTCGCGCTGCTGCCGGTGGTCTTATCGACAAATCCTGTCTGTGTAGCCGGCACATCCGTGTCGATGCTGGTTAGTTGCGTCTTGGTTTGTCCAAGTGTAGTGTAGTGTAGTTTGTTAACGTTGGTTGGTCGTGTTCGTAGTGGTAGAGTTACGGTGTTCTGCTTTGTTCGTGGGTATGGTGGTCGGCTGGCGTGCTTCACCACGGTGTCGCCAGCCCGTTGGACGCTGCTCCCGTACCGACCCATGCATGTCCGGCACACCGAGCCGGCACACCGGTGAACAGGAGCCAAGTGGCCCAGGACACCGCACAAGCAAAGTACAGGACGAAGCGCGCACACCGGTGAACAGGAGCCAAGTGGCCCAGGACACCGCACACACAACACAACACACAGAGCGGGCATACCGGTTCACAGGAGCCAAGTGGCCCAGGGGACGCACACGCAACACAACAAACCACGCGGGTGCACCGGTGAACACGAGCCAAGTGGCCCAGGACAACGCAGACGCAAAGCAACGCACCGAGCGGGCACACCGGTGAACAGGAGCCAAGTGGCCCAGGACACCGCACAGCCAAAGCAACGCACCGAGCGGGCACACCGCTGAACAGGAGCCAAGTAGCACAGGACACCGCACACACAACACAACACACCAAGCGAGTAAGGCGGTGAACAGGAGGCAAGTGGCCCAGGACACCGCACACGCAACACAACACACCGAGCGGTCACACCGGTGAACAGGAGCCAAGTGGCCCGGGACAACGCACACGCAACACAACACACCCAGCGGGCACACCGGCGAACAGGAGCCAAGTGGCACAGGACACCGCACACACAACACAACACACAGCACAAGCACACCGGCGAACAGGAGCCACGTGGTCCAGGACACCGCACACGCAAAGCAACGCACCGACAGAGGACAGCCAGGCCCAACAGCAAACACACAAACACAACAGGCAACAACACAAAACACCAGCCAGCCCCGCGAGGGCAAGAGAGCACGGAAAAGAGCAACGACGCAGGCACACCAGCACAGCACCGCACAAGCGGAGCACAGAAACAGAAACCATCCAGAACCGGCCCGGCACCCAGAACCAACGGGGAACAACAGGAAACCAGCGCCACCGGCAAGTAGAAAAACAAAAAAAGAAGACAGGGCACCACAGCACAGCACCAAACGGCAGCACAGCGCCACAGGACACAGCACAGGGGAGCAGGACACCACAGGGAAGACGCCGAGCGACGGCCAGACCAGACACAGGCACCAAAGCCGACACACACCACCAAACGACAACGCCGGGCAACCAGAGCCACCAGCAGACCCCCAAGAAAAGGCAGCGACACCGGGAATTAACAACGCCAGCCACCAGGAACAGCACAGACGACGCGCACAGCACAACGAAAGGGCACCAGCACAGCGCAGCACAGCACCCCACAGGGCGGAGATGACAGGGAACCCACAGCACGACACCCCAGAACACACACAGCAGACGCGCAGCGGCAAGAAACACACAACAGGCACAGGCAACGACGCAAACAACCGGCAGAGCACAAAAGCACACCACCACACGACAGCACAGCGCAACAGAACACAACACAGGACAGCGGAACACCAAGACACACCACGCTGAACCACAGGGCGGCGAGCCACGCGGCCAGACAAGGACAGCACCACCGAAGCAGGACACCAAGACCCACCAGGAGACAGCACAGGACAGCAAGGCCCAACAGCCAACACCACACAACACCAGCCAGCGCACACAGAGCAACGACGGGGACAGCACCACCGAGGCACATACGGGCACACCCGACGGCCCAAGACGCACAAACCCGCCCCGCACCACACAACCGGCAAAAAAAGAAGGGGAAACAAGAAAAAAAAACAAAAAAAGGGGGGGGGGGCGCAGAGGCCCAAGGCAGACGGAAAGCAGGAAACGCCAGAGACAACAGGGGGGGGGGCAAAACACAAAAAAAAGAACCGGGGGGGGGGCAGGGGGGGGGGCAACAAGACGCCAAGGCCCAAGGCACCCGAGGCCGGAAAACACCATAAGCAGGAGACCACGGGGCGCACAGAGGGGGGGGGAGGGGAAAAAAAAGGGGGGGGGGGCGACAAGACGCCAAGGCCCAAGGCACCCGGAGCCGGGAAACACGCAAAGCAGGACACAACGAGGGCGCGGCAAGGAGGGGGAAGGGGAAAAGAAAAAAAATAAATGAAAAAAAAACCCAACAACAACCACAAACGGGGCATCCCTGCCCGGAGGGGGCGGAACAAGCAAAGAGCGCACCAAGAACGGCCAAAAGAAAAGGTGAGGCGCACCAAAACGCGCCCGGGAGGCCGGCCCGCCCGACCCGGCTAAGAAGAGCACGCACACACACACGCGCGGGACCCGGGCGTGGCGTCCTCCGACCCGAAAGGGGCGATGTCGGCGTCCACACGAAACAGCCCCGGTGCACCGGCCGAGTCCCCCGTCGAAAGACGGACAGTACGGGAAACCGGACGCGTCAGTGACCGGGTCCACACACGCCAAACCACCGCAGCGCACGCAGCCCAAGACCAAAGCCGGAGGGACCCGCCAGGAACAACTCCATCGCGGGGCCCCGAACGGATACGACGCGGAGCGCGCCCAGCGCTCTTGCCTCAGCAGGGGCCAGCGGCAGGCATGATGAGCCCGGTTCCGGGCCGGCCTCCATGTGCCCCGCGCAGCCACCCAGTAAAGCCGGGGGCGACAGCCCCCGGGGCCGGGGAAGGCACCACGGCGACGGGGAAGCCGACCGGAGCACTGAGAGCGACCGGACCGGACGAGGAGCGGCGCACCAACGTGGGGCGACGAGGCATGCCAGAGAGGCACGCCGCCGGCCACAACCACGGCACAAGGACAGGTGCCAAATCACAACGGCCACCGGGTGCCGCGAACCCGGGAAGCGCGCACAACACACGACGAACCGCGGCATGGGACAAGGTGCCAAGGAAAGCCAGGCCCCCACGCCCGCACACCGCACCCGCGGCCAGCGGGAAGCGGGCCCTAGCCGCACGCCCGAAAGGACGGGTGGTCGGGGGTGGGAGAGCGCCCGACCCCGGACGCCCCACACCCAGGCAAGAGCCCCCCCCCCCGGGCGCCCTCGTGCCGCCCCCACAGCGCGTAAAGCCAGCTCGCAAGAGCGCGCACTGTGGGGTTGGTGACGGGTCTCCACGCCCGTGGCCCCCGCGCCCACAGCCAGTGGGTAGTGGGCCCCGGCCGCACGCCCGAAAGGACAGGTGGTCGGGGATGGGAGAGCGCCCGACCCCGGATGCCCCACACCCAGGCAGAAGGTGCCCCCCCCGGGCACCCTCGTGCCGCCCCCACAGCGCGCAAGAGCCCGCGCTTACGGGTTGGTGACGGGTCCCCACGCCCGCACCCCCTGCACCCACAGCCAGTGGGTAGTGGGCCCCGGCCGCACGCCCAAACGGACGAGAGGTCGGGGGTGGGAGAGCGCCGGACCCCGGACGCCCCACACCAAGGCAAGAGGTGCCCCCCCCGGGCACCCTCTTGCCGCCCCCACAGCGCGCAAAGCCAGCTCGCAAGAGCGCGCGCTGTGGGGTTGGTGACGGGTCCCCACGCCCACACAACCGCGCCCACAGCATGTGGGTGGCGGACCCCAACAGCCCGCCCAGTTGGCGGGCCGTCGGGGGAGGCAGAGCGCCTGACCTCAGACGCCCCTCACAATGGTGGAAGGCACCCCCCCCGGGGACGCCCTTCCGCAACCCCCACAGCGAGCAACGCCGGCCCGCAAGGGCGCACGCTGTGGGGCCGGTGCTGGGTCCCCACACCCGCTGCGACCGCACCCGGGACACACGGGTCGCGGAACCCTGGCCGCCCGCTCCAGAGGACGGGCGGCCGGGGGAGCAACAGCGCCTGACACCAGACGCCCCTCACAACGGTGGCAGGCCCCCCCCCCGGGGACGGCCCCCCACCACCCCCACGGCACGCAGCCCCCACAGGGCATGCAGGCCAAGGGGACAGTGTTGGGCCCCCACACCCACACACCCTCGCCCACAGCACGTGGGTGGCGGACCCCAACAGCCCGCCCAGTGGGCGGGCAGTCGAGGGAAGGGGAGCGCCTGACCTCAGACGCCCCTCACAACAGTGGAAGGCACCCCCCCGGGGATGCCCTTCCGCCACCCCCACAGCGAGCAACTCCGGCCCGCAAGGGCGCACGCTGTGGGGCCGGTGCTGGGTCCCGACGCCCGCACCGACCGCACCCGGGACACACGGGTTGCGGAACCCTGGCTGCCCGCTCCAGAGGACGGGCGGCCGGGGGAGGGACAGCGCCTGACACCAGACGCCCCTCACAACGGTGGCAGGCCAACCCCCACGGAGACGGCCCCCCACCACCCCCGCGGCATGCAGCCCCCACAGGGCATGCAGGCCAAGGGGACAGTGTTGGGCCCCCACACTCACACACCCGCGCCCACAGCACGTGGGTGGCGGACCCCAACAGCCCGCCCAGTGGGCGGCCAGTCGAGGGAGGGACAGCGCCTGACCTCAGCCGCCCCTCACAATGGTGGAAGGCAACCCCAACGGGGACGCCCTTCCGCCACCCCCACAGCGAGCAACGCCGGCCAGCAAGGGCGCACGCTGTGGGGCCGGTGCTGGATCCCCACGCCCGCACCAACCGCACCCGGGATACACGGGTCGCGGAACCTTGGCTGCCCGCTCCAGAGGACGGGCGGCCGGGGGAGGGACAGCGCCTGACACCAAACGCCCCCCACAACGGTGGCAGCCCCCCCCCCCCCGGGGACGGCCCCCCACCACCCCCGCGGTACGCAGCCCCCACAGGGCATGCAGGCCAAGGGGACAGTGATGGGCCCCCACACCCACACAACCGCGCCTACAGCACGTGGGTGGCGGACCCAAACAGCCCGCCCAGTGGGCAGGCAGTCATGCAAGGGACAGCGCCTGACCTCAGACGCCCCTCACAATGGTGGAAGGCACCCCCCCCGGGGACGCCCTTCGACCACCCCCACAGCGAGCAACGCCGGCCCGCAAGGGCGCACGCTGTGGGGCCGGTGCTGGGTCCCCACGCCCGCACCGACCGCACCCGGGACACACGGGTCGCGGAACCCCGGCTACCTGCACCAGAGGACGGGCGGCCGGGGGAGAGACAGCGCCTGACACCAGACGCCCCTCACAACGGTGGCAGGCCAGCCCCCCCGGGGACGGACCCCCACCACCCTCGCGGCATGCAGCCCCCACAGGGCATGCAGGCCAAGGGGACAGTGTTGGGCCGCCACACTCACACACCCGCGCCCACAGCACGTGGGTGGCGGACCCCAACAGCCCGCCCAGTGGGCGGGCAGTCAGGGGAGGGACAGCGCCTGACCTCAGACGCCCCTCACAATGGTGGAAGGCACCCCCCCCGGGGACGCCCTTCCGCCACCCCCACAGCGAGCATCGCCGGCCCGCAAGGGCGCACGCTGTGGGGCCGGTGCTGGGTCCCCACGCCCGCACCGACCGCACCCGGGACACACGGGTCGCGGAACCCCGGCTACCCGCACCAGAGGACGGGCGGTCGGGGGAGGGACAGCGCCTGACACCAGACGCCCTCACAACAGTGGCAGGCCAGCCCCCCCCCGGGGACGGCCCCTCACCACCCCCGCGGCACGCAGCCCCCACAGGACATGCAGGCTAAAGAGACAGTGTTGGGCCCCCAGACCCACACACCCGCGCCCACGGCACGTGGGTGGCGGACAGCCCCAAGCCAGCTAGGGGGGAACAGCGACCGGTCCGCCCCCCCCCAAGCACACCAGACGGAGCAAGGGACCAGGGCAGGACACGCGGAGGGGCACGGACCACGTGGAACGGCCCTACCAGCGCCCAGTGCCAGGACCACGCGAGGTGCACACGCCACACCACCCAGGGGGGGGGGGGGCGGACGCCCCGGGAGCGCGAACGCACACACACGCCAAGGGCACGCGGGGACTACCAGAAGGGCAACCGGACCGAGCTCGCGGAACGCACAGATCGCGTGGAATGGCGTACCAGCGAGCGAGGGTAAGGGACACCCAGACAGGACGCCCCGCCACACGCAGCGCGGGACACGCGGGGCGGGAAGGGGGTATCGGGAGAGACACAACACCAGGTACCGGCCCGAGCCCCCCAAACCGGCCGCGAGCGCCGCGCACACACGGACGCGGCACCGCACCCGCCAAGGCAGTAGTGGCGCACTGCGCCACGCCCCAACCCCTAGGCTAGGCAGCCTCCGCGCCAGCCCAAGGGGGTCCCACTGGCGACAAGCCAGTAGCACAGGCCTGGCGGCGCCGGCGCCCCGGGCGAGCACGCATTAGGGGGGCGACACGGTGGGTAAGCGCCTGCAGCCACGGCTGCGAATTGATGCACTGACCGGGGAGTGGCGAAACGGGGAATCCGGGGAGGGACGGGGCTCCGAGCTCTGTGAACCCGGGGGACTCCGCCACCAGGCAGGAGGTGCGTCTTGGGGGGCCCAGCACTAGGACCCGGTGGGGAGGATATCACCTGGCCCAACCAGGTGCCCCCCCGGGACGAAAGGCGTCTAGTACCCGCAAAATCAAACCTCAAAACTCAAACCGCAAAGCAACGCACCGAGCGGGCACACCGGTGAACAGGAGCCAAGTGGCCCAGGACACCGCACACGCAGCACAACACACCGAGCAAGCACACCGGTGAACAGGAGCCAAGTGGCCCAGGACACCACACCAGCATAGCAACACACCAAGCGGGCACACCGGTGAACAGGAGCCAAGTGTCCCAGGACACCCCACCGGCAAAGCAGCGCAGTGAGCGGGCACACCGGTGAACAGGAGCCAAGTGGCCCAGGACACCGCACACACAACACAACACACCGAGCGGGCACACTGGTGAACAGGAGCCAAGTGCCCCAGGACTCGGCACACGCAAAGCAACGCACCGAGCGGGCACACCGGTGAACAGGAGCCAGGTGGCCCAGGACACCGCAAACACATGCACACGAAGGGCGGCCGAGGCACAGGAAAGAGCCAACACCCCAAGGGTGAGGCGGTTGAACCGTAGAGGTAGGTAGGTAGGTATCTTCGGGAGCTCGGGATGCCTCCTTTGACTTTGCAGGAGAAAGGTCTTACGAAGGGGACGTCCTGTTCCTCCCACTGCCCTATGTGAGGTGCCTCTTGAGCCGCTCCCGCATGTGCTTGGGAAGGCATAGTCGCGGCCACCCGGTCCATGTGTCCCAGGTGGGAGGGTGTCCCCACATGTGTCCATGGGTAGGGCCACATGCCCCCTCCTTTGGGCGGCAGCTCTGGGGGCTGCCCAGCCGTGTGGAGTATCTCTCACCACAAGGGGTATTGCTCCCGCTAGTCTACGGTACGACCGCCTCACCCTTCTGGTTTGAGTTGCGGGGCCACTCTGCTTGGCAGGTGACCCCCTCCTGGACTGTGTACCGGCTCGCCTGTCACCGGTTGCTTCCATGCCTCCGGGTGACGTTTGCCACGGTCCCCGATGCAGCCTGGCCGGGCTCGGACCAGTGGCCTTGGAGTACCGCTCCTGCCACTGGCCCGGTGGGTCGGCTGGGTCGCCCCAGTGCGTCCGACCCATGGGGTACTGGTTCTTTCCTGTCCCTCGGCCGCCCTACGTGTGTGCAGTGTCCTGGGCTGCTTGGCTCCTGTTCACCGGTGTGCCCGCGCGGTTTGCTGTGTTGCGTCTGCGGTGTCCTGGGCCACTTGGCTCCTGTTCACCGGTGTGCTCGCTCGGTGTGTTGCGTTGCGTGTGCGGTGTCCTGGGCCACCTGGCTCCCGTTCACCGGTGTGCGCGCTGTGTGCGGTGCGCGTGTGCCCTGGGTGGTTGTGTCCCTCTTCCCCCCCCCCTAATTTTCGTTTTTTTTTTTTCGAAAAAGAAAAACAGGGGCGCGCGTACACTGCAGGCACAGGCAGGGGCAGCTGGTGCGGCGGTGCAATAGTGTTGTGTCCTCTGGCGCGTGTCGTCGGTGCTGTGGCGGCGGTCGCGCCCCAGGGGTGCAGCTCGCGCGTCCTGATGTACAAGGGCTTGGGTCAGGGTGGGTTTGGTGAGGTGTCTCTTTGCTTCTGGAGCTGGCTGGTTAGGCGGCTGTGTGGGCTGTGGGTGTGGACTGTGGTTACGTTGTTCCCTCGGCGGGCCTGGTTAGGAGTCAAGGGTTAGCGGTTTCGGGGTGTGGCTCGGGTTTGATTTGTGTTTGGGTTTTGGCTCGGTTAGGCGGTTGCGACGGTAGCGGGCCTGGGTTCGGTGCCTTTGGGCGTAGTGGTGCCCGTTGTTGTGTGCGTTGGCGTCTTTCGGCGTCCGGTTCGTTTGATGACTTCTGGGCGGGGCCTGGCGTGGCGCCCCGTGGTGGTGGTTTGCTGGGTAACGGGATGAGGTGGCGGCGCCGCTGGCCGGGGGGTCAGGCGCGTCGTGGTGTGTGGTGCGCAGGGCTCCTGGGGTGCTGTGGGTGCCGCCGGTGTCGGTGCGCCGACGCTTGTGGGGTGGTGTGGGGGTGTGTTTGTGCGGGGCTGGGCTTTGGGTGATGTCCCAAAGGCAGATAACGTCTCGCTGTGTCATCTGGAGGGTCTCCTGCAGGCGCCTAAGGACATACGGGTGGTCCTGGGGCGCGGGGAGGTTGCGGGGGTGGACTCCCAGGGTTTGGAGCGCATCGGCCAGCATGGCTTCCAATGCGGCCTGCGGCATCCACCCCCCGCCGGCCGGAGGCGGCAGTTCTCCACCGACCCCTTGCGGGGCCGATGGACCAGGCCCTCGAGGGAGGGGTCTTCCCGGGCCCACTTTCGCAGCTCCCAGAGCTGCGTGTGGGTCCAGCGCTGCCACCACTGTCCCTGGGCGGGCCTGCGGTCTTGGGCGGAGGAGTGGGCGTGGGTGGGTGTGACAGGTTCGTGGGGACCGGTGGCGGTGGCGGGCCTTGGGGATTCCTCGTAGTCCTGTTCCGTGGGGGTGCGCGTGGAGTGGGGGCGCGCGCGGATGTGGACCCGCGGGTGTGCGCGCACGGTCTCCGCCTCGGGGTTGGGCGGGGACTCGCGGCGGCGGCGGTAGTGGGGCATGCGCTGCATGTGGGCTGTCATCGAGGGTTGGTAGGGGGGCGGGGGCGCTGCTGGCGAACTCTGGCGTCGTTCTGGCCTTGTCGGGGGCGGTCCGTGGGCCTGGGGTGCGGGCTTTGAGAGTTGGCGGGACGAGGTGCGTCGTGCTTCGGCCGCGGCGCGCTCCGCTGTGAAGGTGGTGGCGGCGGCGTCGGTGACGGTGGGGGGGCGCCGTGCTGGGCGCTGCTGCCTCCGGGCCTGGGACGGCTGGGGCCGAATGTCATAGAGGACGTCCTCGGGGGGCCGGGCTCGCGCTGCCGTCGTGGCGCCGGGTTTGGACTTGGGTTTGTGCTTGGCTGCGGGTTGCGGTCGTGGCGCGCTGACGGGTTCGGGTGGCTGTTTGGCGGCGGTCCTGGGTCTCGGCTGGGTCGTGGGTGTGGGCTTCGTCGGGGCGTGGGCCTTGGCGGCGGTGGGGTTGCTCGCGATGGGGCGGGTTTGGGGGCCCGTTTGGGAGGTGTCCCCCGCGGCCTGGGGGGTGGAGTGCTGAATGAGGACGTGGTGGTGTTGGTGGATGAGATGGTTGTGGTGGTGGAGGTTGTGGAGTCGGAGGCGGAGGAGAGGGCTGTGGGAGACGGCGGAGGGTCCTGGGCTTCGGGGGCGGGCGTATGATGCTGGGTCCTGTAAGTAGCGAGAACGAGGGTGCAGGTTCGGGCACCGGGCGTGTGCGCGCGTTTTCCCTGGTGATCCGTGCGTGCTGGTGCTGGTGTGGCGGCGTTGTCTCGGCTGCGCGGGCACGTGCGTTACCCGGGGGGTGGCCATATCTGCTCCAGGACGTGCGGATGTGTTTGCTGGAGGTAGTCGAGGGTCTGGAAGAAGCATCGCTGGATGCCCGGCATGTCCTCCTCTGTGAGGTGGGGGTAGTTTTGGGTGGGGGTGTCCGGGCCCGGCCACAGCAGCGTCATGAGGCGGGCCGCCATCATGTATGGGCAGAGTTGTAGGGTGGTGGGGCGTGGGGGGGTGGGTCCCCTGCGGTTTGGGGGGGCTTCCCTCTGCTTGGGGCGCAGCGTGACCACCCACACCCATCGGTCCGTGGGGATCCCCCAGGTCCGTTGGGTCCACTTGGCGAGGCAATACATCGCCCTACCAAGGCCCTGGTAGCCGCTGCGGATGGAGAGCAGCGTGTCCAGGGATTTGCGTTCCCACGTGCCCCAGATGTGGGGGTCGTCCGGGTGGTCCCCCCTGGCGTACGTGTCGGGGGCTGGGTTGTGTGGGGGGGGGGCGTAGTCGGCGGGGAGGAGGGAGTCGGTGCCGTGTACCACCCCGTGGTCAGTGGGTGCGTGGTAGTGGGTGGTGGAGAGGGTGTAGTGCAGATCATACATGAGGGTCATGTACGTGGAGGGGGCTGGCTGCTGCTCGTCGGGGGTGGGGATGTCCCCCGGGACGTGGTGCCGGAAGTTGCTCAGGGAGGCGTTCTGTGCTACCCATGTTTCTCGCTCCCACTCTTTGGCGTTGTCGGGGGTGGCGCCGGGTGGGGGGTGTGCCACGTCGGGCTCCTGGTGGCGGGTGCGGCCCTTGGTGTCCACCCGCCCCGGCACGGGGTGTTCGACTAGGTGTCGCCCCCAGTCGATGGGGGGCACCCAGATCCGGCTCCCCGTGGGGGGCAGGCTCTCGCCGTCTGGGGTGGCGCGTGGGGGGCGGTCGTGTCGGGCGACGTGGAGGAAGGCATCGAAGAGGAGGTCTCTGACGCCTTCCCCCAGGGTGGCCGCCTGGACCGGGGTGGCCGCCTGGATGGGGGTGCTGGTGCCGGAGGTGCGGAGGCACAGCACGACGTCCTGTTCCCCGAGTCCCCGGAGGTGCTGCCGTACCGCTGTGGGGTTGTGTAGGGCGTAGGGTTCGGCCGGTGCCGCGGCTGGTGCTGCGGGGTGTGATGGGGGGGGTGGTGTGGGTTGGGGGGGGTGGTGGTCGTTGTCGCGCGTGGGGTCCGGTGATGGGGTCTCTTGTGGCGGTCGCGGGAGGGGGGATTCGCGGTGGCGTGTGTCGGCGGGGGTATCAATGTCAATTGGCTGGTGCTGGCTGCCGCGTGTTGCGTCCGTGGCCTGGTCTCGGGGGTGGGGGCGGGGGGGGGTGGTGTGGGGGTGGCGCTATTGGTGGTGGGGGGGGGCGGGGGTGGGTGTTGTGCTGGCTGGGGGTCTGGGCGTCCCTGTGGATCGTGTGGGTGTTGCGTGTGTGCGCCATGCGGCCCTTGAGGTTCTTGACTGGTTGTGGTGCCGGGGTGTGGGTTGGAGGCGGCCGCATGAGCGTCCGGGTGGGGCTGTGGTCCGTATGTAATGGGTGGCTGCTGGTGGATGGTGCTCGCTGGTATGGGGTGTGGGTGGGGGGGCTGCTGATGGTGGTGGGGCGCTCCTACTAGGCCCTGGTGTTGCTGGTGTGCGTGCGTGGCTCCTCGCGGGTCCATGGGGGTGTACCGTGGCTCGTGTGTCGGGGGCCAGTGTAGCGGGGGCGGCGGGTGGTGCTGGACCGCTTGGTGGTGGTGTTGAGGGTGTGCTGGTTGTGTGTGGTACCCCGGCGTTGGTGGGGATGGTGGTGGTGGAATACGTGATGGTGTGGTGCGGTGGTGTGCGCTATGTTGGGTGGGTGGTCCGTGGGGCCTGGTTGTGCTGGGGCGTGGTGGGGATGTAGCTGGTGGGGGTCGCTGTAGCATGGGGGCATTAGGGGGTAGGGGTTGGGAGGGACGGGGGCGTGGTGGCGGTGTTGGTGGTGCCATGTCCCCTGGCTCTGCGCGTATGGTGGTCCTGGCATGGTGTGGACGTGTGTGGGCGGTGGTGGCTGACTGGGCTGTAGGGTTTGGGTGCTGCGGTACGGTGGTGGTGGTGAGCGCTGGCGGTGGCGGTGTTGTTGGTGTGCCCCGGGGGTCTGGGCGTGGGGTGGTGCGGTGTGGCTGGACCCGGGCCCTGGTCGGGGCGTCGCGCCCTGCTGGCGGGCGCGTTGGCGGGCCCCCTGACCTGTCTTGGTCTTCTTGGCCTGGTGGGTGTCGGGGGCGGGTGAACCCCCCTGTCCCCGTGGAGGCGACGGGGAGCGGGCGCGCCAGCGGTGTGCCTCTTGGAGGCTCGTCTTGAGGCCTCTGACGTAGGTTTCCTGGTCCGTGAGGCCCATCCGTGTGGCGGTGGCCTTGTCGGGGGCGGCCAGGTGGCCGTCCCGAAAAGACGCCCAGCCCTCCGCGGGCTTCTGTTGTGCGGGGTGGGGGTGCTGTGCCGGGTAGAGGAGTGCGCTGAGTGGGTAAGGTGTTCCCTTCCGTCGGCCGAGGGCGTTGTTGAACCGGCGGCAAGTGATGCGGAGGTAGGCTGCTATCTCCTCTGGTGCCGTGTCGGCCCACGCTTCTGGCGTCAGGGCTGCTGCTTGGGGGGCCGGGAGTTGTGGCTCTGGGAGGTGTAGGTCACGGTGGTGGAGGTATAGGGCGAGGAGGATGTGGCGGGCTGCCACGTTCAAGCCGCCTCTGCTGTGGCGTAGGGGTGGGCTGTGGGGGGGCAGGGGTGTGCTGCCCGTGGCCACGGCTATGGTCCATGCGTGGTCCGCCGCGTCCGCCACGTAGTACCCTCCCAGGTGGTCCCGGAGGGTGTCGGTGAGGAACCCGAAGAAGCTGGGGTGGCTGGCGGGAGGGGGGGGCGGCTGCGGCCGCGGGCCGCTCGTGGTGCCGGGGGTTGAGGTCCCCACAGTGGGGGTAGTGGGTTAGGCGGTGCGCGGCTCCCAGGCAGACCCAGTGGTCTGGGTTGCAGGGCAGGGCTGTCTGTGGTAGCCGCTGGCGAACGCAGAGGGGACATGCGGTGGTTGGCGGTTGGTGGTACCTGTGGACGGACGGCGGCGTGGGGGGATGGGGGCTGGTGGCGCGCGCATGCTGGTGGGAGTGTGTGCGGTGCCTGTGGTGCCCGTGTGTGCTGTGCCAGTGCTGTGCTCCGTGGACGGTGTGTAGACGTGGTGGGGGTTCCGTGTTGGTATGTCACGGGGTAGGTTCTCATGGTTGGTAGAACAGGAGTTTGAGGAGGTGGGCTTGGTCTGTTTGGGGCAGGGTTGCTGCATGCTGCAGGTATTTGTGTACGCGGCATGTGAGCTGCTCCGCCGTCTTGGCAACGGCCGTCCGCTGCATGTGCGCCGCCGTGGCCTGGGGGTCTTCCGCGTGGGTGCGTAGCAAGGTGTAGACGGCAGTGGGGATGAGTCCCCTGCGGACCGCCTCGAGTACCTCCGTCTGCTTGAGGACCGTGGTGAGTTGCTGGGTCGCCGGGGACTGCGTCAGCCATCCGGCGTGCTGTGCGATGGTGTGGGTTCCGTTCCAGTCTGTGAGGGTGTCCAGTCCTCTGTACAGGGGGCACACCTTGAAGTGGTCCCAGGCTTCTTCTTCCGTGTGGCTGCAGATGCATTTGGTGAATCCTGCGGGGACTTGGATCCAGCGGCGCGCATACCATCGGTGGTATCGGGTGAGGAGGGGAAGCTGTTCGAGGGCGAGTTGGAGTCGGGGCTTTTGCAGGTGTGCTGGGAGGCTATCCGGGCGCAGGGCGGAGTAGTAGAGGGGGGTGTGGACGGAGTCTTCGAGGCGTCGGAGGAGTTCGGTGTTCGCTGGGTGGCCCAGTGTGGTGGCCAGTTGCTGGATGGGTGTGGGGTAGTTGTACTGCTTGTCTCGATCCGTGTACGGCGTGTCCTCGGGCATCCATTGGGGGGGCTGTGTGGCCGGGGGTATCGGGGGCAGGTGCTGCAGGTGGCTGTGGTGTGGGGTGTCCAGTCGCACGTGTTCGAGCCCTGGGGTGTGGTTGGTGTTCTGGTGTTTGGCCTGCGTGTCTGCGCGTTCATTGCCGTATGCGTAGCGGTGCGACTCCTGCTTGACGATGTGTAGGGCGTCCTGGGGGTGCATGCCCTTGAAGGCCATCCATAGTCCCACCGCTTGCGTGGTGAGGCCGGACTCGAGTGCTTTGTGGAGGGGCAGGTCCGCAAGGCGCCTGGTGAGGTGGATGTCGACCGTGGCGTCCACGACGACCCAGATGTTGCGGAGCCGGATCGTCGTGGGTGGCGGTGTGGCGGTGACGGCGTCTGCCATGGTGCGCAGTTCGCCGTGGGAGGACGCCCCAAAGATGGTGGCCCCGGTGTGGTGTTCCACGTTGAGGCCGTTCACGTGCCGGGTGATGCGCACGGAGGCGCAACCGACCGTGGGGGTGCGTTGCTGGGTGCCGGATGCGTCAGTGAAGTAGATGATATCGGTGTCGCTGGGTATGGGTAGGCGGGCAATTGCTGTGGGGTGATAGACGTAGATGGGGTTCCCCTGGGCGGTTCTGGCGGTGATTTGCATGGGTTGCAGTAGTGGCGCTGCATAGACGCCTATCCCCTGGGTGATGATGGCCTGGGCTCGTGGGGTGAGGCGGAGGAGGCCCCTGTCTGGGCGCCCCTGGGTGATATAGGCGTACATCAGGTGGAAGAGGTATCCCGTATTGGGGTGGAACTTCTGGCACGTGATGGTCTGTCGCCGCTCCTTGTCGTCTTTGTCGCCGCGGAGGGTGGGGCATTTGTGCTGTAGGGGGCGCATGGGTGACTCCTGAGGTCCTGCGCGGTGCGGGTCGCAGCGGTCGTACTCTATGGCCACGCTGTCCGGGTCTGCCCGCTCGTTGGTGAACGTCCATGTCGCCGTGGGTGTTCGGGTCCAGGCTACGTGCGCCGGGTGGTCTGGGGGTACTGTGTGAAACCAGGGGGAGAACCATGCCTGCTGGTCGGCGGTGGCGGCGGCGGGTGCGGGTGTGGTAGTAGGTGGAGATGAGGTGTAGCAGGGGCCACGGAGTGTCGAGGGCTGCCGGGCCGCAGTGCCAGCACATGCGCGGTATGTCCTGGTCACTGTGTCTGACTCGTGGTACATCGGTCTGCGGTGCATTGTGTTTGGGGATGGACCAGGGGGCATGGTGTCGCTGGACAGTGCGGGTAGCATGTTTGTGGCCGTTTGGTGCTAGTAGCAGGATGGTGGGTGGTGTCCAGCCTTCGGCTGACAGGGAGGGCTCCTCCTGCGTCGTGCCGCCGTCGTTGGGGGTCTCGTGCTCGCTCGGGCGGGGCCGGGGGTGGTGGCGCTGGAAGGCTGTGTACGCCGTGTCGATGTCCTTGGGCCCCGGCATGTCGCGCCCTGCCTTCGTAGCACATGCGCGGAGGTACGCTTGGAAGACGTGGCGTGCTGGCCATTGTGGGTCGGAAAGGAACGGGGCGTGGTGGGCGTCGCATTGGGCCATGATCTTCATCTGTGTTGGGGTGATAAACACTATGGTGACGCTAGCCCCCACGAGGCGCAGGGTGTCCACCTCGCCCGCCGGGTGTCGGTGGATGTCGGTGTGTGTGGCCACGAGTGGCCCCTGTTGATCCCAGTGGTGGTTTGTCAGGATGGCGTGTGTGTGGTGCGGTAGGAGGAGTTGTAGCTGGGCCCAGATGCCAGTGCCCACGGAGGTGGAGACGCCGTGTTGCGCCAGTATCCACCGGGGGCAGCTGTTGCGGGCCATTTGCGCTTCTTTTATGCGTATGGCTGCCGCCTCGCGAACTTCAGGTTGGTGGTTGTGTGTCACCCTGTGTAGGAGGTGCGCTGCGTGTTTGGCATATGCCATGTCGACCAGGGCGCCTGTATTGTCTCCGTAGTAGCGCCAGTGGGCCATCATGGCCTCCTTGGGGAAAGACGTGGGCCAGCCTCCGTGTTGCGCCCATGCCTTTGTCACTTAGTGTCGAGCGTGGCGTAGGGCGTCTTGGGGGCGCGGGAGTTGCAGGGCTTGGTACCAGATGGCCGCGTTGAGCACCGCTTCCATGAAGTACGCCAGGCCCTGCGTAGACAGGAGGTCCCCCCTGGCAATTTGGGGTAGCCGGGCGAGGGGCTCTTCTAGCTTGCTTTGGAGTGTGATGTGGTGGTGCCGCGTGGCCTGTGTGACTCCCAGGTGGACTGTGGTGTCTTCCAGGTGTAGGGGTTCGCCTTTCCGGATGTGGGGGGTGGGGGTCTTGGCGTCGGCCGGCCCGACCGATTTGCGGGGGTGCACTAGGAGCTGGTGGGCGTCCAGGTAGGTTTTGGTGAGCTGGAGAATGGCGGAGGCTTGCTCGGTGGTCGTTGGTAGCCCTGCGTTCTCAGGGTTGCGGTGGCGGGTGGCCGTAGTTAGGAGGTTGTCGTCCGCGAAGTTGATGAGGGGGGACCGTAGCGGGTATGGGGCGTACCCCGGGTATACCCGTGCTAGCTTGAATGCCAGTGGCAGGGTGACCAGGAGGTAGAGGAAGGGGCCTTCGGCGCCTCCCTGGGGGACCCCGCTGTCTGTGCCGGTCCAGGGGGTGAGACCTGCGGCTGTGATGACGGCGTAGAGTCGGGTCTGGATGTACCCGGTCATGAAGGATAGGAATGGGAGGCCCATGGCATCCCATACCTCCGTGAGGAGCCTGTGTGGGGCGTGGGGGAACCGCCTTGGACATCGAGGGAGGCGATAATCATCTCGTAGGGGTTCATGTTCAGTGCGGTGTCCTGGAGGAAGATGGCCTCGTGGGGGGACCTGCCGGCAATGTAGGGTTGCAGGTTCGAATTCGCACGAATTCGCTCGAATTCGAATTCGCCCCGAATTCGCACGAATTCGTGGTCCGCTCCGAACTCGAATTCGCAACTTCAAATTCGAATCCCCCCTGATTCGCTTGATTGAATCCATAGGCACGTACAATTCACCTTCTAGGTTGCAATTCACCTGTTTACATATGGGTATGCCACTACCCAGTACCATATCGCATAAAAGATTTCCCAAAAGCTTCCGTAACCTTGCAATTTTTGTTGTTTGTTGTTGCTTGCATTTACCATGCTCAAACGATTTGACGATTTGACAAAAAAAAGAAAATCAAAACCAAGAATTCCAAAGTTCCTTGATTCTTTCAAATGCCTTCTGGAAAAGAAGCAGCAACGAAGCATGCAAGTTCACCAATCCACACACAAACCATCACATGTGAACCACTTGTCGCCCTTATTGGGCCTTCATTCATTGCATTCTTGAATGGAATCGTTGGACTTGAAGTCATCTAAGAGAGAGCATACACGGCACCGGGAAGGGTAAGGAGGGTACCGCTGTCAAGGATATGCAAGGGCTACAAGGGGCTATGTACATAGCTTATAGGGAGGTTGGAGCAGTTGTGGGTGCCCAGGGCTTCACTGCGGCTGCGTCGGGCTGCTCACGGCTGCTTCTCCTTCCACACACGCCCGACAGTGCGTGGTTGCCAAGGGGCAACACGTTTTGACTGTCAAAAACTAGAAAAAAAAAGTCGAAAATCAAAGGTTCGGGACGGGTTTTCCTCCAAACTGGTGGACTTCTGGGAAGAATGGAGGGTACCGCCGTGTTCGGTGGAGCTAGGCGGACACATCGGTGTGTTCAAAACGCAAAAGTAAATTTTGTTTTTGAAAACGAGTACGCAGGCACCGGACAAGAAAATCAATGGCTCAATCGAAGCAGAATCATCATAGTTTTCATTGTATCAAGTCAGAAAAAATATTACATCGCACAGTTCAAAGTTAGTTTTTCGTCTGGAGTAAAGACGGCGCACGCGTGATCATTTTGCCGTCGCCTGCGAATTCGCAGCGCGAATTCGCCCCGAATTCGCAGTACTAAGAATTTCAGGCCGAATTCGCAGCGAATTCGCGCTGCGAACGAATTCGCAGCGAATTCGGCGAATTCAAATTGAATTCGCTGCGAATCTGCATCCCTACGGCAATGGCTCCCCACATGCTGGCGGGCACGTGGGCGAAGACCGCCGGCGCGATGCGGCCTAGGATGAGCGTCCACACCAGCTTGACCTCGGTGGTGGCGCAGACTTTGGGCCGCCAGTTCCCCGGCTGCGCCCAGTCCCCCCTTTTGTGGAGGGGGTGGACCAGGTTGGCCCACTCAGGGGGGATGGGTGTGGCGCCCGTGACGATGTCCCACAGGCGGGCTGCCAGGCGGCGTTTGACGGGCAGGGTGAGGCGTTGGTACGCTTCGGGCGGCAAACCGTCGACGCCGGGCACGACCCCCTTCTTCAGGCGGTCTAGGGCGCGTTGCAGACCTGAGATGCTGAAGGGGTCGTGTTCGATGGCGCGCCGCTGTTCCCGGTTGAAGACCCTGGCCACATGCTCGCGGATGGTGTTTCTGGTGTGGGGGTCGAGCTCGGGGAGGGCGTCCCCGTGTTGTGCCTGGAAGCTGTCCAGGACTGCCTGGAGGACGGCGTCGGGGTCATTGGTGAGGCCTCCTTCGGGGGTGCGCACCGCGTGGATGGTAGGGCGCCCCGTGTCCTCCAGGATGCGGCTGACGTACCGTAGGGACTTGTACGGCGTGTCGTTTCTGCCGTATCTTTCGCCTTCCTGGGCTGCGGCCGCTATGCGGTTGGCGTGCCATTCCTGGAGATGGTGGCGGCGGGTGGTGAGGAGCGCACGGAGGTGGGCGTCCCGGTCTCGTGCCTCCGGTGTGCTGGGGTGTAGCAGGGCGGCGAGTTCCTCTTTTGTGGTCCAGATGTCATGGACGAGTCGTTGGAGGGTGAGGTCTGGTGGTGCTCCCGTGTGGCTGGTGTCACGCTCCATGCTGCATGCTTGTGCCGCCCGGCGCATGGCGGTGGTGAGTGTCGGTGCATCCGGGCGGCGCAGGATGGCGTGTAGGGCCCTGTTATACCTGTGCCAGGCGCCATGGTCGCCTCGGCCGGGAACTGCAGTGTGGGTGGGAGGGTGTCGTCTGGCAGGGTGGCCGCGGGTGGGGGTAGGTTGGGGATGATGAGGTCGATGTAGAGGGGTTGGTGGCCCGTGCCTGTGGGCGGGAGGTCCCCGTAGGCTGCTTCGTGGACGCGCACCGTGGTTGGGTCCCCGTAGCGCGTGTCGATGCGGGATGGGTGGGTGCCGGCTTGGTGGGGGTAATGGGAGGGTGTGTCGGTGAGTCCTGCCGTGAGGTCGGTGAGGCCAAGTTGGTGCATGGCGTCCCGGACAGCTGTGTCGTTGGCTGTGGGTGGGCCAGTGCGGTCGTCGTCGGTGGGGGCGGCGTTTAGGTCGCCTATGATGATGGTGGGTGCCAGGAGGGAGAGTCGGTGGTACCCCAGGCTCAGGGCGTCCAGGAAGTCCTTGGTCTCCTCCCCGAACGGGACGTGCGTGAGTAGCACGTTTAGCTGCCATCCGGGCCCCACGCACTCGTACGCCCCGAGGCGACCATCCACCCCGAGGTCAGGGTGGGCATGCACCGTGACCGACGCCTTGTGGTAGAGGGGCAGCCCCCGTTCCCAGTGGGCGTGATATTTGTTCCCCTCCGGGTCCAGGATCGGTGCTGGTTCGGGTTGGTCCGCTCTGCGGAAGGCTTGCTCCAGGAACCCCAGGAGGTCTGCGACTTGGGGGTGCGGCCCGGGCATGGCTTGCAGTGTGACGGCCTTGGTGGGGTGGTAGGTGACCGCGGGCTCGTTTAGGATGTTGATGCGGGCGTGGGCTTCCGCAGGTGCCGGTTTCTGGGGACCGGTAGTTGGGGGGGCGGGCCGTGTCCGGCCCTGGCCCCGTCAGGCGTCCAGGAGGTCCATGACGCCCTGAGCTGCGGGTGCCTTGCGGTTCCGCTTCTGGGGCTGGGGTAGGGCCCATGCATTGTGGACTTCGCCCGTGTACTCGGTGCCGGTGAGGTGCTCCGTGTCGGGGGTGCACAGCTGCATCGGGACCATCTCACGACCGGTTCGGTCTCGCCAGAGTTCGATGGTGCGCCCCACCTTCTTGTCGTTGGGGGTGGCCGGGTCCCACTTGACGTGGATCTTGAACCCCTGGTGGTCCCCGGTGACGAGGTACCGGTGCTTGACCTCCCCTGCGGCCCATATCCACTTGGAGGGGCCCGCGGCCGTGGCGTACTCGAAGGGCAGCTGCACCCGGGTACCGATGGCGTATTCGGGATACAGGGCAGCGGCCTCCTCTTTGGTCCAGCTCTTCGACTTGGCTCTTGGCTTTGGCGCGGGTTTGGCCTGTGCGGGGGCCTTGCGCTTCTGCGCACCTTGGCGGCGCCGGGCAGCGGGTTGTCCCCGTTGGGGAGGTGCGCCCTGGGGCTGCTGTACGGGTGCGTGGCCCGGTGCAAACACGGGGTGTTCGCGGGCGGCTGGGACGTTCGGCTTGGACGTGGGGACGGGGTCCTTCAGCTGGAACACTTACTTGGTCATGAGGCCAAGCACTTCCTCGGCCTCCTGCAGGGCGTTGGGCGGGTCCGTGGGCCAGGTGAGGAGCCGGTGCCCGGTGCCTGCCCCGTGGCGGCGCATGTGGGTCGTGTAGCGGGTGGCGTGGCGTGTCCACGCTGGGGTGCGTTCCGGGGGGAGGGGGCCCTCTGGCGCCCCCTGTGCCCAGTAGAGGGCGTAGTGCAGCGCTTCCCAGGCTGCCTCTGGGGCGTGGGGGATGCGTGCGGCGAGTCGCAAGCGGTCCCCTCTGCGCGGTGGGGGCGGGACTTCGTCGTCGGGGGCGTGTGCCGTTGCCCGTCTGACCTTGCCGTGGTCGTCCCATTCCACCGTCCACCAGGTGTCCCGGTGTTTGAGGATGTGGACCTCCGTGGTGGTCGGCGGGGCGTCCATGGCGTCCCAACTGACGAGCTGGATGGGGCGGACCGCAGGGTGGGTCTTCGGGGGTGCTCGCATGTTGAGGATTTGGTGGATGTCCTCGGCGGTAGGGCCCCTGTGGGGGGCGTCCTGCGCTGCTTGGGCTGGAGGTGGGGAGGGGCGGTCCTCCCAGAGGCGGGAGGCGGACGCCGTGGCGTACATGGCTGCGATCAGGACGTGTTCCGTCAGCCTTTCCACCATGAGGTGGTTTTCCCCCTCCAGGTCTCGGGGGATGGTGGCTTCCGCCTTTAGGGTGAGTAGTGCGATGGCGCGTTTGGGTCCAGGTGTGGCGTGCGTCGGCTCATCTGGTGGGCGTCCGTCGGATGGGGTGTGGGGGTGGCGCTACTGGAAGGGGGATGGTCCCACCGCCAGGTGCTGGACAAGGTGTAGTGGTATGGCGTGGTGGCGGTCCGCTGCGGGCAGGAGGTAGGGGTGTGGGTCCCCGGGTACCGTGCCGAGGTATATGCCCCCCCTGTAGGTAGGGGTGGGCAGGGGTTGCTGCAGAGCGCCTGCGCATGGTAGCGCGCACCGAGGGTTGCAGTGGGTGCATTGGGCTGTTATGGGGTGTGGTACCGCGTACACGGTGAAGGGCCCTACCGCGCGCTGGATGTGGCGGGGGATGATGGTGCGGAGGTTCGCCACCCGTGCGGTGCGGCTTTCGCCATAGTATATCCAGAGTGTGTCCTCCAGTGCCATTTTGGGGCGTAGCTTGCGGGCCAGTAGGTTCAAGGTGCTTTTGTGGGTGGCCTTGGTGAGGGTGCTGGGTCCAGCGTTAATGCGTGGGAGCAGGTGGTTTTGGTGGTGTGCCGCGGCTCGTCTGCGGGCGGTGTGGAGGGCGGTGCTGTCGGCGGGAGGGGGCGCGTGGTGGGTGGGCCTTTTGCGCGGGGTCGGGGCGACGTATAGTGGATGCTTCCATGCCGGGCGCGGGTGGTGTTGCGGTGGCTGGAGGCCAGGGTAGGTGGTGAAGGTGTATATGGTGACAGGGGAGCGCTCATGCGTGGCCTGCAGGTAGCAGTGGTCGCGACCCGTGTTGTGGGTGACGATGACGTTTGGCGTTGGTATGTCGTAGTGGAGTGCGGTATTGGGGAGTTGTTTGGTGATGCGTGCCGTCGCGTCCCCCGTTTTCGGCGCGGTGTCGTGGGGCACGAGGATGTGGACTGCCCACGCATCGTGGGCAGGGAGGTCGAGGTCCGGTAGGGTGGGATGAATGGGGCGTCCCCGGAAGTGTGCGCAAGCTGGGTTGTGGCGTGCCGCCGTTTCCTTGATGATGGACGGTGCCCACTGGGGTGGCGCCCCAACTTGCTGGGCCATGGCGGCGACGGCGTGGGCGATCGCTGTGAGGTCTGGGCCGATGCCAGGCTGGTCTGCCGGTGGCTGCAGGCCCCCTTCTGGTGCGGGGTGGTGCCACCATAGGGTGTAGCCCTTTTGTGTGTTATCGTGGGGGGTGTGCACGAGGCCCTGGTGGTTGGAGATGGCGGTCCTGAGGGCTTCCGCTTCCTCGCGGTGGAGGGTGCGCGTGTAGGCCCAGACTCTGGTGGGGGGGGCCGCCCCGGTGTGGGATTCGGCCGTGGTGGGGGCCGGCTCGAGGGTGTGACTGGTGAGGGAGGGTCTGTGCAGCCCTTCGTGCAGGGAGGCGCACACGTGTGCCCACCTGTCCGCCCATCCCTGTTGGGCGCTTCCTGTGTCTGCCCCTGTGGGTAGTCGCACGATGAGCACGTGCCAGGGGTGTGACCCCGGTACTACGGTGGGGGGTGTGGTGTGCTCGTGAGCGTGCAGCCATACTGCGGTGTCTGCGTTCGCCGTCACGTAGTCCTCTCCCTCTGCTGTGTGGACGTTTTCGACGGCGGCCTCTCCCTCAAGGGTGAGGAGGAGGTGTGTGCCGGGGGGCTGCGTGTGCGTCTCCGCGTCCCGGAGCCACAGGTACGTGAGCGCCACGGTGCCGGGGAGGATTTCCCCCCAGGTGAAGGTGCCTTCGGGTGATGCCCACTGCAGGGGCAGTGTGCGGCGTCCCCGCGAGTCGTTGGTGGCATGGTAGTCGTGGGGGAGGTGACGTTTGGTGAGCCGGTGCGGCATGCGTTCGGTGGTGGCTGTGGGGGGGTCCCAATTACATTCCTCCGGGGGGGGTGCGTCTGCATCGTCCTCCTGGGGCTGGGCCAGCGGCAGCGCCTGTGCATTGGGTGTGGCGTCGGGTAATCCGCTGTGCGTGAGGATGTAGAAGCCCTCGGGGGTGAGTTGGAGGACGATGTCCCACATCGTCGTTTGCTTCGAGGACCACTGGTGGGGCCCGTCCTGCGGTTGGTGGAGGGTGACCTGGTGGCCCCATCTCCAGCTGTGGTAGGCGAGGAGGCTGAGGACGGTGTCTTGCTCCGGGTCCTCCACGCTTTCCACGTATGCCGTTATGTCGGTGACGATGACGGCGTACTCATCCTCCCATTCTTGTGCGGGGGTGCCTGGAGGGGGGGGGGCGGTGGTGTACCCGTGGAGTCCCGGCCCCGTGACGTCGGGCAGGTCGTGCTCGAGGGACGCCCGGTACTCGGCGGGCCCTTTGCTGGCTTCGTGGGTGGGGTGGTGGCGCCGCAGGGCGTTGGACAGGTGCGTCCAGGGCGCCCGCTCGCGGGGCGGGGGCGGCGTGGGGGCATTGTGCGGGCTGGGGTCCGTGGGGCCGCTTGCTGCCGGCTCGAGCTCCGGCGGGGTGAGGTCCATATGATGCTCCGTGTCCTCCGTGTGTTGGAGTTCCAGCTCTAGCAGGCTGTCGATGTCCAGGGCCATGGGGTCATCGTGTGTGTTCATGTGTTGGGGTGCTGCTTCATGGCACGGTGGGCGTGTGATGCTGGTGTTCGGGGCACGTGCGGCGGCCGGTGCGGGGTCGTGCGCCGGTGTCCGGGGAAGCGCGCCGTTTGGCTCGGTTGTGGTGTGTGGCTGCTCGCTGGTGGCTGTCCTGGCCGGTGGTGTTGCCCCTGTGTGCGGTTCGGGTTGTGGCCGGTGGTGGGCGTTGAGCTGGCGTGAGGTGTGCGGGGTTTCCAGGGGTGGTGCCGGTGGGGTGGGGTGCAGAGTCGGCGTGGCGCGGCTGAGTTCCTGTGTTGGTTGGCTGTGGTGTCCCGTGTCCCCGGGTGGGGGAGGGGGGTGCGGTGTGGTATGGTGGTGTTGTGTTGTGTGGTGGCCTTCCCGGTGGGGGGGGGGGGGCACCGTGTCCAGGTCTGGTGGGGTGGGTTGTTGCCCGTGGTTTGTCCTCTGGCGGTGTGGGGCAGCCCCGCGCGCCTTTTGATCGTCCTCCTGGCGTGTTTCAGTACGTGGGCTGTGCGGGGTCGGTGTGGCGTGGGGCCTGGGGTCCCCTGGGGCGGGGTGTGCGGGACTGGAGTGTCGCAACCAGGGGGGTGTGGTCGTGTGGTGCTTGGGGGTGTCGGCCCACCGTTGAGTGGGCCCGGTGGTGCGGGGAGCGCCGTGTATGGGCCACGCGCGGGCTATTGCGTTTGCGGGGTCGGCGGGTCGGTGGGTCGCGGCATCTTGGGCGTGTTGTGGCCCCGGTGCGGTGCCCGCGGGTTGTGAGTGGCCGTGTGCGGCTGGGGTGTATTGGTTCCACGGTGGGGGGGAGGCTATTTGCTCGGGTGTGGGTTGGGCCCGTGGTAGGCTGCCGGCTGGTAGCGGGTGTCCGGGCATCACTGTGGGTGGCTCTTCCGCGGTGTCCCCTTGGTGCGTCCCGTGGTGGTCTCTGGTCGGCTGGCTGAAGGGGGTTTTTGGGGTGTACCGCATCCATGGGGGCACCATTGTGTGTTGGGGCGCCGCAGCGGTGGGTGCGGCGGGTTGTGGGGGTGGGGCTTGTGTCGGTGTCGTCCGTGTGGTTGGCGGCGGTGTGCCGTGTGTCGTGCTCGGCGGCTCCTCATGCTGGTCTGTTGTGGTGGTGCCTGGGGTGTGGTCTTGGGCTTGCCGGTTCCTGGGAGGGTGCAGGACATGCGGGGTCGGGTTGGCAGGGGGGGGGGGGGCGCGCGTGTGTGGGCTTGCGTGTTTGCCTTCTGCTCTCCCCGCGGTCTTCTCCTCTGCCTTTCCCTTGCTCCTCTCTTTTCGCTGGCTTGTTTGGCTTTTTTTTTGGGGGGGGGGGGGGTGGCTGGGGTGCTGTGCGTGGGTGCGGGTCTGTGCCGGTGCCGGCGCCGGTGTGGGCGTGGGTGTCATGGGGGACGGGGCCGGGTGGCTGTTGCGCTCTGGGTTCCCTGTGTGTGCGCCGGACCCTAGGCTTCCGGTTCCCAGGGCGCCGGTCCGGGGGGTGCTGACGGCGGGTGGTTGGCGGCAGTGGTGGCGTGGCGCTTGCGTGGGTGGTCGCGGCTCCTGGGTAGTGCCTGGGTGGCGTGGCCGGGCGTGGGCGTGCGTGTGGGTGTGTTCATGGCGTGGACTGATGGGGTGGTGGGCAGTGTGGGCGTGGTTGATTTGTGTGGGTGTCGGGTACCTGTGCGCCGAAGGCGCAGTGGGTTGGGCTCGGGCACTGTGGGCGATGCAATGGGTGGAGGAGATGCTGGTGACGCCTACGGGGGGGCTCCTGTAGGCGTCGAAACGGGTTTGTGTTGTTGATGTGGGTGCTTCGGGTGATGCGCCGGGCGGCGACGGGGTTGGTGGCGCTGGGTGGCCTGCGGCTCCGGTGGTCGCTGTAGGTGGTGCAGTGGGTGGTGGCGTAACTGGTGATGTCGGCGGTGAGGGTGCTGCCGGTGACGTCGATGGTGAGGGCGCTGCGGGTGATGTCATGGGTGGTGGCGCCGCTGGTACTGTCCCTACGTAGGGTGTTGCTGGGGGTGCTGTGGGCGGTGGTGTCGTCGGTGGTGCTGATGGCAAGGGTGACGTAGGCGATGCACTGGACGACGGTGAGGCTGGTGTGTGCCGTAGGTGACGCGTTGGGAACGGGTGGTGGGGGGCCGGAGGGGGGGTTGCCGTTGGTGCAACGGGCGATGGTGGCGTTGGTGCCGCAGGTGGTGGATTGCGTGATGGTGTTGTTGGTGATGCCGACTAGGTGGTTTGTCTGCCTGTCTGCCCGTGGAGTCGCTGCCGGCGTTGGGCGGTTGCCTGTGCGTGTGGTGGTGGCGGTGGGGGTCGGTGCGCCGGGCGCTTGGTGGGCGTGGTTGGGTGCGGGTGCGCATGTTGGTGTGTACTTGGTGCGGGTTGCGGGGGGTCTGTGGGCGGCGGGTGCGCTGTTGCCGTGCGTGTGGCGGTTTGTGTTGTCTGGTGGAGCGTGGCCGGCGTGTGCTTTGCGTGGGTGGTGTGGGGTCTGGTCGGCGTGGGTGGTGTCAGTGTGGGTGTTTGGGGGTTGGGTGCTGGTTGTGGGCGTGTCGTCCGCGCGGTGTGGTCGGGCGTGATGGTGGTGCCGCTGGCGACGTCGATGGTGACGGTGCTGCAGGTGGTAAGGGTGGGACGGCGGTGTTGGCGGTTTCCGGTGTGGGTGCTTTGTGTGGTGTGGAGCGTCGGGGTGTTGCAGGTGTGGTGCGGGGCGGATGGTGGTGTGCCTGGCGACGGCGTCGTAAGTGCTGCCGGGGGGCAGGGTGTTGTCGGTGATGCTGTGGGTGGCGGTGCCCCCGGTGAGAGGCTGGTGGAGAGGAGAGGGCGGCAGTGCGGCCGGGCGCGATGTTGGGTTCTTCGGTGTGGGTGGTCAGCCGGAGGCTGGTGCGGCTGGTGGTGTGGCGCTCGCTGTGTGTGGCCTGCGCCGGGTATCTTAGGTGTGCTTGTTGGTGCGGGCGTGTTGATGTCGGCGATTTGTCCGCCTTTCTGCCCGTGGAGTTGGTGCCGGCGTCGGGTGGCTGCCTGTGTGCGGTTCGTGCCGTTGTGTGTGGCGGTGGTAGTGGGGGTCGGTGCGCTGGGCGTTTGGTGGGCGTGGTTGGGTGCGGGTGCGCGCGTGGACGTGTACTTGGTGGGCAGCTTGTGTTGTCTGATGGTGCGTGGTTGGTGTATGCTCCGTGTGGATGGTGCCGGTGTGGGTGCTTGGGGTTGGGTGTTGGATGTGGGTGCGTCGCCTGCGCGGTGTGGTCGGGCGTGATGGTGGGTTCTCTGACGTGTGTGGCCGGCCGGTGGCGGGTGTGGTCGGGCCGGTGTGGGCTGGGTGGTGGTGGTGGTTGTGGCTGGACTGCTTGGTGGTTGTGGTGTCGGCGAGCGGCCCTGATGATGGGCCTTGGGTGTGTGGTGGCGGGTGGGCGTGCATGATGGTGGTGATAGTGTGTCATTGCGGCTGGTGTTGGGTGTGGTACCGTTGGGCGTGTGGTTTGCGATAGCTGAGCCCTCACCCCTCTGAGTGGCGCGGGCCCGGTGGTCTGGTAGCCCGTCCGGCAGGCAGTGCGTGCCCGCCGGGTGCTCACGCTTCCCTCCGGACGGCGGCTGTTCTGTAGCCGGCAGGGGCTGGGTGCACTGCCGGGCGCACACACGTCCCTCCGGACGGCGGCTGTTTTGTAGCCGGCAGGGGCTGGGTTCACTGCGGGGCGCACACATGTCCGTCCGGATGGCGGCTGTTTCGTAGCCGGCAGGGGGTGGGTTCACCGCCGAGCGCACACACGTCCATCCGGACAGCGGCTGTTTCGTAGCCGGCAGGGGCTGGGTTCACTGCCGGGCGCACACAGGTCCATCCGGACGGCGGCTGGTTCGTAGCCGGCAGGGGCTGGGTTCACTGCCGGGCGCACACACGTCCGTCCGGACGGCGGCTGTTTCGTAGCCGGCAGGGGTTGGGTACCCTGCCGGGCGCACACAGGTCCATCCGGACGGCGACTGGTTCGTAGCCGGCCGGGGCTGGGTTCACTGCCGGGCGCACACACGTCCATCCGGACGGCGGCTGGTTCGTAGCCGGCAGGGGCTGGGTTCACTGCCGGGCGCACACACGTCCGACCGGACGGCGGCTGTTTCGTAGCCGGCAGGGGTTGGGTACCCTGCCGCGCGCACACACGTCCATCCGGACGGCGACTGGTTCGTAGCCGGCCGGGGCTGGGTTCACTGCCGGGCGCACACACGTCCATCCGGACGGCGGCTGTTGCGCTGTGGGGACTGCGGGGCTTGGACTTGTTCTTGGCGGCTCGTTCGTCGTCGGCTGTGGGTGTTTGCCGTGGTGGTGTCGTGTTTTGTGCCGTGGTGCGTGCTGGCGTGCGGTGCTGCACGTGTGCCCTGCTTGGCCTGCGTGTGGCGCGCGCTCCTTGCCCGGGCGTGCTGTTGCGCAGGCGCGGGGACACACCCTCTCTCTGGCGGGCCCGTTTGGCTCCATGGCGGGCCCTGTTGGCGCCCGGCTGTGGCCCGGTGCGCGGCATTGGGGTGTGTGCACGTTGGGGCGGGGGGGTTTGGTTCCTCTCCTCTCACTTTCCCCGCCTTGTCCCTCTGTCCCTCTTCGCCGGCCTGCTCTGCCTGCCTACCCCCTTCCTACCCGCTGGGTTGGCCTTGGCCGGACGGTTGGTCTTGGTGGTCTGACATGGTGTTTCTTTCCTGCAGGGCGGCGTGGGCTGGGTTCGTTTTGGGGGCGGGTTGCTCGTGTGGTGTGCCGCGCCGCTTGGCTCCTGTTCACCGGTGTGCACGCTCTGCGTGTGGTGTTGTGTGTACGGTGTCCTGGGCCCCCTGGCTCCTGTTCACCGGTGTGCACGCTCTGTGTGTGGTGGTGCTTGTACGGTGTCCTGGGCCTCCTGGCTTCTGTTCACCGGTGTGCACGCTCTGCGTGTGGTGCTGTGTGTACGGTGTCCTGGGCCTCCTGGCTCCTGTTCACCGGTGTGCACGCTCTGTGCGTGGTGTTGCGCGTACGGTGTCCTGGGCCTCCTGGCTCCTGTTCACCGGTGCGCACGCTCTGCGTGTGGTGCTGTGTGTACGGTGTCCTGGGCCTCCTGGCTCCTGTTCACCGGTGCGCACGCTCTGCGTGTGGTGTTGCGTGTACGGCGTCCTGGGCCTCCTGGCTCCTGTTGGCCGGTGTGCACGCTCTGTGTGTGGTGTTGCGTGTACGGTGTCCTGGGCCTCCTGGCTCCTGTTCACCGGTGCGCACGCTCTGCGTGTGGTGTTGTGTGTACGGTGTCCTGGGCCTCCTGGCTCCTGTTCACTGGTGTGCACGCTCTGTGTGTGGTGTTGTGTGTACGGTGTCCTGGGCCTCCTGGCTCCTGTTCACCGGTGTGCACGGCAACACAAAAACCCAGGCTACGACGGCCTCCCTGCAGAGGCATACTACCACCTCCCCGCCCACCTCCTCCGCGTCCTCGCCCACCGCCTCTGGTACATCGTCACGGGGCGGACCCCCCTGCCACCAGACTGGGCAAACGTTGTCCGCCCCCTCTACAAAAAAGGGGACTGGGCAAACCCGGACAACTGGCGCCCCATAGTCTGTGCGGTCACGGAGGTCAAAATCGTCTGGACCATCCTCCTGCGCCGCATGCGCCCCCACCTGGACCCCCACATACCAGCGAGCCTCTGGGGGGCCATCCCGGGCCGGTCCCCACACGAGGCCATCTTCCTCCAGGACACCATCGCGGTTATGGACCCGGTGGACCTCATCATCGCCTCCCTCGACGTCAAGGGAGCCTTCCCGAACACCCCCTGGCTCCTTCTAGAAGCGGTGTGGAAACACCTAGGCCTCCCCTTCTACAACTTCACCTCCGACTACATCCGCACCCGCAAATACACGGTCCGCACAGGAGCAGGCCTCACCCCCTTCCTGGAGCCAGGCAGCGGGGTCCCCCAAGGGGGAGCAGAGGGCCCCTTCCTGTACCTTCTAGTGACGCTCCCCCTGGCCCTCGCAATCGAGCAGGATTACCCGGCCTACGCACCCTACCCCCTCCTCTCCCCCCTGGTCGGCTTCGCGGACGACACCAACCTCACCGTCGCGCACACCCCACACGACCCCCATGCCCCGGACCCCGGGCCAACGGTCACCCAACAGGCCAACGACTTACTGGACGTGACCGTCTCCTACCTCTCCCACAACAACCTCATCGTCCACCCCACAAGGTTAGTGGCCATGATCAAGGGGTCTGCCACACCTCCCACCCTAAGGCCACAAGGGCCCCCCATGCACGTCGTGACAACCACCACCCACCTCGGGGTAGTCCAGGCCGCCAACCCTGAGGACGCCACCCTCCCTCCCAAGTTGCAATCACACCTCGCCCATCTCCCCAGATATGCGTCCCCGACCACCAAGGCCCTCTCTCTGTCCCACCAGAGCCTGGCGTACTACCTCACCGGGGTCTTGAACGCCTCCATAGGCTTCCAAGCACTCCACCTGACACACCCCGTGACCGCCCTCCAGCCGGCCACACGCGCCGTGACCAAGGCATGGGCAGCACACGGGGGCTGGCCCACCTCCATACCCACCCGCGCCATCTGAGCGGCATGGCCCCACTATGGAGACGCCATAGGGGACGAGGTGAAAGCGGCCTACACCAGACACACCGCCCTCCTCCTTCACCGCATGACCCACAACCACTCACCGGAGGTCCGCGAGGTCACCGCCATCCGCCTCCAAGCCGCACAACGGGCCCGCAACACATGCCCGCGCTGGGTACTCCACCAGACGGGCATGCCCACCAACATGAACACGCGCCTATGGAACCACCTGCAGCTTCTCCTCCCATCCCCACACCACGCCATACTCACCAACCACACGTGCCCAGAGGAAGGGCCACTAGCGGTCCTCTGCGGGGACCTCCACCATCACCCCAAGGGCACCATCCACACCATAGACCTTGTCGGGGCCTCCATCACCGTAGTATACGTCACCCTCCCCCAAATGTGGGTCCTGCACCACAGCGGGGCACACCACATACCCCTTTCTACAGCTTCCCGAATGGCCACAATACCGCCTCTTCCACCAGTACCTCACGCAGACGGCACGAGCAGCGGGATACACTCTACCGGGCAGCAAAGACATGCGCACAGCCTACCGAGAATTCACAAAGCAACACCCGCGACCCATCCCAGCGACACCGCCCTACGCACCCACCGGATCGAAACACGAACCCGTCCCCCCGGTGACGGGCCCAGTCCCACCACTAACCCTACTACTGGCCCCGAATGAAGCCAAACCCACGCAGACCACCGTCATCCACCACGGGGCAAAATGGCGCATACCGAAACACCACATGACCGCCCGAGACCTACCAAAGGTCCCCCAAGATTCCCAGAGCATGCCACGCACATGTTGGGCCTGTGACCCCGAGGCACCAACCACACCATGGCCCGTACTACACCTCATAGCACGCCACCACACCCACCCCACAACCCACCTACCACCACAGGCCTACGCATGGATAGCCCCATGGTTCCACCGCACCGACACTAACCCCACGGTAGCATGGAACCCCTGAAGCGGTACCCAGAACCCCATGGCCAGGTTACGGCATACAACCGGTCTCCGGTCCACTAACCCCATGCACGGCGTGTTCCGTGCCGTGAAGCCCCGCATCGGCAACCGATGCACTGCCAGCGGAGATTTGTGTATCAGAATATCAGGAATCAACAGGGTTTTATTTTCATATTGTTTCCGTCAATTTTTACGCTTCCGTTCCGATACTCACTGTTTTGACTGCTGGCGGTTGGTTCGCGACTTTACCGTAACCGCCAGTTTAACTGTTTATAATGGAAATTTTAACGCTATCCGTCACGAAGGCTCCAAAGTCGCCAGGAACTGCATGGATGCTTCCGCAATTTTCATAATTAATACTCGCAACCTTAATCCGAATTTTTCAGGATGTCGAAATCGGATTTTCGACTTCGACATCCCCGCACTTGATTTGACCTCTTTCGAGTGGACCTACGTGCTTCCGTATGCACGAATCAACTTCCCTTTTATCCTGCCCTCCATTTGTCTTAAAGATATGGGCAAAACAAAGTTGATTCGTGAGGCCACTTGTGAAGGTCATATCTCGTGTTGCTTGCGAGGAATTACGATAAGGAAACGTGGGATGTATTTACAATACTCCCGACGTAATTTAGGAAGCATTATATGCCTTGCGTTTCCACACGTGCGCGCTAGTGTAATGGATCATGGTCAATTGGGTAGAGTTTGCGTTATAACTCATTGGCCATGATATTGCGTGCGTTAAGATAACTTTCGAGTGTAGCGCGCAAGTGTTGGTGTGGCATAGGAACTCTCCTTGAGTTCCTATGAGCGATTGACACAAGGTTATGCCCTTGGAGGGGCATGACATATCGTGGTGGGAGCTACCTTTTTGGGCAATATGTGGTATGTGCCATGTGTTGTGTTGCGTGCCCATTTGGCGGGTCCATTGCTCCAAGTCGAACCCGCCAATGGACCTCATATTGTGCCAGCCCCTTCTCCATACTCCCTACGGTCAATTGCATGCCTAACCTTCGTGAAGGGAAGCTTGTGTGGTGATCCCGAAGCGATGCGTTGGGAGCAAGGTGTGTGTTTTACAATTTTCCATATTTTCATGTGCCCACTTGGGAAGTAGCGCTCGTAACCTTTCAAGGCGCCCCAAGTAGAGCACATATGTGGGATCGAAGGTCAATGGTGTCAAGTCATTGTGTTTAGAAGGATTAAGTGATTGCACGATCCAAGCCGGAGATATTATAATATAATTGTAGACCTTTCAAGGCACTTTTGTGTGTCATTGTGCCAATTTTGCCATTTTTGGCTCGTCATGATGTCAAGTGGCGACCGTGTCTCTCAACGTTGCGATCAATTGACATCATGATCCAAGTATGATATGAGGGTACATACTTCGGTGCCCAACATATCTTGGACCCGGCGAATAACTCCTCTTAGGCTTGACATACCGTGGCCGCCATGTTGGCGATTTGGGACTATCCCAAATCATGGGCTCACTTGGCGACCCTGCCATTCCCAATATCGGAGGAGTTGGGCGACGCCCAAAAGATATGTTGGACCAATATGACTTGATACCAATCCTATGGCACACTCCGGTCCGAGTCGGGCATGTGCCTCATTTGCCCCAACCATGAGTGTGCGCATTTTTGGCCATTTTGAGCATTTTTCCACTTTTGCTGCCCGCCGTGCCCCATGTTCTAACCTTCGTGCACGCCGGACGCATGGACCAATGGACCATATATGACATGGGTGTTATGGGTAATGGTCCCCATGGTCCACACACTACGTGGGCGAAGCGGAGCCGCCTTCGTTAAGGCGCTAGGCCAAATTGAGTATGGGCAATTTTGCCATTTTTGCATTTGTGGACCCAATTGGGATCGTCACCACGCCGAGTGGCATGGAGATCTTTGAGAGCCAAAAGCATGGGAGTCTCTGTTGGGCTCCTGATGGATCACGCATGGAATGGCGGATCCGATCTCCAAGCCGGCGTGGAGATATACTATTGGGGGCACACCAAATTTTGGCTCATTTCAGGCAGCCAAAATGACCCAATTTTGGGACCCCAATTTCCCCCTTCCGTGTGGTCAATTGGCGGCCCCATTTCTCTAAGCCCAGAGGCAGCCCGGACCTAAATCCAAGTTGTACACTCAGATATAAGTCCTAGGTCCTGCCTCCTACCCTGTGAGCCATTGGCCTTACCTTGGCGGGGCGAGCCACGCGTGGGAATGACGCCAATTTTGGTGATTTTGGCATCATGACCCCACATGACTCATCCGTGTTGCCCTGATGCCGGGACCTCAGAGGGAACCAGGTTGGGTGAGGGCTCCAGGGAATTCGTACTCGAAGGGCACAGGGTCAGTTGCCTCGTCCCTACCTCTGGCGGGTCCAGACGAGGGGTCAATTTTGGGGATTTTTGAGTTAATTTCAGTTTGGGCTGAAACAGCCCATTTTCAGCTACCAACTCCTGGGTGATAATGGCGGGGCCATATCTCTGGCTCAGAGTGGAGTTGGGACCTGCCATTAAGGGAGCATGGGGAGCCACTGTCGGTTGGCCTTGGAGCACCTTGGTTCCCAAGAACTCGCCTGTGGCTGGGCGGGACACCCCCCCTATTGGCAGGGTTTCAGGGTCCGGACTGAGCAGGGCATGGGTTGTGTTTGAGCCCCCGCCCCCATCAGCCACTGAGAGGGTCGGACCTGGGATTGGGATATGAGTTGGGACTGCGTGTCTATGGTCCTGTGATGCCCTTACCCCAGTCCAGTCTTAGCCCCATGTGTACATATCCTGATGTGTTGCTGTACATACTTTCGTTCCCTCTTTGCAGAGTGGCAAGGATTCTGAAACGCTTTGTCACATGACACAGGCGTATTGATGCCCTTGTGAGCGTAGTGCCTTGCCTGCCTGCTCACCTGTGCGTGTCACCGCAGCGTCCCGTGGCCGGCCCCCCACGGGAACGCGTCAAAAGCGTTTCACCGCCGCGGGGTTACCCAGCCCTCGCGTGCCACTCGGGGCCACCAACCCCGAGCAGCGCGTCGCAGCAGCGCGGCGCAGCTCGCAGCTCGCAGCGCAGCGCAGCGTCTCGCAGCGCAGCGCAGCGGCTCGCAGCGCCACTCAGCGACAGCGCCGAGTTCGTCACGGAGCCCGCAGCGCCGTCCAGCGCATCGCCCTGACCGCGCAGCAACCGTGAAAGAGGTGCATAGACCAGGACTCCTGCATCAGCCCCATCGGCCGACCCGGAGTCCCATCGGCCGACCAGCAAGGCCGCGTCAACCACCTCCACAACCACCGGCTGACCAGCACCAGCCGCACTTCCAATCCAGTGCTGCAGCACCCTACTCAACAACCACAACCAGTTCGTTGAGTTGAACGAGTGCACATCAAGGACTTCGAGTCCATCTACGCCCCCGCTGCCATGGTGAATTGGCAGGAAGCGGGCAGGACGTGGCCGCGGCCCCACCCCCATGCAGCACGCCTGCTGCGTGGGTTGGTTTGGGACCAGCACTACCGCCACAGCAACCCCCAGTGCGAAGGCGGCATGCCCAGGAGCTTCGAGCTCCGCACGGACATCGCCCCCGACCGCCTGCAGGCCGTGGAGGACTGGCTGCGGGCCGAAGGGTACGAGTACCGCCACCAGCAGAGGCGCTGGAGGACGTGGACCCGGCCAGACAGGCCCGGCGAAGGCCTGCGTCCCGACGGGATTGAGGAGGACGAGGAGCCCAACGTGTACCCGTCGGGCGCCTCGATCAACGTCTCCCTGTGGGACGTTATCGAGAAGAACTTCCCGGAACCGGGGAGCGAGCGCAGGCTGCAGGGCAGCAGCAGCGCGTCTCCGGGGAAGGAGAAGCGGTCCGCCGGGGACAAGAAGAGGGACCGGAGGTGGCGGGAGTACCAGGAGTCCCTGGCCGCCGAAGCTGCCCAAGGCGCCAAGGGCGGAACCCCAGCCCCCAGTCCCCAACGGGCCAATGGTGGTCACCACCCCGGCTCCACCACCCTTGGCGACTACATCCAAGTCGCCAAGCAGACCCAGGCCAAGCCCCGTCCGCTGCTCCTGAGGGCCCGGCAGGCCCCAGCAGGCCCCAGCAGCGACGTGGAGTCGGCCCACCGCGGAAGGATGCCGGCCGACCAGGCCAGCTCCAGCAGCAGCGTCGCTCCCGAAAGGGACGTGGCGCGCGCCTGTGAGCGCGCCTGTGGGGTGCCCTGCAACCGTCGGGTTGCCCGGCAACGGGCCAGGCAGTACAGCGCTGCCGTGGAGAGCGCCGCCGGCATCGCCCAGGAGGAGGCTGCGGAGTGGGCGCATGGCATGGCCATCCACGCCCAGACCGCGGCGGCCATTGCGTCCGGACTCACGGCCGTGGCCGCCCACGGGGCAGCGACTGCCCAGGTCAACGGTGAGTTGGCGGCAGCCGACGAGGAAGCCCGCCTGACGCAGGAGGCCATTGCCTGCAAGGAGGCCGAGGTGAAGGCGCTGGAAGAGGCGCTTGCCCAAGAGAGGGCAAAGAAGGAGGCGGAGGAAAGGGCCGACGCCGAAGCGACGGCTAAGGCCCAGGAGGACGCCGCCAAGAAGGAAGCCATCGAGGCCGCGCGACGGAAGGTCGCTGAGGAGAAGGCCAAGACGGAGGCGGAGCTGGCAGCGTTGGAAGCGCAGAAGGCGCGGCTGCTGCAGACCCGGGAAGCCGAGGCGGCTCGTGCTCGGGAGGAAGCCGAAGCGCGAGCTGCCGCAGCCACCGCCGCCGCAATGGAGGAGGCAGAGGCCAAACTCCGCCGCGAGACTCCCCCGGGAGCATCACGAGTGGAGACCCTTCGAAAGCTTTTCGAAGGGGACGCCTCCTCCAGGATGGCGCTGGATGAGGCCGACACGGGCAGCAGTGGGAGCGGTGGCACCACCGCCCGTCGACGGAGGAAGGGCAAGGGGAAGACCCCCGAGAGGCCGCGGAGGCCAGCGGGTGGGCACCCCCACGACAGTGACCCCTTCTTCACCGCCAGTGACGGGGATGAACGAGGCCGTCGACATCGCCAAGTGGTGGCTTGGACGGGCGGAGGCGGCGGAGACGTCCCCATGGAACCGGAAGGTGAGGATGAGGATCCCCCTCCTCCCTACCGGAGCTCGGAGTCCTCCGTGACCGAGACGCCCAGGTGGGGCGACATGGACGAGGATGACGACATGGAGTTCGGCATCACGAGGAAGCGCCCATCCTCGGACCCACCGAGGCGACCCGGCGGAGACCCACCGGGACCCCCTGGCGGAGGACCATCAGGACCCCCTGGAGGACGCCCACCGAGTGGACCCCCTGGAGGCGGACCACCGGGCGGGGGAGGACCCCCTGGACCGGGCGGACCCGGCAGAGGCCCTCCTGGAGGACCCCCTGGGGACCCTGACGACCCACCAGGGAACGGCGACCCGGACACCACCTGGCGGTGGATTGTCTACCTCCGCAGGAGGGTCTTTGCCCTCGAGTGCGAGGTAGACACGGGCAAGGTCGAGATGGCTCGCATCTCCGGGGTCGCCGCGCGCGCGCAGAAGGAGCTGGACATCGCCAGGGCCGAGACCAAGTCGCTGACCAACGTCGTCAGCGGCCTGCAGGAGAGGCTGGATGCGCTGGAAGCCCGTGGGAGCGTCGGCAGCGACCACCCACCCCTGGGGTCTGGCTCGTCGGACGACGGCTGGGGACCCGGACCAGGTCCAGGCAGACCCTACGCCCCCGGCGGAGCCCCCAGGAGTCGCCCCAGCGCCAGTGCCCCCTATCTCACCGCCCCCTCTCACCACAGCGCGGGCCGCCGCAACGAGCGCGTGCTGCCCGGCAGTGGCAGTGAGGAATGGCGCGATGAGTGGCTCAGCGCGGACTACCACAACCGCCGTGCCCCACCGCGGACGCCGGTACGCCCCCGACGCCCGGCACCAGCCCCGGCACCAATCCCCAGGGCTGGAGGACGTTATGGTGGACTCAGGGATGAGGTCCCGGGAGGAGACGTGGAGTGGGATGTCGGCGAAGGTGAGGACCTGGACCTGGACCTGGACCTGGAGGAGTTCGACATCAGCCCGCCGCGTGGTGTACGACGGGAGGCCGCTGAACGCAGCCGCCGGCGCCGTGATGAGGATGCGTACATGGATGCAGTACGGGGTGAACATTTTGGTTCAGCGTACGTGGAGGAACCGCGGCGTAGCCACAGGGACTCCATGGAGGAGATGGACGTGGCGGCCGTGGGAGTCCGTGGGCGAGGCCGATGGGAACCTGGGTCGACCTCGCGGCCGGCGTTCATGGTCTCTAAGGCCGCGGACGCCGCCGTGTGGGAAGACTTGAAGGACATCAAGCCCCCCATGTACGATGGCAACCCCCTCAACCTCGACCGCTTCTTGGAGAAGCTGGACGATTGGGGGCTGACCGTCACTGAAGACCTACCTCCCGCGGATGCGGAGAGATATGTCTTCAAACGGTTCAGGTACCGCCTGCCGGAAGTGCTCGGCGAGCTATACTTCGTGGCGACCAAGGAGGGGAAAATCAAGACCCTCAAGGACGCCAAGAAGTGGCTCAACGAGCAGGAGCGGGTGGACGCTCCGCAGGTGGCTGCCAAGCGCTGGAAGTCCATCAAGCTTGAGCATGATGGACGGGAGATCCGCCTACGGGACTGGCGTGACTTCCGAGGGAAATACACCCTCTTCCGCCGCAATGTGGAGGATTGGAACGAGGGTGACGAGCAGGCTCGCCTGCTCTCCATGCTGCCGGAAGCATGGATCAAAAGGGTCACCAAGGAGGAATCCAAGCGGGCCAAGTCCAACCACACGGTCAAGATGATGCTCTCCAAGGAGTATCATACGAACGTGGTGTCTTGGGCGAAGAAGAACGTGGCCCGGGATGTCAAACGGCACTCCCTGCGGAACGCTCTTCTCATCACCGTCTCGCGCGATCGCGAGAAGACCGCGATGTGGCGCCTTGACGATTGTGAGTTGAGCGGCCAGACCATCCGTCTGCAGCCCATCCCGGCGCGGATGAGCTGCGACGAGATCCTGGAGTGGGTTGGCGAGGAAGTACTCAAGGAGTACCGAAACCTCCACCACACCCGCGGGTTGAGGCCCGGCGACCGCGACGTCAACTACGTTGGCGAGGGACGTGGCGGGGAATCTGCCATGGACCCAGCGGGAGCCGGCGGCGATGAGACTCTCGTCGACGATGACGACGACGATGAGCCCGCCGAAGTGGCCGTTTGCGCCTTCGTGGCCAACAACCTGAGCGCGGGAAGCAAACCGGGAAACTGGAAGCCCCTGCAGCAGGGTTGGAGGAAGAAGCTGAAGAGGGACCCTCGCCGCATTGGCGACCCTCCGCTGTCCTTTGGGGAGTTCATACGAGCTCACCCTCAGGGCTGTTTCGTGTGTTATGGGAGGAAGAAAGGCTTCAACCATGACCACCGAACATGCCCCGTCCACAAGGCCGACACGGAGGCTTACAAGAAGGCGCACGGGTCGAAGAAGCGTGCGCCCGCGGGTATCCGGGAAGCCAAGATGGAGGTGGACAAGGACGAGCTGGCCAAGCTGATGTCGTCGCTGCGAACCGAGTTGGCCAAGGAGATCCAGGAGATCAAGCGGAACTGGGTCCCCAGGTCGGATAACAAGAACAAGGAGAACAACCAGAATGACCAGAACAAGGACAAGGACAAGAACAAGGGTAAGAAAGGGGGAAGGAAGAAGGGCATCAACGACGTTGAGGCCGAGGAGAACACCCCCTCTTCCACAACCGACGCCCCCTAGCGGAGCCCCTGCAGCCAAGGGCCCCAGCTAGGGCGGTCGCAGGATGGTGACGTGGGAAGCGCCGAACCATCCCTGTCGGGAGTCGGTAAACACAAGGGGACTGCCGCGGGCGGAAGGCCCGGTCCGGCGCCCAGTCGCGGAGGCGGGGTGAGGGCAAGTGAAGGCACGAACCCTTGCACCCGTCCGTCCTTCGCGACCAAGAATGTGTTTGATGTACTACACGATCTTTCCGAGAGTATCGGAGGATCACCCGGACCGCAGCTGGATGCTGCAGATGGGCAGCCTGAGCCCATTGTCCACGACCTGCACCAGTCGCTTGTTGAGCTTCTGGAACGGCCGGAGATCCTGAGTTTGCACGCCGTGCGCCGTGTCGGTCGCGAGCGGCAGTTGCATCTTAAGGTCCGTGCCCTATGCGGGGAAGTGGAAAAGGTTTTCGACGTGTTGGTCGACACGGGAGCTCAGGTCAGCTTGGTCAAGGCTGGCCTACTTCCACCAGAGTGTCTGACCGACAGTCGGAAACCTGTCAGGCTGAAGGTGGCGAACGGCCAGTACATGGTGGGAGGCACGAAGGAAGCGGCCATTGGGCTGCAGTTCCTGAACCATCGTGAGCTGAGCCGCCCAGACCTCGGCAAGGAAATCCTCCTGCACGGTAGCTTCTACGAGGCCGAGATGGACTAGGACATGATCGTCGGGTACGACTTCATGATGGAGACGGACTCCGGCGTCCTCCCGGCCCAGGCCTCCATGACCCTGTACCAGGACGACCAGCTCTCGTGGCTTTCGTCACCTGAGCACCATGTGGAATGCCAATGGATCCACCCCGAACGCAATCAGCTCCAAGTGGCCGCGCTGGACACTGAGCCCACTGGGCCAGCAAACCAGGAGTACGGCGTAAGGCCGGAAGTGGCGAACCGAGTGGTCGCGGACCTGGGAGCGTCGGATCTGGCCCTGGATGCGTTCTCTTCAGGAACCTCCGCCCATCTACGGGTATGTGAGAAGTACTGGAGCGCACAGGACTCCGCGTGGAAGAAGCACTGGGGTCCACATCAGGGCTTGATGTGGATCCATTGCCCTCGATGGGACATTCCAAGAGCGATAGCGAAGATTCGCAAGGACCGCTCCAAGGCAGTGCTGGTTGTTCCTATGGGATGCACCGAGGAGGAAAGCACCCGACATTGGGTAGCCTCATTGACCAACATGACCTTAAACAAGGTCGTCCTACCGGCTGGAGAGAGTGTCTATCAGGACGCTAAGGGACAGCCCATGCCACCCCAGAGATGGCCAACGGAATTCCACTATGTGGATGGGGGCCTTGATCAGGCCGACACCACGGACTTCGTGTGTGTCAACCGTATCATAGCAGAGCCTTGGAGGCAATGCTTTGCGGTTCCCCCTGTTGACATCGAAGAATCGGACTCCGAAGACCCCCTCACTGAAGAGGAGTGGGATCTGGTTCAGGGGTATATGGATCAGCCCTTTCACGACTGGGGGAACCAGCGTGAGGGCAAAGGCCAGGACAAAGCCTGGTGGGAAGTGGAAGCAATCGTCTCTGGTTCCTATGACGGGAATACCTTCGTACAGAGGGTGCTGGATCACATGTCCAGCCAAGACGAGCCGCCTGGCGGTAACCCACCCACCTACGGCAATCTATTCCGAGGCAAGACCAGAGATGGCCCTTTGGGCCACCTGGGAAGACCGCCTGAGCCGAAAGCGAGCGGGGTCGCTACCCCTCAAGTAAGCTCCGTGGTTCAAGTGCCCGGAAAAGCCAAGGCGGAGTCCGATGACTGCCCCAAGATCCAGGCTTTGAGGGCCAGGCTGAAGCAGAAGTATGGTGACACCTTCTTCAGCGGTAAGCCTGTGTTTCCGCCACCGGTGCGTGGACCGTATGGCGAGGCCAAGATACGACTGCAGCAGGACCCCCGTGTGTACCGGCACCGGGAGTTTGCCCTGAGGGGCGAGAGGAAGGAGGCCATGGAGAAGATCCTCCGTGACTTCATCCAGAGAGGCTGGCTCGAGCCGTGCCACTCCGAATGGGCCTCTCCTTGCTTCGTCGTCCCCAAGAAGGTTGCCGGTGAGTGGCGGCTCGTGGTCGACTACCGCGGCCTGAACGCCCAAACGCAGCACGACAGCTATACGCTGCCCCTCATTGAGGACATGCTGCAAAAGCAACACCGGCGGAGGATCTTCACGGTGATTGACCTGAAACATGGTTATCATCAGATGCCTCTCGCCGAAGAGTCCCGTGCCTGCACAGCCATGAGCACCCCACTTGGACCTCTCCAGTGGAAGGTGATGCCTATGGGCGTTACCAACGGCAATGCGGCTTTTCAGCGGATGCTGGAGAACCTGCTTGAGCCGGTGCGCGACTGTGCGGACCCCTTCGTGGACGACGTGATCATCGCGTCCGGGGACCCCAGCATGAGCTACGAGGAGCTCCTGGAGGCACACGAGAGGGACGTCACTCGAGTGCTGGACCTTCTGGTTCGGCACAAGCTCACGGGCAGCAGTGACAAGGCCATAATTGCGGTAAGCGAGGTGGTCTTCGCTGGCCACGTGGTCGGGAACGGGCAGCGAAAGCCCATACCTGGCAAGGTGGCTGCGATTGAGCACTGGGAAAAGCCCAAGACGGTCTCTGAGCTACGGGCGTATCTGGGGTTCTGCAACTACTACTCGGGGTATATCAAGATGTATGCCGAGTATGCAGCCCCCATGACGACCATGCTCAAGGGCAACCGAGAGGAGACCAAGAAGGGGTCCAAGAAGGCTCTGGTCTGGACTGAAGAGTCTGACCGTGCCTTTGAGGGGATGAAGCAGGCGCTGCTATCCGCAGTGGGTCTGCACCTCGTGGATCCCGACCGAGGGTTCGTCCTGCGCACCGACGCTTCTGACTACGCCATTGGCTCTGTGTTGGAGCAAGTGCTTGACGACGGGAGGCACGTGCCCGTGGCCTTCTGGAGCCGAGTCCTGGCGGAAGGCCAGAGACGGACGTGGACGCCCCGTGAAAAGGAGGCGTATGCCATCGTCATTACTCTCAGGAAATGGGCTGGGTACATAGCCCTCCATCCCGTCACCGTCTGCACCGACCATCAGAGTCTGCAGTCGTGGCACAAGGAGCACGTGGACACCCCCTCAGGTCCCGCCTCCCGACGGGCAAGATGGCATGAGACCTTGGCCAAGTTCGACCTTACGGTTGTTTATATTCCTGGAAAGGATAACACCGTGGCGGACTGTCTCAGTAGGTGGGCCTATCCCGCCAGCAAGGGCATGCAGGATATCTCTGCCCATGGCGATGAGGCTGAAACCGCTGAAGCCAAGAGGATCATTGAAATGGAGCGCCTGATGGAGGAGGAGGGGGCTAAATGCTTCGTCGTCATGGCTGCGGATGCCCCCCTCGCTTCGAGGGTGAGCAGAACAGTCAGTGTACTCGCCCCTGTGGGTGCCGCGGGCGGAAGGCCCGGGCCGGCACCCCCTGTGGGAACTGAGTCCGACAAGCACCTCTTCCCGGAGTCTTGCCTCCAGGACGACTGGACCGACGATTACGCCAAGTCTGAGGCCTTTGCGGCCGAGTATAGGGCTGTGACCGACCCTGACGACGGACAGAAGTGGCCAAAGGGGCTGACTGAGGAAGATGGCAAGCTCTACCGGAATGGTAAGCTGCTAGTCCCAGAGTCCCGGGTGCTCGAGCTGTGTGAAGCTTGGCACCACCACATGCTGCACCCAGGGGTCAAGAAGCAAGCTCTTGACAGGCAGCGTCGGTTCGAGATCGACCATATCGTTCTCTACACCGCCATCAAGAAGGTCAGGAAGAGTTGCTCGGTCTGTCAGGCCTGCAATCCCGATAACCGGAACGTCAAGGGGGAACCCCAATGGACCCCGGTTCCTGACCAGCCCATGGAGAGCGTGGCCATGGACGTCTTCTCCATGCCCGAAGTGCACATTGGCAAGGAGACCTTTGACTGTGTGGTTCTCTGTGTGGACCGCCACAGCGGCTACGTTGTAGCCGTTCCGGCACGCAAAAAGGGGTTGCTTGCCAAGGAAGTGGCAGTCATGATGATTCGTCATTGGCTGACTGTCTTTGACATCCCCCGCACCATTTGCAGTGACCGAGGGCCCCAGTTTACTGGTGGCTGGTTCAAGGCTATGTGTTCCCTCATGGGGATACGTCATGCCAAGAGCGTCGCCTATCTCAGCCGGTCTAACGGCCGTGCTGAAGTGGCTGGACGGCAGCTGTTCGAGAAGCTGCGCAAGATCCACATCACCAATCCACGGCGGAACTGGTTCGAGGAGATGTGGCCTGCTCTGAAGGCCCATCATGACACCCCCACTCCGGGCGGTTTGTCCCCTCACCAGATTCTGTTTGGCAGGGACCCCCTGGGTAGGGGACTTCCCTTGTCTGGTGATGGCATGGCTATGGATGCCAAGGAGTTCTTCGCGCGGCAAGAGCAAACGGCGCGGGACATCCGCCAGCAGCTTGAGAAGGAGCATGCTGAGCGTCAGAAGTCCGCCCCGAGCTCGACAGCGCAGAAGTTCAGGGTGGGAGACCCGGTGTGGGTGATCAGACCCCGCCCCATGGGCACCCACCGCACCAAGACCTGGTTCACACCCGGCGAGGTGGTCCGCAGGATTGGTGAGGACACCTACCGCATCAAGGTGGGTCACGGACAGTTCCGGGAGCGCCACGAGAGTCAACTCCGTGTGCAGGAACCCGACCTCCGTGGCCGACTTGTGTCCCTGGACTACGCCAAACATGAGGCCGATTCGGACGACGACTATGCTGAGCAGGACGACTATACTGTCGAGAAGATCCTGGCTCAGCGTCCGAAGGCCTCGGCACCCGGAGGTCTGGAGTTCAAGGTTCGTTGGCGAGGCTATGGGCCGTCCCACGACACCTGGGAACCCGTCTCCTCATTCGTGCCGCGGGTCAATACTCCCTTCATGGAGTACATCCGCAAACACAAGACCAAGATCCACGTTTCAGACTTGGCAGCACTCACCCGGGCGATTGCAGCCAGGGGTGCCTGATCAGCGCCCTGGGCTCTCCCCTGATGTGTTGTGAGCGCTTGTGAGGCCGACGAAACGTCCCTTACTTGCTTGCTCTCTTCCATCCTTCGGTGACAGAGTGGCCATATACCCCCCCCTGCTGAATCCAGAGGAGAATGGCCCCTCTCTTCTTCTACTCGTCACTCCCCCCCCTGCTGAATCCTTGGGAAACCAGGTAGGGCGACTGACCTTCATAATTCTGAGCTCTTGGGGCCTTGAAGCCCATACGACGTTGCGCAACGGATGCCGCTGTCATCGGCATTGCGATTTTTTGGTTTGTGGTCTGGTTCCATGGCATTTGCGGAATCCAGACCAGTCTACGTGTGTCTCGAGACTATATATGCCTGAACTCAGGCGTTATCCTGTCCATCCTCCTGCATTTGCCTTATCCTGACCGTGGCGTGGTTTGGCACTCTGTTCTGAGTGTGTTTACACGCCTATTTACCCAAATTGTTGCTTGTTTTTCTGCCCTCCAGGATATGTGCATCTGTATGTTAAGTGTCATCAGCCCATCGCTGAGGGATGGACTGTTTTTCACCACGAATCGGGATACAGAGGCGCCTTGAGTCGCCGTGTACATATCCTTACAGCCTGGTCCAGCCTGGACCAGTACTTGATTACAGATTCTACTGTTTGAGTGCCCGTGATACGGTGTTGCCCTATTCGCTGTGATGTGTGGAGATCCTGATGGCGCCAGGCGGGAAGCCCAGTTGCCTGACTACACTCCCAGCGGTCCGCCACTGTCAGTCCCAGTGTGAGCCTACCGATTTGCAGACGCACTTGCATTCGGATGGCGGCCTCCGGTGCTCCTGACCTCGGTCAGTCTGCCTGGGAAACTGGTGGTTTGAGGAGTCGACGCCTCCGCCCACACTGCATGAGGACTCCCTCATGTATGGCCTTCGTGGCAGTAGGGCGAGGGAAAAGACGGCCTTGATGCCCGATCCCTTCAGGAGGAGTTCCCTTACGATTTGGGGTTCGTAAGGAGTTCGACTATGGCACTCTGGACTCGCGTCGTATGGATATGGACATGGTGCGCCCGAGGAAGGACCCGTGGGGACTCTCCCCAGTCGGCGGGCCTTGGGAAGCTTGGGGTAGCCTGATGGATCTTTGTGGTCGCTCTCGACTTGTGGGGCCACCTCGGCCGTCGTGTGACGCCTATGTTGGCCGTGTATGCCACTGCCACTGTGGTGGTGACCGTAGCAGCCGGCACCCGGTGCGCCTGGTATGGGTTAACGGGTCCCTTGGATGCCGAACAATCGCCGCCAGGACCCGGGACTTGATACTTGATACTATACATGTGCTACGAGCTGTTACAGCAGCATACCTATCCCACTGTGGGATACCTATCTTACTGTGACTTACTGAAGTGAGGATGTGACACCCCCCCCCCCCCTTTCAGGGAGTGGTCCTGGGTACCCGCTGCCATGCGTGGGTGTTATCGAGCCCCCCCAGCGTTTGCTCTAAGGAGGGGGGTGAAGCGGTACCCAGAACCCCATGGCCAGGTTACGGCATACAACCGGTCTCCGGTCCACTAACCCCATGCACGGCGTGTTCCGTGCCGTGAAGCCCCGCATCGGCAACCGATGCACCGCCAGCGGAGATTTGTGTATCAGAATATCAGGAATCAACAGGGTTTTATTTTCATATTGTTTCCGTCAATTTTTACGCTTCCGTTCCGATACTCACTGTTTTGACTGCTGGCGGTTGGTTCGCGACTTTACCGTAACCGCCAGTTTAACTGTTTATAATGGAAATTTTAACGCTATCCGTCACGAAGGCTCCAAAGTCGCCAGGAACTGCATGGATGCTTCCGCAATTTTCATAATTAATACTCGCAACCTTAATCCGAATTTTTCAGGATGTCGAAATCGGATTTTCGACTTCGACATCCCCGCACTTGATTTGACCTCTTTCGAGTGGACCTACGTGCTTCCGTATGCACGAATCAACTTCCCTTTTATCCTGCCCTCCATTTGTCTTAAAGATATGGGCAAAACAAAGTTGATTCGTGAGGCCACTTGTGCAGGTCATATCTCGTGTTGCTTGCGAGGAATTACGATAAGGAAACGTGGGATGTATTTACAATACTCCCGACGTAATTTAGGAAGCATTATATGCCTTGCATTTCCACACGTGCGCGCTAGTGTAATGGATCATGGTCAATTGGGTAGAGTTTGCGTTATAACTCATTGGCCATGATATTGCGTGCGTTAAGATAACTTTCGAGTGTAGCGCGCAAGTGTTGGTGTGGCATAGGAACTCTCCTTGAGTTCATATGAGCGATTGACACAAAGTTATGCCCTTGGAGGGGCATGACATATCGTGGTGGGAGCTACCTTTTTGGGCAATATGTGGTATGTGCCATGTGTTGTGTTGCGTGCCCATTTGGCGGGTCCATTGCTCCAAGTCGAACCCGCCAATGGACCTCATATTGTGCCAGCCCCTTCTCCATACTCCCTACGGTCAATTGCATGCCTAACCTTCGTGAAGGGAAGCTTGTGTGGTGATCCCGAAGCGATGCGTTGGGAGCAAGGTGTGTGTTTTACAATTTTCCATATTTTCATGTGCCCACTTGGGAAGTAGCGCTCGTAACCTTTCAAGGCGCCCCAAGTAGAGCACATATGTGGGATCGAAGGTCAATGGTGTCAAGTCATTGTGTTTAGAAGGATTAAGTGATTGCACGATCCAAGCCGGAGATATTATAATATAATTGTAGACCTTTCAAGGCACTTTTGTGTGTCATTGTGCCAATTTTGCCATTTTTGGCTCGTCATGATGTCAAGTGGCGACCGTGTATCTCAACGTTGCGCTCAATTGACATCATGACCCAAGTATGATATGAGGGTACATACTTCGGTGCCCAACATATCTTGGACCCGGCGAATAACTCCTCTTAGGCTTGACATACCGTGGCCGCCATGTTGGCGATTTGGGACTATCCCAAATCATGGGCTCACTTGGCGACCCTGCCATTCCCAATATCGGAGGAGTTGGGCGACGCCCAAAAGATATGTTGGACCAATATGACTTGATACCAATCCTATGGCACACTCTGGTCCGAGTCGGGCATGTGCCTCATTTGCCCCAACCATGAGTGTGCGCATTTTTGGCCATTTTGAGCATTTTTCCACTTTTGCTGCCCGCCGTGCCCCATGTTCTAACCTTCGTGCACGCCGGACGCATGGACCAATGGACCATATATGACATGGGTGTTATGGGTAATGGTCCCCATGGTCCACACACTACGTGGGCGAAGCGGAGCCGCCTTCGTTAAGGCGCTAGGCCAAATTGAGTATGGGCAATTTTGCCATTTTTGCATTTGTGGACCCAATTGGGATCGTCACCACGCCAAGTGGCATGGAGATCTTTGAGAGCCAAGAGCATGGGAGTCTCTGTTGGGCTCCTGATGGATCACGCATGGAATGGCGGATCCGATCTCCAAGCCGGCGTGGAGATATACTATTGGGAGCACACCAAATTTTGGCTCATTTCAGGCAGCCAAAATGACCCAATTTTGGGACCCCAATTTCCCCCTTCCGTGTGGTCAATTGGCGGCCCCATTTCTCTAAGCCCAGAGGCAGCCCGGACCTAAATCCACGTTGTACACTCAGATATAAGTCTTAGGTCCTGCCTCCTACCCTGTGAGCTATTGGCCTTACCTTGGCCGGGCGAGCCACGCGTGGGAATGACGCCAATTTTGGTGATTTTGGCATCATGACCCCACATGACTCATCCGTGTTGCCCTGATGCCGGGACCTCAGAGGGAACCAGGTTGGGTGAGGGCTCCAGGGGGTTCGTACTCGAAGGGCACAGGGTCAGTTGCCTCGTCCCTACCTCTGGCGGGTCCGGACGAGGGGTCAATTTTGGGGATTTTTGAGTTAGTTTCAGTTTGGGCTGAAACAGCCCATTTTCAGCAACCAACTCCTGGGTGATAATGGCGGGGCCATATCTCTGGCTCAGAGTGGAGTTGGGACCTGCCATTAAGGGAGCATAGGGAGCCACTGTCGGTTGGCCTTGGAGCTCCTTGGTTTCCAGGAACTCGCCTGTGGCTGGGCGGGACACGCCCCCTATTGGCAGGGTTTCAGGGTCCGGACTGAGCAGGGCATGGGTTGTGTTTGAGCCCCCGCCCCCATCAGCCACTGAGAGGGTCGGACCTGGGATTGGGATATGAGTTGGGACTGAGTGTCTATGGTCCTGTGATGCCCTTACCCTAGTCCAGTCTTAACCCCATGTGTACATATCCTGATGTGTTGCTGTACATACTTTCGTTCCCTCTTTGCAGAGTGGCAATGATTCTGAAACGCTTTGTCACATGACACAGGCGTATTGATGCCCTTGTGAGCGTAGTGCCTTGCCTGCCTGCTCACCTGTGCGTGTCACCGCAGCGTCCCGTGGCCGGCCCCCCACGGGAACGCGCCCAAATGGCTCTTCACCACTACACCCACATGCCCCCGCCCCGACCCGGCAGGGGTCGCCATCCGTTACAGCATGTACGAGCCAGGCAGAACGGGCAAGCACGAGCACCCCTACTATCCGCTCCACCACTCCTGCCACACACCGGAGCACCGAACACAAACCCTCACATGCCACGACCTAAACCCTGACACAGCCTACATCCTCCACTACATCTACTCCTACCTCACACAAGGACAGCCGGAGCAGGGACTCATAGCCTTGTCCCCCCAAGCGAAGCACATCATCTCCAAAGGAATAGGGGTGTACGCCACCCCCATCCTGCAGCCCACAACCCCAGTAGCCCACCTCACCACGGGCCTTGCCATATACGCCTACCTGCCCATGAACCCATGCCGCCTCCCACAACCATCACCGGCGGACCGGCTTATCTTCACCGACGCCTCAGGCGAATCCGCCCTCACGCCCATCACCGGGGGGGCCACCCTGCAGCTAACCCACACCGGGGGACACTACCACATGGACCACCACACGGGCCACACCACCTATGGGGCCTCTTCCCACGGGGAGCTAGGGGCCATGGCCGACGCCATCACCGAAGTCGCGGCCCACCTACCCGCCCACTCCCCGCACATCGGCCGGGTCTGGTTCGTGGTAGACGCCACTGTCGACACACACCTGCTCCTCCGCATAGCAAGGCAACCACTTCACAAAGCAACCGCGACGAGCCTCGGCACCCAGGCACTGCTACTCTGGAAAGCCCTACGCAGCCTTCCCCCCTACGTCCAACTCCACATCGTGAAACAAGAGTCCCACAGACACCAATACGGAAATGGTAAGGTCGACAACCAGGCAGTACACCAGCGCACAACACACCTACCAGCCCTCCAGATCCCTGACCTCGGCCGCAACCACACACACCTCCAACACGTGCCCCCTGTACCCGAGCCCCATCAGACCCCGGACTGGGTACCAGAGGACGCCCCCTATTCCTCCCACGACAGAGCATACCACTACCCCAACCCCATCCAACATCTCGCCCGCGTGCTTGGCGACGCAGACAGCCGGGCGCACATCCAGGAGCTCCAGGACAGACTGCAAGTCCCCCTCTACCACTCAGCGCTCCGCCCAGCAAACGTCCCAGCCCACCTCCAAAAACGACGCATCCAGCTCCTCAGGGAGCAACTGCCATTCCTCACCAGGGTTGCCAGATGGCTCACCCGCAAGCACATCCACGTCCCCGACGAAAACACCCGTTGCCCATGCGACCACACCACCCCGGAGGACTGGGAACACTTCAAGAAATGCCCCCTCCATACAGACAGGGACACCCTAGTGGGCTGGTCCCCGGCGGAAACCCTGCGACAACACGAAGGATGGCCAACCCACAGCCACGCACACCAGGCCACCGAACACCTCTTCCGGGACCCCCTGATCAAAGAAGCCACCATGAGAGGGGCAGTGACACAGGCCCTGCACCGTGGTGCCTTGGAGACCTGTGGATGGAGACGGGGGGCGCGTGTGGGGCGCGGAGCGGGTTGGTGGACGTCTGGGTCATGCACGGCATGGTAATGGATGAGACGCTGCATGTGTTCCCTGGCGGTGGGGTCGGTGAGTTGCTCCGCGTGTGTTAGCAGGAGGTGTTTGCGGTGTACCATTTGGGCCGCTGCTCTGCGGACTGCTTCTAGCTGGAGGTGTGCTGCTGCCTCCATGGGGCTTTCCGTGTGTTTGGTGAGGTGTCACCACAGCGCCCCGAGACCCGTCTCACACCCAAGAAGCCACCCGGCACCGCCCAGTCCGGCCGAGCCCAACCAGGGCCAACCATCCATCGACGTAGACGCGCAAGACCCCGGCAGACCATCCAGCCCACCCCCCCCGGACCCGGGACACCCCCCCCTCACACCGACCACCATCCGCGACCCCGACCTCCTCCGAGCAACCCTCCAAGACAGGGCCCCGACCACCCACCTGGGCTGGTACCGCCTACAAGAGGACTGGACCAAGCTCACCGTCAAAGCCCTCCGGGACCTGACCACCCCAGGCAGCGGCCTCCACGAGACCATCGTAGACCTCGTGCTCTGGCGAGCCCGCAAACACACCCGGGGCCAGCACATCTGGATCCCCCCCATCGAGTGGGGCCAGGCCCTGACGCACGACACCGGCATCAACGTCACGCGTCAAGGGACCGTACGCCTACGACGGGCCCCAGCGGAGACGGACCACCCAGCGGACCCGCACCACCCGGAGCAGTGGGAACAGGCCACCGCGCCCAACCGCGACACCGCCCTCCGCGCCGCCGGCCTCCGCACCCTGGACGATGACCTCCCCCCCCCACCTACAGACAGTGACCACCCCCCGCCGGAGGTCTGGGTTACAGTCCTCGAGCGCGGCCACTACTACGTGATAGCCGCTACGGCTACGTCCCCCGGCCCGCAATTGATCATCCAGGGGACAGACACCATGTTCGCCCCGGAGACCGCCCCACCAGGGGCAGTGGGGGACCCCACCACCCAGCACAGGAACCTCAGGGGTGTCCTCCAGCCAGGGGACGTACCCCCAGCCCGCGCCCTGGCCCAAATCACCTCAGGGAAGGCGGGCTACCACCTGGGATTGGCCATGCTCTGCCTAACCCACTGGATCCAGCGCCGCTGGCCACCCACAGGGACCGTGCCCTGGGTTTGGGCCATCCCCACCGCCCACACACAAGTCGAGGCAGGCCCAGACACACGACCAAACCTCCCCCCCCCAGACCGCAGCAGTCCCTCACCTGCGGGTACCACGCCATCCACAGGGTCCTCAACCGCGCGGGTCTTAGCCCAAAGCTAGCATGCCCCCTTCCCACCACTGACCAAGAGGTCCACCAGATACGAAAGCTCGTCTGCGAAATCCTTGCCGCGGCAGCAGAAGACGGCAAGCTTCTCCTCCAAACCGCCCGGCCTACAACTGCCCACGCAAGCGCGCGGCAAGCGGACACATACACCGACACAGCACACCCCGCCGCACAATCCCCGCCCATGCCCCCCCCCTCTCGCTGCTCAACCGGAGACCCACACACGCCCACCATCGCGCGCACCCCCGGGCCCCGCGACACGGGCCTCCCCCACCCGCCCGAACACCAGCACACGCCCGCCACACACCCACCCGCCGGACACCCTTCACCGCCCCCCACACTCGACAACCCACACACACCCGCCGAGGGGAGCCCCGCGCCCCGCGGCACGCCCACCCCACCCAGTGGCCCGCCCACGCCCCCCACACACACCCCAGAGGACCCAGGCCCAGCCCCCCCGGCCCCTGAATGCAGCCCACGCGAACTGTTCCCCCCCGCGGACACCAACCCACACGACCTCGCACATTGCAGGACCCTGGCCCAGCGGAGCCCAGAAGGAGAAGGCCACAGCCCCGCGCCTCCCTCCCCCGCCGCTGCCGACCAGATCGGCCTGCTGGGCCGCCAGGTCACGACCGGGCCCCCCCAGCCGCCCGCCCCCAACCTACAGCCCGAGGACATGCCCTCCATCCTCCCCGCCGTGGCCGCAGCAGAAGCCGCCGCCCACAAGCCCGCCCGCATCACAGCCCAACCCGCGTCCACCACCTCCTCCTCATCCTCAGCCTCGTCCACCTCCTCCACCTCATCCTCCGACCCCCCCCTCCCCGCCAAACTCATCCTCAAGGCCACGGCGAAAGCCAAAGCCGCGACCGCACGCACCGACCCCCCAACCCCCACACAGGCGACTCAGGCACCCCGGCAACCCACCGGGACGACCCCCGACCAGACATCGGCGCCCTCACACCTCCGGACAGAGGTACTCCTCAACCTGGAACCGGACCCCAACCCCAAACCCGACCCCAAACCCAACCCGGACCCCAACCCCAAACCCGACCCCAAACCCAAGCCGGCGCCCACGCGAGCACACACAACACCGCAGACGCAACGACACAAACCCACCTGACACCACCCCCGCCCGGGCCCTCGCCCAAGCCAGGACCCCCCACCCACCGCAACCCGCGCCCCCCTCCCGCCGGCACCCACCACCACCCCAGAGACGGCCACCCAGCACGACCCCGTCCAAGCCCTCGTCCGCATCCCCGTCACCAAGCGCCCCGTCATCCATCCCCCACAAACCACCACCACCGCCGGCCAAACCGACCCAGGGACGTGGGACCCCTCGACCACCGTCACCGTCAAGCCCGGCCCCCAACCCTTCCCCCATGCCCTCCACAAAGTGCAGCCCCGGGGACTGCCCAAGATGCCCAACCCCCCACCCCCACAAGGGGGACCGGAAAACCCACAAGGGGTCCATGGGCCATACCGGCAACACCAACCCCACCACTACCCACACCACCACCACCAGCGGCCCCACCACCACCACTACCAACACCACCCCCACCACTACCACTGCCCACCGCCCTACCCCACCGGGCCACAACCCCCCGTGCACGAACAGCACCAGCGGACGGGATGGCAGCCACCGAGCGCTCCACCCGCATACCCCACCTACCACCAGGAGCCACCCCCCCCGTACCAGCCACCACCCCCGTACCAGGAACCGTATCCGTACCCCCCCGGCCACCATCCGATGGCCGAAGGGGCCCCCTGGGCCCAACCCCGCCAAGGACAGCCACTCGACCCATACCACCAACCACTGCCGCCACCACACCCCTACGTGGCGGATCCATGGACGACGGGGGACCTCCAGCCCCCCCCCAGTACCAGGCAGCACCGCGCGAGGCCCCCCAGGGGCCGCCGACGCCTCCGGACTGGCCCGACTCGAGCGATGAGGCCCGGTCCCGCAAACGGCGGCGCTCCCGCTCCCCCCCCGCACGGCGTACTCGCCCACGGCGCCCACGCTCCCACCGCGCCTCAACCACCCACTCGCGCCGCTCCCGCTCCCACAGGTGCCACCACGACCCCCCGGGACCCCGCTCCCGTCGCTCCCGCTCCCCCGGGCACCACCACGAGCGCAACCGCCGCCCCATGTCCCCCTCCCCCTCCCCCCACCGGCCAAACAAGACCCCCACCCCCAGCCCCCGCCGCCACCACTCCCGCTCCCCCCGACGCAGCCAGGCACGCCGCTGCCGCCCCACGTCCACCTCACCCCCCCCCCACACGCCCCGCCGGGCTCCCCGCTCCCCCCGCCACCCGTACCCATCCACCACCCCCAGCCCCCGCCACCACCACTCCCGCTCCCCCGGACGCCACCGAGCGCGCCACCGCCGCCCCATGTCCACCTCCCCCTCCCGCTCCCCCCTCCGCCCGTACCGGTCCTCCACCCCCAGCCCCCGCCGCCGCCGCTCCCGCTCCCCCAGGCACCGCCGTCCCCGCCACCACCGCAGGTCCACGTCCTCCTCCCGCCGCACCACGACCACGGGCACGGACCCCTCCCCCCCCCGGGCCCCCGCCCACCTCGCCTGGTGGTCTCCCCCCGCTCTGCAGGAGCTCCGCCGCTGGGTGAAGTGGGCCGGAGGAGCGGGAAGGCACGAAGGGGTGCACATGGTGCATACCTTCGAGGAGGTGCGCACCCGCACCCCCGCGAACCCCAACGAGGCCGCCCCGGAGGCCATCATGCCGCAAGCGGCATGGGAGGCCCTCCTCCGCGATGCGGTCCAGGGCCTCCGCCCCCCCTACACCCCCCAAGCCCTCCGCCAGTGGCTCCAGGCCACCCACCCCCAGGCCTGGGCCGCCGGCGCCCCCTCCCCACCCCGCCCCTCCCGCCACCACCACACCAGGAAGGGGCAGGACAAGGGCAAGGGAAGGGCAAGGAGCACCAAGGAGCACTCAGGCAAGAGGGCACGGAAGGGCCCCAAGTGAGGGCAGGCACACGCAGGGACAGGACGCCGGAAGCGACACCACATGGGGGCAGGAAACCACCCAAGAACCAGGAAGGGGCGGGAACGGGGACCAAGACACGGAGGAAAAGGGCACCACGGCAGGCACCACGACCCACACCCAGGGAGGGCACACCACGACGGGGGGACCAGCGCCGCCCCAGCCCCACCAAACACCCCAACACACACCACCGAAGCAAACATCGGACGCCATGCGGATCACACCAGCGCACGCCCACCGGCCACGGGAAACCACACGGAGAACGGAGGGCACACCTACACGGGGAGAACGGGCCACACCCACAGCGGAAACCGCAGGGAACGCCGCCGCACGGCGCACCACCACGCCCTCACCGCCAGGCGACGACCCCGGCCACCACAAAGGCCACCTCACAGGCACCGGAAGAGGACGAAGGCACGGCCGCGGCACCCACAACTAGGGACCGAAACCCCCAGAGGACACGGGACCAAGGCACAGGCCCCCAGGGAGGGCAACCCCACGGACCGTCACGCGACCACGCTTTTGGCTAAGAGGGCCGGGCTGCGTTACCGTCGCGGTTCGACGCAGAGTGTTGCTATGCACTTGGATTGACGGCCGGGGGCTTGATCTCAGCTGGTCTCACGTCCGTGAGGGCGTCCGTCACCAACCTGTTGCGTCCAGTGGAGGAATGACACTGCGGCGGCACGCCGATCCTGTCCATGAAGAATTTCGAGCGCCGCAAGGGGAAGTAAAAGGCTGTGATCGCGAAGGCCTTGCTGCTGCTGGACGGTGCCCCCTTCAAGGCCTTCTCCGAGCGCCATGAAGACTGGAAGTGCCAAGATTACTACCTGTGCCCCGGACCCCTGCAGTTCAGCACCGGAGATATGGACATCCCCCTGACCCTGAAGTATGAGCTCATGCCTGCCGGCGGCACCGACCCGGACCCTCATGTCCCTGCCAGCGCAGCCGAGCTGCAGTGCAAGCCTTTCGCCACTCAAACGGCGTTCGGAAGCCACCTCCACCGTCCGACTCCTGATTTCTGTTTGTCTGCCTTGGAGAAGGAACGCCTTTCCTACACCCCGAGTACGCCTGCCTGTCTGCGAGGCCCGGTGAAGATTGAGTCCATGGGTGAGAGTCAGTGTGCACGCCCCAAGGACACCGTGATCATTCAGCAGAATTTCCCGAAGACCTACCCGACCCACCAGCCCGAGCGGCACGCCCAAGCCCCCACAGCGCGGACCCAGCGAGCCAGCCACACCTAACCGCACCCCCCAACCACCAGCCGGCCACACTCCGGCCCGCACTCCGCACCACGACACAGGCCAGGCTGACCTCCACTGACCCACCGCGGCACCACGCGAGACCACGGCACACCGCACCACAACGCGCCACAGTGCAACGCACCACAGCACGACGCGACGCGACGCGGCACAGAGCGGCACGGCACAACACAACTGACCCTAACCTGAGGGACTAACCGAAGCCAGCCACCGCACACCCTGGAAGGCGCCGCGCCAGCACGCCACACACCAGCACTGCAGGCCACACACGGGGCCACAGCGCGCCAGGCGACAACGGTGACGGACCACCCAGAAGAATACAGCCGGCACCGCAGAGGGGAAAGGACACGAACAACCCCAGCCCCCTAACCCAAAACCACAAGCACCCGCCTGGCGCAGCCGCCCAGCCGGCAGAACGAGGACCAAGGCCGGCAAGAAGGGGCGCCAAGCCCACCGTGTACATAGCCCACCCGACCCATGGGGCCGGAACGCGGCCACACAGAAGGCAACTGAAGACAACAGCCCGGAAGACAACACTGAATGCAGGCCAGTGCGTGTGCCAGCCCAGGGAAGGCAGAGGGAGGAACAGGCAAGCCCCCCCCCCCCAAAAAAAAAAGGAGGGGGGAGGGGGAAAAGGCACGAAAACAGCCCACAGCCGCCAAACCGCCCGCCAACACCACCACAGGCGGCCAACCCCCCCCCCCAGAAGGCACCGAAGACAGGACCCCCACAGAGGCACAGGGGGACCACCCACCCAAAACCGGCAACACCAAGCCAGTAACAGCGGCCCACGGGGAAAAGGGACACCGAAACGGAAAAAAAAAAAAGCAGAACCACCAGCCCAGCCCGAAAGAAAGGGGATGGGGGGACAGGGACCACAAAGCCCGGAAAAAAAAAAAAGAAAAACAAAAGAAAAAACAAAAGCGCAAAAAACACACCCCGACAACCCAGCCAAGAAGGGCTGGGCACAGCCGAGACCCGGGCCCAACACACACGCCCACACCGCACGCCGGAACCGGAAACGGCGGGGGGCAAGCGGGGCGCCCACGAAACCACACGGGTCCCAAAAGCAGGCCGAGACCGAAGCCCAACCACGAACACCACAAACAGCCAACACTAGAGGGACAACGCCACAAACCGTGCCCAAACACACCCACCCAAGACCCCAGCCAGGACTGACGAGGTTAACAAAACCCACACCCAACCGCCAACCGGACCCAAACACAAACGCCGCACAACAGTAGGAAACCCAGTGCCCACAGCCCGGGCACTGAGGCAGCCCGTGCCATGCAGGTGACCCGGCCAAACGAGATCCGGAGACCGGGGGTAAGGCTGCATCCTAAGGCCTGCACTGCTTTGGGACTCGAGGCGGAGCGTCCGACACCCAAGCACCTCGGAACCCTAGTACCAAGAACGTGCATGCATGCCTTGGGAACGGGATACGCCAGGAAGTCCGGCGAACCCCTAGGGTTCCGCCCAAAGGAGGGGACGTGCGCAAGCACGGGGGCACACCCTCTCGGCGAGACAAGCATGTCACGCTGGCGGCGATCAGCCCTCCGGGCGTTGCCCGGGGCCGCTTTGTTGGGGGACAACAGTCAGGTCTAGCGGGAAGTAAGCCGCCTCCCCTCTTCAGGCGCGGAGCCTCTTCCTGTTCGTCACAGGGGCTACGCCAGGGGGAACCATGAGGCGCCTCTCCACGACCGAGTGCACCTACCTACCTACCTACCTGCGTGTGGTGTTGTGTGTACGGTGTCCTGGGCCTCCTGGCTCCTGTTCACCGGTGTGCACGCTCTGTGTGTGGTGTTGTGTGTACGGTGTCCTGGGCCTCCTGGCTCCTGTTCACCGGTCTGCACGCTCTGCGTGTGGTGTTGTGTGTACGGTGTCCTGGGCCTCCTGGCTCCTGTTCACCGGTGTGCACGCTCCGTGTGTGGTGTTGCGTGTACAGTGTCCTGGGCCTCCTGGCTCCTGTTCACCGGTGTGCACGCTCTGTGCGTGGTGTTGCGTGTACGGCGTCCTGGACCTCCTGGCTCCTGTTCACCGGTGTGCACGCTCTGTGTGTGGTGTTGCGTGTACGGTGTCCTGGGCCTCCTGGCTCTTGTTCACCGGTGCGCACGCTCTGTGTGTGGTGCTGTGTGTATGGCGTCCTGGGCCTCCTGGCTCCTGTTCACCGGTGTGCACGCTCTGCGTGTGGTGTTGCGTGTACGGTGTCCTGGGCCTCCTGGCTCCTGTTCACCGGTGTGCACGCTCTGTGCATGGTGTTGCGTGTACGGCGTCCTGGGCACCCTGACTCCTGATCACCGGGTGCACGCTCTGTGCGTGGTGTTGCGTGTAAGGTGTCCTGGGCCTCCTGGCTCCCGTTCACCGGTGTGCACGCCCTGTGCGTGGTGTCAAAGTAGGCATCCCGAGCTTCCGAAGATACCTACGTGCCTACCTCCACCTGCCCCGCGCAGCCGCCCAGTAAAACCGGGGACGACAGCCCCCGGGTTTGGAGAAGGCACCACCGCAACCGGAAAGCAGACCGGAGCAGCGAGAGCGACCGGACCGGACGAGGCGCGGCGCACTACGCGGGGCAACAAGGCACCCAAAAGAGGCACGCCGCCACAGCACAAGGACAGGTGCCAAGCACCAACGGCCACAGGGTGCCGCCAACCCGGGCAGCGCGCACAGCACACAACGAACCGCGGCACACAAGAAGGTGCCACGAACCACCGGGCCCCCTCGCCCGCAGACGGCAGCCACAGCATGTGGTTTGAGGTTTGAGGTTTGATTTTGCGGGTACTAGACGCCTTTCGGCACCGGGGGGCCACCTGGTCGGGCCAGGTGATATCCTCCCCACCGGGTCCTAGTGGGGAGCCCTGAAATACGCACCTCCTGCCTGGTCGCGGAGTCCCCCGGGTTCACAGGGCTCGGAGCCCCGTCCTTCCCCGGCTTCCCCGTTTCGCCACTCCCCAGTCAGTGCATCAATTCGCAGCCGTGGCTGCGGGCGCTTACCCACCGCGTCGCCCCCCTAATGCGTGGTCGCCCGGGGCGCCGGCGCAGCCGCGCCCGTGCTACTGGCTTGTCGCCAGTGGGACCCCCTTGGGCTGGCGCGGAGGCTGCCTAGCCTAGGGGTTGGGGCGTGGCGCAGTGCGCCACTACTGCCTTGGCGGGTGCAGTGCCCCGTCCGTGTCTGCGCGGCGCTCGCGGCCGGTTTGGGGGGCTCGGGCCGGTACCTGGTGTTGTGTCTCTCCCGTTTCCCCCATCCCGCCCCGCGTGTCCCGCGCTGCGTGTGGCGGGCCGTCCCGTCCGGGTGTCCCTTACCCTCGCTCGCTGGTACGCCATTCCACGCGGTCTGTGCGTTCCGCGAGCTCGGTCCGGTTGCCCTTCTGGTAGTCCCCGCGTGCCCTTTGCGTGTGTGTGCGCTCGCGCTCCCGCGGCGTCCGCTCCCCCCCCCCTGGGTGGTGAGGCGTGCGCACCTCGCGCGGTCCCGGCACTGGGTGCTGGTAGGGCCGTTCCACGTGGTCCGTGCCCCTCCGCGTGTCCTGCCCCGGTCCCTTGCTCCGTCTGGCGTGCTTTGGGGGGGGGGCAGTCCAGTCCCGGTTCCCCCCTACCTGGCTTGGGGCTGTTGTTGCGAGGAGCGTCTGAGGTCAGGCGCTCCCCCTCCCTCGACTGCCCGCCCACTGGGCGGGCTGTTGGGGTCCGCTACCCACGTGCTGTGGGCGCGGGTGTGTGGGTGTGGGGGCCCAACACTGTCCCCTTGGCCTGCATGCCCTGTGGGGGCTGCGTGCCGCGGGGGTGGTGTTGTGGGGGGCCGTCCCCGGGGGGGGGTGGCCTGCCACTGTTGTGAGCAGCGTCTGGTGTCAGGCGCTGTCCCTCCCCCGACCGTCCGTCCTCTGGGGCGGGCAGCCGGGGTACCGCGACCCGTGTGTTCCGGGTGCGGTCGCTGCGGGCGTGGGGACCCAGCACCGGTTCCACAGCGTGCCCCCTTGCAGGCCGGCGTTGCGCGCCATGGGGGTGGCAGAAGGGCGTCCCCGGGGGAGGTGCCTTCCACCGTTGTGAGGGGCGTCTGAGGTCAGGCGCTCCCCCTCCCCCAACTGCCCGCCCACTGGGCGGGCTGTTGGGGTCCGCCACCCACGTGCTATGGGCGCGGGTGTGTGGGTATGGGGGGCCTACACTGTCCCCTTGGCCTGCATGCCCTGTGGGGGCTGCGTGCCGCGGGGTTGGTGGGGGGCCGTCCCCGGGGGGGGTGGCCTGCCACCGTTGTGAGGGGCGTCTGGTGTCAGGCGCTGTCCCTCCCCCGGCCGCCCGTCCTCTGGGGCGGGCAGCCGGGGTTCCTTGACCCGTGTGTCCCGGGTGCGGTCGGTGCGGTTGTGGGGACCCAGCACCGGCCCCTAAGCGTGCGCCCTTGCGGGCCGGCGTTGCTCGCTGTGGAGGTGGCGGAAGGACGTCCCCGGGGGGGGTGCCTTCCACCCCTGTGAGGGGCGTCTGAGGTCAGGCGCTCCCCCTTCCCCGACTGCCCGCCCACTGGGCGGGCCGTTGGGGTCCGCCACCCACGTGCTATGGGCGCGGGTGTGTGGGTGTGGGGGCCCAACATTGTCCCCTTGGCCTGCATGCCCTGTGGGGGCCGCATGCCGCGGGGGTGGTGGGGGGCCGTCCCTGGGGGGGATGGCCTGCCACCGTTGGGAGGGGCGTCTGGTGTCAGGCGCTGTCCCTCCCCCGGCTGCCTGTCTTCTGGGGCGGGCAGCCGGGGTTCCGCGACCCGTGTGTCCCGGGTGCGGTCAATGCGGGTGTGGGGACCCAGCACCAGCCCCATGGCGCGCGCCCTTGCGGGCCGGCGTTGCGCGCCCAGGGGGTGGCGGAAGGGCGTCTTCGGGGGGGGTGCCGTCCGCCCTTGTAAGTGGCGTCTGGGGTCAGGCGCTCCCCCGACCCAGACTGCCCGCCCTCTGGGCGGGCTGCCGGGGCCCACTACCCACTGGCTGTGGGTGCGGGGGGATGCGGGCGTGGGGACCCGTCACCAACCCCACAGCGCGCGCTCTTGCGAGCTGGCTTTGCGCCCTGTGGGGGCGGCACAAGGGCACCTGCGGGGGGCGCCTCCTGCCTGGGTGCGGGGCGTCCGGTGTCGGGCGCTCTCCCACCCCCGACTGCCCGCCGTCTGGTTGGGCTGCCGGGGCCCACTACCTACTTGCTGTGGGTGCGGGGGGGTGCGGGCGTGGGGACCCGTCACCAACCCCACAGCGCGCGCTCTTGCGAGCTGGTACGTGGCGCGGGCCACGTACCCGGGAGGAGTGTCCGAGCTGGATGCGGGGCTCCACCTTCTACACCCGCCGGACGAGGACCTGGAGGTGGGCGAGGTCACGGTGTTCCTGGAAGGCGCGGACGAGGCGTCCGCCCGCCCCCGGCCGACCAACCCGGTGTACGACAGCACCAGGCCTACCCCCCCGTACGCCATCGTCTGCGAGGCGTTCCCCAGGGGGCCCACTTGGTGCCCCGCCCTCCCGCCGGCGACGCACGCCCCCCCCGGCTGGGCTAACCCACACCTGTCCCCCCTCCTCTCCAGAACCAGGGGTGCCCACCACAGGGGGCAGGTCCTCTGGCAAGAGTGCCCTGGCACCCCCCTGCTCCTCCTCGTCGTCGCGACCCGCGGGGACCGGGGAGGATCCTGGGGATCACCCCCACCCACCTCTATGGGGCAACACCCGTACCCCGCCCCCCCCTCCCGGCGCCCGCGGCGCGGGACGGAGTACACACCTTCCTGCGAACACAGGAGGTCATCGCCGTTACGGGGGTCCACCTGATGCGGCTCCCCCCGACACCGCCCGACGACCCCCGGGGGCCCAGGGCCCTGGGCCCCGCCCCAGACTGGGAGCTATGGCGCGACGCGTGGGCCGCGTGGCTCCCGCGCCTCCCCTCCCAGTGCCGGTGGATGGCCGCAGGCCCCCGGCCGGGCGGGGCTGACGCCACAGCCGGCCCCCCAACCCCTCCCCCCCTCCCCCCCGCAGAGCACCACACGGCACTGCCCACGACATGGCACTGATGCACCAGGAGGTAGTGGGAAGGGCGCGCCTGCCACCACGCATGCCTACCAGGGTAACAGTGATGGCAGACTCCGATGGGTCCCCCCAGCGGGACGACCGCCACCACCGCCGGTCCCGCTCCCGCTCCCCCGCCTCCTCCCCGGAGTGGACGGGGGAGACCCTCGCGGAGCGCGAGGAGCGGAGGCTGGCGGAGGCGGCGGTGCTGGTCGGGCCGCCGCCGCCGGCCCGGGAGCCTGAGCCAGCCGAGATGACCGCCTCCGCCGCCCAAGCAGCCAGCCCCACCGCCCCGCCCCGGGAGGGGGCCCCGGACGCGCAGGAAGCGGGGACCGAAGCCCCAGCGAGCCACGCCGCGGCCCCGACCGCGGCCCCCGGCACGCCGCTGACACGGGGGGCAGCCCCGGCGCAGGAACCGGACGCATGGCCGAGGGCTGCCGCAGCCGCAGAAGAGAGCAAGAAGGGCGCGCGAGGGATTGCAACCGCGGCCCCGGCGGGCTGCACCACCGCCTCGGCCGACCACGCCGCGACCCCGAGCACGCCGCGAAAGCGGGGGGCGGACCCCGCACGGGCCACGGGTGCCTCGTCGGCGGCCGCCACAGCAGCGAAGGAGAGCGAGGAGGGCGCGCGAGGGGCTGCGGCCGCGACCCCGGCGGGCCGCGACACCGCCTCGGCGGACCACGCCGCAACCCCCAGCACGCCGCGAACGCGGGGGACGGACCCCGCACGGGCCACCGGCGCCTCACCGGCGGCCGCCGCGGCAGCAGAGGGGAACGAGGAGGGCGCGCGAGGGTTTGCGACCGCGGCCCCGGCAGGCGGCGCCACCGCCTCGGCCGGCCACGCCGCGACCCCCAGCACGCCGCGCAAGCAAGGGAAGAACCCCGCAATAGCCACGGACGCCTCGCGCTGCAGCAGCAGCAGTGGGCAGGGAGAGCGCGAAGTACCGCGCCCACGCCAACCCCACCCACATTCACACCAGCCCCCCCAAGCCGTTCCCCCCAAAGCCCTTCCCCCCGGGGCGGGAGCGGCACGACCGCCCCCCGGCGGGCGAGCGCTCGCCGCCGGGCGTCACGCTGCCGCAGCTGCAAAGGCAGCGGGACGCCCGGCGGGTGGTCCAGGAAGGGCGCAGCAGCGGGGGGGAGCAGAGCGCAGGCAGCGGACGGCGCGACTCGGGGCAGGGGGCCGGGAAGGGGCCAGGGCACGGGAAGGGCGCGCAGGGGCACGGGCCGGGAGCCCCGGTGCAGGGGGCAGGACGAGGGGAGGTGGGAGAACGGGCGGGCCAGGGCGTGGGGGACGGGAGGCTGGACCCGCGACACGGGCAGGGGGCTGGAAAGGGGCCCAAGGGCAAGGGCAAGGGCAACGCGGGCCCCAAGGGACAGGAGGGACGGGGCATGGGAGCCCAGGGGGGAGGATGAAACGAAGGGAGGGGGGCAGAGGGCGGGGCGCCCCCGCAACCGGACGTGCAGCCGGTGAGGTGCATCCCCCCCGGCATCCAACAGATGCCGGCGCACCACACCCACCAGCACCACCACCACCACCACCACCACCTCTACAACATCGACCCTGAAGCCGGCGAGCTCGTCCCCCCCCAACCCCCACGACCCCAGCACCAGCCAGCCCCCCCCGCGCCGAGGGCGGAGCCGGCGCGGATGGCCTCGGCGGAGGGGGGGCGGGGCGCGGCATTGGCACCGCAGGCGCAGGGGCAGCGAGGGGGGCCGGCACGGAGGGCAGAGGAGGGCCGGCTATGGGACCGGGACAGGGGCGCGGTCCTGGACCCTCTGGGGGAGGAGACCCTCCCCCTGGTGGGGGAGGTGTACGGGTGGTTGTGCTGGGCCAACCAGGGGACCTCAAGGAGGTCGAGGAACCGGCCCTTCGATGCCGTGCTCCTCCGGAGAGACGGAGGAAACCGAGAGGTACCCCCGGGGGGGTGGGCAGCCCCAGAGGACCATGAGAGGGTCCTCAGGTCAGTGATTCGGGCGGCGTGGCCCGACAGGGAGCCGACGTGGCCGGCCTTCCTGGAAGGGGGAGCGGTGCTCCGCATCACGGATGCGGACGCCAACAACTGGCTCCCCCGGGCTTTGCGCAGCGCCCTCGCCCACTGGCGCTACCGCCGGCACAACCTGCTGCAGCCACAGCCCCAGCCCCCACACAAGCGGCGGCGCAGGTGATGGCCCAGACGGCGGATACGAGAGAGTGGGGGGGGGGGCTGGGCCCCCCGACCCACGCCCCCCCCACGGTACGGCACGACGCAAGAGAGCGTGCCACCTCCCGCGGGAGGGAGTCCGGAGACAACGAGCGCGGGGGGGAACCTGCTGCCCCGCAGCCCGCTAACCACTGACCGCTAACCCTCACGGCCACCCCCGGCCGACCAGCGCCGCGCGACAACGGCCGGGGGGATCAGGGGCCCCAGAGAGGGCCTGCACGAGGATCCGGCTCTAGGTAGAGGGGGGCGGGGGAAGGGCGCGACCCCCCAGCCGATGGCTGGCCCCCGGGGCCAGGACTGCCATGCCGCCCCACCCCCCCCCCCGGCCGTCAGGAGGCGTCGCCAGGGGACCATAGGGCCCCTCCCACTCCCCCCCCCCCTCCCACACAGGCCCGAGAGCGGGCGGGGGGGCGGCCCCCCCACCCCCCCCCCCCCGCACCCACCCCAGCTGGGGAGCCACAGGCGCGGCCCTCCGCCCCCCCAGGGCCGGGGGGGCGCCCCTTCCCCAGAAGGGACGGCGCCGCGGTAAGGGGAACGGCGGCTGGACCTGCTCCCGCGAACCCACACCGGCGTGCCGGAGCAACGCGCACAACGGAACAGGAAGGAGGCCGTGCCCCACATGACCCTCCCGTAACCACAGCCAACACAGGGATGACAGAGGGGGGGTTCAGGTCTGCTGGAGCCCCCGGGGGAGCGGTCCACGGGCCGCCCCTCACCCCCCCCCACCCCGGGGCGGCACTTCAGCCCCGACCGCACGCGCACGCCGGAAGGGAACGCGCCGGCGACACGGAGGGGGCCAGGGTGGAGTACCGCAGGCCGCCGCCCGGAAGGAGAGCAGGGAGGCCGCGGCGCGACACCCCCCCCTCCCCCCCCGCCCCCCCACCGGCCCGCAAGCCGCGGGGGCCCCGGCCCCCACCCCCCGAGGCAGGGGGGAGGGTCCCCCCCCGCCCGAGAGAGGAGCCGGAGTGCGACCCGCCCCCCCGCCCCAGCCGCCGGCTCCCATGGGGGCCGCTAAGAACAAGCGAGCCCACGCCTGCGCACTGGGATGCCGCGCAGATCGTACCCAGAGAAGCCGGGTGAGCACGAACCGGAGTGGTATGGGGGGCCACGCCCCCCATGGACAGCACAACGCCAGTGACGCCCGCTTTGTTGCCTGCCCAGGGAAGGCAGAGGGACGGAATGAGGCAGAGCGACCCCCCGCCCTACAGGCCCCGCCCCGGCCGTACAACCGGGGGGTACGGCGCACGCCCCCCCCCCCCCCCAGCCCGCCCCCCAGCATATGAACGCCACGGATCCGCCCCGCGGCGCGCAGCCCCCACAGGGACGGAGCAGGGCCCCCACACCCGCACGCCCGCGCCCACAACACGTGGGTCGCGGACGCCGACAGCCCGCCCAGTGGACGGGCAGTCGGGGGAGGGGGAGCGCATGACCCCAGACGCCCCACGCAACGGTAGAAGGCACCCCCCCCGGGGACGCCCTGCCGCCACCCCCACAACCCCAAGCCAAGTAGGGGGGAACCGGGACCGGACCGCCCCCCCCCAAGCACACCAGAGGGAGCAAGGGACCGGGGCAGGACACATGGAGGGGCACGGACCACGTGGAACGGCCCTACCAGCGCCCAGTGCCGGGACCACGCGAGATGCGTACGCCACACGACCCAGCGGGGGGGGAAGCGGACACCGCGAGAGCGCGAGCGCACACACACGCAAAGGGCACGCGGGGACTACCAGAAGGGCAACCGGACCGAGCGCGCGGAACGCACAGACCGCGTGGAATGGCGTACCAGCGAGCGAGGGTAAGGGACACCCGGACGCGACGGCCCGCCACACGCAGCGCGGAACACGCGGGGCGGGGAGGGGGAAACGAAAGAGACACGACGCCAGGTACCGGCCCGAACCCCCCGAACCGGCCGCGAGCGCCGCGCAGACACAGACGGGGCACTGCACCCGCCAAGGCAGTAGTGGCGCACAGCGCCACGCCCCAACCCCTAGGCTAGGCAGCCTCCGCGCCAGCCCAAGGGGGTCCCACTGGCGACAAGCCAGTAGCACGGGCCCGGCGGCGCCGGCGCCCCGGGCGACCACGCATTAGGGGGGCGACGCAGTGGGTAAGCGCCCGCAGCCACGGCTGCGAATTGATGCACTGACTGGGGAGTGGCGAAACGGGGAAGCCGGGGGAGGACGGGGCTCCGAGCTCTGTGAACCCGGGGGACTCCGCCACCAGGCAGGAGGTGCGTGTTGGAGGGCCCCCCACTAGGACCCGGTGCGGAGGATATCACCTAGCCCAACCAGGTGGCCCCCCGGGGCCGAAAGGCGTCTAGTACCCGCAAAATCAAACCTCAAACCTCAAACCTCTTGCGAGCTGGCTTTGCGCGCTGTGGGGGCGGCACAAGGGCGCCCGGGGGGGGCGCCTCCTGCCCGGGTGTGGGGCGTTTGGGGTCAGGCGCTCTCCCACCACCGACTGCCCACCCTCTGGGCGGGCTGCCGGGGCCCACTACCCACTGGCTGTGGGTGCGTGGGGGGTGCGGGCCTGGGGACCCGTCACCAACCCCACAGCGCGCGCTCTTGCGTGCTGTGGGGGCGGCATGAGGGTGCCCGGGGGGGGCGCCTCTTGCCTGGGTGTGGGGCGTCCGGGGTCGGGCGCTCTCCCTACCCCGACTGCCCGCCCTCTTGGCGGGCTGCCGGGGCCCACTACCCACTGGCTGTGGATGCGGGGGGATGCGGGCGTGGGGACCCGTCACGAACCCCACAGCGCGCGCTTCTGCGAGCTGGCTTTGCGCCCTGTGGGGGCGGCATGAGAATGCCCGGGGGGGGCGCCTCTTGCCTGGGTGTGGGGCGTCCGGGGTCGCGCGCTCTCCCACCCCCGACTGCCAGTTCTCCGGGCGGGCTGCCGGGGTCCACTACCCAGTGGCCGTGGTTGCGGGGGGCTGCGGGCGTAGGGACCCGTCACCAACCCGACAGCGCGCGCTCTTGCGAGCTGGCTTTGCGCGCTGTGGGGGCGGCACAAGGGCGCCCGGGGGGGGCGCCTCTTGCCTGGGTGTGGGGCGTCCGGGGTCAGGCGCTCTCCCTACCCCGACTGCCTGTTTTCTGGGCGGGCTGCCGGGGCCCACTACCCACTGGCTGTTGGTGCGGGGGGGTGCGGGCTTGGAAACCCTTCACCAACCCCACAGCGAGTGCTCTTGCGTGCTGTGGGGGCGGCATGAGGGTGCCCTGGGGGGGGCGCCTCTTGCCTGGGTGTGGGGCGTCCGGGCTCAGGCGCTCTCCCAACCCCAACTGCCCGCCCTCTGGGCGGGCTGCCGGGGCCCACTACCAACTGGCTGTGGGTGCGGGGGGCTGCGGGCTCGGGGACCCGTCACCAACCCCACAGCGCGCGCTCTTGCGTGCTACGGGGGCGGCACGAGGGTTCCCGGGGGGGGCGCCTCTTGCCTGGGTGTGGGGCGTCCGCGGTCGGGCGCTCTCCCACCCCCGACTGCCTGCCCTCTGGGCGGGCTGCCGGGGCCCACTACCCACTGGCTGTGGGTGCGGAGGGGTGCGGGTGTGGGGACCCGTCACCAACCCCACAGCACGCGCTCTTGCGAGCTGGCTTTGCGCGCTGTGGGGGCGGCACGAGGGCGCCCGGAGGGGGCGCCTCCTGCCTGTTTTTGGGCCGTCCGGGGTCGGGCGCCCTCCCTCCCCCGACTGCCCGCCCTCTGGGCGGGCTGCCGGGGCGCACTACCAACTGGCTGTGGGTGCGGGGGGCTGCGGGCTCGGGGACCCGTCACCAACCCCACAGCGCGCGCTCTTGCGTGCTGTGGGGGCGGCACGAGAGTTCCCGGGGGGGGCGCCTCTTGCCTGGGTGTGGGGCGTCCGCGGTCGGGCGCTCTCCCATCCCCGACTGCCTGCCCTCTGGGCGGGCTGCCGGGGCCCACTACCCACTGGCTGTGGGTGCGGAGGGGTGCGGGTGTGGGGACCCGTCACCAACCCCACAGCACGCGCTCTTGCGAGCTGGCTTTGCGCGCTGTGGGGGCGGCACGAGGGCGCCCGGGGGGGGCGCCTCCTGCCTGGTTTTGGGCCGTCCGGGGTCGGGCGCCCTGCCTCCCCCGACTGCCCGCCCTCTGGGTGGGCTGCCGGGGCCCACCACCCACTGGCTGTGGGTGCCCGGGGGTGCGGGCCTGGGGACCCTTCACCAACCCGACAGCGCGCGCTCTTGCGTGCTGTGGGGGCGGCACGAGGGTGCCCGGGGGGGGCGCCTCTTGCCTGGTTGTGGGGCGTCCGGGATCGGGCGCTCTCCCAACCACGACTGCCTGCCCTCTGGGCGGGCTGCCGGGGCCCACTACCCACTGGCTGTGGGTGCTGGGGGGTCCGGGCGTGGGGACCCGTCACGAACCCCACAGCGCGCGCTCTTGCGAGCTGGCTTTGCGCGCTTTGGGGGCGGCATGAGGGTGTCCGGGAGGGGCGCCTCTTGCCTGGGTGTAGGGCGTCCGCGGTCAGGCGCTCTCCCACCCCTGACTGCCCGCCCTCTTGGTGGGCTGCAAGGGCCCACTACCCACTGGCCCCGGGTGCAGGGGGTGCGGGCGTGGGGACCCGTCAACAACCCCACAGCGCGCGCTCTTGCGAGCTGGCTTTGCGCGCTGTGGGGGCGGCACGAGGGCGCCCAGGGGGGGGCGCCCCCTGCCTGGGTGTGGGGCGTCCGGGGTCGGGCGCTCTCCCACCCCCGACTGCCCGCCCTCTGGGCGGGCTGCCGGGGCCCACTACCCACTGGCTGTGGGTGCGGGGGGGTGCGAGCGTGGGGACCCGCCACCAACCCCGCAGCGCGCGCTCTTGCGTGCTGTGGGGGCGGCATGAGGGTGCCCGGGGGGGGTGTCTCTTGCCTGGGTGTGGGGCGTCCGGGTTCGGTCGCTCTCCCACCACCGACTGCCCACCCTCTGGGCGGGCTGCCGGGGCCCACTACCAACTGGCTGTGGGTGCGGGGGGGTGCGCGCGTGTGGACCCGTCACCAACCCCACAGCGCGCGCTCCTGCCCGCTGTGGGGGCGGCATGAGGGTGCCCGGGGGGGGCGCCTCTTGCCTTGGTGTGGGGCGTCCGGGGTCGGGCGCTCTCCCAACCCTGACTGCCCGCCCTCTGGGCGGGCTGCCGGGGCCCACTACCCACTGGCTGTGGGTGCAGGGGGGTGTGGGCGTGGGGACCCGTCACCAACCCCACAGCGCGCGCTCTTGCGAGCTGGCTTTGCGCTCTGTGGGGCCGGCATGTGGGCTCCCGGGGGGGGCGCCTCTTGCCTGGGTGTGGGGCGTCCGGGGTCAGGCGCTCTCCCACCCCCGACTGACCGCCCTCTGGGCGGGCTGCCGGGGCCCACTACCCAGTGGCCGTGGGTGCAGGGGGGTGTGGGCGTGGGGACACGTCACCAACCCCAGGTTCCGCGACCCGTGTGTCCTGGGTGCGGTCGGTGCGGGCGTGGGGACCTAGCACCGGTCCCACAGCGTGCGCCCTTGCGGGCCGGCGTTGCTTGTTGTGGGGGTGGCGGAAGGGCATCCCCGGGGGGGGTGCACTCCACCATTGTGAGGGGCGTCTGAGGTCAGGCGCTGTTCCTCCCCCGACTGCACGCCTGCTTGGGCGGGCCGTTGGGGTCCGCCACCCACGTGCTGTGGGCGCGGGTGTCTGGGTGTGGGGGCCCAATACTGTCCCCTTGGCCTGCATGCCCATTGGGGGCTGTGTGCCGCGGGGGGGGTGGAGGGTTGTCCCCCGGGGGGGGGGGGGGGGGGGCTGCCACCGTTGTGAGGGGCGTCTGGTGTCAGGCGCTGTCCCTCCCCCGGCCGCCCGTCCTCTGGAGCGGGCAGCCAGGGTTCCGCGACCCGTGTGTCCCGGGTGCGGTCGCTGCGGGCGTGGGGACCCCGCACCGGCCCCACAGCGTGCGAACTTGCGAGCCGGCGTTGCTCGCTGTGGGGTTGGCGGAAGGGCGTCCCCGGGGGGGGTGCCTTCCACCATTGTGAGGGGCGTCTGAGGCCAGGCGCTGTCCCTCTCCCGACTGCCCGCCCACTGGGCGGGCTGCTGGGGTCCGCCAACCACGTGTTGCGGGTGCGGATGTGTCGGTGTGGGGGCCCAGCACTGTCCCCTTGGCCCGCATGCCTGTTCAATGCCCTGTGGGGGCTGCGTGCCGCGGGGGTGGTGGGGGGCCATCCCCGGGGGGGGGGTGACCTGCCACTGTTGTGAGGGGTGTCTGGTGTCAGGCGCTGTCCCTCCCCCTGCCGCCCGTCCTCTGGAGCGGGCAGCCAGGGTTCTGCGACCCGTGTATTCCGGGTGCGGTCGGTGCGGGCGTGGGAACCCAGCACAGGCCCCACAGCGTGCGCCCTTGCGGGCCGGCGTTGCTCGCTGTGGGGGTGGCGGAAGGGCGTCCCCGGGGGGGGTGCCTTCCACCATTGTGAGGGGCGTCTGAGGTTAGGCGCTGTCCCTTTCCCGACTGCCCGCCCACTGGGCGGGTTCTTGGGGTCCGCACCCCCCGTGCTGTGGGCGCGGGTGTGTGGGTGTGGGGGCCCAAAACTGTCCCCTTGGCCTGCATGTTCTGTGGGGGCTGCGTGCAGCGGGGGTGGTGAGGGGCCGTCCCCGGGGGGGCGGCCTGCCACCGTTGTGAGGGGGGTCTGGTGTCAGGCGCTGTCCCTCCCCCGGCCGCCGGTCCTCTGGAGCGGGCAGCCAGGGTTCCGCGACCCGTGTGTCCCGGGTGCGGTCGGTGCGGTTGTGGGGACCCTGCACCTGTCCAACGGCGCGCGCCCTTGCGGGCCGGCGTTGCGCGCCGTGGGGGTGGCGGTAGGGCGTCCCCGGGGGGGTTGCCGTCCGCCGTTGTGAGGAGCGTCTGGGGTCAGACGCTCCCCCTCCCCCGGCTGCCCGCCCTCTGGGCGGGCTGCCGGGGCTTGTTGACCACGTGCTGTGGGTGCGGGTGTGGGTGTGTGCGGTGTGTGTGGTGTCTGTGCGGTGCCTGTCGTGGTGCGCAGTGCCGCTCTGCTCTTGTTTCTCTGGTGCTCCCCTCTCTGGTTTCTCGGTGCGGTGTTGTGCTCGCCGTGTGCCTGCTTTGCCCCCTCCCTGCGCGCGCCCCTTGCTCGGCTGCTGGCTACCCCCTGTTTCTTTCGTGGCTGCGTTGCTCTTTACCCTCTCCTCTACCCTTCTCCCTGGCATGCACCTTTTTCCTGCCTCCGCTCTGGTGCGTGTCTCGGTCTTTTTCCTTGCCGGCTCGTCGTTCTCTCTCGTTGGGCCTTCTCCTTTGCACCTGCGAAGAGAAAGGATGCAAACGGGCGTGCGGCGGCGGGGGTTTTGTCGCGCCATCGCACCTTGTCATTGCCATCCTCGGTTGGTTTCTTACTCTTGCGGTGGTGTGGTATGCTACCCATTTATGCCTCGTTCCTGTGCTCCTCTCTCCTATTTCTTACCGTGTTGTGCTTGTTACGGCGTCTTTTGGCGTGCGTCGTTTGGCGTAGGTTTATATCCTACTTGCTCTCGACACGGCTCCACACACCTCTTTGGCCGCCACCTTTGTTCGTTGTCCGTCCCGCGTGCGCGGCGTGACATGCAACATACATACTTGCGAGGGAGACAAACTTTGTTCAATCTTGTTTTTTTCCCCTAATCTTAGAGTCCTAGTCCTCTTGATCTTAGGGTGAGCAAGGTGTGGGAAGATGCGAAGCACAGGCGTATGGCGCGGGCCCGGCGCTGGTTGCTTCCCTCGTGTGCGCGGCGTGGCACGACACGGTAACATACTTGCTCCTTGCTCCTTGCTCCTTTCCCTCCTTATCTTCTCGTGTGATGCGTGTCTTGTCGCCGTCATGCTCCTTGCGTGGGTGTAACATGTCCTTCTCCGCCCCCGCGTGCGCGCAGCAGAAGAAAAAAAAAAACCGAAAAAAAATAGACACTCACAAAGTGTGTGGGTAGCGGGCCACGGCCGCAGGCCCAAAGGACGGGCGGTCGGGCGTGGGAGAGCGCCGAACCCTGGACGCCCCGTACTCAGGCAGAAGGCGCCCCCAAAGCCGCCCTCCTGCCACCCCCACAGCGCGCAAAGCCAGCTCGCAAGAGCGCGCGCTGTGGGGTTGGTGACGGGTCCCCACGCCCAGACTTCCCGCACCCACAGCCAGCAGGTAGCGGGCCCGGGCCGCACATCCCAAGGACAGGCGGTCGGGTGTCGGTGAGTGCCCAGCCCCGGACGCCCCACACCCAGGCAAGAGACGCCCCCCCCCCCGGGGCGCCCTCGTGCCGCCCCCACAGCGCGCAGAGCCAGCTCGCAAGAGCGCCCGCTGTGGGGTTGGTGACGGGTCCCCACGCCCACACCCCTCTCAGCAGCAGCTAGTGGGTAGCGGGCCCCGGCCGCACGCCCCAAGGACTGGCGGTCGGGCGTGGGTGAGCGCCCAGCCCTGGACGCCCCACATCCAGGCAAGAGACGCCCCCCCCTGGGCGCCCTCGTGCCGCTCCCACAGCGCGCAGAGCCAGCTCGCAAGAGCGCGCGCTTTGGGGTTTGTGACGGGTCCCCACGCCCACACTTCCCGCACCCAAAGCCAGTGGGTAGCAGGCCCCGGCCGCACGCCCCAAGGACTGGCGGTCGGGCGTGGGTGAGCGCCAAGCACTGGACGCCCCACACCCGGGCAAGAGACGCCAACCCCCCCGGGCGCCCTCGTGCCGCCCCCACAGCGCGCAAAGTAAGCTCGCAAGAGCGTGCGCTGTGGGGTTGGTGACGGGTCCCCACGCCCACACCCCCCTCACCCACAGCTAGTGGCTAGCGGGCCCCGGCTACAGGCCCCAAGGACAGGCGGTCGGGCGTGGATGAGCGCTCAACGCCGGACGCCCCACACCCAGGCAAGAGACGCCCCCCCCCCCCACCTGGGCGCCCTCGTGCCGCCCCGGCAGGGCGCAAAGCCAGCTCGCGAGAGCGCGCGCCGTGGGGTTGGCGACGGGTCCCCACGCCCACACACCTCGCACCCACAGCCAGCGGGTAGCGGGCCCTGGCCGCACATCCTAAGGACGAGCGCCCGGGCGTAGGAGAGCGCCCAACCCCGGACGCCCCACACCCAGGCGAGAGGCATCCCCCCCGGGCGCCATTGTGCCGCCCCAAAAGTGCGCAAAGCCAGCTCGTAAAAGCAGGCCTCCACGCAGGCGGGAGAGCAACCCCAAGCCAGGCAAGGGGAGGAAGGGACCGGGCCATCCCCCCAAGAGCGAAATAGACAGAGCACGGGACCGAGGCAGGAAACGCGGAGGGGCACCAACCGCCTGGAACAGCCCGCGCCCACACTGACCCGGGGGGGGGGGGGGGCGAGCGCCGCCGGAGCACGAGCGCACACACACGCAACAGACACGCGGCGCGGACCCGAAGGGCAACCAGACCGAGCCCGCGGATTGCACAGACCGCATGGAATGGCGTACTGGTACGCGAAGGGAAGGGACACCCGGACGAGACGACCCGCACCACGCACCACGAGGGACGCGAGGGCAGGCAGGAGCCCAAGGGCAGAAGCGAGAACCAGCACCGGCCCCGACCCCCCAGACCTGCTGCAAGCGCCGGGCACACACGACCAGGGCACTGCACCTTCCAAGGCGGTAGTAGCACACAGTGCTACGCACCAGCCCCGCGGCTAGGCAGCCTCCGCGCCAGGCCATGAGGCTCCCACTGGCGACAAGCCAGTAGCACGGGCCCGGTGGCGCCGGCAGCCCGGGCGACCACACATCAGGGGGGCGGCGTAGTGGGTAAGCGCCTGCAACCACGGTTGCTAAGCAACGCACTGACCGGGGAGTGGCGAAATCCGGAAGCCAGGGAGGGACAGGGCTCCGAGCCCTGTGAACCCGGGGGACTCCACCACCAGGCAGGAGGTGTGTCATGAAGGCCCCCCCACAAGGTCCCGGTGCGGACGATATCACCTGGCCCGGCCAGGTGGCCGCCCGGGGCCGAAGAACGCCTAGTACCCGAAAAGACAAACCTCAAACCTCAAACCTTAGAGAGCCATCTACGATGGACAGGAAACTGCCGCATTCAGCGGCGGGCATGGTCTCCTGAGACTCCTCAGGGAGGTAGATTGGATCATTGGGCAGTTCCGTTCTTCCCACTGTCACACGGGCCAAAAGTCGTCTCCAATAGGAGTATTCCCCTGTGGTACCCCAGTCAGCGGTACACAGGATCACTCCGCTCCTTCAAGGGCGATTTTGGTAAGCACCTTAGCGAGTTGAGAGAATGGGGGGTTATCATAGCACAACCCCATCGATGTCCATTAGAAGCGATAGGCGTTGTTGAGATACTCGAGCAATAGAGCTGCATCATATGCTGCTCTTTACCCGCGACCAATTCCACCTTAACTTCACCCAGGTCTACCTGCTGAGAGGCCAGTCCATTTTTCAAGACGGGTCGCACCAAATGATAGTTTTCAGTTCGATAAGACCGGTTCACGTAGCGTAGACTGGATTCTTTTTGTCCTGACAACCGCAGAGGGACAGAGAAAAGGCCACTGCCAAAGTCGCAGTGAAGGGCATAGGGACGTTGCAAAGACAACAGTGTTACCTGGGCGTTATGGCGCAGAAAACCTGTCCCTATGACGATGTCAAAGGCATCGGTGTCGAGCACTTTGCAGTGCTGAGTCACTTGCTCATCGCCCAGACAAACGGTCACATCCCCCCCCCCCCCAGGGAATGGATGGTCCGACCATCCTCAACCCTTATGGCCACGGTTTGTGGCTTGTTTCAGCAGCCTGCGGGCCACGATTGAAAGCGTAGTGCCCCTGTCTAAGACAGCCTTGTAAACCTGATCACCTATTTTCACGGTGATCCAGAAAACCAAATCTTCATCCTGGGAGCCTCGCCCCCATCCCTCTTCAGATAACTTTACTTCAACGCCAGCGGCCTGCAGGCACTGAGAGTGTCATTTGAGGCGGCGCTTCTTGGCGTTCGTGCTGCTCTCGTCGGCACCACCAGTGCTGGTGATGGAGGGGGCAGGCTGTTTTTCACCCGACAGCTGACCCTTAGGTGTCGGGTCGGGTGCTCCTTCTTCCACCAGTGGGGGGGGCTGAGGGCCTTCGTCCTCCACCAGGGTTACCCTTACCCTTAAGACCTCCAGGGTTAGGCCCCCCCCCCTTCAGGTCTACCACCCTTACCGGCGTGCTTACACCGTTTCTCTTCCGCTTTCTCCAGTTTTCCGGATTCGCGGCGTTTTATGTGGCATTCATCTTCACAATGCTTCCTTTTGCCGCAATATCCGCACGTTATCGTGCAGCGGAAATTGTCTGGGTGCTTTACCTCCTGACCATCTTTGGGTTTCTGCGTGCGCTTCAGTTGGAGCATGCACGCACTTCGCCCATCACAGTCGGGCGCGTGGCAGGGTCCACCCTTATCGTCCGTAGGACCACAGTAGAAAAGATTGGGGGCCCCTTTACCTTTGGAGGGTGGGTCTCAGTCATGTGCCTCAGGTGCCCACCACGGCCCTTCTGAGGGTTAGAGTGGGGTTGAGGCGACCTCCCTCCAGAAGGCTTCTCAGCAGGGGTCTCTGTTCGCAGATGTTTGCGCAGATACTTGTTCATGTGGGAGTCATTCCCCCTCTCCATGGCCGATTCCATCAACAGATTAACCAGGTCTTCGTGAGAGTGCGTCCGAGATTTCCTCTCGGAAGCTCTCTGCAGTTCTCCCATGTCCTGGTGGGAATCTTCCCTCAAGCCACAGATGAGGCTCAGTAGGCCCATAGGACGAGGGGTTCATACGCCCAATGAGCTCTTCCAACTGCGCCACGAACTCGGAGATGCGGGCAGCTGTGGGGAATTCGGGAAGAGGATGCAACTCCTCAATCTCTGTTCGGACACTCAGGTCTGTTTTGTACACTAGACACATTTGCTCCAGTCTTTTCAGGAAGTCGCCCCGGTTGGAGCTATTCCTGATACCGGTCTTAACTTGCCGCTGAAGGATTTCTTTGTGCACGACTGTTTGATGAGGGTGTATTTGGTCCTGACATCAGCATGTTGCTGATCCGTGAGGAGCAAGAACTGAGAAAGGTCCTCAGCCCATTCAGGCAGGTTTTTGGGATCGATCTCGGGGAGTTCAATCTGAAGGTTCCCTGTGGCGATGGCCTTCGTTCCCCTACCTGGGACACCTGGGTCACCTGTTCCACCTGAAGGAGGTGAGGGGTACACTATGGCCAGTGGGGCCAGTGCTGCCAGGCCATACCCTTTCATCTGAGCCTCTGTGGTGTCACCTACACTGCAGACAGGCACAGTCGTCACACGAGGATCGAAAGGGCTAGGACAGGCGTCCATTGGGGTGCTGCGAATGCCTCGGCAGCTCTTCACAGTGGGCCTGGTCCATCGACGCGCAGCAGCTGCCGGCCGTGAAGCAGGGTGCCCATATTTCGTTCTAGTTCTGAGCGAGTGTACTGGAGGTGCTTCTGGGGTAACTGGAAGTATCGAAGGTTTTTCATGCCTATGCGCCTGGCTGGCATCAGTGCAATTGAACGGCGCTGACGTCAGTGCAGGCGAACCTGGCTTTCAGCCTTAAATAGGTGAATAGTCAATGCCGTAAGCATCGTAACGCTAATGGGAACATAACGCCGTGCCCTTTGTTGACTAACACGCCGAATACGCGAAGAAAACGTCGTCGCGAGCAACGCATAAAACTGAAAAAACATTTTCTAACACGCCACGCCCCTGCACTTGCTCCCTTTTGCCCTCTTTTGTTCCCCATGTACCTTCTCCTCCCACCCGTGCCCCACCCTCGACAATTTTGCCTCCTTTTTGCTGCAGACGGCAATTACGTGGCCAAAGAGGGCCGCAACAAGCAGTCGGTGAGGACCTGGTTGCTGTTAATGTACAAACTAGTGGAGCAGATGCGCGGTGACACCGGATTCAGCAACAAAGCGGCGAAAGACGAGACCAGTGCCATCGACGACGTGATCCAGCGACACAGAGACGGGCGCGGGGTAACACAGAGTAATAATCAATGTGTTTTGTGCATACGAGCAGGGAGGGTAGGGGCACCACAGCACACAGGCGCCACCACCGGGCAAAAAAAAGCATAGACAACCAGCAGCACAACACAGCAGAGCAGGGCATCGCAAAACAGGCCACAGGAGGGCAAAGGAAGCACAAACAGCACCACGAAACGACAGCAGAGCACGACACCACAGCACCACGTGACAGCACAGCACCACAGAACACGACACAGGGAAGCAGGACACCACGGCAAACTGCACCAACCACAGGGAACCAGGCCACGCGGCCAGACACGGACATCGACACCGAAACACGCCACCAGCAGACAATCGAGGGCCAGCAGACCCAGCACCGCACCACAGAACACCAAAGGAAACCGCACAACACACAGCAACGCACCACAGCACCAGGCGCCAGCAACAGCACGCACCACACGGACAGCACAACGCAAGCGCACCAGCAAAGCGCAGCACAGCAGCTCACAGAGCAGAGAGGACAGGGAACGCACAGCACGACACCCCAGGACACACACAGCACAAAGCACAGCGGCGAACTACAGCACGCACCAACACGCCATGACAAAACACACACAGCACAGACCACACAGCACGGGGGAACACCGCAAAACACAGCGCCGCAAAGCACAGGACCCCAGCGCGACGAGCGACGCCAGAGGACACGGCACAACAAGCAGCGGCACCAAACGAGCGAAACAAAACAACACAGCACACAACAGCACAACACCGGGCGGCTAAACGCGCAGCACCGCGGCGCAGTACCGAACCCAGGGACACAGCACAGCACAGCACACGGCAACGCAGGCCAAGACAAGATAGCAAACCACACCGCCAACAACCCCGCCGGACGGCAGGACCAGGGACACGGCACAACACGCAGCAGCAACCAACAGCACAGCACAACACACAAACAGACGCCCCAACAAACTCCGCACAGCGCGCAGCAGCCAACAACACAGCAAGGCCAGGCACCACAGCAGGACACGCAGCACGGAACACGGCAACACGGCACCGCAAAATACCCGGGGGAAGGGCAGCGCAGTGCGACGACACCAGACAGCACAAGGCACCACGCGCACATCGGGGGGGGAATGGACGGGTGCAGCAGACGGCGAGAACAGCCGACAAGCGCCAAGCAAGCAGACCGGAGCAAAGCAGTAGAGGAAAAAAAACGGATCACCGAGCAGCAGCGACGAAAACCGCGAGACACAAAAGGGGGGGGCGGGGGGGGCAGCGCAACCACAATTAAGCAGCCAACGGCCAGGCGAGAAACACCACAGCAGCGAGAGCACACGGAGAGCCGAGCAGCGGGAGACCAACTAAACAAACAAGAGGAGGGGGGGGGCCACAAAAGGCCGGGAAAAAAAAGAGGTGGGGGGAGGCAGAAGGCAGAAAAGGAGGGCAGGAGGACACAGGTAGCACAAGGCACCGCGCGCGCACCGGGGGGGGGCAGCTGATGGCGAGAACCGCCCACGAGCGCCAAGCAAGCAGGCAGGAGCAAAGCAGCAGAGGAAAGAAAACGGAGCACCGAGCGGCAGCGACGAAAACCGCAAGACACAACGGGGGGGGGGGGGCAGCAACCACAAGGGAGCAGCAAACAGCCAGGCGGGAAACACAAAAGCAGCGAGAGCAAACGGAGACCCGAGGAGCGCGAGGACAACAAAACAGAGAAGAGGAGCGGGGGGGGGGGGGGGGCACAAAAGACCGGGGACAGAAAAAAAAAGAAAAAAAAACAAAACCTAAAGGGGGGACCGGGGGCGGGGACCACACAACACCTAGGCCCAGGACACCCGGGGCCGGAAACCAGACAAAGCAAGAGACAACGGGGGTGCACAACAAAAAAAAAGACAAGAGGGGGAGGGGAATGAACACACAGCGCCAAGGCCCAAGGCACCCTGGGCCGGAAACCAGAGAAAGCAAGAAACAATGGGGGCGCGGAAAGGGAAGGACGAAAAAAAAACCAACAAAGAGAAGAAAGAATGCAAACAAAAGAACAAGAAAGGTGCAACCCCAGCCCGGAGGGGGCCGAGCAAAGCAGAAAGAGAAAGCGGCCAAAGGGAAGGTGAGGCCGACCATAACGCGACAGGGAGGCCCGCCCGCCCGACCCGGCGGGGAAGGACGAGCACACATGGACCCGCCCCGCAGCGCGCAGCCCCCACAGGGACAGAGCAGGGCCCCCACACCCGCACGCCCGCGCCCACAACGCGGACCCCGACAGCCCACCCAGTGGACGGGCAGTCGGGGGAGGAGGAGCGCAAGACCCCAGACGCCCCACGCAACGGTCGAAGGCACGCCCCCGGGGACGCCCTGCCGCCGCCCCCACAACCCCAAGCCAAGTAGGGGGGAACCGGGACCGGACCGCCCCCCCCCAAGCACGCCAGACAGAGCAAGGGACCGGGGCAGGACACGCGGAGGGGCACGGACCACGTGGAACGGCCCTACCAGCGCCCAGTGCCGGGACCACGCGAGATGCGCGCGCCACACCACCCAGCGGGGGGGGGAGCGGACACCGCGAGAGCGCGAGCGCACACGCACGAAAGGGACACGCGGGGACTACTGGAAGGGCAACCGGACCGAGCGCGCGGAACGCACAGACCGCATGGAATGGCGTACCAGCGAGCGAGGGTAAGGGACACCCGGACGCGACGGCCCGCCACACGCAGCGCGGGACACGCGGGGCGGGGAGGGGGAAACGAAAGAGACACGACGCCAGGTGCCGGCCCGAACCCCCCCGAACCGGCCGCGAGCGCCGCGCACACACAGACAGGGCACTGCGCCCGCCAAGGCAGTAGTGCTGCACAGCGCCACGCCCCAACCCCTAGGCTAGGCAGCCTCCGCGCCAGCCCAAGGGGGTCCCACTGGCGACAAGCCAGTGGCACGGGCCCGGCGGGGCCGGCGCCCCGGACGACCACACATTAGGGGGGCGACGCAGTGGGTAAGCGCCCGCAGCCACAGCTGCGAATTGATGCACTGACCGGGGAGTGGCGAAACGGGGACGCCGGGGAAGGACGGGGCTCCGAGCTCTGTGAACCCGGGGGACTCCGCCACCAGGCAGGAGGTGCGTCTTGGAGGGCCCCCCACTAGGACCCGGTGGGGAGGATATCACCTGGCCCGACCAGGTGGCCCCCCGGTGCCGAAAGGCGTCTAGTACCCGCAAAATCAAACCTCAAACCTCAAACCTCAACAAAGAGAAGAAAGAATGCAAACAAAAGAACAGGAAAGGTGCAACCCCAGCCCGGAGGGGGCCGAGCAAAGCAGAAAGAGAAAGCGGCCAAAGGAAAGGTGAGGCCCACCAAAACGCGACAGGGAGGCCCGCCCGCCCGACCCGGCGGGGAAGGACGAGCACACGCTCACACGCACGGGACCCGGACGTGGCGTCATGCAACCCGCAAGGGGAGGTGTGGGCGTCCACACAAAATAGCCCCGGTACACTGGCTGAGTCCCCTGTCAAGCGACAGACGGTACGGGAAACCGGACGCGTCAGTGACCGGGTCCACACACGCCAATTACCGCAGTGCATGCAGCCCAAGACGGACGCGAGAGGGACCCGCCAGGGACAACTCCATCTCGGGGCCCCAAAATGGGTACAACGCGGAGCGAACACAGCGCCCCTGCCTCGGCGGGGGCCAGCGGCAGGCACAATGAGCCCCAATCTCGGCCGGCCTCCGCGTCCTCCGCGCAGCCGCGCAGTAAAGCCAGGGGCGCGAGTCCCCGGGGTGGGGAAAGGCACCATCGCGTCAGGAAAAACCGACCAGAGCACCGAGAGCGACCGCACCAGACGAGGCGCGGCACACCACCAAGGGCCACAAGGCACGCCAGGGAGGCACGCCTCCGGCCACAACCAAGGAACACGGACAGGTGCCAAGCAACAACGGCCGCCGGCTGCCGCAAACCCGGAGAGCACGCACAACACGCAACGCACCACGGCAGGAGGACAGGTGCCAAGCAACAACAGCTGCCCTCCGGATGGACGTGTGCGCGCCCGGCAGCAAACCCAGCCCCTGCCGGCTACGGAACAGCCGCCATCCGGATGGACAAGTGCGCGCCTGGAGGGTACCCAGCCCCTGCCGGCTACGAACAGCCGCCGTCTTGATGGACGAGCGCGGGCCCCTCTGCGTCGCCCCGCACGCCCAACACACAGCACAACACACCGAGCGGGCACAGCCGTGAACAGGAGCCAAGTGGCCCAGGACACCGCACACACAGCACAACACACCGAGCCTGCACACTGCTGAACAGGAGCCAAGGGGCCAAGGACACCGTATATGCAACACAAAAAACGGAGCGGGCACACCGGTGAACAGGAGCTTAGGGGCCCAGGACACCGCACACGCAACACAACGCACCGAACAAGCACACCGGTGAACAGGAGCCAGGTGGCCCAGGACACCGTACACACAGCACAACACACCGAGCCTGCACAGCGGTGAACAGGAGCCAAGGGGCCCAGGACACCGTACACGCAACACATCACACCGAGTGGGCACACTGGTGAACAGGAGCCAAGTGGCCCAGGACACTGCACGCGCAACATAACACACAGAGTGGGCACACCGGTGAACAGGAGCCAATTGGCCAGGACACCGCACAAGCAAAGCAACGCACGGAGCGCGCACACCCAGAAGGGGAGCCAAGTGACCCAGGACACCGCACACGCAACACAACGCACCGAGCGGGCACACCCGTGAACAGGAGCCAGGTGGCCCAGGACACCGTGCACACGAAGGGCGGCCGAGAGACAGGAAAGAGCCAACAACCCATGGGTCGGACACACTGGGGTGACTCAGCCGACCCACCGGGCAGGCAGCAGGGGCGGTACCCCAAGTCCGCTGGTCCGAGCCCAGCCAGGCTGCATCACAGACCATCGCAATCCCCACCCGGAGCCATGGAAGCGACCGGAGACAGGCGAGCCGGTACACAGTCCAGGAGGGGGTCGCCTGCCAAACAGAGAGGCCCTGCAACTCAAGCCAGAAGGGTGAGGCGGTCGTACCGTTGACTAGCGGGAGCAATACCCCTTGTGGTGAGAGATACTCCACACGGCTGGGCAGCCCCCAAAGCTGCCACTCAAATTAGGGGACATGTGGCCCTACCCATGGACACATGTGGAGACACCCTCCCAACTGGGACACCTGGACCGGGTGGCCGCGACACTGCCTTCCCAAGCACCTGCGGGAGCGGCTTACGAGGCACCTGACATAGGGCAGTGGGAGGAACAGGACGTCCCTTTGGTAAGACCTTCTTCCTGCATCGTCAAAGGAGGCATCCCGAGCTCCCGAAAATACCTATCTAGCTACCTGGCCCAGGACACCGCACACGCAACACAACACACCGAGCGGGCACACCGGTGAACAGGTGCCAAGTGACCCAGGATACAGCACGCGCAACGCAACGCACCGAGCGGGCACATCGGTGAACAGGAGCCAAGTGGCCCAGGACACCGCACACGTAACACAACAAACACAGCAGGCACACCGGTGAACAGGAGCCAAGTGGCCCAGGACACCGCAGATGCAACAGAGGAAATCGTGCGGGCACGCCGGTGAACAGGAGCCAAGTGGCCCAGGACACTGCACGCAGAACAAAACACACACAGCAGGCACACCGCTGAACAGGAGCCACGTGGCCCAGCACACCGCACAAGCAAACCAACGCCAGGAGCGTGCACAGCGGTGAACAGGAGCCAAGTGGCTCAGGACACCGTATACACAGCAAAACACATCGAGCCTGCACAGCGGTGAACAGGACCCAAGTGGCCCAGGACAACGCACGCGCAACACAACCCACAGAGCGGGCACACCGGTAAACAGGAGCCAAGTGGCCCAGGACACCGCACGCGCAACGCAACGCACCGAGCGGGCACACCGGTAAACAAGAGCCAAGGGGCCCAGGACACCGCACGCGTAACACAACACACAGAGCAGGCACACCGGTGAACTGGAGCCAAGTTGCCCAGGATACCGCACGCGCAACACAACCTACAGAGCGGGCACACCGGTGAACAGGAGCCAAGTAACCCAGGACACCGCACACGGAACGCAACGCACCGAGCGGGCACACCAGTGAACAGGAGCCAAGTGGCCCAGGACACCGCACGCGTAACACAACACACACAGCAGCCACACTGGTGAACAGGAGTCAAGTGGCCCAGGACACCGCAGATGCAACCGAACGAACCGTGCGGGCACACCGGTGAACAGGAGCCAGGTGGCCGAGGACACCTCACAAGCAAAGCAACGCACGGAGCGTGGACACCGGTGAACAGGGGCCAAGTGGCCCAGGACACCGCACAGGCAACACAACACACGGAGCGGGCACACTGCTGAACAGGAGCCAACTGGCCCAGGACAGCGCACGCGCAACACAACCCACAGAGCGGGCACACTCGTGAACAGGAGCCAAGTGGCCCAGGACACCGCAGGCGCAACACAACACACAGAGTGGGCCCACCGGTGAACAGGAGCCAAGTGGCCCAGGACACTGCAGACGCAACACAACAACGCAACAATGCTGTTGGGGCGGCACGAGGGCGCCCTGGGGGGGGCGCCTCTTGCCTGGGTGCGGGGCGTCCGGGGTTGGGCGCTCTTCAACGACCGCCCGCCCGTCATTTGGGCGTGCAGCCGGGGTCCGCTACCCACTGGCTGTGGGTGCGAGCGGTGTCGGAGTGGGGACCCGTCACCAACCCAAGATCGCGCAATTGCGAGCTGGCTTTGTGCGCTGTAGAAGCAGCACGAGGGCGCCCGGGGGGGGGTGTTTTGCCTGGCTGTGGGGCGTCCGGGGTTGGGCGCTCTCCCACGCCCGACCGCCTGTCCTTAGGGCGTGCGGCCAGGGCTTGCTTCCCACAGGCTGTGGGTGCGGTGTGCGGGCGTTGGGGCACGGCTGTCTGTGGCAGTCGTCGTGTGTTGTGCGCGCTTCCCGGCTTTGCGGCACCCGGTGGCCGCTGTTGCTTGGCACCTGTCCTTGTGCGGTGATTCTGGCCAACAGCGTGCCTCTCTGGCGTGCCTCGTGGCCCCGCGTTCGTGCGCCGCGCCTCGTCCGGTCCGGTCGCTCTCGGTGCTCTGGTCAGTTTTCCGGTCGCTGTGGTGCCTTCCTCCATCCCGGGGTCTGTCGTCCCCGGTTTTACTGGGCAGCTGCGCGGGGCAGCTGGAGGCCGGCCGAGAACCGTGCTCATTGTGCCTGCTGCTGGCCCCTGCTGAGGCAGGGGCGCTGGGCTTGCTCTGCGTCGTACCCGCTCGGCGCCCTGCGATGGGGTTGTCCCTGGCGGCTTCCTCTGGCTTCGGTCTTGGGCTGCGTGCGCTGCGGTGGTTTGGCGTGTGTGAACCCGGTCACTGACGTGTCCGGTTTCCCATACCGTCTGTCTTTCGACGTGGGACTCGGCCAGTACACCGAGGCTGTTTCGTGTGGACGTCGACACCTCCCCTTTCGGGTCAGAAGACGCCACGCCCGGGTTCGCGCATGTGTGCCTGTTCGTGCTCTTGTTGGCCGGGTCGGGAGGGCCAGCCCCCGGGCGTGTTTTGGTGCGCATCACCTTTCCTTTGGCCGTTGCGTCCTTCTTCTTTGTTCGCCCCCCTCCGGGCTGCGGTTGCCCGTGCTTCGGGGCTTTTTTTGTTTTTTTTTCCCTTCCTTTCTCCCCCCTCTCCGCTCGCGCCCCCGCTTTCTCCGGCTTTTTGTGCTTCGCGGCCGTCAGTGCCCTGGGCCTTGGCGCTCTTTGTTTGCTCCTGCTTGCTCCCCCGGCCCCAACCCCCCCTTTTTTTTTTTGCTTTGTCGTCCTGCTTTTTCCGCCCCTTTGCGCCCTGCTCCCCTGCGCCGTGGCGTTCTCCTGTTCCCGGCCTTGGGTGCTTCCTGCCTTGGCGTTGCACGGTTTCCCTCCCCCTCCCCCCCCTCCCTTTTGTTTTGTGGTTTTTTTTTCCCTGCCCCCCTTTCCCCCTCCCCCCCCCCCCGTCCCGTTTGTGTGCTTCTGTTCTCTTCTGTTTCGGTTTTCGTGCGCCTCCTTGTCTCGGCTTTTCAGTTGTTTCTGGCCCCGGGTGCCCTGGGCCTCGGCGCTTTGTGGCTGCCCGCCCCCCCCGCCTCCTCTCTCTCTCTGCTTGTGTTGTTTCCTTTGTTTTGGCGTTCCCGGTTTGTCCTGGTTCCTGTCGCTCTTGGTGCTTTTGGCTTCTGCTCCGCCTGGCTGGGTTTCTTTTTCCTCCTCTGTGTGCGGCCTTGCGTGCGGTGTGTGCGCCGTGTGCCGGGGCTGTCCTCCCGACCCCCCCCCGGCAGCTGCTCGCGTCCTGCTGTGTCTCGCGTCTTGTTGTGTGGTGCCGCGGTCTGTTGTGGGCTTGTTTGTGTGGTTCGTGGTGTTTTGCGGTGTTTCTCGGTGCCGTGTGGTGGTCGTGTCGTGCTGTGTGGTGTGGTGTAGTGCTGTGTTGTTGGTTTTGTCGCTGGCGGTCTCCTGCGGGCGTTGCTTCCCTCTTTTTTGTTGGTGTTGCGCGGTGCCCTGTTGTGCCGTGCTGTTTTGTGCGGTGCTTTGTCGTCTGTGGTGCCGTCGCGCGTTGCGGTGTGGTGTGTTGCGCTGTGGGTTGTCCTGGTGCGCGGTGTTGTCTGGTTGTCAGGCCCACTGCGTTGTGTGGGGTTTTCTTGCCCTGCTTCCCCCCCCCCCCTGCTGCCGCTCCTCTTGCCGTTGCCTGGTCCCCTGTCGTGGCCCGTTGTTGTGCTCTGTCCTGGATTGCGGTGCTGTGTTGTTCTGTTGTGCCGCCTGTCGTGTGGTGTGCTGCTGTCTGCGTCGTTTCCTGCTGGTGGTGCCCTCATGCTTCGTTCGCGCTGGCTGGTGCCGTGTGTTGTTGGCTGTGGTGCTGGGTGTTCGTTGCTGGGTTTGGTTGCCTGCTGCTGTTTTCCGCTGGCGTGCTTTGTCGCGCGTGTTCCTGCCTGGCCGCGTGGCTTCCTGCCCTGTTGTGGCGCCCCGCTCCAGCTCCGAGTTCATAATCCTCACCCCCTCCTCCGCTATGGCGTCCAGTTGCCTCAGTGCTTGTACTTTCAAACGCTGTCGTGCTTGCTGTGGCTTGGCTTTCCTTGGAGACGGGCTGACTTGGGTGTACGGGCCGTGTCGATACTGCGGGTTTCACCACCTCTCCAGTGTCTTCCATGGCCTTTGTGGCGGCATCACGCCAGCGAGTTCCTCCGCGACAAGATGCGGAGTTTGAATTTGCACACAAGCTGTTGCTGCCGTTGAGTTGCTGCCGTGTTCCGCGATCGAACGCGGGGCTGACGTCAACAGTCTCCTCCGCGACAAGACGCAGGGTTTGAGAGTGCACACAAGCATTTGCAGTAAGGAGATGCAGTCAAGACGCCGGGCTAATTTTGCATTTCAGGGTCGCTTGCACTCAAGCTCATAGTCTCAACAGTCTTGGTCTGTTCCCTGTGCCCTACACCGTTTCATTGGATAGCGACCTTTTCCTGAATTTCCGCCTCTTGAGCTGTCGCCCTGTGTCACTCACATCCGTACTGAAGGATTGGAATTCTGACTCAGTCTGTTGTGAAATCCCCCCCGCCATTCCGTCTACATGAACCCTACCCCAGACTCCTCACTACGCGAACTGCACGACTGTGCTCCGCATGGTGCTAGCTCCCCGGACGCTTCCCCTGTCATTTCATCACTAACCATGGGCACCAAACTCAGGGACGCCCACCACATTTTGGTGTCCTCGGAATCTGATCCCGACCCTCCCCTTAACCCCACTGTGCATTCTGAATCCGAGGAATCCAGTGGCACTTGTTTGGACCACAGCGGATTGGAGCACATGCCTTCCATCGCCAATCCATTCGCCACGTCATTCCCCTGCACATTGACATGTGCTAGAACATGCTCCCATCTGACGTCTCTGCCTGGCTTCTCCATTTCATGGAGTAGCATTTCCCACACAGGCACGTGAACCTGTAGTTTGCCGGACGATGTCGTCCACCCCTTTGACTTCCAATGTTGTGCCCGTCCCATTGCTCTAACTGCAAGTACTGGGAGTCAGTGAGGATCGCCAGCTTGGGCACCCAAAACCCCTGTATCGCTTCAAGTGCCGCCCAAAGATCTGCCACGCTTTTTGTTTGTCTGTGGCGCGTAGCCGCGGAAACGCACTGCACGTCCTTGCTCGTCTTCTGGCACCCAAACCCCGAAAACACCCGCCCTGCGCATGTCTTTGTGGCCCAATATCTTAGAGGACCCGTCCGTGTACACAATTCTGTACCCTTTCGCCACCAGTCCAGCAGTCAGATCCTGCACACCCTGCAACACCCGTGGGCCTACCTGCCTCTGGCGCTTCGGGTGTGGTTCTGCTCCACCGAGCCAGTTGCGCATGCCCATACTCCGATCTTGTGTGAAACATTGCGTATGTGTTTGCCACCACGCACTTAGCCCCGTGTTTGTGCGTATTTCCCTCTGCTGTGGTTTCACTCCTGTGTCTAGAAGTTGCCCCAGCAACTGCGTGAAACCCCTCCACTGGTCCTTCTGTTCTCATGGGTAGTACTCAATCCATCCACACAGCTCGCGGAGCCTCGTCGTCAGGTATGACTTCAACACTGGTGACACTCCCGCCTTGACTTCACATCTGTATCGCCAGTGAGCACTTCTTGCCGACCACATTGCCCGGCCTTGGTCCGTACTCAACAACCATTTCTAATTGTCGGATTCCATCATGTCCAAGACTGAAAACTCCCCATCCCTGGTTGCCACCGGGCCAAAGTAGTGTTGTATGACCGCCGCCGGTGCTTTAAACATGGAGCATTCCACCATGGCGTGCTTGATTGACTCCCCCTTTCCAAAAATCGGGCACTTGTCCGTGTCCGACCTCTTGTAGACCCTTTCATGCACCGTTAGCTTGTGCCACAATACCCTTTGTGCGAAATCCTTCACCCTTGGTGGCAGTTGCACATTTGCCCACAGCTCCCACACCTCGGGGGATTGCGGGTCGCGTACCCCAGGTTCGGATGCATAGAGTTGTAGCAACCAAGCTCTGGTCCAGTTTTGAACATGGACTGTGGGGGTATCAAACCCCTCTCTCAATGGAACTTTATTCCAGAGCCGCCAACCATGGTTGTACATGGTTGTACACCTCCTTCCAAGTTGCAGGCAGTGCATTCATAAGCCTCGCATCATCAAAGGATTGACCCCACGTCAGTACACCCCGTCGGATCATCTTCATGTTGTAGTAGTGAAGCGGTACCCAGAACCTATGGCCCATGGCCCGGAGGCCTTCGAGCCGTCATACCCGTGCGGAAGCCGTGAACACCGGCTGTCAGCGGGATATCCCTGTTCTCTAACCCGCAAAATCTCGAATCCGATTTCTAACCATTAAGTCGATGTGGACTTACCATAATTTCACTGTCTTGGTCAATTTGCGGATAGAAATCGGTGAAATACCCGATTTCTACCGCGATTTCTAATTGACGAAAAGACGCCGCAGTCGGGCCGCCTGTCGTCGCCTGTTCCGTGGACTATATTAGATAATTTTGTCAAGCGATTTTTCTTGAAGTTAAGACTGAAACAGTCTTCGAGTGATCCGCAATTTTTTCCTTGATATAACGGATCGCGTCCCAGATTTTCCCCAGAAAATCTGGGCAGCCGAAGGCGCTTTGAAGCCCCAGGTGGAATAACAAGGGTTACGAGCGTTCAAGCGCCCAAGGGCGAACTAACGTGCCTCATAGGCACTGTGTATGAGGTTTTGCCCCCCATAGGCATAGGATGAGGCCAAAGGATCCCAACTCAATAGGCCCATAGGGTTATTTATTTTGAGTGTTCTCCAAGAAGTGCACTTTTTCACGTACTTGGCGTCCAAGTACGTGTAGAAGTATGTTGAGTTGGCCTTTGCCCCACCCTTGCTTGCCTCTACATCCGGGGCATATCACTTGTCTTCCCCGGATAGTGCATATATGATCTCCATATACATATTGGCAATATATTTTGCGTGCATGCTAAAATTCGGCTTTCCGAAAGGAGGTCGATTTTCGACCAAAGCACTTGCATGCGTGTTAAGGGACCAAAGCTACATTAGAATATAGGCATACTTTGATTCTAGGCCACTAGGTTGGGTGTAGAAGGCATGGGTAGGGTTGCATGCCATATTTGGTGTCATTTCGTGTGCCCATTTGGCGGGTGCACCATTCCAAGACTAACCCGCCAATGGACCCCATATGGCACGAGGCCCTTCATTGTACTCCCAACCAACACTCGCAAGCCTAACCTTCGTGAAGGGACGCTTGTGGAGCGCTCCCGAAGCGATGCGTTGCGAGCAAGGTGTGTTTTTTGCAATATTCAATTTTTGTATGTGCCCACTTGTGAGGCAGCGCGCGCGACCCTCCAAAGCGCCCCAAGTGGAGCACATAGGTGGAATCGAAGGTCATTGGTGTCAAGTCATTGTGTTTAGAAGGATTGGTCGATTACTCAATCCAAGCCAAAGATATTATAATATATTTGTGCGCCTTTCAATGCACTTTTGGGTGTTTTTTCGCCAATATTGCTGTTTTTTGCCCGTCATGATGTCAAGTGGCGACCGTGTATCTCAACGTTGCGCTCAATTGACATCATGACTCAAGTACGTTTTGGGGGTACATACTTCGGTGCCCAACATATGTTGGACCCGGCGAATAACTCCTCTTGGGCTTGGCATACCGTGGCGGCCATGTTGGCAATTTGGGACCATCCCAAATCATGGGCTCACTTGGCGACCCCGCCATTCCCAAAACCGGAGGAGTTGGGCGACACCCAAAAGATATGTTGGACACATATGACTTGATACCAATCCTATGGCACGTTTCGGTCCAAGTCGGGCATGTGCCTCATTTGCCCCAACCATGAGTGTGCGCATTTTCGGCCATTTTGAGCAATGTCCCATATTTTCTGCCCGCCGTGCACCATGTTCAGCACCCTCGTGCACGCCGGACGCATGGACCAATGGACCATATATGACATGGCTGTTATGGATATTGGTCCCCATGGTTCACACACCACGTGGGCGAAGCAGAGCGACCTTCGTTGAGGTGCTAGCCCAAAGTGAGTGTGGACAATTTTGCCATTTTGGCATTTGTGGACCCAATTGGGATTGTCGCCAGGCCGAGTGGCATGGAGATCTTTGAGAGCCAAGTGTATGGAAGTCTCTGTTGGACTCCCGGTGGATGGTGTATGGAATGACGGATCCGATCTTCAAGCCGGCGTGGAGATACACTATTGGGAGCACCCCCGAATTTTGGCCCATTTTGAGCAGCCAAAATGACCCCCTTTTGGGACCCCAATTTCACCCCCCCGTGTGGTCAATTGGCGGCCCCTTCTCTCTGCCCATGAGGGGGTCGGACCTAATTTCACGTTGTACACTCAGATATGGGTCCTAGGTCCTGCCTCATATCCTGTGAGGTATTGGCCTTGCCCTGGCCGGGCGAGCCGCGCGTGTGAATGACGCCAATTTTGGTGATTCTGGCATCATGACCCCACTTGACGAACCCGTGGTGCCCTGATGCCGGGACCTGAGGGGGAACCAGGTTGGGTGAGGGCTCCAGGGAGTTTGTACTCAAAGGGCATAGGGTCAGTTGCCTCGTCCCTACCTTTGACGGGTCCGGACGAGGGGTCAATTTAGGAGATTTTTGAGCTAATATCAGTTTGGGCTGAAACAGCCCATTTTCAGCTACCAACTCCTAGGGGAGAATAGTGGGGCCATATCTCTGGCTCAGAGCGGAGTTGGGACCCGCCGTTGAGGGAGCAGAGGGAGTCACTGTCGATGAGCCTTGGAGCAGCTTGGTTTGCAGGAACTCATCTGTGGCTCGGCGGGACACCCCCCCATTGGCAGGGTTTCAGGGTCCGGACTGAGCAGGGCATGGGTTGTGTTTGAGCCCCCACTCCTACCAGCCACTGAGAGGGTCGGACCTGGGATTGGGATATGAGTTGGGACTGAGTGTTTATTGTCCTGTGATGCCCTTACCCCAGTCCAGTCTCAACCCCATGTGTACATATCCTGATGTGTTGCTGTACATACTTTCGTTCCCTTGTTTCAGAGTGGCAAGGATCCTGAAACGCTTTGTCACATGACACGAGCGCAATGATGCCCCTGTGAGCGTAGTGCTTTGCCTGCCTGCTCACTTGTGCGTGTCCACCGCAGCGTCCCTTGGCCAGGCCCCCCACGGGAACGCGTCAAAAGCGTTTCACCGCGGCGGGGTTACCCATCCCTCGCGTGCCACTCGGAGCCACCAACCCCGAGCAGCGCCGCGCAGCAGCTCGCAGCTCGCAGCTCGCAGCGCAGCGCAGCGGCCCGCAGCGCCGTCCAGAGCATCGCCCTGAGCGACCACGGAGGCGCCGCGACCGTGAAGGAGGTGCGCAGACCAGGACTCCCACATCAGCGAGTCCCATCGGCCGACCAGCAAGGCCGCACTCCCAGTCGCGTCAACCACCTCCACAACCACCGGCCGACCAGCACCGGCCGCACTCCCAGTCCAGTGCTGCATCACCCACCTCAACAACCACCCCAGGACCACTCCATCGAGAGCACCGATGGTGAACTGGGACGAGGCGTGCAAGACGTGGCCGCAGCCCCACCCCCATGCGGCGCGCCTACTGCGTGGGTTGTTGTGGGGGCAGCACTACCGCCACAGCAATCCCCAGTGCGAAGGCGGCATGCCCGGGAGCTTCGAGCTCCGTGAGGACATGGGCGAGGACCGCCTGCGGGCAGTGGAGGATGGGCTGCGGGTGGAAGGGTATGCGTACCGCTTCCGCCGCAAGCGCTGGAGGGTCTGGACTCGCCCAGACAGGCCCGGCGAAGGGCTGTGCCCCGACGGGATTGAGGAGGACGAGAAGCCCAACGAGTACCCGTCGGGCGCCTCGATCAATGTCTCCATGTGGGACATGATCGAGAAGGAGTTCCCGGCGCTGGGGAACGAGCGCAGGCTGCAGGGCAGCAGCAGCAGCGCGTCTCCTGGGAAGGAGAAGCGTTCCTCCGGCGACAGGAGGCGGGACACGAAGTGGCGAGAGTACCAGGAATCCCTGGCCGCCGAAGCCGCCCAAGGCGCCAGGGGCGGAACCCCAGCCCACGGCCCCCAACGGACCAATGGCGGTCACCAGCCCGGCGACACCACCCTTGGCGACTTCCTGGAAGTCGCCAACCAGGCCAAGGCCAAACCCCGTCCACTGGTCCTGAGGAAATCAGGCTCCAGCAGCGACGTGCAGTCGGCCCTTGGCGGGAGGATGCCGGCCGACCAAGCCAGCTCCAGTAGCGGCGTCGCTCCCGACCAAAGGGACGTGGCGCTCGCCTGTGAGCGCGCCTGTGGGGTGCCCTGCAACCTTTGGGTTGCCCGGCAACGGGCCACGCAGCAGAACGCTGCCATGGAGGGCGCCGTTGGCATCGCCCAGCAGGAGGCTGCGGAGTGGGCGCATGGCATGGCCATCCACGCCTCGACCGTGGCAGCCATTGCGGCCGGACTCACGGTCGCAGCCGCCCATGAGGCAGCGACTGCCCAGCTCAAGGGTGAGGTGGCGGCAACCGCCGAGGAAGCCCGCCTGACGCAGGAGGCCATTGCCTGCAAGGAGGCCGAGGTGAAGGCGCTGGAAGAGGCGCTTGCCCATGAGAGGGCAAAGAAGGAGGCGGGGGAAAGGGCCCACGCCGAGGCAACGGCTAAGGCCCAGGCGGACGCCGCCAAGAAGGACGCCATCAAGGCCGCGCGACGGAAGGTCACTTGGGAGAGGGCGAAGACGGAGGCGGAGCTGGCGGCGTTGGAAGCGGAGAGGGCTCGGCTGCAGCAGGCCCGGGAAGCCGAGGCGGCTCGTGCCCGGGAGGAGGCCGAAGGGCGAGCTGCCGCAGCAACGGCCGCCGCAATGGCGGAAGCGGAGGCCAAGGTCCGCCGCGAGACTTCCCCGGGAGGATCCCGAGTGGAGACCCTTCGAAAGCTTTTCGAAGGGGACGCCTCCTCCAAGATGGCGCTGGATCCGGAGGAGGTGGACACGGGCAGCAGTGGGAGCAGTGGCCCCACTGCCCATCGACGGAGGAAAGGCAGGGGGAAGACCCCCGAGAGGTCACGGAGGCCAGTGGGTCGACACCCCCACAACAGCGACCCCTTCTTCACCGCCAGCGACGGGGATGAACGAGGCCACCGACATCGCCGAGGAGTGACTGGCGGAGGAGGCCAAGACGTCCCCATGGAGCCGGAAGGTCAGGATGAGGATCTGCCCCCCCCCTACCGGAGCTCGGAGTCTTCCGAGACCGAGACGCCCAGGTGGGGCGACATGGACGAGGATGACGACATGGACTTCGACATCACGAAGAAGCACCCGACCTCGGACCCACCGAGGCGACCCGGCGGAGACCCACCGGGACCCCCTGGCGGAGGACCATCAGGACCCCCTGGAGGACGCCTACCAAGTGGACCCCCTGGAGGAGGACCACCGGGCGGGGGAGGACCCCCTGGACCGGGCGGACCCGGCGGAGGCCCTCCTGGAGGACCAACCGCAGGGAAACAGACCACGCGGCCAGACAGGGACACCGACACCGAAACACGCCACCAGCAGACAACCACGGGCCAGCAGACCCAGCACCGCACCACGGCACACCACAGCACCAGGCGCCAGCAACAGCACGCACCACACGAACAGCACAACGCGAGCGCACCAGCACAGCGAAGCACAGCACCGCACAGAGCCGAGAGGACAGGGAACGCACAGCACAGCACCCCGGGACACACACAGCACAAAGCAGAGCGGCGAACAACAGCACGCACCGCCGCGCCACGACAAAACACACACAGCACGGAGGAACACCGCAAACCGCAGCGCCGCAGAGCACAGGGCCCCAGGGCAACGGGCAGCGCCAGAGGGCACGGCGCAACAAGCAGCGGCACCCAACGAGCACAACACAGCACGGAGCAGCACAACACTGGAGAACACAACGCGCAGCAGCGCGGCGCAGCACCGCACCCAGGGACGCACAGCACAACACAGCACACGGCACACAGCACCGAGCGGCAGCGACGAAAACCGCGAGACAAAGAGGGGGGGGGGGGGGCAGCAACCGGCGGGGAGCAACCACCAGCCAGGCGGAAAGCACGAAAGAGGGACAAGCGCACGGAGAGCCGAGGGGCGGAAGGCCAACAGAGCAAAGAACGCACAGCGCCGAGGCCCAGGGCACCCGGAGCCGGAAACAAGAGAAAGCCTGAGGCAACGGGGGCGCACAGGGGAAGAAAAAAAAAGGGAAAAAAAGAAAAAGTAAAGAGGAAAAAAAAAAAAAAACAACAAAAAAAAAAACAACAACACCAAGGCACCAAGCAGGAGCGACAAAAACAGAGAGACACAAAAAAGGAGGAGGTGGGGGGAGAAACCAACAAAGAGCAGCCAACGGCCAAGCAGGAGACACAAACGAGGCGCGAGCGCACGAAGAGCCAGGCAGCGGGGGGCCCAGAAAAAGAACCAAAGCAACAGCGCCAAGGCAACGAGGAACGGCAAGGGCAGCGAGAGAGAGGGGGGCAACCCCAGCCCGGAGGGGGCCAAGCAAAGCAGAAAGACAAAGCGGCGGAAGGAAAAGGTGAGGCGCACCAGAACGCGCCCGGGAGGCCGGCCCGCCCGACCCGGCCAAGCAGAGCACGCACACGAACACACACGCACACCGGAACCCCGGCTGCCCGCTCCAGAGGACGGGCGGCCGGGGGGGGGACAGCGCCTGACACCAGGCGCCCCTCACAACGGTGGAAGGCACCCCCCCCCCCCCGGGGACGCCCTCCCACCACTCCCACAGCGGGCAACGCCGGCCCGCAAGGGCGCACGCTGTGGGGCCGGTGCTGGGTCCACACGCCCGCATCGACCGCACCCGGGACACACGGGTCGCGGAACCCTGGCTGCCCGCTCCAGAGGACAGGCGGCCGGGGGAGGGACAGCGCCTGACACCAGGCGCCCCTCACAACGGTGGAAGGCACCCCCCACGGGGACGCCCTTCCGCCACCCCCACAGCGAGCAACGCCGGCCCGCAAGGGCGCACGCTGTGGGGCTGGTGCTGGGTCCACACGCCCGCATCGACCGCACCCGGGACACACGGGTCGCGGAACCCTGGCTGCCCGCTCCAGAGGACGGGCGGCCGGGGGAGGGACAGCGCCTGACACCAGGCGCCCCTCACAACGGTGGAAGGCACCCCCCCCGGGGACGCCCTTCCGCCACCCCCACAGCGAGCAACGCCGGCCCGCAAGGGCGCACGCTGTGGGGCCGGTGCTGGGTCCACACGCCCGCATCGACCGCACCCGGGACACACGGGTCGCGGAACCCTGGCTGCCCGCTCCAGAGGACGGGCGGCCGGGGGAGGGACAGCGCCTGACACCAGGCGCCCCTCACAACGGTGGAAGACACCCCCCCCGGGGACGCCCTTCCGCCACCCCCACAGCGAGCAACGCCGGCCCGCAAGGGCGCACGCTGTGGGGCCGCTGCGGGGTCCACACGCCCGCATCGACCGCACCCGGGACACACGGGTCGCGGAACCCTGGCTGCCCGCTCCAGAGGACGGGCGGCCGGGGGAGGGACAGCGCCTGACACCAGGCGCCCCTCACAACGGTGGAAGGCACCCCCCCCGGGGACGCCCTTCCGCCACCCCCACAGCGAGCAACGCCGGCCCGCAAGGGCGCACGCTGTGGGGCCGGTGCTGGGTCCACACGCCCGCATCGACTGCACCCGGGACACACGGGTCGCGGAACCCTGGCTGCCCGCTCCGGAGGACGGGCGGTCGGGGGAGGGACAGCGCCTGACACCAGGCGCCCCTCACAGCGGCGGAAGGCACCCCCCCCGGGGACGCCCCTCCGCCACCCCCACAGCGAACAACGCCGGCCCGCAAGGGCGCACGCTGTGGGGCCGGTGCTGGGTCCACACGCCCGCATCGACCGCACCCGGGACACGCGGGACGCGGGACCCTGGCTGCCCGCTCCAGAGGACGGGCGGTCGGGGGAGGGACAGCGCCTGACACCAGGCGCCCCACACAACGGTGGAAGGCACCCCCCCCGGGGACGCCCTTCCCCCAAACCCACAGCGAGCAACGCCGGCCCGCAAGGGCGCACGCTGTGGGGCCGGTGCGGAGTCCACACGCCCGCATCGACCGCACCCGGGACACACGGGTCGCGGAACCCCGGCCGCCCGCTCCAGAGGACGGGCGGTCGGGGGAGGGACAGCGCCTGACACCAGGCGCCCCTCACAACACGGTGGAAGGCACCCCCCCCGGGGACGCCCTTCCGCCACCCCCACAGCGAGCAACGCCGGCCCGCAGGGGCGCACGCTGTGGGGCTGGTGCTGGGTCCACACGCCCGCATCGACCGCACCCGGGACACACGGGTCGCGGAACCCTGGCTGCCCGCTCCAGAGGACGGGCGGCCGGGGGAGGGACAGCGCCTGACACCAGGCGCCCCTCACAACGGTGGAAGGCACCCCCCCCGGGGACGCCCTTCCGCCACCCCCACAGCGAGCAACGCCGGCCCGCAAGGGCGCACGCTGTGGGGCGGGTGCTGGGTCCACACGCCCGCATCGACCGCACCCGGGACACACGGGTCGCGGAACCCTGGCTGCCCGCTCCGGAGGACAGGCGGTCGGGGCAGGGACAGCGCCTGACACCAGGCGCCCCTCACAACGGCGGAAGGCATCCCCCCCGGGGACGCCCTTCCGCCACCCCCACAGCGAGCAACGCCGGTCGCAAGGGCGCACGCTGTGGGGCCGGTGCTGGGTCCACACGCCCGCATCGACCGCACCCGGGACACGCGGGACGCGGGACCCTGGCTGCCCGCTCCAGAGGACGGGCGGCCAGGGGCTGCCGCCCCCACAACCCCAAGCCAAGTAGGGGGGAACCGGGACCGGACCGCCCCCCCCCAAGCACGCCAGACGGAGCACGGGACCGGGGCAGGACACGCGGAGGGGCACGGACCACGTGGAACGGCCCTACCAGCGCCCAGTGCCGGGACCACGCGAGATGCGCGCGCCACACCACCCAGCGGGGGGGGGGAGCGGACACCGCGAGAGCGCGAGCGCACACACACGAAAAGGACACGCGGGGACGACCGGAGAGGGGAAACGAACCGAGCGCGCGGAACGCACAGACCGCATGGAATGGCGTACCAGCGAGCGAGGGTAAGGGACACCCGGACGGGACGGCCCGCCACACGCAGCGCGGGACACGCGGGGCGGGAAGGGGGAAACAGGAGAGACACAACACCAGGTACCGGCCCGAACCCCCCCCTAACCGGCCGCGAGCGCCGCGCACACACAGACGGGACACTGCAGCCGCCAAGGCAGTAGTGGCGCACAGCGCCACGCCCCAACCCCTAGGCTAGGCAGCCACCGCGCCAGCCCAAGGGGGTCCCACTGGCGACAAGCCAGTAGCACGGGCCCGGCGGCGCCGGCGCCCCGGGCGACCACGCATTAGGGGGGCGACGCAGTGGGTAAGCGCCCGCAGCCACGGCTGCGAATTGATGCACTGACCGAGGAGTGGCGAAACGGGAACGCCGGGGAAGGACGGGACTCCGAGCTCTGTGAACCCGGGGGACTCCGCCACCAGGCAGGAGGTGCGTCTTGGAGGGCCCCCCACTAGGACCCGGTGGGGAGGATATCACCTGGCCCGACCAGGTGGCCCCCCGGGGCCGAAAAGCGTCTAGTACCCGCAAAATCAAACCTCAAACCTCAAACCCTCCTGGAGGACCTTCTGGAGACCCCGACGACCCACCAGGGAACGGCGACCCGGACTTCACCGGGCGGTGGATTGTCTACCTCCGCAGGAGGGTCCAGTCCCTCGAGCGCGAGGTAGACACGGGCAAGGGCGAGATGACTCGCATTGCCAGGGTTGCCGCGCGCGCACAGAGAGAGCTGGACATCGCCAAGATCGAGATGGTCAAGAGCGCCAACGTCGCCACCGCCACCAAGAGGCAGCTGGACATCGCCAGGGCCGAGACCAGGCAGCTGAACAAGGTCATCAGCGGCCTGCAGCAGCGGTTGGACGCGCTGGAAGGCCGTGGGAGCGTCGGCAGCGACCACCCATCCCTGGAGTCTGGCTCGTCGGACGACGGCTGGGGACCCGGACCAGGTCCAGGCAGACCCCACGCCCCCGGCGGAGCCCCCACGAGTCGCCCCAGCGCCAGTGCCCCCTCTCTCAATGCCCCCTCTCACCACAGCGTGGGCCGCCTCAACGAGCGCGTGCCGCCCGGCAGTGGCAGTGAGGATTGGCGTGATGAGTGGCTCAGCGCGGAGTACCACAACCGCCATGCTCCATCGCGGACACCGGTACGCCCCCGACGCCCTGCACCAGCCCCGGAGCCAATCCCAATGGCTGGTGGACGTTATGGTCGACTCAGGGATGAGGTCCCCAGAGGAGACGTGGAGTGGGATGTCGGCGGAGGTGAGGACCTGGACCTGGACCTGAAGGAGTTCGACATTTCCCCGCCGCGTGGTGTAGGACGGGAGGCCGCTGAACGCAGCCGCCGGCGCCGTGATGAGGAGGCGTACATGGAAGGTTTACGGCGTGAACATGTAGGTTCAGCGTACATGGAGGAACCACGGCTTCGCCACGCGGATACCGGGGAGGAGATCGAAGTGGCAGCCGTGGGAGTCCGTGGGAGAGGCCGATGGGAACCTCGGTCGACCTCGCGGCCGGCAATCATGGTCTCTAAGGCCGCGGATGCCGCCGTGTGGGAAGAACTGAAGGACATCAAGCCCCCCATGTACGATGGCAACCCCCTCAACCTCGACCGCTTCTTGGAGAAGCTGGACGACTGGGCGGTTACCGTCACTGAGGACATGGATCCCGCAGATGAGGAGAAATATGTCTTCAGACGGTTCAGGTACCGCCTGCCGGAAGTGCTCCACGAGCTATACTTCGTGGCGACCAAGGAGGGGAAAATCAAGACCCTCAAGGAAGCCAAGAAGTGGCTCAACGACCAGGAGCGGGTGGACGCTCCGCAGGTGGCTGCCAAGCGGTGGAAGTCCATCAAGCTTCAGCATGATGGACCGGAGATCCGCCTACGCCATTGGCGGGACTTCCGGGGGCAATACATCCTCTTCCGCCGCAACGTGGAGGACTGGAACGAGGGTGACGAGCAGGCTCGCCTGCTCTCCATGCTGCCGGAAGCATGGATCAAGAAAGTCACCAAGGAGGAAGCCAAGAGGGCCAAGTCCAACCACACAGTCAAGATGATGCTCCCCAAAGAGTATCATACGAACGTGGTGGCTTGGACGAGGAAGAACGTGGCCCGGGATGTCAAACGGCACTCCCTGCGGAACGCTCTCCTCATCACCGTCTCGGGCGATCGCGAGAAGACCGCGATGCGGCGCCTTGATGAGTGTGACGTGGGCGGCCAGACCATCCGTCTGCAGGCCATCCCGGCGGGGATGAGCTGCGACGAGATCCTGGAGGGGGTTGGAGAGGAGGTGCTCAAGGAGTACCGTAACCTCCACCACACCCGCGGGTTGAGGCCCGGCGACCGCGACGTCAACTACGTTGGCGAGGGGCCTGGCGGGGAAGCTGCCATGGACCCAGCGGGAGCCGATGGCGATGAGGCTCTTGTCGACGATGACGACGACGATGAGCCCGCCGAGATGGATGTTTGTGCCTTTGTGGCCAACAACCTGAGCGCGGGGAACCGGGGAAGCTGGAAGCCCCTGCAGCCGGGTTGGAAGAAGAAGGAGAAGAGGGACCACGCCGCATTGGCGACCCTCCGCTGTCCTTTGGGGAGTTCATACGAGCTCACCCTCAGGGCTGTTTCGTGTGTTATGGGAGGAAGAAAGGCTTCAACCATGACCACTGAACATGCCCCACCTACCAGGCCGACACGGAGGCCTACAAGAAGGCGCACAGGTCGAAGAAGCGTGCACCCACGGGTATCCGGGAAGCCAAAGTGGAGGTGGACAAGGACGAGCTCTCCAAGCTGCTGTCGGTGGGGACCGAGTTGGCTAAGGAGATCCAGGGGATCAAGAGGAACTGGGTCCCCAGGTCGGACAACAAGAACAAGGAGAACAAAGAGAACGACCAGAACAAGGACAAGGACAAGAAGCCTAGGAATAGGGGAAGGAAGAAGGGTGTCAACGAGGTTGATGCCGAGGGGACTACCCCTACTTCCGCGACCGATGCCCCCTAGCGGAGCCCCTGCAGCCAAGGGCCCCAGCTAGGGCGGTCGCAGGATGGTGTCGTAGGAAGCGCCACACCATCCCAGTCGGGAGTCGGTAAGCACAAAGGGACTGCCGCGGGCGGAAGGCCCGGTCCGGCACCCAGTCGCGGAGGCGGGGTGAGGGCAAGTGAAGGCACGAACCCTTGCACCCGTCCATCCTTCGCGACCAAGAATGTGTTTGATGTACTTCGAGATCTATCCGAGAGTATCGGAGGATCACCCGGACCGCAGCTGGATGCTGCAGATGGGCAGCCTGAGCCCATTGTCCACGACCTGCACCAGTCGCTTGTTGAGCTTCTGGAACGGCCGGAGATCCTGAGCTTGCACGCCGTGCGCCGTGTTGGGCGTGAGCGGCAGTTGCACCTTAAGGTCCGTGCCTTATGCGAGGAAGTGGAAAAGGTCTTCGACGTGTTGGTCCACACGGGAGCACAGGTCAGCTTGGTCAAGGCCGGCCTACTTCCACCGGAGTGTTTGACCGCCAGTCGGAAACCTGTCAGGCTGCAGGTGGCGAACGGCCAGTACATGGTGGGAGGCACGAAGGAAGCGGCCATTGGGCTGCAGTTCGTGAACCACCGTGAGCTGAGCCGCCCAGACCTCGGCAAGTAAATCCTCCTGCAAGGTCGCTTCTACGAGGCCGGGATGGACCAGGACATGATCGTTGGGTACGACTTCATGATGGAGATGGACTCCGGCGTCCTCCCGGCCCAGGCCTCCATGACCCTGTACCAGGACGACCAGCTCTCGTGGCTTTCGTCACCTGAGCACCATGTGGAATGCCAATGGATCCACCCCGAACGCAATCAGCTCGAAGTAGCCGCGCTGGGCACTGAGCCAACTGGGCCAGCAAACCAGGAGTACGGCGTAATGCCGGAAGTGGCGAACCGAGTGGTCCCGGACCTGGGAGCTTCGGATCTGGCCCTGGATGCGTTCTCTTCAGGAACCTCCGCCCATCTGCGGGTTTGTGAGAAGTACTGGAGCGCCCAGGACTCCGCCTGGAAGAAGCACTGGGGTCCGCATCAGGGCTTGGTGTGGATCCATTGCCCCCGATGGGACATTTCAAGGGCGATAGCGAAGATTCGCATGGACCGCTCCAAGGCAGTGCTGGTTGTTCCTATGGGATGCACCGAGGAGGAAAGTACCCGACATCGGGTAGTCTCATTGACCAACATGACCTTAAACAAGGTCGTCCTACCGGCTGGAGAGAGTGTCAATCAGGACGCCAAGGGACAGCCCATGCCACCCAAGAGATGGCCAACGGAATTCCACTATGTGGATGGGGGCCTTGATCAGGCCGATACCACGGATTTCGTGTGTGTCAACCGCATCATAGCGGAGCCATGGTGGCAATGCTTTGCGGTTTCCCCTGTTGACATCGGAGAATCGGAAGAGCCCCTCACTGAAGAGGAGTTGGATCTGGTTCTGGGGTATATGGATCAGCCCTTTCACGACTGGGGAAGCCAGCGTGACGGCAAAGCCCAGGACAAAGCCTGGTGGGAAGTTGACTCCATCGTCTCCGGTTCCTATGATGGGAATATCTTCGTGAAGAGGGTGCTGGACCACCTGTCCAGCCAGGACGAGCCAATTGGCGGGAACCCACCCACCTACGGCGATCTATTCCGAGGCAAGACCAGAGATGGCCCTTTGAGCCACCTTGGAAGACCACCTGAGCCGAAGCCGAGCGGGGTCGCTATACCTCAAGTAAGCTCAGTGGTCCAGGTGCCCGGAAAAGCCAAGGCGGAGTCCGATGACTGCCCCAAGATCCAGGCATTGAGGGCCAGGCTGAAGCAGAAGTATGGTGATACCTTCTTCAGCGGAAAGCCTGTGTTTCCCCCACCGGTGCGTGGACCGTATGGCGAGGCCAAGATACGACTGAAGCAGGACCCCCGTGTGTATCGGCACCGGGAGTTTGCCCTGAGGGGCGAAAGGAAGGAGGCCATGGAGAAGATTCTCTGTGACTTCATCGAGAGAGGCTGGCTTGAGCCGTGCCACTCCGAATGGGCCTCTCCGTGCTTCGTCGTCCCCAAGAAGGTGGCCGGTGAGTGGCGGCTCGTGGTCGACTACCGCGGCCTACACGGCCAAACGCAGCACGACAGCTATACGCTGCCCCTCATTGAGGACATGCTGCAAAAACAACACCGGCGGAGGATCTTCACGGTGATTGATCTGAAACATGGTTATCATCAGATGCCTCTTGCCGAGGAGTCCCGTGCCTGCACAGCCATGAGCACCCCACTTGGACCTCTCCAGTGGAAGGTGATGCCCATGCGCGTCACTAACGGCAATGCGGCTTTTCAGCGGATGCTGGAGAACCTGCTTGAGCCGGTGCGTGACTGTGCGGACCCCTTCGTGGACGACGTGATCATCGCGTCCGGGGACCCCAGTATGAGCTACGAGGAGCTCCTGGAGGCACATGAGAGGGACGTCATTCGAGTGCTGGACCTTCTGGTTCGGCACAAACTCACGGGCAGCAGTGACAAGGCCACCATTGCGGTAAGCGAGGTGGTCTTCGCTGGCCACGTAGTTGGGAACGGGCAGCGAAAGCCCATACCTGGCAAGGTGACTGCGATTGAGCACTGGGAAAAGCCCAAATTGGTCTCTGAGTTACGGGCGTATCTGGGGTTCTGCAACTACTACTCGGGGTATATCAAAATGTATGCCGAGTATGCAGCCCCCATGACGACCATGCTCAAGGGCAACCGAGAGGAGACCAAGAAGGGGTCCAAGAAGGCTCTGGTCTGGGATGCTGAGTCCGACCGAGCCTTTGAGGGGATGAAGCAGGCGCTGCTATCCGCAGTGGGTCTGCACCTCGTGGATCCCGACCGAGGGTTCGTCCTGCGCACGGACGCTTCCGACTACGCCGTTGGCGCTGTGTTGGAGCAAGTGCTTGACGATGGGAGGCACGTGCCCGTGGCCTTCTGGAGCCGAGTCCTGGCGGAAGACCAGAGACGGACGTGGACGCCCCGTGAAAAGGAGGCGTAGGCCATCGTCATGGCTCTCAGGAAATAGGCTGGGTACATAGCCCTCCATCCCGTCACCGTCTGCACCGTCCATCAGAGTCTGCAGTCGTGGCACAAGGAGCACGTGGACACCCCCTCAGGTCCCGCCTCCCGACGGGCAAGATGGCATGAGACCTTGGCCAAGTTCGACCTCACGGTTGTGTATGTTCCTGGTAAGGACAACACCGTGGCGGACTGTCTCAGTAGGTGGGCCTATCCCGCCAGCAAGGGCATGACAGACGTGTCTGCCCATGGCGATGAGGCTGAGACCGCTGAAGCCAAGAGGATCATTGAAATGGAGCGCCTGATGGAGGAGGAGGGTGTTAAATGCTTCGTCGTCATGGCTGCGGATGCCCCCCTCGGAATGAGGATGGGCAGAGCGGTCAGAGTACTCGCCCCTGATGGAGCTGAGTCCGACAAGCACCTCTTCCCGGAGTCCTGCCTCCAGGACGACTGGACCGACGACTACGCCAAGTCTGAGGCCTTTGCGGCCGAGTATAGGGCTGTGACCGACCCTGATGACGGGCAGAAGTGGCCAAAGGGGCTGACTGAGGAAGATGGCAAGCTCTATGGGAATGGTAAGCTGCTAGTACCAGAGTCCCAAGTGCTCGAGCTTTGTGAAGCTTGGAACCACCACATGCTGCACCCAGGGGTCAAGAAGCAAGCCCTTGACATGCAGCGCCGGTTCGAGATCGACCATATCGGTCTCTACACCGCCATCAAGAGGGTCAGGAAGGGTTGCTCGCTCTGTCAGGTCTGCAATCCTGATAACCGGAACGTCAAGGGGGAAGCCCAATGGACCCCGGTTCCTGACCAGCCCATGGAGAGCGTTGCCATGGACGTTTTCTCCATGCCCGAAGTGCAGATTGGCAAGGAGACCTTTGACTGTGTGGTTGTTTGTGTGGATCGCCACAGTGGCTACGTAGTAGCCGTTCCTGCACGCAAAAAGGGGTTGCTTGCCAAGGAAGTGGCAGTCATGATGATTCGTCATTGGCTGACCGTCTTTGACATCCCCCGCACTATTTGCAGTGACCGAGGGCCCCAGTCTACTGGTGGCTGGTTCAAGGCCATGTGTTCCCTCATCGGAATACGTCACGCCAAGAGCGTCGCCTATCTCAGCCGGTCTAACGGCCGAGCTGAAGGGGCTGGACGGCAGCTGTTCGAGAAGCTGCGCAAGATTCACATCACCAATCCACGTCGGAACTGGTTTGAGGAGATGTGGCCCGCCCTGAAGGCCCATCATGACACCCCCACTCTGGGTGGTTTGTCCGCTCACCAGATTCTGTTCGGCAGGGACCCCCCTGGGTCGGGGACCTCCCTTGTCCGGTGATGGCATGGCCATGGATGCCAAGGAATTCTTCGCGCGGCAAGAAGCAACGGCACGTGACACCCGCCAGCAGCTCGAGAAGGAGCATGCTGAGCGTCAGAAGTCCGCCCCAAGCTCGACAGCGCAGAAGTTCAGGGTGGGAGACCCGGTGTGGGTGATCAGACCCCGCCCCATGGGCACCCATCGCAGCAAAACCTGGTTCACACCCGGAGAGGTGGTCCGCAGGATTGGTGAGGACACCTACCGCATCAAGGTGGGTCACGGACAGTTCCGAGAGCGCCACGAGAGTCAACTCCGTGTGCGGGAACCCGACCTCCGTGGCCAACATGTGTCCCTGGACTACGCCGCACATGAGGCTGATTCGGACGACGATTATGCTGAGCAGGACGACTATACAGTCGAGGAGATCCTGGCCCAGCGTCCGAACGCCTCGGCACCTGGAGGCCTGGAGTTCAAGGTTCGTTGGCGGGGCTATGGGCCTCCTACGACACCTGGGAACCCGTCTCCTCGTTCGTGCCGCGGATTAACACTCCATTCATGGAGTACATCGGCAAGCACAAGACCAAGATCCATGTCTCGGAGTTGGCAGCACTCACCCGGGCGATTGCAGCCAGGGGTGCCTGATCAGCGCCCTGAGCTCTCCCCTGATGCGTTTCGAGCGCTTGTTTGGTTGACGGATCGTCCCTAACTTGCTTGCTCTCTTCCATCTTCCTGTGACCTGCCATCAGAGTGGCCATATACCACCCCCTGCTGAATCCAGAGGAGGATGGCCCCTCTCTTCAACTTCTGTTCGTCAATCTCCCCCTGCTGAAACCTTGGGAAACCAGGTAGGGCGACTGACCTTCGCATTTTCTGAGCTCCTGAGGCCTTGAAGCCCATACGACGTTGCGCAACGGATGCCGCTGTCATCGGCATTGCAATTTTTGGTGTGTGGTCTGGTCCCATGGCACTTGCGGGATCCAGACCAGTCGACGTGTGTGTGCAGACTATATATGGCCTGGACTCAGGCGTTTTCTTGCCTACCCTCCTGCATATGCCTTATCCTAACCGGGGCGTGGTTTGGCGCTCTATCCAGAGTGTGTTTACACGCCTATTACCCCGCTTGTTGCTTGTTTTTCTGCTCCCCAGGATATGTGCATCTGTAGTTATCAGCCCATCACTGAGATGTGGACTGTTTTCCCCCCCGGGGGGATGCGAATCGACATACGAAGGCGCCCTGACTCGCCGTTTACATGCTTTTACATAAAGTCCAGCCTGGACCAGTACCTAAGTACAGATTCTTCTGTGTGAGTGCCCGTGATACCGTGTGCCCTAGTGGCTGTGATGTGGAGATCCTGATGGCGCCAGGCGGGAAGCCCAGTTGCCTGAATGCACTCCCAGCGGTCCGCCACTGTCAGTCCCAGTGTGAGCCTACCGACTTGCAGACGCACTTGCAGTCGGGTGGCGGCCTCCGGTGCTCCTGACCTCGGTCAGTCTGCCTGGGAAACAGGTGGTTTGAGGAGTCGACGCCTCCGCCCACACTGCATGGCGACTCCCCCATGTATGGCCTTTGTGGTAATAGGGCGAGGGAAAAGGCGGCCTTGATGCCCGATCCCTTAAGGAGGAGCTTGTTCGGCTGTACCACTCTGGACTCGCGTCGTGGATATGGACATGGTGCGCCCGAGGAAGGACCCGTGGGGACTCTCTCCCAGCCGGCGGGCCTTGGGAAGCTTGGGGTAGCTTGATGGATCTTTGTGGTCGCTTTCGACCTGTGGGACCACCTCGGTCATCGTGTGACGCCTATGTTGGCCGTGTATGCCACTGCCACTGTGGTAGTGCGCCTGGTATGGGTTAACGGGCCCTTTTGATGCCGAACGATCGCCGCCTGGACCCGGGACTTAATACTTGATACTATACTTGCAGTTACTAACAGCTACAGCACCGTACCTGTCTTATTGTGGGATTTGGGTAGCCTAACCTGCAGATCAGCCTGAAGTGAGGATGTGACACCCCCCCCCTTCCGGGGATGGTCCTGGGTACCCGCTGCCATGCTTGGGTGTTATCGAGCCCCCCCCAGGGTTTGCTCTAAGGAGGGGGGTGAAGCGGTACCCAGAACCTATGGCCCATGGCCCGGAGGCCTGTGAGCCGTCACACCTGTGCGGAAGCCGTGAACACCGGCTGTCAGCGGGATATCCCTGTTCTCTAACCCGCCAAATCTGGAATCCGATTTCTAACCATTAAGTCGATGTGGAATTACCATAATTTCACTGTCTTGGTCGATTTGCGGATAGAAATCGGTGAAATACCAGATTTCTACCGCGATTTCTAATTGACGAAAAGACGCCGCAGTCGCGCCGCCTGTCGTCGCCTGTTCCGTGGACTATATTAGATAATTTTGTAAAGCAATTTTTCTTGAAGTTAAGACTGAAACAGTCTTCGAGTGATCCGCAATTTTTTCCTTGATATAACGGATCGCGTCCCAGATTTTTCCCAGAGAAAATGGGCAGCCGAAGACGCTTTGAACCCCCAGGTGGAATAACAAGGGTTACGAGCGTTAAAGCGCCCAAGGGCGAACTAACGTGCCTCATAGGCACTGTGTATGAGGTTTTGCCCCCCATAGGCATAGGATGAGGCCAAAGGATCCCAACTCAATAGGCCCATAGGGGTATTTATTTTGAGTGTTCTCCAAGAAGTGCACTTTTTCACGTACTTGGCGTCCAAGTACGTGTAGAAGTATGTTGAGTTGGCCTTTGCCCCACCCTTGCTTGCCTCTACATCCGGGGCATATCACTTGTCTTCCCCGGATAGTGCATATATGATCTCCATATACATATTGGCAATATATTTTGCGTGCATGCTAAAATTCAGCTTTCCGAAAGGAGGTCGATTTTCGACCAAAGCACTTGCATGCGTGTTAAGGGACCAAAGTTACATTAGAATATAGGCATACTTTGATTCAAGGCCACTAGGTTGGGTGTAGAAGGCGTGGGTAGGGTTGCATGCCATATTTGGTGTCATTTCGTGTGCCCATTTGGCGGGTGCACCATTCCAAGACTAACCCGCCAATGGACCCCATATGGCACGAGGCCCTTCATTGTACTCCCAACCAACACTCGCAAGCCTAACCTTCGTGAAGGGACGCTTGTGGAGCGCTCCCGAAGCGATGCGTTGCGAGCAAGGTGTGTTTTTTGCAATATTCCATTTTTGCATGTGCCCACTTGGGAAGTAGCGCACGCGATCCTTCAAAGCGCCCCAAGTGGAGCACATAGGTGGAATCGAAGGTCATTGGTGTCAAGTCATTGTGCTTAGAAGGATTGGTCTATCACTCAATGCAAGCCGAAGATATTATAATATATTTGTGCGCCTTTCAAGGCACTTTTGGGTGTTTTTTCGCCAATATTGCTGTTTTTTGCCCGTCATGATGTCAAGTGGCGACCGTGTATCTCAACGTTGCGCTCAATTGACATCATGACCCAAGTATGTTATGGGGGTGCATACTTCAGTGCCCAACATATGTTGGACCCGGCGAATAACTCCTCTTGGGCTTGGCATACCGTGGCGGCCATGTTGGCAATTGGGACCATCCAAAATCATGGGCTCACTTGGCGACCCTGCCATTCCCAAAACCGGAGGAGTTGGGCGACGCCCAAAAGATATGTTGGACACATATGACTTGATACCAATCCTATGGCACACTCCGGTCCAAGTCAGGCATGTGCCTCATTTGCCCCAACCATGAGTGTGCGCATTTTCGGCCATTTTGAGCAATTTTCCATATTTTCTGCCCGCCGTGCACCATGTTCAGCACCCTCGTGCACGCCGGACGCATGGACCAATGGACCATATATGACATGGGTGTTATGGATATTGGTCCCCATGGTTGACACACCACGTGGGCGAAGCGGAGCAACCTTCGTTAAGGTGCTAGCCCAAAGTGAGTGTGGACAATTTTGCCATTTTGGCATTTGTGGACCCAATTGGAATTGTCACCAGGCCGAGTGGCATGAAAATCTTTGTGAGCCAAGTGTATGGGAGTCTCTGTTCGACTCCTGGTGGATCGTGTATGGAATGGCGGATCCGATCTCCAAGCCGGCGTGGAGATATACTATTGGGAGCACCCCCATATTTTGGCTCATTTTGAGCAGCCAAAATGACCCCCTTTTCGGACCCCAATTTCACCCCCCCGTGTGGTCAATTGGCGGCCCCATATCTCTTAGCCCATGGGGAGGCTGGACCTAATTTCAAGTTGTACACTCAGATATGGGTCCTAGGTCCTGCCTCCTATCCTGTGGATTATTGGCCTTGCCCTGGCCGGGCGAGCCGCGCGTGGAAATGACGCCGACTTTGGTGATTTTGGCATCATGACCCCACTTGACGAACCCGTGGTGCCCTGATGCCGGGACCTCAGAGGGAACCAAGTTGGGTGAGGGCTCCAAAGAGTTTGTACTCGAAGGGCATAGGGTCAGTTGCCTCGTCCCTACCTTTGACGGGTCCGGACGAGGGGTCAATTTTGGAGATTTTTGAGCTAATATCAGTTTGGGCTGAAACAGCCCATTTTCAGCTACCAACTCCTAGGGGATAATGGCGGGGCCATATCTCTGGCTCAGAGCGGAGTTGGGACCTGCCGTTGAGGGAGCAGAGGGAGTCACTGTTGGTTGGCCTTGGAGCAGCTTGGTTTGCGGGAACTCGCCTGTGGCTGGGCGGGACACCCCCCCATTGGCAGGGTTTCAGGGTCCGGACTGAGCAGGGTATGGGTTGTGTTTGAGCCCCCGCCCCTACCAGCCACTGAGAGGGTCGGACCTGGGATTGGGATATGAGTTGGGACTGAGTGTCTATTGTCCTGTGATGCCCTTACCCCAGTCCAGTCTTAACCCCATGTGTACATATCCTGATGTGTTGCTGTACATACTTTTGTTCCCTTGCTTCAGAGTGGCAAGGATCCTGAAACGCTTTGTCACATGACACGAGCGCAATGATGCCCCTGTGAGCGTAGTGCTTTGCCTGCCTGCTCACTTGTGCGTGTCCACCGCAGCGTCCCGTCGCCAGGCCCCCCACGAGAACGCGTCAGTAGGAGCACTTGTACTCATTCTGGAAGTAGACTGAGTGCCATAGCGGTAGCGGGTCCCGATTCTTTCGGGGGGCCACTTGCCGAGCCACCCGTTGGATATTCCTTTGTCTACGGAGACATCATTTGTGACGAGAGACACATGGATTGTTCTAGGCGTTCTGGACGAAATTAAAAAAACGTTCTATGACGCGCATAACGTCCGGAACGCGCAGAACAATTCGTGTGGCTCTGGGGACACATTGAGGGCGAAGAATGCAATACGCGCTGTGTCCTGTGTTCTGTGGTGCTGCGTTGCCGTATGGTGCCATGCTTTGGTGCCCTGCTGTCCGTATCGCTTTGCTGGCGGTGTTGGTTTGTGTCCTTTCCCTGTGTCTGCGGTGCTGTGTTGAGCTGTGTCTCGTGGTGTTCAGTGCCGGTTTGATCTGTGCTGTTGTTGGTGCCTCGTTCTGTGGGGTGTCGCCGTGTGTGGTGCTGTCCCCCTTGGCGTTCTGTGGTGTGGTAGTGCTGCCCTGTTGCGTGGTGTGGTGTGGTGTTGTCGTTTTGTGCCGTGCTGTGTTCTGTGGTGCCGTGTTGCCTTGTGGTGCCGTGCTGCTGGGCTGGGCTGTGTGCCACTACTGCCATGGTGGCTGCAGTGCCTCTGGTTGTGTGTGCGCGGCGCTCGCGGCAGGTCTGGGGGGTCAGGATCGGTGCCGGCTCTCTCTTCTCCCCTTGGGCCCCTCCCTGCCCTCGCGTCCCTCGCGGTGCGTATTGCTGGTTGTCCCGTCCGGGTGTCCCTTCCCTTCGCCTGCTGGTACGCCATTCCATGCGGTCAGTGCGTTCCGCGGGCTCGATCTGGTTGCTCTTCGTGTCCGTGCCGCGTGTCCGTTGGGTGTGCGTGCGCTCGTGCTCCTGCAGCGTACAGCCCCCCCCGGGTCAGTTTGGCGCGCGCACTACGCGCGGGTCTGGTGCAGGGCGCCCGTACAGCCGTTCAACGCAGTTCGTGCCTCTCCGCGTCTCGTTCCCCGATCCCTTGCTCCGCCTATTTAGCTCTTGGGGGGGTGCCCGGTCCCTCCGTCCCCTTGCCTGGCTTGGGGTTGCTCGCCCGCCTGCGGGCAGGCCTGCTTTTGCGAGCTGGCTTTGCGCGCTGTGGGGGCAGCACGAGGCGCCTGGGGGGGGGGCGCCTCTCATGTGGGTGTGGGGCATCTGGGGCTGGGCGCTCTCCCTCGCCCAACAGCCCATCCTTGGGGCCTGCGGCCGGGGCCCGCTACCCACTTGCTGTGGGTGCGGGGGGTGTGGGCGTGGGGAGCCGTCACCATCCCCACAGCGCGCGTTTTTGCGAGCTGGCTTTGCGCTCTGTGGGGGCGGCACGAGGGTGCCCAGGGCGTCTCGTGCCTCGGTGTGGGGCGTCCAGGGTTGGGCACTCACCCACGCCCGACCGCTCGTCCTTGGGGCGTGCGGCCGGGGCCCGCTACCAACTGGCTGTGGGCGCGGGGAGTATGGGCGTGGGGACCCGCCACCAATTCCACTGCGCGCGCTCTAGCTAGCTGGCTTTGCGCACCTTGGGGGCAGCACGAGGGCGTCCGGGGGGGGGCGCCTCTTGCCTGGACAAGGGGCGTCCGGGGTTGGGCACTTGCGCTCGCCCAACCACCCGTCCCTGGGGCGTGCGGCCGGATTCCGCTACCCACTGGCTGTGGGTGCGGGGGGGGTGGTTTTGGGGAGCCGTCACCATCCTCACAGCGCGCGTTCTTGCGAGCTGGCTTTGCGCGCTGTTGGGGCGGCACGAGGGCGCCCAGGGCGTCTCTTGCCTAGGTGTGGGGCGTCCGGGGTTGGGCGCTCGCGGTCGCCCGACCGCATGTCCTTGAATTGTGCGGCCGGGGCCCGCTACCCACTGGCTGTGGGACCGGGGGGGCTGGGCGTGGGGATCCGCCACCAATCCCACTGCGCGCGCTCTTGCGAGCTGGCTTTGCGCGCTGTGGGGGTGGCACGAGGGCGCCCAGGGGGGGGCCCCTCTTGCCTGGATGCGGGGCGTCCGGGGCTGGGTACTCGCGGTCGCCCCGCCGCCCATCCTTGGGGCGTGCGGCCGGGGTCCGCTACCCACTGGCTGTGGGTGCGAGGGGTGTGGGTGAGGGGACCTGTCACCAACCCCAGAGCGAGCGATCTCGCGAGCTGGCTTCGCACGCTTGGGGGGGCGGCAAGAGGGCGCCCGGGGGGGGGCGTCTCCTGCCTGGGTGTGGGGCCTCCGGGGTTTGGCGCTCACGCACGCCTGACCGCCTGTCATTGGGGCGTGCGGCCAGGGCCCGCTACAGACTGGCTCTGGGCGCGGGCGGTGTCGGCGTGGGGACCCGCCACTAATCCCACTGTGCGCGCTCTTGCGAGCTGGCGTTGCGCGCTGTGGGGGCAGCTCGAGGGCGCCTGGGGGGGGCGCCCCTTGCCTGGGTGCGGGGCGTCCGCGGTTTGACGCTCGTGCTCGCCCGACCGGCCGTCCTCGGGGTGTGCGGCCGGGGTACGCTACCCCCTGGCTGTTGATGCCGGGGGTGTGGGTGTGGGAACCCCTCACCAACCAGAGATTGCGCTCTCGAGAGCTGGCTTTGCGCGCTGTGGGGGCGGCACAAGGGCGCCCAGGGGGGGCGTCCTTTGCCTGGGTGTGGGGAGTCCGGGGTTGGGCGCTCTCCCACGCTCAACCGCCCGTCCTTGGGGCGTGCGGCCGGGGCCCAGTACCCACTGGCTGTGGGTGCGGGGAATGTCCGTGTGAAGACCACTGACTAACCCCAGAGCGCGCCTTCTTGCGAGCTGGCTTTGCGCGCTGTGGGGGCGGCAGGAGGCCGCCTGGGGGGGGCGTCCTCGCCTGGGTGCGGGGCGTCCGGGGTTGGGCGCTCTTCCACGCCCAACCGCCCGTCCTTGGGGCGTGCGGCCAGGGCGCGCTACCCACTGGCTGTGGGTGCAGTGGTGTGGGCTTGGGGACCCGTCACCAACCCCACAGCGCGCGCTCTTGCGCGCTGGCTGTGCGCGCTTTTGGGGCAGCAGGAGGGCGCCCGGGGGGGGTCTCTTGCCTGGGTGAGGGGCGTCCGGGGTTGGGCGCTCGCCCACGCCCGACTGCCCGTCCTTGGGGCGTGCGGCCGGGGCTCGTTACCCACTGGCTGTGGGCGAGGGGGGTGTGGGCGTGGGGACCCGTCAGCAACCCCACAGCGCGCGCTCTTGCGAGCTGGCTTTGCGCGCTGTGGGGGCGGCACGAGGCCAACCGGGGGGGGCTGTATCTTGCCTTGGTGCTGGACCCGCACGCCAACACCTCCTGCGCCCGCAAGACACGGCAAAGGACGGGTAGCCGGAGAGGGCAAAGCGCCTAACCCCGGCCTCCCCCATCCCGATAGGAGCCCTCCCCCGGTTGCCCCCCCCGCCATGCCCCGCGGCGCGCACCCGACCACGGGCAGCCGGGGGAGGATGGACACCCGACCCCAAGCGGCCCTCAAAAGGGCACAAGCCGACACCCCTCCCGAACCCAGCTACCCATCCTAAGGGAGGATGGGTGGCCCTGAGAGGGAGAACCCCACACGCCCCGTATCACAGCGCAGGCCAAACGGCTGGTGCCAGGTCCCCACGCCTGCGCATCGGCATCCGCAGCCAGCGGGCAACGGACCCTGACTGCCTGCCCCGAGGACGGGCGGCTGGGGGAGGGAGAGCGCCTAAGCGCAAACGGCCCTAATCAAGGCGGGAGAGCCCTCCCCCGGGCGTCTTTGAGCCCCCCTTTCCAGGGCACGCGCCATCCCGCGGGACGTGCCAGCCGCGGGGCCAGTGCTGCTTGCCCACGCCCACACACCCGCAGCGAGCAGGCAGCGGATCCCGGCGACTGCCTGCCCCAAGGACGGGCAGCTGCGGGAGGGAGCACGCCTCACCCCACACGCCCCTCACTAAGACGAGAAGGGCCATGCCCGTGGCACGCTACGTCCAGCAGGGCGTGCCGGCCAAGGGGTCCCCACACTGGCACACCCGTACCTACAGCAGATGGGCAACAGACCCCAACCGCCCCCCCCAAGGACGGGCGGCCAGGAGAGGGTGAGCTTATCCCAAGCAAGTACAAGGCGCCGCGTCGGGGGACAACCTACGGCCACCCCCACAGCGCGCTCAAATCGTCGCGCGCGTTCCTGTCCTAAAAATGTGAACATCGTACTTAACAGGCAATGCCAAAATTGACGCTCTGTCCTGCTACACGATCCCCATCACTGTGATCTGCCGAGCAGCAGATTTCTGTTGACTACCGCACATCCAAATTCAGTGTTTGGCCAGTTGCTCGGTTATCAACAACTCACGCTAATCTCTATCCCAATTCAAACGCTTTCTCTATTAGTTCACGCCAGACCTTTGGAACCTCAATTTATAGCCGCTTTCTTAGGTTAGTTTTTTGGTGTCCAACTCGCGCGGAACTCAAACAAACGCCGGAGACTTCCATCCCATTGTGCATTCTCTCTCCTTGCTACTTTCTCCACGTAACAATGGACCGTGTACCCACAAAAGAGAAACACTCTCTTACTGCTCACACCAAGGAAAAAAATGTTCAATTGGACACGGGTGCACGAGACTCCCGTTGCCAAGAGGGCATAACCGCCCGTAGAAACTCACCGCCTCTCTCATCACCCATATCCAATTCTGCTTCGCAACAACACATGCTTTCATCGGCTAGTTCCAAACCCAAGACCATGCCCGCACTCCCGTTTTCTATCAATGCCGACACTAGTGATGCAAGCTCCGTTGTCACGCCGGCCATGTCACACACCGTTCTCACACTTCTAACTCCCACTCCTTCTTTCCTACCTAAGGTTCCCACTCCGTCTAACTTACCGGAAGACCAAAACTCTAGAAACAACGACCCAGGGCCTACTCAAGACGCCATAAATTCTTCTCCGTCCACACCGCCTCAGGAGCAAGCCTCAACGCCGACTCCGCGTCCCGAGCATCAACGCCACCACTCAACACGGCTACAACGCCTACAACCCCAACTGCTCCGCAAACACCAAGCGATTCTTCGTCAAGTGCACCCCCCGGCACCGACGTCGCGCCTACGCAAGCGTCCGCCCCATTGTGGAATTAACTCAACCCCGACTCGTGAGTGCCCTGCATCCCTTCCGTTGACGTCGACGCAACTTCCGAAACCGACGGAGACGTCATGGCTGATGATGATGATCTTCCTCCGACTCCTGAACCCGAGCTAACACCCTCCCATGATAACACCGACACATCGGAGGTTTGTGAGCGATTTGATTCTTGTAATCTCTTGGCCGAACCCTCGCATCTAACCAAATTTGTCCAAGACAATCCCGACCTTTTGGATTCCAAGCCACAAAAGGCTACATGTTCATTCACGATCCCCACACCCACCTCGTAGTAGACTCCGCCAAACCCATCCTCTCTAAATACCACCTGCTTGCCATAAACAAATTAATATCCATTTCCATGGACGTAGACACCGATGATGCCTATCCCTTTTTCTATGATTTTGACTCCTCACGCTCCCGGTATATTTCCAATGTCTCCTATTCCAACGTTTCCCAACTGCCCCATCTTTTAGCCAAAAGCAACTTTGTGCTACATACATCCAACGAGGACTACCGGCCCACCAAACAAATTAAATTGGGACACACCAAAAGTGAATGGCCCTAATCCATCGCGGAAGGTTTCACCGACTTCGCCAACTAAGGTCGGGTAGTCGAAGGTGGGTTCATCATTTGCGCTCCCCATGCACCTAGGCTTTTATGGCAGGTATTTTTCCCTAAATGGTTCCTTAAATTCCCGAAATGGGCAATAATGCCCCCCATGGGATTTTGTTGCTATTAGTGCCACAGTTTTGGGAAGAAGATACCAGCATCATTTTGCGCGATATGCATCCGTCTCATGGTACCTCAACATATTACCGTAATTTGGAAAAGAAAAGTTGGCCTGTAGGGTGGCAAGTAAATGTGGTCCCATGAAACAAGCCAATGGTGTTCCAAATGTCCCGCCACGTCATGCTGTCTTTTCCATGTGCCGGCAGCTACTCTATCCTTTGTTTAGGGTTGGTTTCGTGTATATGTTAAAAACAGATTTCAATTGGTGCGTATCCCAAGAGAAGTCAATGAAGCACAGTTGGCCGTTCCCATGGCTGGTAAATGTTGCCCCATCGCACCGTCCAATGTGGAATAGGCCCACTCAGCAGTCATCTGCCTCCGTCTACATCGCAATGCTCTCGTATATGTCCATTCACTGGTTTTCAACCTGTTTCAAATGTGAAGATGCCCAAAGGGCAGCCTATATCGGGGCACCCAACATTTCAAAAATTGGCACATGCAATGGCACGTAAATATTGTCCCAATGGCACACAGCAGGAATGCAAAATGGTGTCAGAGCTGTGCATCACTGCATGGCGTTCTGTGCGTTCTGTGTGTTCTGAGCCAAGGCCAGCTCCATACTCTGGGCCATACGTGGCTGCACACCTGGCCAAAGCCAAGCAGGGGCAGGGGCAGTGACAGGGGCAGACTTTGCTCTCTTAGTGAGAGACTCGATGTCATCCTTCATGCTTCTGATCAAATCCCGTGCCTTTTCAACAGCAGAAGACAGGTTGTCCTGCTTCTGACCCAGCTCCTTCTGCTGTGTCTTGATGTCTGCGAGTGATCTCTTCATCTTGCAAAGCCTACAATGCACCTCACGGGCAAATGCAGATCCCCCTACGCTGGCAGTGGCCTCCAACTGGTTCTCCTCATCCTCAAGATTGGGTCTGGCACCCCTGATTGTTGACCAAAGTAACAGGAATCCAAAAATCCGGGAGGTTCCTTTGAGATGCAGCTGTTGGGCATTTCGGAGACGCAGCAGAGGCTGAAGTGCAGAGACACTGCTGGACATATTTGATCCAGGGTCTCGGACTGACAATCTGGTGTCCACTCCCACTGGAAGGCAGTAGATGGGGGCATGTGTGGGTTCAATGCAAACAGAGATGTTGTAGTGTTGCTTCAGTCCTTGCTGAAATTCGGGCAAGCAGTGCAGTATCAATCCGACCAGTGGCTCCATCGTACCTGGTCACAATCAATCTGCTGTAGTCCTTTGCCGTCTCCGAAAATCCATCTGATGTCCAAAGGCCTTTGCACACGAGGCTCCACCTCTGACACTTCTGCCTTCGCACAGTTTCTAGTAGCAACGTCTTCTGGCTCCAAATCTTTTCGCGTTCCTTTGACGTAAGCTTCACATGCATATGGGCAGCAGCATCATGTTCATCAGCATCATCATCTTCATGGCTCTCATCCTCCTCCCCTTCCTCTTCCTCTTCACTAACCACATTATCCTCGTCCTTAGTGTCCTTAGCGTCCTCAGCGTCTTCCTTTGCGTCTGCTTTGTCGTCCAAATCGGGCTCTAGCTTTGCGCCTGCTTCGGGGGCTCCATCCGACTCTTGGGTCTCGTCCGACAATCCTTCCTGCAGAGTGACGGAGTGGACACACACCAGGACATACGAGGGGGCGTGATTTACAAGCCAAACCACGTGCAGCGCGTTTCCGAGTTACCAGAAGCAAAATCCGTGCACTTCGCAGGCTCAGACACCTACAAATGAATGTCGACAGGCTGGAAACTCTGGTCCGCATTGTGTAATTTGCTGTGCTGCGGCGCATGACAGACGACACGCGATGGGACGTGATTTACGAGCCATGGGACACATAAATGGAGATCGGTGGCACGCTGCCGGATCCCTGCTTTCCCATGACGCCGACGGCTTGAAACTGATGTCTAAGCTATGGAGCATGCATTGGCTGTCATACGTTTTGCTCCAGCCGACTGCAAGTAGCCGAACACTCGATGGGACGTCATCTACGACCCATTGTACGACACGGCATGGAAATCTGCCTAAACAGGACCGTTGTTACATACCAATGGCTCCTGCGTGCGCCTTTCGGATTCCGACGCTTCGGACCATATCTTTTGCGTCTTTTAGCTGCATCTTTCAAGTCCTGCGGAAGGCGTCCGTGGCTCGTCCTGTGGGGCGCGAATCAAGGGCCACAGGACGGAACAATCACAATTTTGAATTCCTGCTGACAAAAAAGCAGGAACAATACCTTTTTTGTCCTTGCCAATGGCGTATTTGGTGCCTCCAGCTCCGTGCGGTGCGCGAGCTGCCGCTAGCGCAATTTCAGCTGGCAGGCGCCGTCGGACGTAAATCACGGGCCACAGAACGAGCAACTAATCAAAGTAGGAGGAAAATGAGGAATGGAGCGCAGTTCAAATTTTGTAGTGGACGGGTTGGCGTAAGGAAGCACGGATCTGAGGTCTTTTGGTCATAAAAAACAAAATGTACATGCATTTGCTTGTGTTGTCCCATGGGGCGTCATTGTGGTGCCATGCAGCAACACATTTGTCTCTGACCTCGTATGAAGAGATCCAGAGTAGAACAACACATCTGATGATCACCATGCAGGTGAACTGCATGGGGCAAGAACAAACGTGGTGATCAGATACTACATGTGGAGGATGTAGGTGTGTATGTAAGATGGGGTGACATTTATTTGCCCTCGGACTTGCCAATTAGGTTTCGTTGAATTTGCGTACCATAGGCAAAGATCCGGCCTGATTTTCAATACACACTTAGAACAGACGGGACAACAACGCAGGATTACATCAACCTAATTAGTAAAAACCCTGGAAAACATTGACGAAGGGGCAAACCAAATTTGGCTCGTCCCAATGCACCTCAATGACACCCCATCTTACGGGCCAATGCTTGTTATGCAACAATTTAACATATACTGGATTGTTATGAAAAAAAGAACACAGACACGATATCATGAATGTATGTCCTTCAAAAAAACGTGGCAACAATAACAACATACTCCACATGGGGGCATGCATTGGCGATTCAGGGCCATTTAGGGAAAAATACCTGCCATAAAAGCCTAGGTGATGAACACATTCCGGCTAAAACCCTTTTCCTCCAATACCTTCCCCCAGCCGTGCTCCCGCTCATCCCATGGATCAAAGGTGTTTCTGTCATGCACAGCTCCGACGTGTCCATTGCAACCCTCCATAGTGGCTCGGCGCGTCTCCAACCCCAACCGAAAATTCTGGAGCCGCACGTTTTTCTTCACATCACATCCAATGGCTCACACCACCACAAGGAATCGGAATACCACGACATCTATGAGCCGTCAGATCAAATGCAATGGGCACTTTGTAAGTGCAGCTACCCTCCATCCGCGCAGATCTGAGGTCAATTCAGGTCAATGCACCCCCATTCAGCCAGATTCAGCTCATTTCTGGACATTTACATATGGGAGCCTTCCCAAATTTTTACCCGAACAGTTCCTGTATATTATGGACACGCCGCATTCAGGTCTGTTGTCCGTTGCGGCTGAGATGGTTGCGTTCCAATGATTTGGTGGGATCGCCGGCGCGCGTGCGCAAATGAAATCAGCCAAATATTTCACAATCCCATTTTTTATAAATTATAAAGGAAGAATATTCCGGAATTATATGTATCATATTATCCGCCTACATTTTCTTGTAGACTGGGATTTTTTGCAAGTTCGTATCTTCATCTTCATTGTCTCCACTGTCGTGCTTGTACCTCATGGACCCCAAGGGCAAGACCCCAGCACCGACCCCTCGATACCGCCAGGACGCACAGAAGGGATACCTGCCCTCTGTTCCCTTTCCCCATGCCGGCCCTGGGCCCTCCGGCCAGGCTCCGCGGAGCTTTCTCAAAGGGAATAGCTTAGATGGTAGCAGAGCAGCCTTCAGCCTCGAGGCTATAGGTATGGAGTACGAGTCCGACCCACCGGACAGTGATGACGAGAGCATCTGCAATCTAGATGATCCAGAAGGCCCAGAGAACGGCGTAGAATGTTGCATAGTTGCGACATTCTCCGAAGAGTTAGGGATTCCTTGCCAGAATCCTGACTGCCCCAGGTACATACCCATTCCTCACCCCAGGTCAGTCCCCGATCCCAGTCGAGAATCCGGGCCCACCGGGCGCTGGTCCCAGCAGAGTGTACGGCTCCTTGGGTGGAGACTCATCGAGTCAGGAGGACGACATTCGTCTCCCATCTAAGGAAAGCATGCATGTGCATTGAGAACCGCCGATCGCAAGTGGTTCAGAAGAGATGCTCGCCAGAATGACACCTATGCCTGCGGAAATCAACCTGCTGCTCCAGAACGCCATCGAGCAGGCCGTCTTCGCCAAGTTGGACACTCAAATCCAGGAGTCCCAGGAACGCTGGAGGATCAAATTCCAGAGGATCGAAAGACTACAGCGACTGGATTTGTATGACCAATGGTGCCTGCAAATTCACCATTGCTACTGCAGGTTTCACCGAGAACATCCGCCGGTGCCAGTCAAGTCCAACGCCAAGATGATGGAGGTTGATGTGGTGTCGCTGGAGTCGGCGTTGGAGCAAGCCTTTCTCAAGGTGGCGCAGGAGGAATCTCAAGAACTGCCTGCCGCGAACACCATCAAGAGTTGGCTGAACGAGCAGGAAGACGTGGTAAGGAGGCCAGAATCTATTAGATCGCGGTCTGAAACCGCCTCTCATGTGTTCTGTGCCCACCACTGCTCCTGTCGGAAAGAAATCGCCACCCTCGCTGCTGAAAATCAAGCGATTAAATTTCATCAGGAAAAACTCTTCCACTTTTTTTCGATGGGAAGATCTGTCGCTCACCCGTCCTCTCATTAGCCAGATCCGCCAGTCGGATCCACCTGTTCTGTAGCTGATGAAGCGACTGAAGTTTTTTCACTCGCGCCTACCACTGATTCCAGAGCGGAAGAACAAAAAAAACGTGAAAAATTAAAAGAAAGAGTTTTTGAGAGTAGAAATCCTCAGCGTGTTTCAGAAGCGAGGACCAAAAAGAAAACAGAAGTTTTGGCTGAGAAAAGATCCGCTGATCCCATGATTGCGGCTCAGGTCTCGCTCGCCCAGAGTCTTCTGGGCGCCGCCGGTGTCTCAGGTGCTGCCCAGGTCAATCCCATCCTGGCGGGTGGTGGCGGCATTGAGGACATTATTAACCCTGTGAGGGCTAAACTGAGAGCCATTGCAAAACCATCATAATACAATGGCAACCCTCGCCAGTGGGCTGTTTTTATAAGAGATTTTTCCCTGTGGGTTGGCAAGAACAAGCTTTGAGACGACGAGAACCTTGATGCTCTTCTTGAGTGTTTAGAGGGTCCCATTCGTGACACGTGGATTAAATCCTACACTGCTAGGGCTGATTCCTCTATTCCACTCACCTACAGTGAATTGTTTGCTCTTCTTGAGGGACGAGGAAGTAGGTTGCCTGAAGACCATTACGGAACCCTCCTCACCTCTTTCCCGAACATTCCCAAACTCATTCTCCACCAGGTTCAGAACAAACGACTCCGCTTTGAACATCTCGTGAATGAGGCTGAGAGTGCTGGGGAACATCTGTCAGATGGCGAATTAAAGGCCATCATCTTTGCGAAAATGCCTGCCGACACGGCTGCGTTGCTGAGGCAGGAGCAGTCCAACGAGAAGGTGAAATCCTGGTGGACTGAAGTCACGGGATTCCCTAAGGGCTCAGGTCGTTTTCAGGTCAGAGATGCCCTTAAAAAGTGCTCGCCCACTAACTTTTCCCAGTGTAGGGAAAACGACGGTGCTTGGAGATTGAAATTCGCGGAGAAGGAGGACAGAGATATTTTCAATGAAGTGGTGAACCGAGGCGTCTCCTTTGGAGGAACTCGGCTCGTGGCAAAGCCGTGGGTTTTCAGCTTCACACCCACTGAATTGTGGGAGGAGTTGGAAAAATCGGCGGATGCCAATCATCAGCAATTCCATGAAGGATTGAGCCGAAATCCCCCCTCTAAAGGTGGGAATCAGAAGAATGTAAATAACACGCAGTCGAAAGACTGTGCCATTTGTCTGTCCCTCGGTCACACCAACCGTGCCAAGTCCCATTCCACTGAGAATCACTGGTGGAATAAGACCGATGCGGAAAGAGTGGCACAAGAAGCCAGCAAGGATCCGCCCAAAGCCCCTGTCAAGAAGGTGGATGAAAATCGCCAATCGAGGCCCAGCGGAAAAGGTAAAGGCAGTAAAGGCCAGCAGACTTCTGGAGGCAAGGGAAACCAGGGCCAATCCAGCCAAGGACGCTCTCCTGAAAATTTTAAAAATGGAAATGGTAAGTCCAATTCTGCCAAGGGTAATGGTGGAAAAGGCAATTTTTGCAAGGGAAAAGGCCAATCCAGTGGCCAGTTCTCGGGACATTCCAAGGGAATGAGCGCTGGTAAGGGCAAGGGGACCTCCCAGGGCACGAAAGGTGGACGAGGGAAAGGATCATCTGGTCAGCGGAACTCTAATTCAGGTCGTGGTGCATCAGTGCACCAAGTTGCTGGTTCCGACGAGGATTATTATGATAATGTGACGACGGAGGAACAGGATGCCCCCGATGAAGAAGGTAATCTTGGCGAAGAAGGTCTGGGAGACCAGTGGGGGGACAGGACGGCTGATGGGAAACCGTGCAACAGGAATACGAGGGAGATTATCAGGAATAAAGGCGCCAAGATTGTGTGGCCACCCCACACACAATCAGGCGTTTTCCTGAATGTCCGATCGTGGACATTGGAGCGTTGTCTGTAGGACCACCGCCAGTTGAGGCGGATGGAGATAGGAATGTTGTGGAGATCGGTGTTCCCAACAAATACAGAGCTTGTCAATTCATTTGTCGTCTGTGGGTTACTGACAAGAAGGGGAACAAACATCTTGCTACGTGTCTTTGTGACAATGGTAGTGAACTGAATCTTCAGTCAGCAAAATGTTTACCAGACGAATGTGTTGACACTTCGCTGCACCCCGTTAACCTTGAAGGCGTTTCAGGTCTTGCTCTTCCAGGAGGGAATACAGGTTCGTTTCTGAAGGCGCACATGGTCGCCCAGGATTTTTGGGAGGAAGGTAAGGTAGAGGATGTTGTTTTAGAGGATTACTTTTATAGACCGGCCATCAAATACGACCTTTATTTAGGTCATCCATTTTTAACGAAGAACAAAGTGGCCCCTGTAGGACACAGACGTTCTTTTTTTTGGAATCGGGAGAGCAGGAAGCTCCCAGCTTTCGGTTCTTGCATTCTGGGTACCGAAATGCAAAAGAATTTTTGAGTCGAAGGGTTAACACAGTTTTTTGTGAGGATGAAGGGATTATTGAGATAAACGCCACTACAGCTTACAGCATCTTGCTACAGGAGCGACGAAGGGACACTCAGCGACCCAAACCGCGCAATTGGAAGTCTTCCAACTACCGCGTTGTAGATAAGTGGCGTGATTATATATGTTCCTATTTTTTGGAGAACCACGATTTTGTGCCCGCCAAGGATGCCTTTTGCAACGAGTTAAACAAGCGTTTCAAGCGCTTAGCTGACGATGCATGGGCAGTAAAGTGGGATAAAAGGCTGTGGATAAACACCCTTTTCATTTGTTGGGAGAGGTCGTTCAACAAATAAAGGAGGATTGCAAACAGGCCAGCCTTGTCGTACCACTATGGGATTGGAAACCATTGTGGAAGGATGTTTTGGCCATGACAGTCGACTCCATCCGCCTCCCCCACGACGTCAACTTGTACGCAAGGGACGACACTGGTCCCCTGCGACAGCGGCCGTGGCCTTCCGTCGCTTTTCTGGTCGATGGAGGTCTCATCTCTAACGGATCTTGCACATCAGACCATGGGTCAGAATCGGGTTTTGACCATGGTACGGGTTCAGATTCGAATTTTTCCGATTTTTTGGAAGGAGATGATACGCTGCCGAACCTGGAATCGGGAACGTCTGATTGTAGTCAGACCCCAATACGATCAGATCCATCACGCACCTCCCACCTGGTCAAAGGAAAAATATTCCGAAAGAAGGTCAAATTCAGACAATTTTACGAAAAACCCAAGTTTGAGGCCTTTTTGGACCCCTTTGTCTGTGAGGATGTGGAAGATGCTCAGCAGGCCTGGGCATCCACGACATACCCGCAAGAGGGAGTCGATCCCTCTCTGTTTCAGTCGTTGAAACAAGGTCTGTTGCCTGCTGGATCGCAAGATCTGGCGAAAATTTGCTCTACGGTGGTGGCTGGTGAACAGGTTGAAAGTCAACTTTGCAATGAGCGAAGGGAAAAGATTTTCGCCGAGCGAAAGGACACCACCCTCTCTGGTAAGCTCGTCAATAACCCTCCAGTGCGTGGCCAGCACAGAGAGGCGTTCATCGAGCTAAAGGAGGGAGCAAAACCCAAAAGACAGCGACCTTACGAAAACAATGGCAAGAAGCATGAAATTCTTCGTGATATCATTCAGAGAAATCTGCGAGAATTCGGCTGGTTGGAGGCGTGCATGACCTCTGAGTGGTGTTGTGTGCCCTTCACACTGCCTAAACCGCCCCCAGCAGACCAGAATTTCATTGATGGTTGGCGCATGGTGGTTGATTTTCGTATCTTAAATGCGGAAACTAAGGCTGATTTCCACCCTTTACCCCTCATTGAGGAGGAAATCGTGAAAAGAGCCAAGGGGAAACTATTCTCAGTCCTGGATCTAAGGCATGGCTTCCACCAGATGCCTCTGGCAAAGGCATCCAGACCCCTGACGTGCATGTGCAGTCCAGTGGGACCTGTTCAGTGGACCGTCATGCCTATGGGTTTGAAGAATGCTCCGAGCTTTTTCCAACGGATGATGGAAGAAGTGTTGTTTTCAGAGCACTCTGAGCTTCGCGAATTCGTTTCCGTATATATCGACGACATAATCATCGCCACTGTGGGCAATGGTTTAACCGAACAGGAGCTTGTGGACCTGCATGAGAAACAGCTGAACATGGTCCTCGACATTCTGGACAAAAATCAGCTCATCTGCGGTCCCAAGAAGGGTAAATTAATCCTTGAAAGTGTCGAATTCTGTGGCAGTTTGCTACGAAATGGGACTCGCCAGCCGAGTCCAGGGAAGCTCCTTGCAATTCAGAAGTGGAAGCGCCCTGAGACCATTTCGGCCCTTCGTGGATTCCTTGGCTGTTGCAATTTTTACCATACTTTCGTCAAGGATTATGCCAGGTACGCCACCCCCCTTACTGAATTCCTCAAGGTTGGTAGGGAGGCTGGTCGTGCGGGCTCGAAGGTGCGAGTGCAGTGGACCGACGAGTGCGATGAGGCGTTTGTGCAATTAAAAGCCGCCCTTTGCGAAGTCGCCGTTTTGCACGTTCCCGAATTCGATCGCCCTTTCTACCTTAGGACTGAAGCTAGTAAGTATGCGGTTGGGGCAGTGTTAGAACAGCAAGATTTAGAAACTGGGGCTCATTATCCGCTTGCATTCTGGTCGAGGAAGCTTACTCCCAGACAAATGCAGTGGTCCCCCAGTGAGCAGGAGACCTACGCCATCATCTGTGCCTTAAAAAAATATCAATCGTGGATAGGTACAAACAGAGTATTGATCGAGTATTGGTCAACAGAAAATCTCAACACGGTGTCAGGCCTGCTGGACGGCGTGCTAGATGGCACGAGTTTTTGAGTCTTTTCGATCTTCATGTGGCTTACCTTCCAGGCAAGTACAACACTGTCGCTGACGCTTTAAGCAGATGGGCATATCCTGCTTCCGAAGCGTGCCTGTCGACAAACATCCATGGGACTGAACAAGACCGTGGGTTAGTAATTGAGTGGGATGCGGAAGAAAGGCAGTTGGTTAAACGCCACTGTCTACAGTGTTCAGTCCGGCAGGGTCGATTGCCCTGCCACGATATCACAGTGGAGGATCATCCCCCACATTCCCATGTCCAATGCTCTGCAGTGCGTGTTGACACCCTCAGAGTAGTTAAACCTGGAGAATCCATCCCCCAGTTCGTTAAACGACGAAATCCTGTGGTGCGGTTCAGATGTGTCCATCCATTGGGTCGAAAACCTGTGGCACCTGCCGGGGCAAACCCCAAGGACTCCCTGCTCACCAAGGATTGGTCCAAAGAATATAAATCCGATAATATGTTTCAAGAAATCCACGAACATTTGACTTCAAAGTCAGCATTTCAGGACGGAATTTTTTCCGAATATTATTTGGACAACAGAAAAGTGTGGATGAATGGGAAACTGTGTGTGCCTGACAGATTGGCGTCCAGAGTTGGCAACTGGTGGCACAAATGGGAGACTCCTCACTCCCATGGCGCCAAACTTTGGAAATCCATTAAACATCGTCTCTTTGGAGCTCGATCGCACACCCACTGCATGAAGGTGGCCTCATCATGTGCGCAATGTGTAGTGGCGGTGCCTGCTACGGCCAAGCCTAAGGGCTATCTGAGGCCGCATCCCGTACCCCAGTGACTCTTCGACCGAGTCACGTCTGATTTCTTCTACCTCGGTGACCTTGAGGGAGAGGAATGCCATTTGACCAACAAAAAAATCAATGGTGTGTTATCAATTCAATGTAGACACTCAGGGTACATTAATGTCTTGCCTTGCAACGTGAACGCCATGACTGGCAAGGCTGCCGCCAAATGGTGTGCACAGACATGGATGGGGTGCTGGGATGTTCCCTCGGAGATTTTGGCTGATTCAGGCAGTGCATATATTTCTGAGTGGTGGAAAGCCCTTTGTGCCCGGTTGGGAATCCATCATCTTCGATGTGAGGTCCAACAGCACAGGGCTTTGCCGCCAGAAGGGGCAGGAAAAACCATAATTAATGTGTTGCGAAAGGAACTCGCCAGTGACAAGGATGTCGATTGGCTTGAGATCCTTTTCGCCCTGCTCCACCGGTACCACAACACAGAGTTGTATCACGGGTACTCACCCAATCAGCTTGTTTTTGGTCGAAACAAGTGCTTGTGGAACCTCCCGTACGATCATCCACAGGAATGTAAGGGTGCATCAGCATTTTTCAACGAGATTCAGGCTGGGGAAAAGGAGGCCAAGCGACTTGTTGAGAAATTTCAGGCAGATTGGTTGAGCATTGCCAACCAAGGCAGAAAAGAACAACAAGATCTCGAAAAGGGAGACCGTGTTTGGCTCCGCAAGAGCGAAACTACCCAGGAGTGAGAGTCAAAACTTCTCCCCCTGTGGGAAGGTCCCTTTGAAATTGTTTCTCGAGTCAGGGAGAACAGTTTTAAGGTGCGTGTCGATGTGAATCGGGAGTTGGAGGTGAGCGGAGACAGGCTTAAGCCTGAGATTCCGAGTCCAAAGGGCAGGGTCAAACCCCTTTTCTGGACCTCCAAATGGCTTTCCCAACGCAGGATTGAAGGTGGTAATTACGAGGTAGAACGCCTTGTCGACCATTATAAGGATGATGAGGCTAACTGGCGGTTTCTTGTCAGGTACAAGGGTTTCCCTGAGTCTGAGAACACCTGGGAACCTCCCTCTTCCTTTGTACATGGTTATACCACAGGTTTCAGAAATTACCTGCGAGCTCATCCTGAGATTCCGGTCCTATCTACTGACTGTCTGAGCAAGCCAGACCGTATAGTTGAAAAGGACGGAGCAAAGGCCGTCGTGGTGGACGGAGATCCAGCTCCTCCGCCACAGATTCCAGCATATTCTGCATGAAATCCGGCGCCTCAAGGTGCCGTGCGACCGGAAGCACCACGCCCCCCTCCTGCACATGCACAGGAGGGCAATGAGGGGCGTCCGGTGCGTGATTGAAGACCACCAGACCGGTTCCGCGGTGGCGGCAAGCCTGCAGCGTTGAGCCAGGTGGTTGTTCGTCCACATTCCGAGACATTCTGAGCTCATTTTTGTACATTACTCAATCACATCCGTTTCATCAAATTCTGATCCAAATTTCAAATTCCTGGTACATCAGGCCCGATTACGTCCCCTTTGAGTTGACTGTGGGGCTACCCAGTACACCAGGTGTGTTGTAGTCTCGAGACAATTTTTTGCGTATTTTCAGGTTCAATTCTGAGGTGTTACTGGTGAACGGATGACTTTGGCCACATGAGTGAAAAAATCGGCCTACATTGGACTTGTGCGACTGAAGCCGCCATGTGTTGTCGGCGAAGGTGCACTAACTGTCCTGGCCCTTAAAAGTCCAGTTCGAGCCGGACAGGCGAAGATCTGAGCTGATTACTAGAAGTTGGAGGTTTCATGTACCAATCTGGTAACCGATGAGAGGGTTGGAATTCGTTCGCCATTTATCGGTATACAGCTCGTCAGTCAAGTTGGGCAGTGCACTTGGTTCCCGGCCCATGGTCGTAGGTTCGAGACCCGGAACGGTCGGTCGATAGATGTGCACTCCTGACCCTGTGGCTTCGTCAGTGGAGGGGATTGGGGTGTTCGTCACATCCGGTATATCATCATTGATCCCTTCGGGCACAGTTGCCTGTCACATAGATTCCATTCTCGGTGTACCTGACGTACTCCGCGAACTCCACTTTTTCGTGAGGGAAGCACAGAGCATTTACGACTGCCTGATGCCTGATCTGCGGTAAGTCCGAAGCCGGTTGATAAAGTTTGACTGTGCGATACTGGCACGGCCGGTGCTACTTTAGTTGGTAAATGCCTCCGTCAACGGACCGGGGTCGTTAGTTCGAACCCCAGTAGGGTCACTCTCCGACTTTGTCTCAGGCATGTCCATTGCGTGTGGCACTGGCCCGCCCGTCCACCGCCTGCATCCGGGGCTGCATCAGCGCGATGGGGCCGTCCTTCGGAGGCCGGTATAGGTGGTTTTATATATTTCTTTGCGTCTCCGGACGGCAGAGTTTATTCAGGTTTTATTTACACTTTTCCGTCATGTACATGTACCGAGCGGTCAGCCTAAGACGGTTTTTGTACCGCCGAACACCGGATTGTACTAAGGGCCTTCGTCAGTACAGTGGATAGGCATGCTGCCTCCTGAGCTAGGGGTCGTAGGTTGGAACTGACCGAACTGGCTCCTTCGAAGCTGCAGCTGCGTGCTCAATCTGCTAGACCAGGAGCGGAGAGCACTTGTTTTAGAGTGTCATGAGTGAGGGAATCCTGATCATTCGCCCCTCATTCCTTCAGATTTTGCGTGGTGCTTCTTCGGTTAAGTACTGGAGCGTAAGAACACTACTGGTATGTCCGGTGTAGTGCTGTAATGTGTGGGAATGTCAGCGCCAGGCTTCCACAAGGACAGACTAGGGGTAATCTGAACTGTGGAACTGGAATTCCTGAATTTCTACCACCAGCAGATGATGTAATCTAGATAAATCTCAGGTTGCGCAGCCGCTTACTCCCTACAGGAACCCCCTGTAGTGTGGTAGTGTTCCGAACACAACCAGAAATTTAGTTTTGAGCTTCATTCTGCTGCCGGTAGACTTCATTCCAGCTTCATCTGTGGAGACTCCTCCAATTTTGTCTTGATTTGAGAGCGTCCTACTGACTTGTTTCGACCATTTCGCTAAACCGCGACGTCAGTTCTCTTAAGGAACTTTATATATGGCTTCTACGGACTTCAGGCAGACACTTCTGGAGTCTGGTGGCACAGGCGAAAACTGTTTCGTCAGAAAAGTGAGCCTCATTTGCGAATTCAGGTTCTAGATCAGCAGAATTCTTCAGATTGTGGTCTGAAAGCAAGAGATTGACCTACTTATCCCTCGAAAACACCACCGCCACTGTAAATACGGTTATATACGGTGTGTTGCAGCTTATGGCCCACAGGCTATCGCCTTCCGCGAACCTCCGGCGGAGTCTGTCATGATTTAGCTGCAGGATTCAAGGTCAGCATGTCCATCATCATGAATGATTCATCATGCCAACATTTTCTTAGAATCTGTTAGATGCTCGCTTTGTGAGATAAAAACTCGTCTACCCAAGGTGAACTGACTTTTGTTTACTGCTGTGGTGCTCGTTTGCCCACTCTCCGTTTACTCATTATTGCTGATTTCAGCTGATTTCAGCCTTAATCCTGTACATTCCTGCATTCAAGGACATTGTGGTGTCAGTTTGTTGGATTTCTGTAGGATCTAGTGACGGCTTCCTCCAATTGCCCTGCCGCGGACCTAGGCAAGACACTTTGTAGTGAATATATACTATTTCTGTTAACAACTGCTCTCTGTGTGTGATTTGACTCCTTAATCCAAGCCCAACTTAATGTCAATTGTCTCGTTTCTTGCCAATTCTGTGTACATTTTGGCCATCTGGAGCACATGCTGTCGGTTCGCAAAGAGAAAGGCGGGAATAACACGATGTAGAGTACGTGGAGGACACCGTAGCGTGCCCGCGAGAGCAACAAACGCTCAGAACAGGTCATTTGTCGTGAATCCGCCTGCATTTCATGTGTAATTTTGCCTGATATTGCTGAATTGCTCCTCATTATCGACCAGGACACGGTTTGGTATCCTTTCTAGGTACGTTTACGTGTCTTTTGACTTATTTTTTCTTCCTTTGGTTGTTTTTCATGTCTCATTCTTGTACATTGTGGTGTCATTTACCCTGATTCAGTCTCAATCCGTTGGATTGTGAGCAGATCTGGACAGATTTTGCTGCTAGGAGGCGCGTTTTTCGGCTTTGTGCCACACTCACGCCTTCGTTGACCCGGTAACACACCCAAGTGTGTTCGTGGAGGGGAAGTGTAAGTGCGGCTACCCTCCATCCGTGCAGATCTGAGGTCAATTCAGGTCAATGCACCCCCATTCAGCCAGATTCAGCTCATTTCTGGACATTTACATATGGGGGCCTTCCCAAATTTTTCCCTGAACAGTTCCTGTATATTATGGACACGCCGGATTCAATTCTGGTGTCCGTTGCGGCTGAGATGGTCGGCGCGCGTGCGCAAATCAAATCAGCCAAATATTTTTTCACAATCGGAATTTTTTATAAATTGTACAGGAAGAATATTCCGGAATTATATGTATCATATTATCCGCCTACATTTTCTTGTAGACTGGGATTTTTTGCAAGTTCGTATCCTCATCTTCATTGTCTTCACTGTCGTGCTTGTACCTCATGGACCCCAAGGGCAAGACCCCAGCACCGACCCCTCCATACCGCCCGGACACACAGAAGGGATACCTGCCCTCTGTTCCCTTTCCCCATGCTGGCCGTGAGCCCTCTGGCCAGGCTCTGCGGAGCTTTCTCAAAGGGAATAGCTTAGACACTTGGTGAAATGAAATCTGACATGCCCTATGCCAAAGCTATGCGCACCACGAGAGATGAAATCAACCGTAGCCTCTTACACCCCTCTTTGACACGCATCGCGCTAACACGTCGTCAGAAAGCCAACCATCGTAAAACCAAGGGTAACCTTACGCAATTTTTGGAGTGGGTAAACCAGGTCTTGTGTAAGGTCCCCGAAGATGTAAGCTTGAATTCACGGACCGCTGCCATTCCCATGGGCAAACTCACCCCACTCAAAGCATCTTCCGAAGAGTACTACCGGTCGGATTGGTTGCTCCCGACCCCATTTGCCCATAAACTACGCGATCACGTCATCCACAGCGATTTCTGGAGGCAAGGGAAGCTCTTTGCAATTGACTTGTCCCTGTTGGAATCAGCGGTCCTATACAATTTGCAGCCGTCCAGGGCGTACCTGAATCGATACCCCAACACTCTCCTCCACGACCTTATGCAAAACGTTCTGTCCATGCCAAATATGGGAACCGCCATCACACTTTTGGGTGCCTGCCCCGGGAACGAAGTGTCTATTTTTTTGGCCCTGGACATATCCCGGATGCCCCGCCAAGGGGCTAGATCCCATGAAGGCACGCTCGTATGGAACTTTCACTCCGAGGCACACATGGTTGTCTTCAAACCATTACCGGGTGCCATGATCTTTTGAAACGACCGAGCATCCACCTTTGCACGGCACATACCCACCTCTCCTGCCACACCGCCACCTCCGCTCTTTGCGCCTACAGATACTCCACAACCCATCCGCCCACCCGAACCACCCGACCCGCACACGGTGGATATAGTAGCCGTGAAAGGTACACCCGTGTATGACATGCAGGTAATCGTCGCACTATTTGGTGTTTTCACCATGTTCTTCGTCGCCCAGGCATGGGCAGTCCGCACAACCCGGTATTTGGTCCGGGAACACCTCAAGTCGGCCGTCGTCGGACTTGGGTTCACCCTAGGAGGCATGACCGTCACAGCACAAGTTTTGGCCCCGGACCTCCAAAAAGAGCTTCTTCAATCAGTATCTATCGACCCGCCTCAACCGGACGCTGAAAACGTTTGGGCTCAGGTCATTCAATACTGCACTGAACATGACTCCCGGGAAGCCCTTCACCGCATACACCAGCACTACGAGGCGCGCGCGAAAGAACTGAACAACACGGAAAAAATGTCTCTGCTCGACCCACCATCAGTGTGCCCACCAGGAGCCCACTACATCGAAGACGCCATAAGCGGATCCGTGCTAGAATCCATCGTGTCTGTCGTACCAAAGAAACCAATGAAACATATCGGGCCCCGCGCCGTGATAGATTATGGGTTCTCCTACGACCCAAAATTAGAGCACATCAGCCCAACCACACCAATTCCTCCTGTCTTCCAAACCCTCTTTGGAGTTGCACATACCAAAGCCTTGCAAATAGACTCTTCTTTTGCCTACCCCAACGAGGTCTCCGTCAATTTCCATCCAGTCAAGCCGGAACCCTCGGGAATTGGATACCACACCGACAAAGCACGGCTGGGCTCTTGGGTAGGAATTTTTCCTGGGGCTCCACCTGTAATTTTTGACATGCACAAGCACAAGACGCCGCTGGAGTCGTTCCCCGATTGGTCTTTTTTCCTTTGGCCCGGGTCCCTGCTTTCGCTCACAGGAGAATCTCGCCACCGCTGGAGCCACGCCGTAGCGGCTCGGAACCACGACTTGCATGACGGCGTCAAATACCCACGGGATGCTAGGTGGAGCATCTTCGTCCGCAGCGTGGACCTCCCCTTCCCTGAACATCCCATTCCTTCCCCTTGAGCAGCCATGAAGTCCCTTTCCACCTGCATGCGTCCCTCCCTCAAATCTAGGCTAGCTAACCTTGGCGTGCACACGCACGAGATCTCCACACTTCATCCTCCAAAGTACCTCGCCCCGACACTACCCTCCACCCTGTCAGAGCCGGACATACGTCGTGCTGGATCCCCCCTCCCCGCCCTCTGCCTTTCAATTTCTCGCCACCGGTCTCACTCCCTCGACCATGGGGTTCATTAGACGAATATCTGCAGCCCACGACTCCCGCCCCCCTCTCCCAACCCCCTGTGCAGCTCAAAGCTAGAAAGCAGTATCAGCGACCCATCACTTCTCCCGCCCCCCCACTCACAATGCTACGGGTCATATCAATCAATTTTCGTAAAAGCAAAGATTCCAAGGAAAGCATAATCCTAAAGTACCTTCAAGAGGGGTATGACATCATTGTTTGTCATGAATTGAACTCACCACCCCAAGTACCAATGGCGTTCTCCCCAGGCATGGACCGCGTCCGCATTTACCACAACACCACAGGACGAGCCCGCGGCACCCTACCCCCTCCACCTACTCCGCGGTGATTTTAATGCAGTGCTCGACCCACAATGGACTCCGAGGGTCTGACATCCAACTAAACATGGAAATGCGTCACAGGCCAGGCTTCCACCTGCCCGCCCAGTTTAGTCGACTCTTATAGGCACCTGCACCATCACGACCGAGTTTCCACACGGTATAGAACAGACTACTGGGATAGCTCGGTCCGACTGGACTACATCTTTGCCCCCTTAGACATGCACCGGTCCCTGCCCATCAAAGAAGCATTGATCCTGCAGGACCAGACTTTTTTCGATCACCACCCCGTCACAGCCTTCCTCCATCTTGCCACGCCCATCCTCTTTCCAACCCCCCCCCGCCGCCCATGGTGTTCCGTACCCTGAAACCCCAAGAAATGGAAACGTTCATTGAAGAAGTCTCTTTTTTAGCAGACTGGTGCTCATCAGCCTCCTCCTCCCTGGCAGCAGCCCCCCCCCAAGAGCTAGAGAAAGCCGTTGCCTCGGTTCTCCGGCAACTCACTCAGGCCTACGGGTCCATCACCAGCCCCTCACCGGACACAAATACCAATAAAAAGAAGCGTACCCTAGCCACACTCCTTCGGTCCATCCCCCCCCCAGATAACACGGGCTTCCGGCCCCATATGCGAAAGATCCCAGAGATGTCCGATTCCCTAAACGAGGACACCAAACGGAAGGCCGTCTCAGCCCTCCACTGTAGCCTGATCCCAGGCACATCCCTCAAACGCTCCGTCTCCGCGGCCTTGCAACGCCCGGAGCCTCAGGCCATGATTGTTTGCGACCCCAACAACCCATCCCTCAACCTGAATTCCCCAAAAGACGTGGCCCAAACCTTTGCCCACACCCTGCAACACTTGGGGGGCAACCCCGACTACCACCCTCCTACATCCTTTGCTTCTAAGGTATTGGCAGACACCCCCCAATGCCCCACCACTGCCCGCGACACCCCTGTGTCTCATATAGCATGGAAGGATTACGCCGCTTTCCTTCACCGTGCAAAGCCTACTAAAGCGGGAGGTGACGACCACTCCTCTTCTTACATCCTACACATATCCCCTGAGCCAGTCAAGCGCTTCTTTTGGATCGTCACCAATATCTACCTGTACCGGGGAGGAGGAAGAGGGACACAAACACCGGGGGCACACGCGCACCGCACACAGCGCGCACACCCCTGAATAGGCGCCACGTGGGCCAGGACACCGCACACGCACATGCACCGAGGGCAACAAGGTGACGGGACAACACAGCCTGGCACACCGGTGAACAGGAGCCAAGTGGCCGAGGAAACAGCACACACCAAGCAGCACACCGAGCGGGTACATCGGTGAACAGGAGCCAAGTGACCCAGGACACCGCACAAGCAAAACAAAAGATGGAGCGGGCACACCGGTGAACAGGAGCCCAGTGGCCCAGTTCACCGCACGAGCAAAGCAACGCACCGAGCGGGCACACCCGTGAACAGGCGCCAAGTGGCCCGGGACACCGCACACGCAACAAAACACACCGAGCGGGCACACCGGTAAACAGGAGCCAAGTGGCCCAGGACACCGCACACACAACACAACACACCGAGCAGGCGCAGCGGTGAACAGGAGCCAAGTGGCCCAGGAGGCCGCAGACGCAACACAACAAACCACGCGGGCACACCTGTGAACAGGGGCCAAGTGACCCAAGACACCACACACGCAACACAACACAACGAGCGGGCACACAGATGAACGGGAGCCAAGTGGCCCAGGACATCACACACGCAAAGCAACACACCGAGCGGGCACACCGGTGAACAGGAGCCACGTGGCCCAGGACACCGCACACGCAACACAACACACCCAGCTGGCACACAGGTGAACGGGAGCCAAGTGGCCGAGGACACCCCACACACAACACAACACACCGAGCGGGCGCACCAGTGAACAGGAGCCAAGTGGCCCTGGACACCGCAGACGCGACACAACAAACCACGCGGGCACACCGGTGAACAGGAGCCAGGTGGCCCAGGACACCGCACAAACAAAGCAACGCACCGAGCAAGCGCACCGTTGAACAGGAGCCAAGTGGCCCCGGAAACCGCAGACGCAACGCAACGCACCGAGTGAGCGCACCAGTGAACAGGAGCCAAGTGGCCCAGGACACCGCACAAGCAAAGCAACGCACAGAGCGGGCGCACTGGTGAACAGGAGCCAAGTGGCCCAGGACACCGCAGACGCAATGCAACGCATCGAGTGGGCGCACCGGTGAACAGGAGCCAAGTGGCCCAGGACACCGCACACACGCAGGGCGGCCGAGGGACAGGAAAGAACCAACACGCCATGGCTCGGACACACTGGGGCGAGCCAGCCGACCCACAGGGCCAGTGGCAGCAGCGGTACCCCAAGGCCACTGGTCCGAGCCCGGCGAGACTGCATCGGGGACCATGGCACACATCACCCGGAGCCGTGCAAGCAACCGGTGACAGGCGAGCCGGTGCAAAGTCCAGGAGGGGGTCGCCTGCCAAGCAGAGTGGCCCCGCAACACAAGCCACAAGGGTGAGGCGGTCGTACCGTAGACAAGCGGGAGCAATGCCCCTTGTGGTGAGAGATACTCCACACGGCTGCGCAGCCCCCAGAGCTGCCGCCCAAAGGAGGGGACATGTGGCCCTACCCATGGACACATGTGGGGACACCCTCCCACCTGGGACACCTGGACCGGCTGGCCGCGACACTGCCTTCCCAAGCACCGGCGGGAGCGGCTTAAGAGGCACCTGACCTAGGGCAGTGGGAGGGTCAGGATGTCCCCTTGGTAAGACCTTCTTCCTGCATTGTCAAAAGAGGGAACCCGAGCTCCCGAAGATACCTACCTACCTACCTCTACCTGTACCGAGAACTCCCCCCTACATGGCTCACAGCACGGGTTGGCCTTCTGTACAAGAAAGCAGACCCGTTGAACCCAGTAAACTACCGCCCCATAGCACTACTCAACACAATTTATAAAACAATATCCGCCCAGACAGCACGCCATCCCCAAAGCCAAGCACTCCACTACAAAGTGCTCCTTCCAGCCCAACACGGCGGGTTGCGCAAACACCAATGCAGTGATCACATACTCCATGTCAAGGCTAAATACGCTAACGTAAAATGCTCCTATGCACTCTACATCGACTTCAACAAAGCTTTCAACTCAGTACCACACCGCGAACTATTCCAGGTTCTAGAACACCATGGCTTCTCGACAGCTGCCATCGACACAATCAAACGCCTGTACTCCGCGCCGCTGGACGCACCCATTATCAACGGGCAAACACCCGTGCAATACTTCCAGCGCCGAGGCGTCCGCCAAGGCTGCCCCCTACCCCCCCTCCTCTTCATTCCATCCCTCAATGCTCTTCTTGCTCACTTCATGGCTACACCCCCCCCCCCTCCCAACAAAACCTCAACACAACATGTCTTTGTAGATGACATACTGATTCAAAGCGAAGACCCTGAGTACATCCAGTCCACACTAAATTTCTTCGACCACGATGCGCGGGTCTGGGGACTTGATATGAATATCTCCAAAACCGAAGTTCAGGCGGTTGTTAATTCCCCCCCACGCGATTTTGTCACCACAAGCCACAATATTGTTTCCACCATCAACCCCCAAACGGGGCGCCCCCGCAACTTCTACAAATACCTTGGGCCGTACTTGTATACCCAAGACCAGTCCAAACAGCTCACTTCGGCCTTACGCGCTGAAATGAGAGCCTATTTAGCCAATATAGACCCCTTACCACTGACCCTGTCAGAAAAGATTCGGTTAGTCAACAAACAACTACACCCTATGATCGCATACCGGCTCTTGGGACACTGCCTACCTGTCGAAACCCTGAACCTTTTTGAAAAAGACTTTTGGAGGGCACTACAGCGATCCTCCATCACCCCGAAGGTATCCCCAATGAACCGCCCTCACCCCCGCTCTCAAGGCGGCCTGGAGATATCCTCCCTCCCTATTATGGTCCACGTACAGATTGTCAACTCAGCAGTACCATGCCTCACTAGGGTTGCCCCGGTGGCGGTTGCCGATGCGGTCACTGCGTCATTCTTTTCGCATACCCCCAACTCCCTACAAAACACGATCATTGACAGCGCTCATTTCCTACAGCTCAGTTACCACTCTATGGGAGTGTGGCGACACACGGCTGTACAACACCTCCAGGCCGGAGAAACCCTCGTTGTCCATTACCAAAAACGCGGGCAGTGCGTTGACCAGGTCTCTTCCACGTCCTCCAAAACTGCTACCCTCCTGTTCCACGACGGAACGGCCACCATCAACAACGACACCAACTTCACATCACATTTTCCGGTCCACACGTACCATCCATACCCCTGTCTGCCACACCAAACTCTATCTCCAACTTTCTTACGCCCTCAACGGCTCATTCCTGACGCCCCCCTCCCCCCCCACGATGGCGTTCTTCTAGACACCACGATCCAGGGTTCCCTTCTCCTGCTCTCCAGAGGCCACTCACTTAGCGAGGTTGACCTTGCTAAATGGGACTGCACTGCTGCCGCGGCTCTGACACATGCTTCCGACGCAAATACAGTGTGGGTGTACTCTGACGGCTCGTCAGGAAACGTAGGACATGCAGCGGCTGCTACAATCTTCCTCCCGGGAGGCCACACTTACGTTGTAGTACAGACTTCCCCCCTCCCTACCTCGGCAGGCGCAGAATTGTTGGGAGCATGCATGGCGTTAAAACTCATCTGACGTCTCTGCCCCCACCACCGCATCCACCTCCTCATCGACAATTCCCAGGTAGTTGACCTCATCAATCGGGTCATCCTCACGCCTCCCAACGACTTCTACTTTCCCTCGGGCACCTGGGCAGCGGCCTTCCTATCTCTCCTAGCACACGGTGGTAAATTAAATGAACACCCAGCATGGAGCAAAGGGCACGTGGGGTTCCTGGGCAATGAAGTATCCGATCACTACGCCAACTGGGGAGCATTCTCCCTGCTTTTCGACAGATCGCTACCCCCCCCCCCCCCTCTCGGCACCTTCAGCCAACACAGCCTTCCAATTTTTCACAAACTCAAAATCCGCGAGTTTTGCCACCTTCCCCCACGCCAGGAACACAACAACGTTGCTGTCACCCCCAGCTACGACTACTATGCATCTTCGTCCTGGTTCTCGGGGTTGCCCTTCAAGTTTAGTCCTGGCAACCTTTGTGTCAGCGGCTTCGAATTTCCGGACAACTTGCACGATTACCAGTGCGTCTGCTGTTCCCAACCACATCCCCATGATGCCCTCTCATGCGTAGCCCTATGCCCTGCGCTAGAACACCTAGCGCAAGCTTTTGTCCGGGCATGCCCCCCCCCCCTTTACGTTGATTACACAACAAGGGTGGCACGTCGCTAACAAAGGGGAACGGCGACATTTCATTCGCACGCTGGTCCCAAAAAGTCTGTGGCGCTCCCTCTCACTCCCCGAGCCAGGCATTACCAAGCCTTCCCGCATGCTGCTACTCAAACAAGCGCTGATCAACAGGCGCTCAAAGATAAAAATGGCCATCCACGAAGCACTCCAATGGTTAGCCAACCATTCTCTTTCTTGGTACCCCATCAAGATGTTCTTCTCGCTCACCCCCCGCAACCCCTGGCGGAGAAAATACTGCCCCTTTAGCACTTCTTCCCCCTCCGCTCCCTTCCCACCTCCAGTTTACAGTCCACCAGATCCATTACCATCGGCCGTGCAGCCCAAGCCGAAACCAAATCCTAAACCAAAAGCACGGCCCCTACCAGCACCCGCCCCTTCCAAGGCTCTCAAACAGCCCGGCTCCAAACCCACACCCCGCCCTAAACATGCCAGAAAACGCCCACAGAAGCCCACACCCGCCCCCTCCTCTCAGCGCGCCCACCGCGCAACGCAGCCTACCATTTTGCTCGCCCCTTCCCCCCGTCCACAGACTCCACAAACCAACGCCCCCCCTCGAGAGCGCTACAAACAGGCCCGAGTCCCCGCCTCTTTTCCGGGACCAACCGATATCAGCCCTCTCCCCCCCCCAACAACCCAACCCACCACCCGCGCCTGACACCGACATTTTTTTCGCCCCCCTGTTCTCCTCCCCCCTGACCATCTTGATCCCGAGCCCCCCCCCCGTCCTGAGGTCTTTGTCCCTTTTATACAAGCCCCAACCAATAATGTCACAGTGCTCAGATTCCTCGTCGCTTGAACGATCAACATCCCCCTCGCGCTCCGACGTGTCGGACACAACCACTTCGTCGCGAGGTGTCTCCTTTGACACCCGAAGCCGCAGTCCCTCACCGCACGCCTACCGCACCGGATTGCCGATGCCATCGCCATGGGCGTCACCCTATCGACCCCCCTAGGCCACTACCCCATGCCCACCATGGGGTACCCATTCCCCCCCTTCCCCTTTCCCTCCGCCCTCATACCCGCCTCCTCATCCCATCGGGTACCCGCCACCGCGTCACCCGGGACCATCCCAGAAGTCCATCAAGCGGGAAAACCAACGCCTGCAAAACCAAGTCCGGGACCTAGAACGCCAGCTCAAAAAACAACAGCCGAAACGGCCTCGGCCTGCCAGCCCCCAGCGACAGAAGCGGTCTAGATCTACCAGCCCCAAACGAAACGCCCGACCTCGGAAACACTTCACCGTGGAGGTCGCTAGAAGCATCAGAGGCCCTGGCCATCGTGACCCTCACAACACTCCGGGCTACAAGAAGCAACCCCAGTGGCTCTCCGAGGTCCATCCGCGGCCATCCTCACGACCCGTGCACGTCGCCAGAGGCAGGGTGACCATCATGCTCGAGCCCGACTTCCCCGCCAATCTGCGCTTTGGGGCCTATCGGGCCCCCATAACCCGGAAACCTAATGAGTTCTGGCCCCTTCCGCTCAGGCCCGACCCACGTCCTCGACCTCCCCTCCCCGGCCCACCTGAAATCACACGTGGATGCAACGGCCTGGCGCGCAGCCGCCGGTGAAGAGCCCGTCCCATGACGGGGCCCGCGGGGCAAAGCGGATCCCACCGCCAACGCTGCGGGCCCCCCTGAAATCACAGGGGGAGGCTACGACCTGGCGGTCAGCCGCCTCAGAATCAGCCGCGGCATCCCTCTCAACCCCTGCTGCCATTTCAGCTTTCTGCACTCACAGTCCCCCCTAATGCAACTCCCATGTTCCCTCCTAGGGTGGGCCTACCGGCTCACCACAGTCTTGGCAGCTGCTACTGCATCCTCTGGTTTCATATCACGCCTGTCCTCACCAGTGTCATTCAACTACCACAGACAGAGTCGTAGCCTGCTTCCTGACTCCGAAGATTCTCGTGAGTCCTAACTGGTGTGAAGGTTAAAAAAAAGTCGCCCGTGCGATGTGTTCTTAAACACAGGCCTACGAAACAAACGTCAAAAAAACAAATCCACTGATATTTCCTGAGCTATTTCTCGTTGTAAATTGTTTTTATCGATGGATAAAATCCCAGATGCACAAATCACGCAGGCACTCGACATTTTCCAGCAAATTGCCGAATCCAACAGGCAAATAGTTTACGCTGTTTCAGAAAAGGTCTTACACTGTAATTACAACTTTCTCCCTAAAACAAATCTTCCACAATCACCGTTTTCACCGCAAACGCCACCACCCAAACACTTCCAGCACTCTCGCAACCCGCAAAACCCATGCTCCGACAATGTCCACCAACCCACCTCCCCACCTACTCCGCAGGTCTGTTGCAGCCCCGCAGGACCAACTAATCCTACAGCGAGATCCAAAGACGGACGAGATGACCCTGCTTTCGCAGCAGTTCGGTCCCGTTCACAGATCGCGCCAAGTGATCAGGTTTTTCACGTTGCTGACATTTTTTCGCAGAACAGTTCCTCAGCGAATGACCCAAGCTACGCAGACTCGCCGCGACCTGCAGCAGAGTCCTGGCCACAGCTGGGTAAAAAGCACGGCTCTCCGGAAAGGCCCTTGCACCAATCTGAGCAGCCTGTAAGTTATACCGCCCGTCATACAGCGTTGACGGATGAACACAACGGCTTACGGTCCCTCTCCCAAAATCTGACTGGTGACCAAGTTTTTCATGCTGCCGATGAAAAATCCCACGCTCCAGAAAGGCCCCTCCAACGGTCTACGAGACCCCTATATTCTACTGCGCTGCCTACGGCTTTGGCAGATGACCACTGCATGAACGCCGCCGCACCGCAGGTTTCGTCCAACAACCCGAAAGAACAGTCCAGTTCCGACGATGACATGCCACACCTTCTTTCATCAAGTTCATCCAGTGAGGACTCCGGAAACGAATCAGAAGCACAAGGTCTGACCCCGCTCTCAGGAAAATTCTGGAACAGCTCCGAAGGAAGTGATTCTGATCATTCCGACAAGACCAACCACAAAGTGACCTCAGAGCATCAATATTGGACTTGCGGTGATTCGACTCTCTATGACACGCCTCTTCAACAAGAAATGCTGATGAATCCGAACGAGGAATCACAGTTGCGTACCCCGTCAACAATTCCGTGCACAGACGGTGTACCGGCAGAGCATGACACCGCGGTCAGAGACGAAAAGGACGACGATGCTTTCCGTTTCTCCGCCTCCACTCCTCACACCAAACACTATCGCCCGCGTGCAAACCGAAGAGATAACAGACGTGCAGCCAGAAGACTACTGCTCCATCAAGAGGAAGTTGAAGACCTGTTACTTACCGAAGCCACGGTGAGAAATGAAATCTACACTCAGGCCATCGAACAATGTGCATCCACCTTCAAGGCGATCATCGAACTGCAGGAAACTTGCCTGCGCCACACCATCAAAGCTGAGTCGCTAGACCCCTTTACACTGTTCTATCACCTCATCGAAGCAAACGCCCTACTCCGTTTCTGGTTGCATGAAGAGCAACAATGTACATTCCGTTCATTGGTCTGTGAAGCATGGGTAGCCGAACACCAGTACATAAACGGGAAACTGTATGCGTCATATATAAAACTATTGCTCACCACGCTCGAAGACTTTGAATCCACTGTTCGTGGAGAGCTGGAACATCAGGCCTCCGAGAAAATGATAAACCAGGAACCACAACCACCATCTTGGGCAGACCAAACAGACCAAGAAGAAGATTTCTGGAATTCTAGACCGGTTCACCATACCTCTGTCGCCTTTGAAGCTATTTTCTCCATTTCTCAACGCTTCATATGCTGCTTCCCCGAACCTACCATTAATCCTGACCCCTACCTTTCTGTTTGCGTGCAGGCTGCCTTGCACGCTGAGGAACTCACCCGATACAAACTCGCAGTGATAGAAACCCAGGCCTTCCTGCACGTACTCATCTCTGACGAAGCCAGAGCCTGTGCTGACCACCTGGCCCTGCTTGCCACTACTGCCATCTCCTATGATAAGCAGTTGTGGGAGAGCTTTGAGCTGAGTGTTGACCTTCTTACCTCCTGGTGCCCTTAAGGGTACCTCATCCTGTTTGGCAGTTGCATATCCCAGCCTTTTGTATGTTTGGTCTTCTCCTTTTCAGCAGCCTTTCGGAACTTTGATGTCCTTGTCCATGATCTCACTTCTCTTTTCTAACAAGTGCGAGGGCACCAACGCCAAACACTCAAGTGCGAAGTAGTCCAACGCCAATTAGATTCCACAACTACCAAACCACACCTTTTCATATTTTCTTGTTCTCTGCCTCTGAAAAGTTGCGGTTCTTTCCCATTAAGGAAGCAGCAAGTGGAAGGAAATCCGAGCAGGATCCCCATAAGCTCCCTTTGGGTCAGCCGAAACTCGCCCATTAAGGATGCAGCAAGTGGAAGGAAATCCGAGCAGGATCCCCATAAGCTCCCTTTGGGTCAGCCAAAACTCACCCATTAAGGATGCAGCAAGTGGAAGGAAATCCGGTCAGGATCCCCATAAGCTCCCTTTGGGTCAGCCAAAACTCGAACACACACCAACGGTCCGAGGACTGAGGTATAGTCAACCAGAAGTAGCTGAAACTGCAATGCAGGAGTAGGTGAAGGTTTACCAACTCCACGGTCTGACCCCCCCCCCCAAACAAGAACCAGGGAGAATGTCAGGACCCCCTCCATGAGGTTGCCTCGCAAGTGGTACCTGCATCAATGGTGTCAACCAAGCCAGTGCAGACCTCTGCGTCAGCTCCAGCCAATTGTCTCTGCCCATTTCTTCTAGGCATATTCTGTCACCAGCCTGCCCGTCTTCGCAACAGTGTTGACAGCAACAGTTGCCGACTTTGAAGCCTGCGTCGCAGAGTGACCCGTCAGACGACAGCCAGTGCCCACTTTCCAAGCAGGCGTGGGACCGTAGAACTCAGCGTGGTACTCACGTCAATTCCCGTGATCCATTCCGTCACGCGGCCCTTGCTCCTCATGGAGTCGCAGCCGGCCCGGGTGTACCACCGGCTGCATCGATCCAGCCTGATGCTCTGCTCATTTCTCTGGAGTACACTGCCACCCAGGAGCCTCCTTGCTGCAGCACTACGGCCCGGGTGGTTAATTTCAAGGACCTGAGGTGCAGAGTGATCCAGCCAGGTCTGTGTCAGTGCTAGGAATTCTTTTTTTTAACAAGCAAGCCTGCGACAAGATCTCAGCGTGTCATTGTGACCCATTCCCTCACTCAACCTCTTGCTGTTCATGGTTCCGCAGCCGGCCGGGGTGTACCACCGGCTGCACCAATCCAGGCTGATGCTCTGCCCATTTCTCTGGAGTACACTGCCCTCCAGAAGCCTCCTTGCTGCAGCACTACGGCCCGGGTGGTTAATTTGAAGAGCCTGAGGTGCAGAGAGATCCAGCGAGGTAGGTGTCAGTGCTAGGAATTTTCTTTTTCTCCTAACAAGCAAGCCTGGGACAAGATCTCAGCGTGTCACCTCAGTCAACTTGCCATGATTCCTTCAGTCATCCACTCACAGTTCATGGGTTTAGCAGCCGGCCCGGCTGTACCACCGGCTGCACCAACCCAGCCTGTTGTTTCTCCCAATCTCCCGAAATATCTACCATCCAGGCGCCTCTGTCGGCAGCGTTGCCAGCCCCAGTCAGCTGTGGAAGCCTGCGATGCAGAGGGATCCAGCCAAGTCCTTGTCAGTCTGAGATTTTTTTTTTCCAAGCAAGCCTGGGACCACTGATCTCAGCATGTTTTGCTCAGGCCAACGTGCCATGATCCATCCAGTTAGTCAGCCACTCACAGTTCATGGGATAGCAGCCGGCCCGGGTGTACCACCGGCTGCACCGCCCAACCTGGTGTTTCTGCTTGATCCTACTGGAGTACATTGTGCCACCAAGCTGCCCCCTTTGCCACAGCGTTGACTCCGCAGTAATCAATTTTGGGAGCCTGCAGTGCAGAGTGATCCGGCCAGGTCCCGGTCAGTGTGGGACAAAAAAAAAAGTTTTTTTATTTGTTTGTAGGCAAGACCGGGACACAGATCTCAACATGTTTCGCTCAGGTCAGCGTGCCATGACTCATTCCGTCAGTCAGCCACTTGCGTTGCATGGGGGTCCTGCGTGCTTAAAAAAATTGTTACACTTCAAAGAACTTCCTCAGGCGGGCCTGGTGCCGCCACCTTCAGCCAATAGCTTGCCTGCTTCTCACAATGATTCCCTGATCAGTGCGACTCACAGGCACGAAACACTGGCCACAGCCAACAGTCATGCAGGCCCCCTCGTCTCATCCCCCCTGTGAACCTGCCGCCCCTGTCAACCATGCACCCCATGTGCAACAGCAGGCTCTTCCCTGGAAATTCCACTCACCTACTTGTCTGGGCAAGTGTTGCCCATCGCTAGGTCTTAGTTAACACACATCGGCAGCCCCCCCCCCCAAACCAGCAGTGTCGCCTCCTACGGCCCTGGTCCCCAGGACTAGCTGGTTTCCGTGCTCACAACCGCCCTCTTCATGTACCCTCCCCCGACTGTCATCATCCTGATCCCATCTTAAGTGCCGGTTCCTCCCTGTTGCGCCTGTTTAACCTTGTATGGTCTCTCCACCCGACTAACCTATGGTTCAACGTCTCTTCCTTGAAGCGGCCCCGGAACCGGTATCAAGCGCTGGTACATATGCATGTTTATATGGGGAAGCAGCCCATGGAGAAGTTGTGAGAACTTCATTCATTCATTCTGCCACAGCGCACGACGCCAGCCCGCAAGAATGTGCGCTGCTGGACTGGTACCGGGCTCTCAGCCACACCTTCCACGCCCGCGACACGGGCAACGATACGGACGACGCCATGAGCCGCAGCTAGCTGCCCCGTGGACAGATAGCTGGCGGCAAGTCAGAGAAGGCCTAATCAAAGACGCCCCTCACAGCGGCGAGAGTGGCCCAGGAAGCACTGCAACCCAACGCCACACCACCGCCCTCGCAGTGCCTGCATCCCGGCCCCCCACGTCCAAACGCCCGGGAGGACGCAGGCACTGCCCGAAGGGCTGAAGCAGACAGGCACCGAAAGGCCACGGCGGATCTGTACCTCATCCCTGCTCTCAGGCACAGCTAGACTACAATGGCGGAGCCCACTGCCCAACGCAACACACGTCCCCGATATCTGACGCTGGACAAAGCGCAAGAGGTCATCAGAGCGCTGGGACTCTACAGCCGCAGCGGGGCCCTCCCCAGGCGGACACAGACTCGGCCTCCAACGTGCAGGTGATCTCAACAGCCCCTGCAAACGGCACACCGGCGAGGCCCACCCCGCCGGCGGGTAGCGCACAAGCCCTCTGCCCCGCATGGAGACGGGGGCACAGCACCAGAGAGGGCTGGTGCCCCATTCAACACCCCCCCTGGCCCGCCGCCAACAACGGGAGGCTGCCCGCAGTGGGACACACTGCCGCACGCGCCACATTGCGATACGGCGTGGCGGAGCGCTGGGTCCAGGATGTGACCACGCGCGACAGCGTAAGAATCCAGTAGACCGTGGAGCGGGTTGCCCACAGAGGGTAGACGGGAGTGGCCCTGCACACCGTGGGCGGCGAGGGCGGACCGGCGGAGGGGCTCATTCTGGAACCCACGGGGATGGTGCTGGTCCTAGCCGCGGACATGGTCCGCCGAGTGCTCCACGCATGCCAGGCGCGGCGTGCGCACCCGCAGTGGACCATCGAGGTGTACACCCACCACGGGCCTGGCCTTTCTCCACATGGGCAGTAGTTGCCATCATTTGGCACCTGGCGCCAGAAAGCACCCCCATGGACAACACGGAGGACATCGCCCGGGACCTCAACACCTGGGCGGTTGACCAAAACTTCCCCTGGCGCAGGCCGGAGGGCGACCTCTCAGTAGCCCCCGCAGTGGAGAAACTAAGCTTCGCAGCGACCCTCCAGCAGCACCCGAACAAAATGGCGCGTGCCTGTCTGCACACAGGCACGGTCCCGGCCGCCCCGTAGGGGTCAGGGTGGAAATGGGACGCAGAGGAGACACAATCACTGCCTGACCCCTGGGTCCCCCCACTCTGGTACTTGCCCACTAGCACCCTGGCCCATGCCACTGAAGCCGTCACAGAAACCTTCCCACCGCCCCAGCTGCCCGGCGCGCTGCTTCGCAGCCTGCAGGCGGGAGCGGCCTTGGTTCGGTGGAAAGAGAGCAGACGCCCGGGCCCATGCTTCCCTCTGGTGCAGGGGCAGGCCTTCCTCCACATCGAAGGCATGAGAACCACTGAGTGGGGGGCGATCGAGCCTGATGAGGCGTGCCGATGGATTGAGGGTACCGCCCCACTCCCCATGCAGCCGCCGCCGGCATGCCACCACCTCCTACTAACGGTCCTACCCTTATCCCCCTGCCACGCCCTCACTCGCGAGGTATGCCGGGCTCTGCTGGGCCACTGCAGGGAGTGGATGACGGCCCCAGACGCAAGCTACCCGCTAGGCCTGGTGCTTGAGCAACTCATGGCCCCCACACCCAGAGTCTTCCGGCACCCTGCACAAGGCGTCGGCCAAAACGGACGAGCTCACCAAGGAGGTGCTGGACCCGGCACTGGAATCCTTGGGGTACTCTACCCGCAGGCCCATATCCCGCCTATGGGGACGTCCAACCGGCTCAGCCGCCTGGGCGTACAGCGCTGCGTCGAGGCCGCCCATGCGGGGGGCGTGGTGGAACGGTGGCTGACTCTCTGCAATCTATCCACTGCGCAAGGCCACTGGTACTTGCACCAGCTTCTCTTTCTCCCGCAGCCGGCCTCCAAACATCGCCGACAGGACCCGTATGCCTCACACCAGGAGCGCCTGGGCACACAGAGCTTCCCACAGCCGCTGCCGCCTGCCCTCCCGCAGGGGCAGGGTCAGGAGGCGCTGCTTCTGGGGCCCCCGCTCGACGCGACCACTGCGGTGCAGCAACGCGGGCGCCACGACGCGGACGGAGCCGAACCGGACCGCAAGAACTGTGAGGTGGCAGCCAGGACCGCGGCCTGCAGGCACCTCGCCCGCCACACAACAGGACTCAGCCCGTACAGGCCGGCGGGCCGCACCGCGCTGGCGTCAACGGTGGCGGCCGTCACCATGGGGGCCGTGGCAGCCTGGCCCGCGCACTTCCCGCCCCATGTGCCCCACCAGGGTGCGCGGCCATGCCAGCCAGACGCGACACACGCGCCGACAACGCCCCTCACGGCAGAACAGCTGCACGCTGTCGCAGCCGCACTACTGGCGGACGGCGGAGAACACTTTATCCACTACAATGGCCGGCACAGATCGCGAGCAGCATCCAGGGACCACAACAGGACCCGCCCCAGCCCTGGCGCGCCACGCTGCTCGAGCGCACCCGCGTCCAGGAACCGGACGGCGGAACCACCCCCCCCCGGACCCCAGCAGGGGGAAGCGCTGGTGATGCAGGCGGCGGGCTACCAGGCTGTCCTACATGGTCACGCCGGGGGCTACCGCTCGCACGTCACAGTCGAAGGCAACTGGACCATCTGGCATGGCACCATCAGGCAACAGGCCTTCCCGCCCCACGTGGATTGGCAGCAGGCGCGCACCCAGGCCTACTACATGGTGGCGGACCCCTGGCCGCTGGCAGTCCTGCTGCACACCATCAGCACCCCCAGCAGACCGCAGGAGCCGGGGTTGTCAAGCCCCCCCACGCTTGTCTGGAGCCCCGACCAGGAGGGACGCCTGCGGGCCGCATGGCACGGCGACCCCATCTGGGCCACAGACGTCCCAGACCTCCACGCAGGGCCCATCACGCAGGCACACCCAGCAGCTATCCTCGTGGTGGCGCAACGCGGACAGCAGAGCCCGAAGTGGGTAGTCTGCATGTTCAAACCGGCGGACGCGCACATCGCCATCTGCGACCCCCAACGCCTGCCGGGGCCTGAGGCCACCATCCACGTAGCCGACTGCGCGTGTGTGATCATTAAAAGGCGCTGTGCGGGGGGCGACCAGCACACCCTCCTGCTCCAGGCCCGCCTCAAGGACCACGGCAGGGCGGCGAAGCCAGGGTGTTCCAGGAGGCAGCGCTGCTTCCTGCTGACCTGGGGCTCCAGCTGGTGGTCCCGACCACGGTGTACCACTGGCTCCAGGCCCTCGACGATCTGCCGTGGAGGGGCAAGCCCGACCACCAAATCGGCCCAACACACTGGCAGGACTGGCTACAGGCGGACACGCAGCACACCACCATCGACAGTGTCGGACCTGTGCCAACAGCGAGGACCCTCAATGTGTCGGCCCCTGTCCAGACCCTGGCGCCGCACACGGTCCCGCCTACCAACGTGCCCTGCAACCAGGCACCGACGAGCTCTGTCTGCAAGTTGGTGCCCCTCCCTCCTGCAAGGGGAGCCATGGAGCCCACCAAATGCCCCTTTCTTTGCAGACAAGTTCTGCACCAGCGGGCCGCTGATTGAGCACCTGGCCTGGCACGCGGTGCACCCCGCCGCACCTGCCGAAGACAGGGAAGCGGCCTCCGGCATCCTGCAACAGAAGGCGCGTCGTTCATGTGGCACGCCCCCTGCGCCCAGCGCCCCCCCTCCTCCCCCGGTGCCCGGCAACGCAGCAGTCCCGGAAGGGGGGCAGGCTGCGGCCAATGCCCCCACAAGAGAGGAAGCACCGCTGGCTGAAGCGGACCCGGGGACCGTCCAAGGATCCATCCCCGCAAGGCTGGTAGCCGCCCCCCTTTGGGCCCCTCTCGGGGCGGGCTCCCCGGAGCGCCTGGCCCCGGTGCCCCCCAGGACCTGGCGGCCCCAGCACACCCCGTGGCGCGACCGCCAGTGAGGAACAGCTGACTCCAGGAGGAAGCGGCGAACGATGCCCTCTGACTCCTCTCCTGGAAGGTTCGCAGGGGCCTCGTCCCGCCGGACCGGTCATTCCGCAACACCCTCCAACGGCGCCGGAACCGGCGGCTTGCACCCAGAAAGAGCACCTCATCACCGGCATGCTACCCGAGGAGGGGGGCGTTGCCATATTGCTCCAGGAAACGGGGACCGCCAGCCGGGCGCAGGGGATGCACGTGGCCGCAGCACTCAGGGACAAAGGGTGCACCCCCTTCTTCAGCAGCCGCCTGGCGGAGACGGGCTCCACCTCGCGGGGGGGGTTGCCTGCTCACCCCAGTCAGCAGCAGGTACGTGGCTGAGCACAAAGTGCTCAGCTTCACGGACCTTGTTCCCGGGAAGGCCGCCGCCCTGAAAATCCGCACGGACAAAGGTGGCCTCAGCCTCATCAACGTCCACGGACCGCAGGCGGGCTGCACGGCTTGGGCGGGACGGGCGGCGTTCTGGGCCGGTATACAAGCGTACGCCGCGGCGCGCAGCCTCAGTGGGCGGCACCTGGTGATCATCGCCGGCGACACCAACGTCTACATTGATGCCACCACCAACCTGGCCACGGAGCACTTCCGCTCAGGCTGGCAGGCCTGCGGCTTCCAGAGGGCCACTGCTGGCGGGGCGCAGGACATGAGCCCCACGCTCCACCCGTCCCGACACAGGGTGGACACCTTCCTGGTCAACGAGCCCCTCCTGCCATGTTTACTGCGGGAAAGGGCCTGGGGCCGGGGCATGGCACACCACCAGGTGGTAGGGTCAGACCACCTCCCGCTATGCTTGGTCCTCTCCGGTGTATCCGTCCTCCCACAGCCATGCCTCCTCTGCGGGGGCAGGGCAGAGACCCCGGTGCACATGCAAGCAGGCTGCAGCCATTCACAGCTCCTCCGGCCACACTACCGCCAAGCAGTCCAAGAAGTGGCCCGACAGCTCCTGCCCGGGGATAAGGCGCTGTGGGTTGCCTCGTGGCGCTCCGCCAGGCGCCGAATGGACGGAGACTTTCTGCTCCGGGCTGCTGTCCATCGCGGCAGAGGCACAGCTCCGCACAATTACCGGCTATGACCCGCCAGGGGGGACGTCTGTGGACGGGTTCCTCCAGCACATGCTCCGGCTGGGGGACTTTACATGGTTTTCTGGTTTCTGGTTTCTGGTTGGCCCGCCCGAGGCGACGGCAAAGCCGAAGGAAGGCCGCCGGAAAATAACAGCCCCCAACCGTCCACAGGGCGGTTTACCTGGTCCCGCCAGGGTGGGCCGAAGCGGGCAGCCAGTGACAGCACAGCCCGCGCCACCGGGGGCTGTCACCAGCCGTAAATATTTTGTGCCTGGGGCAGAGGGGGGGCTCCGCGTTGGTGTGGTGGAGGTCCCCTTCTTACGGGGGGGGGGGGAGCGCGGGGCTGCGCAAGGGGCGCAGCGGTGCAGTATGCGGCTACGCATGGGCGCAAGGTGGGGCTGCGCAGGGGGCAGCGTGGAGCTGTGCTGGGACGTAGCAGCTGTGTGAGGCGCGCGGCATGCGGTTGAGTAGGGAGCGCAGTGTGGGGGTACGCAGGGGCGCAGCACGCGGCGGCGCTGGAGCGCAGCATGTGGCGGCGCTGGTGCGCAGCGTGGGACTGCGCTGGAGCAGCGCTGTGGCAGGAACAGGCCCTCAAAACCCAGGCAATCTGCCCCAACCTAACCCCCGTCCTCACCAGGACGGGACACCAAGACCGCACCACGTGGGTCAAGGGAGTGCCCATATCCCACAAAGGTAAAGTCCAAGTGCACGTCCACCACCTCCGGGGGGTAGAAGGCCGCCTAGCGGCGTACCAACTGGTAGGCCTAACGTGGCAGCTGAATGTCATCAACGTACAAGTGTCCTTTGGAGACGCCACGGAGACATTCCTCGAACACCTCATGGAGGCCTACCGACAACTTGCCATGATGGGGCCGACTGTCATCATAGGTTACTTCAATGCAGCCCCGTCAGCGGACAATCGCGGAGGGCGACAGACGCCCGAGGACGCAGCGGTGCAAGTGGCCATGCAACATCTGGGCCTGCAGGACCTCACAGCTTCTCTACGAGGCCAGCCCTCGCACAGACCACCGCAACCTTGCTCGGCAGATTCCCGCATCGACCTCTGCTACGCGGACTCGGCACACGTCGAGGTGACACGGGCGCAATACCACGACCTACCATCCAAGATCACCGGATATCGACCCCTGGAGATACAAATCAAGGTACTTCAAGTACCCCCGGCCTCCAGGGATGGCATGGACCACGAGGAGCAACCACCCATCAGGCCACCAGAAGAGCACGACACCCACAAATGGATAGCGTACTACCGCACGGTACAACGCATCCTAGGCCAACAAGACGAGACAGACCTCAAGCTCGCCATGCGACAAGCGGCCACGGCGTGCGGCTTCCACGGACAACACAGAAAACAGGACGATGCCACCCCGCATCAAGACCTACGATCCCTGGTCACAGCCATACGGCAAGACAAGGGAGCACTACACACGGCAGTGCACTCGCATGACCTACAAGCCCAACATGACGCCCAGGAAATCGCTGCACGGCTGGACACAACACGCCGGCAACTCAGGGAATGGCACATCCGCCGGGCAAAGGAACTGGCACAAGAACAACAATGCTACTTTCAAAACCCCCAACCCTACAAATCCTCGAAACACGTGGACAAAGCCCTGCAGAGAATCCAAAAAAAATTGGAATTTCTGTCGAAAATCCTCTATAGGCAGGTACACTGGTGTGCAGCACTGTTCTGCAGGACCAGCCCAGAGGAGGCAAAAATACCCTAAAATAGGCCAAATTTCAGAGTTTTTCATATTTTTGGACAAATTTTTGGGTAGGAGGACCCCCCCCCCTATTTTGGGGCCGTAGAAACCAAAAAAATAGGTCATTTCCCGCGAAAAAACCCCTTTTTGTCGACATTTTGAATTTTGGGAAAAAACAGCTGCTAAAATCATAGGTGGGGGGAGACGGGCCACGGAGGCATCAAGGCAGTATGCCTGCAGGACGGCACAGTGACCAACGATCCCAAGGTGGTCCTGGAAGAAGTCCTCAACAGCTTCCTGCGCCAACACATCACTGAGGATGGCGAGCTGTCAGCGTACACGGAGGAACTGATATCACACCTGCCGAACCTCTACAACCGGACGAAGCGACGAGACATGCACGGAACCCCATTCACCATTCAGGAACCTGATGAAATGTTGTACAAACTACAACCGGGAAAAACCCCGGGGGTGGACGGACTCCCGGCAGAGCTCCACTGTAGGCTCCCGCTGAACCTGAAGAGGCACTTTGCCGCGCGCCTGTGGGATATTGCCATCGGGAAAACGGACGTACCACCAGACTGGGCAAACCTAGTACACCCGCTGTATAAGAAAGGCAACTGGGCGAACCCCGACAACTGGAGACCCATCGTATGCGCCACCACGGCAGCCAAACTCATATGGATGCTCATCCTCTAGCGGCCTGGCCCTGGCAGTGTATGGGGCTATACCGCCCACAATGTGGGGGGCCATACCGGGTAGGTCGCCATTGGAGGCCATATTTATACAAGACGCCGTGGTGGACATGGAGCCGATCAGCCTCATCATCACGTCCCTGGATGTCAAAGGGGCCTTCCCCAACGCCCCGCACCGCCTCCTACGGGCGGTCTGGGAGCACATGGGACTCCCCTTCCAGGGCTTCCTGCAAGCGTACCTCGCCATCCGCATGTACGCAAAAAAAACCGACGTGGGCACCACCCCATGGGTCCAGCCCGCCAGTTGGGTCCCGCAAGGGGGTGCGGAAGGCCCATTCCTCTTCCTACTCGTCACCCTCCCGCTGGCTTTTTACATCCAACGCATATACCCGGACGTGGCACCATACCCCTAACGGCCCACGCTCCTGGCATTTGCGGACGATATGGCGGTGGTGACCGCCACAGGCACGTCAACCCGTGTCGACCACCCCGGACCCCACCAGGGCCACCAAAGTCCTCCACGTCGTCACCACCTGTCTGGAGGGCAACCTGCTGATGGTACACAACGTCAAATCTGCCACTATGGTGCACAATGCACCGCCACCGCCACTCCGCCCCGGGGACCCGTCCATGAAGGCAGTAAACACGGCCACCTCCCTGGGGGTTAACCAAGCGGCCACCGCAGGCGGGGTCGGCCTACCACCAATCCTGAGACGGCAGCTGACACGGACACTGGTCATAGCACGCATCACGGCACTCTCCACCCAGGACCTGGCGTACTTCCTGCAAGCCGTGCTCAACGCCGCTGTGAGATCCCAGGCCTTGCACCTGACGCACCCCCAACACATGCTGCAAGCGGCCGCTACCACACTGCAACAAGCTTGTACCATCAACAGCCACCGGCCCACATCGCTACCTGCAACGGTACGCGCGGCGTCGCCACTGTACTACGGAGACAACAAGGGTCACATCGTCAACAACGCGTACACAGCTCACAATGCGGCCCACCTGCATCGTGTAATGCACAATCATGAGCCGGAGGTACGAGAGGTCTTCACGCTGACGCTACCAGAGGCCCAGTACCATCGCAACACCTGCCCCCAATACATACTTCACCAGCGGGGCCTGCCCACAAAGGTGGGGACCCGCGTATGGAACCACCTACAACTCCTGCTACCCCAGCACCAGCACGTCATCCAAACGAACCATCAGTGCAGGGAAACTGGCCCTCTGGCGGTCCTACACACGGATGTGGGGGGAGGGCCAACAGGAAGCACCACCACTCTGGACGTGGTGGGCACCACCCTCCACCTCGTACGGGTCACCCGAAACCAGACACAAGCCCTCCAACGGGTGGGCACACACGGCGTCCCATTCCTACAACACCCGGAGTGGCCCAACAAATCACTCCTGGAGAACCATATGCGCAGTGCGGCCACCCAAACCGGGCACCTCCAACCGACAGATGGGGAAGTACGTGAGGCGTACAACCTGTTTTGGAACACGCACAAACGGCCACTGCCACCGAGCCCACTGCGAGGGAACCGGGCCCACCACCGGCCACCGGAGCAAGTGGAATATGTACCTGGTGCCACGGTGCCAGCATTACTCCTCCTAGCGCCTAACGGGCTCAAAGCCACATTGCGGCCGGGCAGAGCAGGGGGCAGCTTGTGGATGCTACCGCCACCCACGGCGCGCCCCTTCTGTCCGCCGCCACTGTCGCAAGACAAGCTGACTGGCACCCCCACCACTTGCTGGAGATGTGGGCTCCAAGCGCTGGCCCCCCTGTAGCCCCTCCTCCAATTATTGGCGCGCTACCAGCCCATGCCATTGGCCCACGCTACCCCGGAACAACACCGGTGGCTACACACGCATTTCAAACGGGCCGCGGATAGGGACACGGCCACAGTGGCGTTGGGCCCCAGCGCCAAGGCGGAATGGAGGTTCCACCGGTGAACGTGGGACACCCAACACCCGGCCATCACCTTCCCGGTGCTGGCCAAACACCGCAGCGCCACGCTGGAGGCCCCCGCCTACCCAGTCAAACACCGATGCTCCGGAGTACAGGACTGGCAGACGGTCGAGTGGACCACATTCCACCCGCAGACAGCGTACCTGCTCCAGTATGTGTACGGCTATCTGACACAGGGCCACGAGAAGAACAACGACTATGTCCGCATGAACCCGGCGGCAACCGAGATCACCTGCCAGGGGGTGGGCGTGTATGCTACCCGGAGACTCCGACCGGACGCCAACACGCCGTGGGCCACCACGGAACGGGGAGCACACATCCATGCTTACCAACCAACGATGCCATGCCGCCTGCCGCACCCGGACAGCCACAACACCGTCATTTTTGCGGATGCCTCTGGCGCTACAAGCCTCACCCCAGCGACCGGGGGGGCAGCTTTGGAGTTGAAAGCAGACACGACAGGCCGACTGCACCAACAACACCTCAAAGGGGCTACCATCTTTGGGGCCCCCTCTCACGGGGAACTGAGAACACTGGCGATCGTCGTGGACGCCGTCAATGACACCCACCAGGAACCGCGTTACCACACGCACCATGTGTGGGTAGTGGTAGACGCAGCGGTGGACTTCCAAATCGTCCGCAGGCTGGCACGACAGCCCCTGCACAAGGCAACTGACTCTAGCCTGGGCACCGAGGCACTACACCTCTGGACAGCCTTGCGGCACCTCCCTAAGCACGTCGTCCTACATCTTGTCAAACAAGAGTCTAATCGGTGTAGCCTGGGCAACGGACACATAGACTTACACGCCCACAACCAGCTTGCCGAACATATGCCGGACGGCGAGGATCCAGCGCTACAAGACCACATGCACACACACCTCCAACACCTGCCGCCAGTCCCACGCCCCAGGGAACCACCAGCCTGGGTGCCAGACGATCGAATCTATAACGACACGGGGCGGGCATACCACTACCAACAACCCGTCCGCACCATGGCGCACATTCGAGGCAGTCAAGCCGACAACGCCCTTCTGAGCCATCTCCAACATAAGATGCGCACCGCATTATACTCTTCGGCTCTTGACCCATCCCTAATACCGGTGCACCTGCAAACGTGATGTGCCCAACTCTTGCTGGAACAACTACCCCCCCTAGGTATGCCCCGCGAGGTATAGACATACCCCCGGAATACCCCATATGCCCCTGCCATATCCAACAGCCAGAAACATGGCAGCACTTCAACCAATGCCCATTAGCCCAAGGGGGAAACCACCTGGCCACGTGGACACCGGAGGACACCATAGCACAACACGCCAGATGGAGCCCGTCCACGCCACCGGCAAATGAGGTTCGGCGCCTGATGCGGCAACCAGAGATCAAGGAGGCGGTACTCAGGGGAGCGGTGCCCCATCAACTCCACAGGGTCATCGCCGACCACGCCCCAGAAGCTAGGGCCTCAATACGTCGCATGCAGCTCACCGCCATCAAGAGGGCGGATGCACAGTTACAGCACCGCGTCCGGGTATACGCACAGGAAGCACAACAAACATCCCACAACCTCCGCACGTATTATAACCTCCTCATCAACTACCAACATGCACAGCCCAGCGACTAGCCACACGCAAGTGCCCGCAGCGACCGCCAGGCACCTGCTGTCGCGCCGCCCGGAGCCAGCGCACCCCCTCCCGTGTAGAGGCCCGATCGTCCTTGAAACAATACCTCTCCTCAGGATGCCCGAAGGTGAAGCTCAACATCCGCGGCCGGGAAACCAGTGCGGAGTCTGCTGGGAGGTGAACAACGAAGACGGCAACCCGCTTCGTGGGCATGACCTCGGCTGCGGCGGCACTGAGCAGCTGCACTGGTTCTGCAGCCCGTGCATCACGAACTTGTGGTCGTGCCCACTCTGCCGGCGATTGCATCCCCTCTGCACAGCTCCGCCGCCGCGCGAAACACAAGACGAAGACCTCACACTCCAGACACTGCGCACTGTGGTCCGGCAAAACGTCTGGAACGATGGCGGGGGAGGGGGGGGCAGCCCCAACATCGAGTGGTTGGACGTCCTCACCGACAAGAACCCGGGGACACAACCCCCCCGCCCCCCCTGGCGCGCACCAACCTGGGCGCTGCCAGACCCGGGGGCGGACCCCACAATTTACCTCCCCGACTAGGAACCCTACGACGATGCGCCCCGGGGCAGTCTACCCCCCATTGGCAATCTGCCAGACAGTTGGGGCCCCTGTCACCCCCATGAACCACAACAACTACCGCACCATCGTCGTCACCCTCACCTTCCGCCTCCCGATCGCCTTCAGCTGCCTGGTGGGGGACGCGGAATGGGCGACGGGCATCGCCCACGGCACCCATGGCGGCGAGTGGGGGGAATTCCTCCACCGCGGCGGGGCCATGACCCCGGGGGCGACCGAGAGGCTGATGATGACCTACCTCACGCGGAGGGGCATCCCGCCCCCACGCAGCCTCCGGCAACTGGCTCAGCGTGCCCAGCAGCCGCACGTCCCGCCGCCGCAGCCGGGCACGTACGGCAATGCGGCAGTGTCCAGGATGATGGCCAGAGGTTTCCGGCTCAACGGCTCATCCTCCTCCTCCCAGAGAACCGCGACTATCACCACCCCCCCGCCCCGATCTTGCGCCGCAACAGCGACTAGGGCCACGAATGTACGCGCCCGAACATCGGCGGCAACGTCCTCCACGTCCCCCAGCCCATCCACGGCCGCCCCCCCCCACACCCGTCGCCACACCACACCAACATCGCGCCACCAACGCCACGCGGGCTACAGGCGATCCGGCACCATCGAGGGCCGGCACGCCACAGAGCCCCCAACAAGAGCGTGCGTCCAAACGGGCGGCGCAAAGACAACCATCACAACACCACACGGCCACAGGGATCCAGGGACACCGGGCATCACCTGCCGGGAGCGGAGCCATACCCAGCCCCACGAATACCGGGGCGGTGGGCACCCAGCCCGAACAACCCCCTGGCACCGCACACCCGCACAGGGAGCCGACCTCGAGCCCCACAGGAAGCCTGCCACCCCTAACACCACCCGTCGCATCCGCGCACGGTCAGCGGCCCGCAGCCAGCCAGGCGGCAGCACCCCAGGCCCACCTGGAGCCCCGCCCGCACCATGGCACACCTGACCGGCGGACATCGGGCCCAGCAGACGCGCCGCCCGACAGCCCCCCCAGCAAGGCACACACCGCTACCCTGACCGACACCACCACCGCCCGGCCCTCCGACACCGTGCTGCCCCCAACCCACGACCCCACCGAGGGCCTAGTCCCCCAGGCTCAGGCAACGTCCGGCGCGGAGGACTTACCGGCCAGGACGCACGATGGACAGGCGCCCAAGCGGCACCACGCCCCACCAACCGGGCCAACGGCGCGGCCAGCAGAGCCGTCATCTCCGGGTCGCCCAGACCCCGGCCTGGGCCGTGCCGGACCCGGCACGCAGCACCGCCCCGGCAGGCGCCCCGCAGCCCGCGGGCCTGGGAAAACAACCCGAGCCGCCGCCCGTGGCGGAAGGCCACGACCGAGGGGCAACGCAACCAACGAACGAGGAAGCCGAGCCGCCTGCACTGCCAAACCGAACCGCAGCGCGGGGGGCCCACGGTGAACGCGGAAGAAATGCGGGGGCCCCCGTAACGGACACCAACGCCAACACCAATGGGGGAACCTGGCAGGGGAGCGGACCGGCCAGCAATGCAGAGTGCCGAACCACCAGACATAGCGGCACACGGAGGCGGCGAGGCGTTGACCGCTGACCAGCATGACACGGAACCTGAAGGACCAACGCCGGACACCAATCGTGAGGACAGGCTCCACCCACCATCAGCCACAAATCGCGCGGGCGCCGCCCCCCTGGCGAACCTAGCACGTCGCGCCGACGCAAGCATGCCGGGGGAGGCGCCCCCGCGAGACCCATCGGAAACCCGCGCGGTGTCAGAGACCTGGGAAGCCACACCCGACACACCCCAGCGCGCGGCCAACAGGGAAACGTCACCCAGCGGACACAACCGCGACAACGACTCTTTCGATGCCTTCATGGAGCCCCACACGGTCTCAGCACCGGCGGCGCCACGTGTCCACCCGGAGCCATGACGCGACCATGCGGAGGACACGCCCCTCACGATATCACGCCAGGCACACCCTCAGCGCAATTACACCGCCCTGGGCCAGGTTACCGCTGCGGGTGAGGGGCATGCGACCGCGAGCGGCGCGGCGGACCACACCGCGGACGAGCGCGGCGCCCCAGGAGATGGCGCGCGCGTGGAAGCAGCCACCAACACCGCTAGCGAACCTACCGGCCCGCCGCCGGGGACCGCCCTGCCCTGGGGGCGGGGACACCTGGACTACACACGCTTGGAGGGCGATGCCAACGGCCCCGGCGAACAAGCCGAACAAGCAGCGGCCTGAGACCTGGGGCTATGGATCCCCAGGCTTACCGCAGGGGGGCAGCTTGCCCCGGCAGTCAGCATCCGAGGGCTGCTTACTTTGCGGTCTCGCCACCTCGCGGAGGGAACCCGCACCATGGCAGACATCACCTTTGGCCATCCGACGGGGCACACGCCCCCCGCCACCATGGACAACCCCGGCCAATGGCACTATGTGGCCAACCGGATCATGGCGCATATGGGGGCCTACAGCCCGGATGAAATGAATGGACTCCACTGACAGTGGCACCAGCGCGCCGCCCTGCGCATCCGTGCGACCATGCAGGACCATGATATCTAGGAAATTCCTGGGTCACCGGGCTACCAAGGACACGCCTCAGGCGACCCGCGGCCGCGGTCCCAAGACGTCCCGGAGCCTCCCAGGCAGTCGGCGTGCCGTAACTCCCCGGAACGCCCACGGGGGCCACCACCTGGGATTGGTTCCCCCTCTGGCACATACAGAAGCCCCCTGCGACCGTTCGCCCCGCGGAGGGGCCCGGACAGTCCTCGCACCCCGGGGATGCAAGGCGGCACGCCGGAACAACGCCAAGAGACAAGGAACCCTGCCCAATCCCGTCGCCGCAGCGGCACGCCGCCTCCCGCGGCGCGGCAAGTCGTCTTCCATGAGGGTATGGACAGGGACCACGGGAACCCCTGCGACCCCCACGCCCAGCGGACATCATCTACCGCCGATCCCCGACGCCGGTCCAAGAGGCCCGGCACCGAACGGGCGCACATCCCCACCATTCTCACACCAGTCGAGCGCGAGCGGCGGGCAGCGCTGCACGCGGGCCCCCGCCGGGCGGCGGACGGAGCATCCAGCTCATCCGCCACCTCCCTCCCAGGGTCAGCGGCCGGCCCGCTGGCGGGGGGACCACACGCCACAGACACGCGACCAAAAGAGCCCGCGGCCGACCCAAGGCCTGCGCAAGGAGCGGGGGGACAGCCCCCCCCACACCACCCAAACCGCCAAGCCATGGAGGGCACATCGCAACAACCGGGGCACGACGCGAGCGGCCCAAGGGCGGACGCAGAAATGACAGGGACCTCCGGCCCGCAGGAGTCCGCCGGCCCACTGCCCGCCGCCAGGACCAGCAACAGGAGCCCTCCACGGAGTGCGTGCCTGGGGGACACCCTTGCACCACCTCACGGCGTCCCTCCCCGACTAGCGCCGCGCTGGACCAGTACCGGGTGACCATGCACCCCCCACCTCCCCGGCCGCCGCAGCAAAGGGGCACGGGTCCCTCCGATGACGCGGAACTGAGAGCGCTCTACGGCATCCACGCTTCCACACCCTCGAGCGAGCTGGTGGCAACCCTCCGGGAACACCTCCGTGACGTCAACCCCAACAGGCTCTTCGTCGTGGTCCCCCTGCCACACGCCGCAACAACGGAAATCTTTGTGCGGCAGCTCCAAGCGCTGGTCACCCCCGGGGCACAGGTCTCCGACGACCTTGTTGAAGCGTGGATCTGGTGGGTCAACACCCACCAACCAGCCCAGGGGGGCCTGTGGGTCCCGGACCTGGGTTGGGTACCCACGCTCATAGCACTGCCGACAGACCCCAGGCCTGCGCCCAGCACCGGGGGCCGGGAGCGGGCCGCCCCGCCACCGAGGCCCGAAAACCTCCGTATCGCGCCGTACAAAGGCCTGGCGGCATGGGAAAGCGGGACCGCCCGTGACAGGGGGCGCAACGTCACGAGCCTGGCGGCGCGCTACCTGGAGACGGCTCGGGCAGCGCCCCCGCCGCGCGAACGTGACCCCAGCACCATCGCCATGGTCGTGTTGGAGAATCGCCACTACTACCAAGTGCGGATCATCCCGCACCCGCAGGAAAGCCACCCGAGCTTGGAGGCTGTCGACTCCATCCTCCCGGGGACCACGGCCCTGCGGGACAGCCCCACCCCCCTGCTCCCAGGCCAGCCCCCGGACCGCCTGATGGCCATGGTGTCGGGGACGGCCGGCACTTGGCACCGAGGCCATGCCCTCTACTGCCTCTGGCGGTGGGCGCAGTGCCGCTGACCACACACCAGGGTATGGTCAGCGACGTGCACGTTCTACCTCTACGGCCGGCAGCAGTTGGAAGCCATCCAAAAACGGACCGCAGAGACCCCCACTGCGCCCAACCTGTGCCTCGTCGTCGCGATCCAGCAGATCCGGGCGCTGGCACTGGTCGAGCAACTGCAGCCTTCCATTCGCACTGAGACGAAGGTTCAGGCGGCACACTGGGCCCTTGTGCACGAAATCTTGAGTGCCCTCCGCAGCGCCCTTGTGCGACGCGTGGGTAACCCCCCAGGGCCCTGACCCGCAGCCGGCCACAGGACCTGCAGCGACGACGCACAGCCGCACACGCGCAACGCGAGTCCCGCACCGGCCATGCGCAAGGGAGGAGACGACACGGCGGCCACGGGATCACCTCCTCCCGCCAGAGGACCCGGGGATGGACGTTGCACCAACGGCTGCGGAGTCGGCCATGAACCACGACGACCCAGGGCGAGCCAACCTCGCCCAAAAAGACCCCCTCGTACAACCCAACAACGCGCGGCCGCGCAACACACTCCAGCAAAGCCTGTCGGTCGGGCACACCAGCGGAAAGGACGTCAACCTGCCCGGCACGTGCAACCAACACCCAAAGAGTACAGGCTAGCCTTAGCAGCCCGTGGTGTTGGACACGAACAAAAACCCAACGACCTCCTCCCACATCCCCCGGGCGGGGGCCACGCTTCTCCGACCCCCGGGACCCGCCTGCAAAAGAGAAAGGAGCGGCGCCAAACACGGACCCGTCGTTCCACCTGACCCTCCTCTCCCGCGAACCGGGTCCGCCAAGCCAGCCAAACACGCGGGGCCCACGGCCGGGCCGATGACCACGGGAATGTTATTGAGCACCGCGATCCACCAGATCCGGGCGCTGGCGTCAGGCGAGCAACTGCAGCCCGCCATTCGCACTGAGACGGAGGCCCAGGCGGCACACGCGGCCCTTGTGCACGAAATCTTGAGTGCCCTCCGCAGCGCCCTTCTGCGACGCGTGGGAAACCCCCAAGGGCCCTGAGCCGCAGCCGGCCACAGGAACTGCAGCAATGACGCACCGCCACACACGCGCGACGCGAGTCCCGCACCGGCCATACACAAGGGAGGAGACGACACGGCGGCCGCGGGATCACCTCCTCCCACCAGAGGACCTGGTGATGGACGTCACACCAACGGCTGCGGAACCGGCCATAAATGATGACGACCCCGGGCGAGCCAAACTCGCCCAAAAGGACCCCCTCGTACAACCGAACGACGCGGGGCCGCGCAACACACTCCAGCAACGCCTGTCGGTCGGGCACACCGGCGGGAAAGACGTTAACCTGCCCGGCACATGCAACAGACACCCGAAGAGTAGAGGCTAGCCTTAGCAGCCTGTGGTGTCGAACACGAACAAAAACCCAACGACTTCCTCCTACATCCCCCGGGCGGGGGCCACGCTTCCTGGACCCCCGCAACCTGCCTGCAACCACCTGACCCTCCTCTCCCGCCAGCCAGATCCGCAAGGGGCCGGGCAAAGGGGCCAGCCAAACACGCGGGACCCACGGCCGGTCCGATGACCACGGGAATGTTATGGAACAATCGCCCAGAATGTTACGTTCCAAGGCGAGAATCAAGGGATACGTGCACCGCGGGGACCGGCGCACACCTCATCCGGGAAGGTTAAACCGCTGGGACGCTGGGGGGGATACGGCAAATATATTCTGCGTGAATGGTAGGAGGGACACACTCCCCGTGGAAAGCTAACAGCGTCAAAAAGCGAGAGGGGGGCTGCAACACTGCCCGATATTCCTATCCTCTGAAATGCCACCCGCGGCATGCAAGGGACCACAGGCTCGCCACACGGGGCCACGCCGACGCCGTGTGGTCTACATAGTGAAATCAGCTTCCGTCTAGAGGTTTGGGTACTAGGGTGCTCCCCGAAAGGTCCACAACGCTTTGAAATGTGTGCCGATGTTTGTGTTGGCTGCAGCGCCTTTTCTAAGTGAAATCAGCTTCCGTCTGGAGGCTTAGGTAATAGGGTGCTCCTGGAAAGGTTAAAAACGCATTGAGAATGGTATGGGTCAAAAATGACTGCAATCCAACTTCGTTTCCTTGCTTACATGTGCCTTGGTGTCGTGCATTCAACCAAACTACGTGATTTTTGCGCAAAAATAACTTTTACTTGGTTTTCCCCAGTGAAATCAGGTTCCGTCTAGAGGTTTGGGTACTAGGGTGCTCCCCGAAAGATTAGAAAAGCATTGAGAATGGTATGGGTAAAAAATGATTGCAATGGAACTTCGTTTCCTTGCTTAGATGTGCCTTGGTGTCGTGCATTCATCCAAACTACGTGATTTTTGCGCAAACATCACTTATGCTTGCTTTTTCTAAGTGAAATCAGCTTCCGCCTGGAGGTTTGGCTACTAGGGTGCTCCCCGAAAGGTTAAAAATGCATTGAGAATGGTATGGGTAAATAATGATTGCAAGTTAGAACGATAAAGGCATTAAGTAAAAACACTGGAAAAGTTGTGAAAAAGAAGTAAAATCAGTGCAAGCAGTTAAAAAAGATGGGGTGCCAAGAGGTGCCATCCTGGTTGTGCTATTGCGCAATTTGGCTGTGGGGAACACCTATAAGATAATAATTTATGTCCAAGTCCGCAAGTTAGCAGGAAGTGAAATCAGTGAAAAAGGTTCTGAGAAAACAGTGCAACCAGTCCAAGGAATGAAAAAAGATGGGGTGCCAAGAGGTGCCATCCCGGTTGTGCTAATGCGCAATTTGGCTGTGGGGAACATGTATACGATAATAGTTTATGTCCAAGGTGGCAAGTTAGAAGGAAGTGAAATCAGTGAAAAAAGTTCTGAATAAGAAGTGAAATCAGTTTTGTGACGAAGCGTCAGCTTAAGGATGACGGTGGAAGGACATCGCATTGGAGGTAGAGCTCTTCAGCGACGGGATGATCACCAAAAGGAGGGCCAACCATGGGCATTGCCCGCAAAGGGATATGCTGCCGTAGGTTGAAAAACTCTATATCTGGCAACATTGATGAGTCGGCTTCTTTTGTACGAAGTATTCAGGTCTTTGGACCGATTTGTCGGTCTTGGACAGTTGGCATGGAACTGCATTTTGTGTAAAACAAATCTGCTATGCGTGCATTTCTGCATTTTTGCAATGAAAACCTGTTGAACTGTGAAGATGTCTGCAAAAACTGTACCGATCACAAGCACCAGACCAAAGACTGGTGATGTGGCAGGACCGTCATCTACGAGTGGTGTACCCCGTGATACTGGTCCTCTAGGACAACATGCCGAATCAGGAGGGGCGGAAGAGAATAGAGAAATATATACCGAAGGAGTCCGTCCGAGCGCTGAGGTGCCTGGCTTAACGCGGGCAAACCTCAGGCGTCTCAAAGGCAAGGACCCTGTGGCAGCTGCTTTAGCTTCCATGGTGTCCTCATTGCCCCCATCTGAAACCACGCCTATTACAGGGGTTGAAGTAGTTAATTCCAACGTCAATGCCTGGAGAAGAGCGGCAATGAAAGGAAAAGGGAAAGATGCAGCTTTGGGAACGATGTTCGGAGCTACTTGGGGTGACGAGACCTTCGAGATACCTCACAGCGAAATGGACTGCCCGGCGTCGGCCCAATTGTCAGAATGGGAAGCCGACTGGGTGTCTAAAGAACCTACGTCGTCGGGAGAACCTAAAGAACATGAATACCTGAAGCCTGGCTCCAGTCCGAGGGCAGTTGCACCCCAACCCACGTGCGGGGAACGAGGTTTGCCCCCACGCATGGCAGCCCCTAAGCTGGCCCTCGATGAGACCATGGAGCTACGTTCCCGGGTCCTTGGTGCAGGTGATGAAGACCCTGATCTCAGTGCATTGTCAGCAGTACTGAAGACTAACCTGGGGCTCTCCGATTTGAAGAAGCCACCAAGTAAGAAAAAGTGTATTTCTCTGCGAAAAGGTTACCTTTAGTTGTAATAGAGAGGCCTAAAGGCATAACACATTTTTATCTTAGTATTTGCCGAACCAAAAAGGGGTGATAAGACATTTTGACCTATAAAACGAAGCAATGAACTATGGATGTTGTGTGGACCCCTGACCCCCCAACTGATTGGACTTGTGCACCATTTCCTGGACTGACTGAGGCGCTGACATTAATCTAGAGCCTATACATTTTTCTATATTGCCTCATGAATGCTTACCTATCCTAGTGGTCTGCACCCTAGGGGGCTGGGGCACCTTTTTTTGAGAGGTGCTGGGTTCGATTCCCAGTCAGCCTAGCTAAGTAGGAGGATCCCATGTGACATGGCAGTGACCTCAGCGCCACAAGCCATGCCACCTCAGCACCTATGGGACCCAAAACAAGGAGTGCACATCTCTAGATGGCACTATAAAAGAGAGGATGCCCATGTGGGCAGTTTTCCCATTATTGTAGGATATGTTCTGACTATCTTTTCCTAAGTCTGTAGTTATTGTGAGTTTCCTTTGTTGCTACACTATCTCCTTTGACTGCAGCCCTTCGTGTTGTCCATTTAATCCTGTGGTCCTTTGCTTGCACTGTGGGTAGGTATTTCTGGTAAATTTCATCAAGACATTTGTATTTGGAAAGCCTGAACTACATCAAGAAGCAGCAGGAGCAAGCAGAGGCACAAACAAAGCAATATCATCAAAGCAATCAACAGTGAAAGCTTGTTCTAACCTTCTGGTAGCAGAGGCTTTCAGTTTTTGCATACCTGCAACCCCGTGCAGTACAATGAGTACGTCGAGACTGACTCCACTGCAGGGCGAAGAAATATAATATGGACACCAAGGACAGTGCCGAGACGACAGGGCCCTCCGTGGCATCAGCCAAGCCAGAACCAGCGCCTAAACCTGGTGGTGAACCTGAACCTGAGGAGCCTGTACCTTCAGTACCCTTAAGTGGGCTGGGGGATGATTCCCCCGAGGGCTTGAGAGCTGCCTTCAGTGGGCTATCCGTTGGAGGACCTGAAGGCAAAGAGAAGGAGAAGGCGAAGCAAGCAGTGGACATCAGAGCCGAAGAGGTTAACCCTGGGGATTGACACGGACATTTTGACGAGGTGCCCTTCGAGGACAAACCTGTTGAGAGCGCGCCTCAGATTACCCTGCAGTACCCTCTCCAACAACCACTACACTCCCAGCAACACATCTAGCTACATCCTCACCCACAACCACTCCACCTATGGCTGAATGTCTAGGCTTTACTGGTATGCCTTACGCCACCTATGGTGTGATCCCAGCGGCGACTGTGCCACCTATGGCAACTGCAGTCATTGAACCAGTGGCGTCCAGCTCCACCCCCACCGGTGTTCCTGAGCCTATCCCGCGCCGCTATGAGGATGGCTATCAAAGACCCGCGGCAGCCGTGTACATGACTGGGATACCTGGCTATGCAGCACCCGGGCCTGGCTATACTATGCCAGCACCGTGTTTCACTTCTCTGAGTGGCCTATGTGGCCCTGAGTGTTGTGGTGGAAGGATCAGAGGATCAGGAAGATCCTCAAACAGATCCCTGACACGGTGGGAGATACGAGAGGCTCTTGGAGGAGAAACTTCCGAGATAGTTGGTGCTCTAACTCAAGAAATCTGGGCCAAACTGGAGCCCCTGACCCCTCCCCAAGCGCCACCTACCACTGTGGGAGTTTCACCTCACCGTGTACAAGCCAATCATTTGGTGGCGGGGTTGACCAACACCCTGGGAAGGGTGAGGAGCCGACCCATGCCGACCCCTGCCGTGATACCAAAAAACCCATTCGTACCAAGATCGGCCCAGCCCCCCTCACCTAGGATTTTATGAGGTACCGGAATCCCGTAACTGAGCCGTCCAAAAACTGCCGGGATCGCGATTTACGGCCCGCCGCAACCGAATTTTGCCGAGGTTTTGGTGATTTGTGCCAAATCTGTGCGCATCTATACAGCAATGTGGAGAACTGCACGCGAGCCGAGCTGGACCGGTTGGCGTTGACAGCCCTAAGGGCTATGGTCATTTTGAGCCCTACGGCTCTAGTCACCTGGGTGGAGATCCATCGGATGATGAGCCGCCATCTATGACGTCTGCTTCACTCTCTGAGCACAATGACCCTGAGGACTCCGAGAACCCAAGCGGCAAGAAGAAGAAGAAAAAGAAGAAGACCAAGCGCCATGAGGGACGCAGGTCCCAGGAGGCTAGGGCTATAGCCACCTCGAAGATCGTGGTGAACTAGCCAGAGTTCATGGGGACGGACCTCAGTGAGTTTGCTGAGAACTTTGGCCAGTTCCTGAGGATGACCGGCCAAAACGGTGCTAGTGGGCGAGTGAAGTGCGACCTGCTCCTGCAGTGCTGCAAGACCAAGTACCTGGAGAAGCAGGTCAAGCAGATCGTGACTAAGTCCGCCACCCTCGCTAACATGTTGCTTGCCTTGTAGAGGCAGTACCCTACCTACGAGACCGACTCTCCATCAGGGCCGAGATCCAAAACCTGGCTGTGCTGCCCAACAACCCCAAGCCTGCCAGGACTTCCGAGCTGCTTGCCGACTCTGACCACTGGGTGGGGCGACTGACGCCCGGTTCCTACGGCAGTGAGGAGCTGCTCTTCTGGTTGGTGACCAAGCTCCCACGATAACTGTGGGCTGAATGCCGGGCAACGGCCGAGCGCAAGGCAAGAACCCTCAACTACGAGGACCTGTCTGTGCTACTTCTGGAGCTGGCGTTGGAAAAAGAAAGCGACCAGCAGCTGAACGCCTACCGTCGTGGAGGAGGCGGCTGTGAGAGCCAAGGCCGAGGGTATCACGGACCCCGATCTTAACAGGGGACGACCCCAAAAAATGCTCCTATCATGAGCAATGTCCAGGACCTCTTCTGGTGTGATGCCAGAGATGAGCAGGGATCCCTGCTTCATGTCCCTGACTGCCACCAGCGAGACTGCTTCGTGGTCCAGGGGAAGAAGCAAGAGACCAACAGCGGCGGCAAGGCCAAGCTGCCGGACCACTACAGGTGTACAATCACCTGTGCGTTCTGTGGTAAGAGGAAGCACTACAAGAACGAGTGCTACCACAAGCAACGCCTCTCGGCGAAGCTCAAGACTGAGAACACCAGTGGCAAGGGCAGTGGCACCCTAGGGGCCCGTTTTCACGTAACGTGCAAAAGCCAAGGTTGAGCTCAACTTAGTTAAAAGCATCCTCAATTTAGCTAACCATTCAAAATTGTATGAGGTGGAAAAGAGTTCTTTTCAAATGGCACCCACGTGTTGCATTTTTGTGCTTTCCAGGATTGTAATGCCTAGCCGGGGCCCCAAATGTCTCAAAATCTACTACTCCAGATGGGAAGACCTGGCGCTTACCAAGGAACTTGTGGATTTTTTCGGCAGTAGTCCCCGGGCCAAAAACCTACTTAAACGTGTGGTGAACCGAGTTATCCCCGCTGCTACACTGCTCCATGCCCCGCGTAGGCAGCGCTCCTTCCAAATTTCTCCTCAGCGTGCGATGGAACTAATTTTGGACCTTCAAATTCCAAAGAAAAGGTGTGCCGTGCACCACAGCATGCTATTTCCAAATTGCAACCAAAATTGCATTTCACCCAAAGTTGCATTCCTGTTGAGAATCTCTAACTTGCATCAAATTTGCATTACAACTTGGTAAACTTTGTGGGGGTTCCTCTACCATGTAATGTGGCTGATTGCAACTTTGTTGCAACTTTGTTCCATCTTTGCTATATGCTCTTTTAGGTTTGTTTGTGGTGGTTTGTTAGCTTTGTTTGTGGTGCCTTTTGCGGTGGCTGGGCAAGACAAAGGCACAAGAGGTGCATGTTGCTCAAGTGGTGAATGCAGATGTGGACTCCGACTCTAAATCTGACTGTGATGGGTACGCCTGAACGGCTCTGACTGTGACCGGTAGGCCTGAACGTGTGGTGGCTTTTGTTTGTGGTGCCTTTTGCGTGTGGTGGCTCTTGTTTGTGGTGCCTTTTGCGGTGGCTGGGCAAGACAAAGGCACAAGAGGTGCATGTTGCTCAAGTGGTGAACGCAGATGGGGACTCCGACTCTGACTCTGATTGGTAGTCCCGAACGTGCGGTGGCTTTGGTTTGTGGTGCCTTTTGCGTGTGGTGGCTTTTGTTTGTGGTGCCTTTTGCGTGCATGGCGTGCATGTGTGCATGGCGTTGCGCTCTCCCTCCATGGCGTCCCACGAATACAAAGTTGCACCCAACATTCGGAAACGGAACTGCAACTTTCTGGAGGAGTTGTGCAAATTTGTTTTGGTTTTTTTTTCCTATGTTGCATTCAACTTAGCACCACCAGCCGGAAATTCACACCTCTCTCTCTTACCCATTACTTCATTTGTTTCGTATTACTTCCGCGGTGCTTCGGCGTTGCTTTGTTGCCTCGGCATTGCTTCGGCGTTGCTTGTGCGTTGCTTCGGCGTTGCCTCCGCGTTGCTTCGGCGTTGCCTCGGCATTCGCTCGGCGTTCCTTGGGCTTCCGCGTTGCTTCGGCGGCGTGCGCTGCAACTTCGGTGCAATTTCGGTGCAACTTCGGCTCAACTCTGGCTCAACAATGCGTTCGGCTCAATCAAAACCTCACGGGCAGCTGCTCCGATGCTCATTTGTGTGCTCTTCGGGTTGCTTGTAGTTTGCAAGACCGGGGGCTGTTGGAGGCACTCAACACGTTCCGCTTTTTCAACCATGAACGACATAACAACACCTGTTTCGAGGTTTATTGGACTTAGTCAATCTTGCCGTTCAACTTTCATTCAACATTGCCGTCACTGAGATCCCCATTCCTGAGCGCACGCGGATGCGGAGTAAAGCACGTGGGTGTGTCTCAAAGTTATTTGCCGAGTGGGAAAACTTACGTAACTAGTAAATGGCACGCATTCTCGTTCCTGGGCGTACACCACTGGTGTTCGGTGACAGGGTTGTCCACCATGACTGGGACCAATGACCTATCGGCGGAGGAGCTTAGCAGGCTAAGAAGCTTACTGCGGCAGACTCACACTGGAACAGCCCATGAATGCACTGCGAATGCATTTTTGTTCGGTTTTGGTGATTTTTAATTTTGGTGCTGCAATTTTGATTTACGCGTCGATCGCACCTGCAATTTATAAGGCGTAACGTGCAATTTCGCATCGATTTTGATTGTCGCGTGCAACTTTGTATCTGTACTGTGGCGACTGTGAATGGCGCGCGCGTGGCAGATCTGTCCAGCGCCACATCGCTCCCTTGTGGTACAGCAGATTCAAAAGGAGCAAATTGTCCCCGAAGACGACAACGATGACGATTCCAATATTTCCACCGAGCAGTCCCAGCCCTCCCAGCCCTCTTCTTGCTTCCCCGTTAGTGAGGAGGTTCTAGCAGCGCACCATCCCCACCCCGACACCCCCATCATTGGTCACGGCCGCGCCAAGGCCTTAAGCTACCGCTGGTTGGCGGACATCACCCTTAGGGCATTGTTCCAAAGGATCTTGTATAAGTGGAAAAGGCTCAACGGAAAAAAGACATGAATGGGGCAACAGTTCAACTTCCGTACGATTCCGAGGCCGTGACGGCCTCGAACTTGTCCACGTGGCGGATGCTCAAGCCAAGCACCAAAGTATCACAATGCCAACAAATCTATCCGCCCGGCCAAATGGAGTGGGCCTACATTTTGAGAGCATTCGAGGGGTACAGATTAGGCAAAGTGTGCATGGCCGGTGCGCGCCGTGGTAAAGGGGGACGCGCTCCACAAGCCAAATTCTACTTCTATGACCCGGCTTTGGAGTCGTTTCCGCGGGGACGGTGAAACCAGGACGTTGCCGAGGCCGGGGGGTATGAAAACACGTACCCAAGCATCGAGGCGGTAGGGGGGTGTATGACCACGGGCGCACACTCTTCCCCGAACCCAAGCAACCCCAACCCAAGGAAGAGAAGGAGAAGGACAAGAAGCACAAAGAAGGAAAGGGAGAAGAAGCAAGGGTGAAAGAGGAGGAGATCAATCGAGAGGTTGAGGAACATGTAGTGGCCCAACCAACCTAGTAAAGGAGGCCCTTTGCTGACGAGGTAGTACCACAATTTGCCATTTGGGGTTCCTTGGGGTCACATCGCCTTACTTAGACAATGTTTAGCCAATGTTGAGTGCAGCTTTGTGTAGTGCATGAGTGTGATAACAATGTTGCATGCAACTTTGCTTCAACTTTGCTTCCATTTTAATGTCCAGGACGTAGTGGCGGTCACCAAAAGCGGTGTATGGGCGCTCCCAAGCCAAGCTCGAGAACCCGTGGCATGGGCCCAATGGTCCGCGACCCATTTAAATTCCGTTGTGGGCGCCCTCGTGCAATCCTCCGGCCTCATCAGCCTCACGTTCACCCCGCTTCAAGGCTGACCTCCACAACTTGCCCTACTCCGACACCTCCAAACCTCTCAATTACTCCAACAATTTCCTCAACCACCTCATGCCCAAGGAATGCCTTTCCCCCAAGTCCCGCAACTTCAAGTCCAACCCCAAAGCAACCAAGTCCAACCCCAAACCAACGCACACGCTCAAACCCTCCAAGCGTCGGTAGCCAACGTGGCCGGCCCCACGAAGCGCATCAAGGAGGCCTTGGCATGGATCCAATCCCGGCATAGGGAAAGGCCAAGCCACCCCGAGAAGGAAAATGAGAAGGCCGGGTCCCATGGGGTGGACACAAGGGCCCGACGCCCCGCGGAAGAGGGCGCCGGTGTGGCGGAGACGAAGAAGATGATTGCGGACATGATCGCCCAAGACAAGGGCAACGAGAAGTCAAGGCAAGAAAAGAGGGACAAAAAGGAGGGGGACAAGGAGAAGAGAAGAGCAGAGGAGCAGAAGCGCGCAAAAGGAGCCGAGAAGAAAAAAGAGCAAGAGCGCCAAGACTGAAAGCACCGCACGGAGGAACGCATCGCACACAAGGAGAAGAGCAAGAAAGTATGGGCAACAATACGACGTAGTGCAACTTTCGTTCAATTTTGATGAATTTGCATTGTTGACGATGCATGGCACATCCACATGCCTCAACTTCGATTCAACATCGATGCAACATGGCCGGCACTCTCATCACCTCACTCTCCTCTCCATAGAGGAACCCCACCGAACAAGAAGTGCACACGCAAAAGGCACGAGCGGACGATGGTAACGAAAAGCCGTTGGATGAGATAGTTGAAATAGAAGATGGTCGGGAGGTACACCACGTGTGAGTGGTTGTGGGACACCGAACGACTCGCACATGTAAATATTTCAATGCGATTTCTGTTTTGCCCTAGGAACGGTTTTTTTTTGTTCTTTTAACACATTGCCACATGTTCTTAGGTACCCGGCCGTCGGGAGACGACCGTGCCGGAACGGCGTGAATTTGGGGACATCGAAAGGGGGCTTGCAAGAGAGACTCACGGATGGCCACCCAAAAGCAAAGTCCGATGGGTCTTGTCAAAGACAAGCTTGGAGTGCGGTGCGAACGGGAGCGACGAATGGGGACGCGAGGGGCCTGGGTGTGTACAACCGGTGGTTGGCGTGGTGACCGGGAAGACGGGGAAAAAAGTTTCAATTGACACACCCTCTCAATGGGAGGGATCTTCAGAGGCTTGTAAGCTCGAAATCGATCGCACTGTGTGTGCACTCTACACTTTCCTTACCGCGGTGAGGGAGGAATGGCTTTGGTGGGATTGCCAATGGTGTGACTCAACACGAACCCAGGAAGACTCACCCCCCTCCCCACTCCGCAGAGAGAGGTCCGTTGCCTTTGAATCTCCATAACCGGGCTCCGTTGGAGTTAAGGTTGTTAATTTCCAATTATAAACCTATTGTGTGCTCCTTTGCAGAAAACCAAAGTTGAGCCAATGTTGCATCAAAGTTGCAATGCTCAGCATTGTTGAGCCAACGTTGCACTCAAGGTTGCCAATGTTGTACCAAAGTTGAGGTCATATACGCCAACGTTGCAGTCACCTGTCCCAATGTTGAGGCCCAGTGCCTGCTGGGATGCTGCTGGGATGGGATTGCCATGGTGCTGGGTGGTGTTGAACCTTTGAAACGGCAATGACGGGAGGTAGAGAAAAGTGTCTTCATAGTGTCCTCAACCTATCACCGGTGGAAAGGGTAAAAAAAGTAGATTCTCAAACACCAATAAAAACCAAAATTGCGCCAAAATTGCGCTTGGAAAAAATACAATTTTTTTCCGGTTTTGGGTACTCAACTTTGACGTTTATGTTGGAACCGGCCCCTAGGGCAAGGGAAACGCCAACAAAGACAGTGGCGGAGGCAAGTCCAAGGGCAATGGCAAAGGCAAAGGGGGCAAAGGCAAAGGTGGACGAGGAGGCTCTGACCGCAAGCCAGACAAGGACAAGAACGCGGACCAGTCGGGAGGGAACCCAAATACTACGCCAGGGGGGAACTCTGAGCCCTCTGGTGGGCAATTAAGCACGGGTCCTACGACCCGTTCCCAGACGCAATCCCAACAAGAACAAGGGTGCCAACGATAATGGGGACGAGTCTAATGCCCGCAAACACCCCCGTTCCATGCGCATGGCGCGGAAACTTCAGAAGAAGGGGTTTGAAGTGACCTGCCCCGCGGAGTTCTGACAGACATGCTCCGGGGGACCTACAGATCTGGTGTTCTGGGTACGTATCCGTCTTGGGGACCGTGAATACCTGGGGGTACTGGATACTGGGGCCACTATATCTATTGTGGCCAAGAAAAGTTTACCTAGTTGGGACCTGAAGAACATCATGCCTACCGCAGCAATCCGCATGGGAGAGGGGCATGTGGTGCACAGTTGTGGGGACTGTGAGGTGGAAGTGCCTATGGGACCTAGAAGCATTGCCCACCGATTCTACGTGATGGACACCGAAGCGTTTGACTTTGTACTGGGTACTGACTTCTTCGTCGAGCACTCCGAGATTCTATCCCTCACCCTGCAAGCACCTTACTTCCTCCAAGTGGACCATTGTGATGGATGGGAATCTGTACCTCTGGAGCAGTCTGAGCACACGTCTAGCTACCTGAGGGTATGCAAGAAGGTTCCCTCAACCATGATGGTCGCCTCCAAAACTGAGGACTATCAGCTGCTTGGGGATGTCTTGGACCAAGGTCTAAAGGAGTTGAGATACTCCCGGGAGGACCTGAGCGTGGAGCTATTCGCCAGGGACGGGCAACATGATGTCTTTGACGCCACAGGTCTTGTCATCTCTGATGGCCGCCTTCGTAATCGGGGCCAGTTTATCCTTCACAGGTCTCTGCCATCTCCAGCCATCTTGAAAACCCAAATATTGAATTTTTTCCTGCATAAACTTGCATTTTTCCAACTTCACGCGGGTGTTGCATTCCTCAGAAGTGCGCAGAAATTCTTCCACCAAGCGTACGTGATCATCAGCGTCATGGGTCCCCAATAAGACATTGTTTATGTAAACTTCAATGACTGCTCTCTTTTTCAGCAGTGCTTGCACCGTCAGTTTCAGCTCCATACGGGCGACTACCTGGTTCACGAGCTCCTCGAAAGTTGCCAGAGCGTCTGGGTAGAGATATATCTAAGTGGGGCAGAAGTTCGGACCGTTGGCCGCATTTGTGAATGTTTTTGGCCCTGGTGGCCATGTCTCAAAAGAAGTTGCCGGAGCGTTAGTCAACCCAAACGGCATGACTTTTAATTTCAAAAATTGGCCATTTGGTGCAATAAAAGCTGACAGATCCTGCGCTCTCTTTGTTAACTCCACTTCCCAGAAACCACTGCCCTTACCAATTTGAATTTGTAACCGCAATGAGCGGCTCTTTGCAGCGCTTATTCCAAACACACGCGACACGAGCCCCACAGCGGCCACCTGCTGATGGGGAGACAACGCGGGACCCCTGGGACCGCCCCACCTCACCAGAGACCCCGACGGTGGGCATCAAGCCAGCGGCTAAGGGACCAGCCATAAACCGCAACGACCACGGGCAGGCCGACCTTACCCGGGAGAGCCCCCCGCACAACCCCACGACGCACGACCGCGCAACACACTCCGCCGACGCCTGTCGATCAGACGCGCCGGCGCGATTGGCACCTGGCTGCTGGACTTATGCAGCCGGCACCCAACAAATGCGGGCCAGCCTTGGCAGCCCTATCAAGCACGAACACTAACCCGAGGTCCCCACCGAAACCCAACGAATTCCTCGCACCGTCCCGGGCAAGGGCCACGCTCCCCGAGCCCCCACCATCCATCAGCGACAAGGAAAGGGACGGGGGCCCCGACACGGACCTGTCATTCCGCCTGACCTTCCTCTCCCAAAAGCCGGGCATGAGGTGGACCGGACCAAGGAAGCAGCCCAACACGCAGGACCCACTGGCCCACCGATGACCACAGGAATGTTACGTCGAGCCCAGCCCGCCGTGTCATGCGGGATCCCCCGGCGTCGGAACACGTAATCGAGAATGTTCTTTCCAACGGCAGGGGATCAAGGGATGCATGCGCCAACAGAGCCGACACACATATCGTCCCAGAAAGTTAAACACCAAGGCACCAGGTCACAGGGCACCCACAGCGGCACCACAGGGCACCCACAGCTTCAGCACATGTTACCTGCGAGAATGTTGCGAGGGAGACTTTCCCCGCAGCCCCGAAACCTGTGAGCATCAAGGAGCGTGAAGGGGGCCTCGACACTGACCTATATTCCTTTATTTTCTTCCTGACCCCCTTCCCAGGACAAGAAGTGGGCCAAGGGCTCAACACACGGGACCCAGGAGCCTGCCGGCTCCTGCTGGCGAACACAGGAATGTTACGCCGAGCCCGGCCCGTCGCGCCGTACGGGACACCCTGACACCAGAGCACACCAGCCCTGAAAACCGCCGGCACGCATGACGCCCCAGAAAATCATACACCAGGACACCGGGCCGTGGGTCCCCCATGGCAGCGCGCACAGGGTCCCGGCGTCAGGGCACACAACCCGCGTGCATGTCCCAGGGCAGGGGGTTGAAGGTCATCGAACACCAGGGCACCGGATCACAGAAAACCTGTGGCAGCGACGACGACAGGGGGCCCAGAGAACCGCCACCAAGCCAGGTCACCCTAACCTCCGGTAACCGGACTGAGGCACCGACGCACACACAACCGGAGCCGCGCGGCTCGGCAGAACACGGCACGCGGCGGGCCCGGCAGAACACGTGTCGAGCCAAGGCAAATGGCCGGCGGACACAAGCACGAGCACCGCACCACCGAGCAGGCACAGCACCCCGGGGCTCCCATGATGAACACAGGGGTGCACTGAGGAGGACCGAAGGGGCCTTGCCACCGACGGGGGTGTACATATGATCGGCACAAGCGAAGCTGAAAGGGCAGCCGAAGGGCACTGCGATGTACCAGATGATGGGTTGTGTGTGTAACGCTGCCTCCAGGGCGGGACAGGGCATGTCGTACCGAATTTCAAAACTTTTCCCAACGGTCGTACCAATTATCAACAATTTTCTCCTGCCGAGGACACGCCCCACCATGAGGGGGCGATGCACCGCCAAAGCGTGCCATGCCGGCCCAACGCAACTGGAACAACCCATACCGACCTACAGGGCCACCACGGCCCAACGCATCCGACAACAGGACGGGCCGGCCATTAGGCGGCGAAGCGACGGCCAACCCAACAAAATGCTGGCAACAACACAACAACCTCACACGCGGACACGCCGCAACCGGGCGAACCACGACAAAACACGCCCGACGGGGAAAACATGATGTAGGGGACAGCGTACAGCAACCAAACCCGGCCGGCCAGGCCCATGCGGGCCACCGCACAACCCCGGACGAGCCGACCACTGGCAGCCACGACTACGGCGAACCAACACAACGCGCCAGGCACGCCCCGGTTGCACCACAAGCGCCACATCGGACAAGCCGGTGACAATAAACCTCCGAACTAACCTGGAAGACAGCCAAGACAACATCCGGCTACACCAGCGCGGGCTGCAGGGCAATCAACCCCACGACGCACAAGCCGACCATAAGGCGGCTGACACAACCGGGTACCAACCAAACTGCTGCATAAGAAACGACCTGACAATAAACAGACCGCACGCAAGCCGGCCAACACCAAACCAGCCAGGCATGCAAGGGTGGAAACGGGAACGGCATCCTATGGCTTAGCCCACGCAAACTGCAATTCCTTTTTTTTCACCTAAGCACCTAGATTTTGTCAACGAAAAAAATAGTTTTTTTTGTTATCTTCAAAATACTGTTTTTCAAACCCTCCCAAAAAAAGCATTCCGCATCAGTCTTGCCCATTCTTTGCTGTTTTTAGGGGGGTCAAATAACCATTCTCTAGTCAAAAATCAGAATGTTCACCGGTCATGTTCCCTGAAAAAAGTTTTGTTCGCTAATTTGAGGATTACCAATTTTTGGATCGTCTGGAAAACTATTAAAGATGGGCGCTGTTCACACATCCTGTACATGTCCACCTGAAGAAATACTTATTATGGGAGGCTGAGTGCTCAAGGCCTTGCGCACTAGGACAGCTGGAGTGAGATTTACAGGCTTTTTTGAGATCACTTTTTGACATCAGAAGACGCATGAAGCAAGGATGGAGCAAAAGCAAAACTGCAAGACTGAATATGGGTTAAAGACTTGCACAGCGGAACACTCAGTGCACGAGGGCTCGCGCACTCAACATGCTAGAAGCATGGGTACCCCTGACTACTTGCATTCTGCCCATAGCCTCCAAAAGGCTTTTTGGAGATTCCTCCCTTTTGGAATCCTATGAAAACAGGGAGCTCAAGAGCAGCGATTAGACTATCCTCCTCTCGAGCACTTGCCTCATACGTCCTGTCACGTAGCGCTTCTGACAAACTGTTGTACAGCCCCAAAAGATCGGAGGCTGGGTACCTCATTTGTAGGTAAACTAACTGAAAGTCGTGCGTTTGGCAAGGACTGAGGGCAACCCGCCTTTTGAAATCTATTACACCCTACTTAGTGCATGGCGTGTACAAAACGTCCATTGATTGACCACTCTTGCTGCTGACATGACCCGAATGGTACACCATGAGGCACCCATGAAGACATCAGAGGCTCATTTGGCATGGAATACTGTTTATTCAGGACCATTGGGAAATACACATTCTGCATAATTGAGTGCGCGAGGCCTCGCACACTCAACATGCCAAAAAAAACGTTTTTTTATACCTTTGACTACTTGCATTCTCCTGATAGCCTAAAAAATATATTTGAGATTCCTCCGTTTTTTAACACTCAGTTTTCAGGTGGAAACACGCGGAAACTGCGCGTCTTTTTTTTGCACACAAATGCCGCCCTTGAGGTGAAAAACAGGGTGCAGTTTGCGTGGGCTAAGTACGGGTTGGCGACACCATGATGGTCATGGCATCCAAGGCGGAGTTGGATCCACCACGGGATGCCCGAGTTCGGGTTTTGATGGAAGAGACTTTGGAGGAATGTCTCATGGCGCCCATTGAGTACGTGGAGTCAGTGCACATGGAGGATTGGTCGGAGGATTATGCCGCCTCGTAGCACTGGAACAGGTATTGGAACCCCGTGAGTGCCCCCTCGGACGATGAGTGGCCCGAAAGCTTCACAGAGGACGGGGACAAGCTCTCCCTCAATGACAAGCTATTGGTGCTGAAAAGCTGGGTCGAGGCGCTCATTGACCATTGCCACAACGCCCAACTTATGCATCCGGGCGGCGACAAGATGCAACGAGATCTCCAATGGAGGTTTGAGTTCCCACCGGGATACTACGCCATCTTAAATCGTTATTGCAACGATTGTGCCGTGTGTACGGCCACCAAACGCCCGGACCACTCCACAGCAGGGGACCCCGGTTTATGCAGCGATCCCCGAGGCACCGATGCGCTCCATTGCCATAGACGTGTTTGCCATGCCCGAGGTCACGCTTGAGGGGGAAAAATATGATTGTATTATTTCCGCCGTGGACCGACATAGCGGGTATATCGTGGCGGTTCCGGGTAAGAAGTCCAAGAAGAATGACGAGAAAGACAAGCATGGAGTGGGTCTCGAAGCCAAGACCATCGCGCAAGCCATGATTCGGCATTATGTGACCATCTTTGACGTCCCCGCTGTCATATGCAGCGACCGGGCGAGTCAATTTGTGGGCTCCTGGTTCAAGAGCATGTGCAAGCACATGGGTATTCGACATGCCAAGACCGTAGTGTATCATACCCGGTCAAACGGCCCCGCGGAGGTCGCTGGGAGGCGAATGTTCGAGAAGATCCGCCAATTGCACATCGAGGAGCCAGAAGGAATTGGTTTCACTCTCTTTGGAGGGTTTTACAAGCCTTCCATGACTTACCGGGGCCTACGAGCTTGTCTCCGCACCGCATTTTTTTTTTACGGGATCGAGTGTCTCGAACTCTCCCGTGGATGAACCATGGCAAGGTTGCTCGGGATGCGGAAGCCACGATGAGGGAAGCGGATGCCACAGCGGCCAAGGTGTGCAGGTCCTTGCATGATGAGCATGAGCGGAGGGCCAGGTACTTCAAGGCAGGCAAGATCCACAAATACTCCCTCAATGACACCGTTTGGGTGGAGCGCCATCACAAGGACCTGCTAACCCGCCATCGCCAACAATCGTGGTATATCCCAGGGGTCATCGTGCGCAAGATCGGGCAAGACGTGTATGCCGTCCTCTCAACCTGCAGTACGTTAAACTACATCATGTCACACTCCCACTTCCCTTTGTCCTCCTCGATCAACCCTTTTCCTTTTTGGTACTACTTGATTTGGTCCTCACTCAACCAATCTTAACTTGCTCCACTCTTCGTTTGGTGCAAAGGACACGTCGACATCCTGGGGAACGAAATCGCTGACTCTATCGCCAACTGGATTCCTCACAACCAATACCAACACCCCAGCAACTACCTCCCATCAGCCACTTCCCCCATCCTTACCATCGGTTTCAGCATACTTCCCGGGAAAATTTCCTACAAAAGCTTGACCACTCAACTCCCTCAACACCATCATAACAACATCCATCTCTCACTCAGCAATGACTACTTTCTACACCCTTCATGGTTCTCCGTGTTCTCATTTAAATGAGTGAACGGCCTTTTCTCTTGTAAAGGATACAAACCTCACTTCATCCTCAATGATTTTAAATGCCCGATGTGCTCCCTAATTCACCCTTTGGACCCCCTGTCAACTCTCTCATACTGCAGCTCCACAATTCTCCTCCGCGAACTCTTCAACAACACATGGCCACTACCATTCCGCCACACTGTAATAAACTGGATCCCCACTGCTCCTAGGGGAGAAACCCGCAATTATTTCAAAACCCTTGTCCTCAACTCTCTCAGCAACCTTCTCCAAACCCCACACAGAAACACCACTTATGCTCACCATATAAACTCACTCACCAAAGCCCTCCAACATCGTCGCAAACCCCTTTCCAGGGCCTTGGAGTCAAACAGAGACTGGTTCATTACAAACCCTCTAAACCTTGATCACCTCGAGCCTCACGCCCCTGACAACCCATGGTTTACACCAATGTCTGACCTCAGCACCTCCTCCAGCGCTCCAACAAAACTTACCTATCCTAAAAAACAACCACACAGCAAACCCACCAACAAACACCCCTACCAAACTCGCTCCTCTCACAAAACAAAACCTTTATCAAAATTCCACCACTTGAGCCTCAGACCCCAAAATCTCCCTAACACAACATCCCCTCCCTCAACTTCATCCCCATCCTCGAATTCCACCACCTCCCGCTACAACCTCCCAAAGCTTCTCTACTCTGCTCCAAAAAGACGCCGGCTGAACCCCCCCCCCCAACTGAAAGATGCATGAAAGCCCTCTCCCTCCAAAAACCTTAAATCCCCTCTGCCCCCCATTTTCCCCTTTTCCACAGTTCCTCCCCCCCCCCTCACGTTCGCCAATTCAGTTCTCTTTCTTTTCGTGGGGCCAGCATACCCGCCTCTGCTTGGTTTTTACGTCTGCTTATATGTTAACTCTGTCTACCTGGGATGACCCATCTGTCACAGAGCTCAGGTTCTTTTCCAGCTTACAGACCACTGGATTTTCTGACGATCCGGCCCTTATTTATTTTCTATTATTTTGTATTTCTGCAGATGACCCTGCTTCCCAATTTGAAGCCCTTTTACCCTGTTTATATGTCTGCTTATCTGTGGACTCTGTCTTTCTGGGATGATCCATCTGTCAAAGAGCTCAGGTTCGTTTTCAGTCTTACAGACCACTGCATTTTTCTGACGATCCAGAAGTGTTACTCCAACAGGACTCTGGTCATGCCCTATCTCTTTTAGTTTCATCACGCTTTTCAAACTGCTTCCCCTCCTGGTGGTTAGCCCAGCAATATTTGATTGCCATTTGTCACTCTCCCTTGGCTTTTGGTGCCTCAATTGGCAGTGCTTTGCACCCAGGGAATTTTACATTCGCATGATCTATTTGTACGGGTTCCATTCCCGCGGCTGTCCTTCGAGGAACCTCGCATTGTGAGCAGTTTGTGATGATGTTTTGGGCGGGAAACCGCCATGTCTCAAAAAAGACGTGTATGCCGTCCAGGTGGGAGACAACAAAATCCTGGATCGGGACCATACACAACTCCGACCACGGGTGCCGGATCCCAGCAGGCGAGCGGTGACGTTTGAGTTCACGGCGGGAGACTTGGATTCCGACGATGACGGTGAGGAGGATTACTACACCGCGGAGCGAATCCTAACCGACGAACCGGACCCCGCCACGCCGGGGGGAAGGCTATACAAGGTTCGTTGGAACGGATTTGCCGCTTTGCGAGACTCGTGGGGGCCCCCGAGCAGTTTTGTGCCGAGGTATACCACGGTGTGGCTGGACTACCTCAGGAAAAAGGCAATTAGTCTAGATGTCAAGGATGTCTTGCTGCATTTGATCATGCACGAATGGGATTGAGTGCCTCTCCCTTCACCCTTGACGCGATTGTTTATTTTTGCTTAATTTGCCGCATGGATGCACATACCATGACTCAATACCTCTCAAGTACCCCCCAGCCCAATTTCCTTGACATGAGACGGGCATATGGAACCAAGACCAGTCTTGGATTGTGTTTATATTTTTTTTGTGTGCACAATCGGTCGCCGCTTGCTCAGGAGATTCCTACGAATCAAGAATTGTCAATACCCACTCATCTTCGTTATTCTTTTGGTGGAGCCTTAGGTAAGTGCATCAGCGGGAGCGACACCCCCGCTATATGGGATCGTTCGTGGATTTCTGGGTTGGAATTCCAGGGCCTACGGGGGATATGAAGTTTATATTTTTTTGTTTGGATCTCCCCATCCACTTTGCTTTGTTGCTTTGTTTTTGCTATTTTTCTGAGCGATTGCACCTATTTGGAGGCTGCCGGACACAATGGGGACCACCGTTTGTGCTAAATCCCTCCCGAACTACTGCTTCTTTTTTTAGCACGCCACGTTCTTTTGTTAGAACACTTGCGCTATTTTTAGAACTCCATCGTACCGGCCCCGTTTCGCGTTCCGTCTGAAGCCGCAGCGTCCGGGTAGCTGTGACTGTCGCATTCGTGAGGTCGGTTTCCCTCCAGGGTCCCTCAGTTTGGAGCTCTGAATTTTTTGCCTGCCCTATCTTTAGTAACAAATGTTCTTATTTTTAGTAGAAAATTGTCTTCTCGCTTCTCCGCATTTTGGGAACCTTGGGACCATCCGATCAGATCCACGACCATTTATTCGCGAGCCGGACGCGATGGCGACGTCCGTTCGAGGTCATCTTGCACCTGGAGTCCGATGACTCCGACAAGTGTTGGAAAAAAAACTTTTTCTCTGCATTGTTTGGGTCTACACTTGTCATGATGCATGATGACCCCCCCCCCCAAACGCCAATGTTTCCCGGAGGTGGTCATTTACTCTCATGTCTCCTGGTGGGTGTGCGGGTCATGTGAGGGGTTCATGCTGTGCATGTGAAGCTTCATACATCTGTTTGTGGTCTTTTTTTGTAGACCGGTCGACGACGTTGCCTTTGTCTATCTTTGATCTGCCGAGCCTATGCTTTTAGGTTTAGTGGTGACAGGAGGGAATTCACTCTGCTGAGTTCTTTCATTCCTCCCCCCTATTACTTGGGTGGGTGGCCACCTATGTGGTACCCTCCGGCAATGCGGGGAGAGCCTAGGGATCCTCCCGTCCTCTTTTTGTCTTTCCGAGCAGGTGACAATGCTCTGGGAAGGGGGGTGAAGCCGGTTCGGATCCTAATTGACTGCAGTGTTCTATTTTTGAGCGATTTCCGCGATTTCAGCGATTTCGGATATAATTTCAGGAGGATTCTGAAATTACATTATTTATAAACCACAGGATGGAGGATTTAACATTTCTTGTTCGGACCAGGCCTGCTGTGTGTGCGCCGCCCTTCTTGTGTTCCTGTTGGCGTGCGCGTGCTCTGTGTTCCTCAATGCGGGCCGATCGTCTGAACATTCTTCCGAACGGCTGCTAATAGTGTTAGATCTATCATGTGGAAATTGGAATCACTTATCCAACCGGAGGAAGACTATGTGACAGCCATAGTACGTACCTTGATCGCTTCTGTGGGCAGTGTTGAGGGAGTACCTCCGGGGAAACCAAGACCGTCCTTATCTCTGCTATGGGGGTATTAGTAGTCACGGCAAAACCTACCAGTCACATGGAGTGTCTTCTGAAGGGGACGAGAGTTGAGACCAAGGGAAACATAGGTAGGCGCACCAGAAGGGAAGAAAGTAGGTCGGTCGTCGCTCCGCAATGCAAAGCAATTTCTCATTCTTTGACTTATCATTTGTTTGCTTTGTATATGTCATGACAACTTGATCTCCCATGGAATCAAAGAGGGTCAACCTTTGGTGACTGTGTGTGTTGAACATGTGGTGTGCACGTGCAATGGGTGAACATGCTAAAGGGGGAGAATTGCACTTATGCCCTGGTTGTTAACCTCTCGTTTGCTGTCTTACTCCGGTGACCTTCGGTGAATTCATGGCATTGGTTGAACACTTCGGTGAATTCATATCATTGGTCGAACACGGTTGGTGATCCACTATCCCTCCTTTGTACACATGAAGTATGTCATGGCATGAGGATAGCTCATTTGATTTGGCAATTGGGTGTGGAGATAATCCTCAATCTATGTCGGTGATTCTCACTTCAAGGGCATGCATGCCTTCATGGGTCATGGCTAGGCGAAAGTCTCTCTCCATATGCATGCTCCCATGGGTCATGGCTAGGCTATGCGCTCGGGATTGCGTTTTGGTGAGGTCAGGTTCTCCCTCCTGGGCCATGGATTGGTTAGGTCATCTCTCTTCGGCCATGTATTGGTTAAGCTCTCTCTCCTGGGCAAGGATGGGTGAGGGTCTCTCTCTCAGGGCATGGACTGGGGCGGGACCATCTCTCTCAAGTCCTGGATTTGGGCGGGACCATCTCTCTTGGAGGCGGGACAATGTCTCCTTGGGATAGGACAGTCTCACCATGTGTCAGTTGTGCTCTCTTTCGACCCAGAATATCTCTCCATGCGGTCTCTCTGCGGGCAGGGTCCAGGTCTCTTCATGTGACCCGGGGCATCTTCTTATCCAAGCACTCTTACCCAACCTCTCTCCAAGCAGCATGCATTGAATTGATTCGGTGTCACACCAACATGCAATTAGGCAATATTGGTTTCACATGTCCATGTGTGGATGGTTTCCAATGCACATGACGATTGTGGTTGCCTATGCCATCGGGTCCCAAGCAATTAGGCACCAAGTGGTGGGACCGAGTGGCATGTCCAAGCATGTGAGGGCATGAGACGTGTGTCGTGTTTTGGCTTTACATTTTGTTTGTGCCTTTGGTTCGCGATACTCTAACGGCAGGAGCCCAGCAATTGGTATGCAGCATACACTAAACAGGTGAGGTTTGGTGGGCTGGCCCTTCTTGATGTCTTGTTCGCGAGCAGCAAGTAAACCCGCCAAGTCCATTCACTTGCTGGCCATTGTGTATGTTGTTGCTAAGTGATAGGCACCCGGCATCCGGTGTGAAGTACCGAGGCATTGCCAGCATGATGATATATGGACTGTGTCACACACGCCAAGTGTCTGGTATTGCCATGAGGTCACTCTCCTGACTCATATTTGGTGATCCTCATTGCAAGCTCTTTACTTGTGATCATTGGTGATTCATGAGTGTGGACAGGTCATGTTTGTGGCCATGCCGTACTTTGTGTTCATGGAGGCCATGATGTCACACTTGATCCACGGTGGGACATTCCTCATATTTGGAGCTCATGTTTCCCAATCCCAATTTTTGCCCTCTTGTAGGCAAGGGTGAGGATGGGCCATGTGGACCACGCTTATGTTGAATCCGATGATGCCATGGTGTGGTGTATCATTTCTTTGTGTTCCGCCATGTGCCATATGGACCTCATTGATGTCATTTTGTCGCGCATGACCCCGTGAATCAATGTCATTTTCCTTAATGTGGTGAATCGAGGTTGTTAGCATGGCGTCATATGTCCGTAGTTCGAATGTGCATGGTACATAAAATCGATTCTTGGAGTAGGGATGCAACATCGTCTTCGATAATCGCATACTCTATTCCACTTCACTTATACTTCTGTTTCTTCCTCTCCCTTTGCCCGACATTGTCTCATTTGTTCCCTTCCTCATGATCATGTCCATGTATTGATGAGGTCACACTCAACTCCATTTGGTGATCAATTATTTGGACTGCACTGGTCAAGTTCACTCGATACTATTCATCAAGTGATTGGTTTTTACTGCAAGAGTTGCAGAGGGTGTACCTATGGGATTTGTTTGGATTTTGTGACCAGGGGTTACCAAGGGTACTTGCAGCAATTTTGGACAACTTCCGATTTGGTGAAACATGGAAGCAATGTTGAGGTCAAGGACGATGGGAGTCACGGGAAAGAGGGTGGAGAAAACGGGTATAGGCAGTAGAGCTCGCACTATGGCAGGGGCTGGTCCTACGGACCTTCTTTACCATAGCGATTTCAGGATCACCATGTGCCACAACCCCTTGCATTGCCCTTCTTTCCCTAGCTCCCTCTCCATCTCCCTTCTGCCTTTGTCACCCTTCTTGAGCAGCGGGATGTCCTGATCCCTTACCAACAGCCCTTCCATCCCCCTAAGCCGCTCACATTGCATGAAGTGCGCGTACGTTTCCAGCTCGCGGCCACAGTTGCATGGCATGCACTCCTCCGGGAGTTCCATATCCCTATGCCTGTACCACTTCATGATAGTCTCCCGCACTGGCACCTGACCCGTGACTGCCTGCAGCCGCCTGGCTTGCAGTCTTTTGGGCAGTATTTCCGGCCTCAGCACATTGGGGAAGTGGACCCGCTGTCCCACCTTGCCTTCCAAGTACCCGCTCAGCTCTACCACTTCCGGCCTCCCTCGCACCTGAGCCAGCATGTGCACTGGCTGCGGGTAAACTCGCAGCTCTCGTCTGCCCCTGTCCTCCTCCACCACCCATCGGGCTCTCTCCTCGTCCCCCACCCTCGGTGGTATATGTATCAAGCAGGGTTGGAAAAGACGGCGTATATATACGCGTAACGTATATATACGCGTACTGTATCGCGAGAATACAATACAGTACGCGTCTTGTTCCTAGACTAGCATCTGGCGCCAGTCGCGGGCGCCGCTGAGCAAACAAACATGGCCAAGGATTAACAGCGCAAATGTGAGGCACTTTATAGAATTTGCAATGATTTTAATTTGAATTTCGTTTCATTAACATTGGTGGTTGAATTTTTCTGCCTGTCTTGCGTTTGCAGGGCGACACAAGAAGCAAGTGAAGAAGAAGGAGAAGAAGAACAAGAGGGAAGAATATGAAGAGAGAAAGAACAGAAGAAAGAAGCGGAAGAGGCGAAGGAGATCAAAGAGACGTTAAGAAGAAGACAGAAGAAGCTCGAGAAGCTGCACCAGCGAAGAAGACTGCGGAGTGAAGACAAAGAAGACGAAGAAGGAGCACAAAAGGAAGAAGGTGCTGTCAGTGTCACTTGAGTGTTCGCGCGTGCTGTGAGTGTCATTTGAGTGTTCGCGCATGCTGTGAGTGTCATTTGAGTGCCGGCGCGTGCTGTGAGTGTCATTTGAGTGTCGGCGCGTGCTGTGAGTGTCCTTTGAGTGTTCGCGCATGCCGTGAGTGTCATTTGAGTGTCGGCGCGTGCTGTGAGTGTCCTTTGAGTGCCGGCGCGTGCTGTGAGTGTCATTTGAGTGTCGGCGCGTGCTGTGAGTGTCATTTGAGTGCCGGCGCGTGCTGTGAGTGTTATTTGAGTGTCGGCGCGTGCTGTGAGTGTCGTTTGAGTGTTCGTCGCGCTCGCTTCTGTTGTCTCGACAGTTTTGAGTGAGCCTTCGTTGTCCTTTATATGACCCTTTATGGTGGACTCAGTCAGTTTGCTGCTGCATCTCAGTGATGTCATTTGAATCTCAAAATTTCACTTCTGCACAGAGGCTTCAAGTGACGCCAGGGACCTGTTATGTGTGCTGCAGCAGCTGTACAGATACATGCGCTTGCTTTATTTTTTGCTGGTTGCTCGCTTTTTGCCATTTGCCATTTTTTGGCCATTTGCTGGTCAGCCTGGGGACAGGTGCCTTTGTGAGGCTGGAATTCCTGGGGCCTTGATCTCGAACGCGATGGTTTTCAAAAATATCTGAATTATTCTTTTTTCAAAAGAAACACAATGGTTTTTAAAAAAATCCGAAACATTATTTTGTCAACAAAAAACATTGTGAGTCTACTTTTTTTGAAAAAGCACTAGGAAGGGGCATAATAGAAGCAAGTAAACCATTAGAAGCAAACCGAAACAACATGAACAAGGAAAAAATTAACAAACCATGTTCGTTTATTTTCATCGTTCGGTCGTTTGTTCATTAATTTTCCAAAAAAAATTAACTAGCAATTGCACGTTGTACACTAAAACAAAATAGCTGCAAGTTCTAGGAACATAACTTTTGTGACCAAACAGTACTTTGTTAGGAAACGATACGATACGTTACATTACAGTACTGTATCGGAACGATACGATACATTACACGTACTGTATTGTACCAACCCTGGTATCAAGTAGAGGTGCTCCCTTCTCTCCGGCACCCTCCAATCCGGTTCCTGCTCCTTGTCGTCTGCTTTTGCCGCTCCATCCGCCTCACAATTCCCTACTCCGCTCGATGCGACTCCTGCTTGACTAGGTGTAGTGACGTGTTACCGTGGAGGGCCTGGCCACGGGACGCTACGGCGGACACGCACAAGCAAGCAGGCAGGCAAAGCACTGCGCTCACAAGGGCATCCTCATGCTCGTGTCACGTGACAAAGCGTTTCAGGATCCTTGCCACTCTGAAACAAGGGAACAAAAGTATGTACAGCAACACATCAGGATATGTACACATGGGGTTAAGACTGGACTGGGGTAAGTGCATCACAGGACAATAGACACTCAGTCCCAACTCATATCCCAATTCCAGGTCCCACCCTCTCAGTGGCTGGCAGGGGCGGGGGCTCAAACACAACCCATGCCCTGCTCAGTCCGGATCCTGAGACCCTGCCAATGGGGGAGGGTGTGCCGCCCAGCCACAGGCGAGTTCCTGGGAAGCAAGTGGCTCCAAGGCCGACCAACAGTGGCTCCCCATGCTCCGCTCAACGGCGCGTTGCAACTCCTCTGAGAACTGGAGATAAGATCCCGCCATTATCCCCTAGGAGTTGGTAGCTGAAAATGGGCTGTTTCAGCCCAAACTGATACTAGCTCAAAAAACTCCAAAATTGACCTCTCGTTCGGACCCGCCAGAGGTAGGGACGAGGCAATTGACCCCCTGCCCTTCGGGTACAAGCTCCCTGGAGCCCTCACGGAACCTGGTTCCCCCTGAGGTCCTGGCATCAGGGCGCCACGGGTTCGCCAAGTGGGGTCATGATGCCAGAATCACCAAAGTTGGCGTCATTCCCACGTGTGCCTCGCCTGGCCAGGGCAAGGTCAATGACCCACAGGATAGGAGGCTGGACCTAGAACCTATGTCTGACTGCACCACTTGAATTTGGGTCCGGACTCCTCTTGGGCAAGGAGATATGGGACCGCCAATTGACCACACGGGGGGGTGAAATTGGGGTCCCAAAAGGGGTTCATTTTGGCTGCTCAAAATGAGCCAAAATTCGGGGTACCCCCAATGGTACATCTCCAAGCCGGCTTGGAGATCGGATCTGCCATTCCATATGCCATTCACTGGGAGTCCAACGAAGACTCACATGTCCATGGCCCCCATAGATCTCCATGGCTCTCGGCGTGATGATGATCCAAGGTGGGTCCACGAATGCCAAAATGGCAAAATTGGTCGTCTCGGTCGACCGTCCAGGGTAGGAAACCTTGGCGATATTGACACGCCTAGCCTTGATTCACAACCCTTGATATCCCCTTTGGTCCCATGCCCTGGGTTATGGCTTGCTGTCACACTGGCTGCTTGCTGTTCATCGAGGGAATGAACACGCGGATGGGGCAGAAAGCAGCATGCGGTGCAACGGGGGAGATCATGGATCGCACCAAAAGTTGAATAACTCCGGATGAGCCGGCGGAGCAAATACGAAACTCAATCGTGTTCAACCCTTGGTCATATGCTACACTATTCGCCCCTTCGTTCTGGCTAGATCTCGTGCCCCATGGAGATATGATAGTTTTAATATGGTACACAATGGCAAAAACAGGGAAATTTGGCCAAAATGGCCCGCACTCATGATTCCATATCTCCATGGCCACGGCGAGGATTCCTCCAACCAAAGATGCTATAGACACACAGGACTTAGGTCCCAATATATGCCACTTGCCAACCTTCATGGTTGCCTCTAGCTATTTTCCCCATTCGGGGGAAAATGACACACAAATGGGGCAGAATGGCAACATACCCCAAATTGGGTGACTCACAACTTCCCCTTCAAGAGAAGAGGCCACATGGGGAAACACCCCATTCGATGCGGGTTTATGTGCCCTCTCTGAATTGCCCTTACCCTTGGTCAAGTGGCGCACACAACCTCGGCGGTGAAATCAGGGGGAGAAGGGGGTTGTGGCCATTCTGGGCAAAACGGCCAAAATTCACCCAAAAGTGGTCCCCCGAAATATCGTATCTCCGTATCACAAGAGAAAGGCGCCTCGGGCTTTTGCATGGATGCAAACCAAAGCTTTGCTTCCCTTTTCAATCAAGGGTTGAGGTTCAAAGCATAATGGAAACATTTTTAACACCTTAATCCTTGAAGCACACTATTTATGGGAAAAAGTGCATATATATCGGCGATATTGGCATGAACATATCTTTGGGACCTTGAGGAGCAAAAATATGAGTAAACATTCTTGGAGTAGGCCCATAGTAGATGCCCTCCAATATGCCCACTATGGTTAGATTGTCTTCGCCCACTTGTGTCATTAGTGCTTGCATATGAGCGTGTGTGCAAAGAGGCAGTATGGCACGTGTGCTCACAAGGCGAAATTCTATAAAATAAAAGACAAGGTTGTAAAAATCAACCAAGCCATGCACGATGTTCTTCGTGGTCTGTACTTTACATATTGCTTGAGTTCAAGGCTCAACCCCTCTGAAAGTGCTGCCCTGGGTCGTTGTGGGTGCCGGAGGGCTCGGGGCCGGCAAGACCAGTGGGGCAGGCACGCGAGGAGTCTCCCTGAATGCTGCTATTGGGGGTGGAACCGGATACTCGGACACCAACAGAGGCGAGAGCAGCAACAACTGAAGCAAGGTCCATGTTGATTGTGGTCCGGCAGAAAATCCCAGTCTATGAAGAAAATTGATGCGAATTATTCTAAATACATCTGAGTGTCCAAAACTGTCTGAAAAGATTTAAATAATCCAATTATGTAAAAATGTTTGGCCGATCTGGCCCGCGAGCGCGCGTCAGCGGCAAATGGCGATTCCAGCTAAAATAGCAGAACGCGGCGGATTTACGGGAAATGGACCGCGGAATCAAATCCGGCATATCAGAAATATATAGGAAATATCCTGAGACTGAGCTACGAGGCGGCGATTCCGCCGAAGCAAAGAAAATGACCAAAATGTAGCCAATCTGGGCAGAATGTCTGAAAATCTGAGCAGATGGGGCTAGCCGCACTTACACTCCCCCTCCAAAAACACACTGGGGTGTGTCCCTACGTCAACGAAGAACGTAGTGCGGGTAAGTCCCAGAAAAACATAGAAATGTAGCCTCGATGGGGCGAAATCTGCTTGATCTGACCTGATTTGGGCTGAATTGGCACTGAATCAGGCTGGATGAACCTGAAATGAGACAGAATGAGAAGTGACGAACAGTCCTCCGTGCTGTAAAACATTAGGTTAGGGGCTAAAAAGCATGTAAACATATCGAGAATCGATACCAAACCATGCATTGGTTGAGAATGAGGTAGATTATTGATGGATTGAGTAGGGGGATCAAGAATTGGAGTGACATCTCAGCGCTCTGGCACAGTTTCGCTGTCGCGGGCACGCTACGGTGTCCTCGCCGAACTCTACATCGTGTTAATCCCGCTTTTCTCGTTCTGAAAAGTACAGCATGTGGCTCAGAATTGGCGCATCTGGTGGATGATCACAAGATTCAGCAAAATGAGAATGAATTTGGGCAGAGATGAAGGAGATTAAACAATCACAGAGAGGAAAAACAAATACAAATGTAGTCTACAGACCCTAAGTGAACCATTGAAGGAAGAGATGTTCTTCTGTGCACTTAGATCTAAACAGATCTTCGAGGAATGTGAAGAGATGACAAGGAAATCAATCTGAATTGTCCTAAAATGAGGAAATTCCCTAAGATGGAGGTGAAATGAAGCGGAATGTCTGGAACTGAAACTGCTAACACTTTCGTTTAGACTAAAGTTAATATATATTGTCGTTTATTCAGCTCAATTGTGCTTTCCGGCACGTTGGTTCGCGAGCATCCAACAGATTCATTGAAAATGTGGATCATGTGATGATGCATCATGATGGGACATGATAGCCCTGGATCCTTGGCATGTAACGCGCCGAAGGTTCGCTGAAGGCGCTTTACTGACAGTATATAACTGAGAGACACCGAATTTACAGTGGCGGTGGTGTCAATCGACTTGGACAAGGCCAATCTTTCGATGGATTCCCACAAGACACTTGGATTCACCATTTTCGACAGTTTCAGGTCGGATTGAGCTCACATTGGCGTGTGCCAAAAATACAACCAAGCTTACAGACTTCAGAGGTTGCTGTTAGAAGTCCCTAGAGCTCCTATCTGAAGATTGTCTGAACAATTGACGTCTGGGTTTCGTACAACAGTGGCAGAATGATGGACAAACCTGAGAAATTCAAGGTAAATTTGAGGATCCCGGATCTGAATCTGGACTTTGGCGTCAGCATCACAGCAAATGAAGGTGAGATCTGAGTTCCTGGCGTCGCATCTGGTGCAGCCAGTACTACAGGGGGTGCCTGTAGGGGTGAATGTCACCGGCCGGTGTTTTGATTATGTACATTTGCTTCCATCTGCACGAGTAGCCAAATTCCAAAGATGCACAGACCAACAGAGACAAGATTACCCCGAATCTGCCTGAATTAAGCCTGAGTTTGGTTTTTTCTGAACACGGCAGCACACTCCGTGGCTTTCGGCTTTCGACTTTCGATACGTTACCGAACGGAGACCAAAAAAAAATGGATTGATTGACGTCAAACTATCAAACATTCGCAGTTCTCCACATCATGACATAAACAGAAAGAATGAACAGTGGATTGAGCAGAATGTGGTAGGATGGCTTCCTCAATTCGGCCAAGCACGAATACATGTGACCACCAACCTGTCTGGCCTGGCCCTCGTACGGCTTGGGCGCTGCAAATCAGCGGCCGAACTTGAAGCTTGGTCCTCATTTGGCTCCTGGGCTGGCCTGACCGCAGGAGGGGGGATCGACGGATCAGCCCTGGAATGTGGCTGCTGAGGGCCGTAAAAGGCTGGATCTCGATTCACCACAGGTCGTTTTCCGTCGCTCTCCACTTGTCTGTCTGGTTTCGACAAACAATCTGTCAGGAGTACGCCAATTTCGGGGTGCTTCTTCAGGAAGTCAATGAACCCCTTGGTGTATCCATGGACAAAAGATTGGGCTGGTTCCCAGTTGTTGTGACTGGAATCAAAGCCCCTCCACTCACACAGAAATTCCCATTCGCCCTTGGCGTCACGTCTTGCTTCAACAATCCTCTTGAGTTCGTACTTTCCCCCTTCGATGACCCGATCAGACAAATGTTTCGCAGTCCAAAAAAGGGGTTTAACCCGATCCTTGGGGGAGGGGATCTCTCTCTTGAGGCGATCGCCCGAAACGTCAATTTCCCTGCTGACATCCACACGAATCCTCCACCTGTTCTCACCAAGACGCGCTGTAACAGCGAATGGCCCCTCCCACAAGGGAAGAAGCTTGTCATCTCCGTCCAGGGTGGTTTCGGATTTTCGAAGCCAAACTCGATCATCGACTTCAAAATTGTGGGGGTTTTTTCGACCTTGATTCTGAACCCAAAGCCAGTCAGCTTGATGCTTCTCGATTGATTTCGACACAGATTTATCTGCTTGTTGGACTTCGTCCAAAAACAGCGAAGCATCTTTACAGGGGCGAGGATTATTCAACGGCATGTTCCACCAACACTTCTTTCGTCCAAAGACAATTTCATTTGGAGAAAGGCCATGATACAAAGGCGTGTTGTGGTAACGGCGAAGCAATGCGAAGAGAACTTCCATCCAATGGAAATCCTTTTCACTCGCGAGCTCGTTACGAAGCATATTAATAATTGAGCGGCCGGCTCTTTCGCCAGGCAGCGCTCGATGCGAGTGGATTTCACATCGGAGGTGGTGGATTCCAAGGCGAGCACACAATTCTCTCCACCATTCGGAGGTGTACTCTTTGCCTGAATCCGTCACCACCTCGGATGGGACGTCCCAACCTCCCATCCAGGTCTGCGCGCACCATTTGGCGGCAGCCTTGCCAGTCATCGACTCAATGTTGCAAGGCAACACTTGAATGTAGCCGGAATGACGGCACTGAATAAGGAGCACACCATTGACTTTTTTGTTAGTCCAATGGCACTCTTCGTCATCGAGTTCACCGAGATAGAAGAAATCACTGGTGACTCTGTTAAAGAGGCGCTCCGGAATAGGATGAGGCCTCAGATGGCCGTGCTTCTTCGCGCTGGGGGGCGTCGAGACAGCACATTGGGCACATCCGGCGGCTACTTTCATGCAATGAGTGTAGAGCCTCGATCCAAACAACCTATGCTTAATCATCGACCACAGTCGACGGCCATGTGCGTGGGGGGACTCCCATTTGTGCCACCAGTTTAACACTCGGGGGGCTAGGGCGTCTGGCACACACAATTTACCCTCCATCCACAGCTTCCCCCCATCCAACGAGTACTCAGCAAAAATCCCATCCCTGTGAGCATCTTTGGATTTGAGATTTCCAAAGCCCTCTTTAAACATGGGATCCTGCAGGTAATCGGACGTCCAGTCACGGATGATCAGGGAATCCTTCGGCAGGGGTGGAGTTTTGGCCGGATCTCGACGCTTAATGCCTTGGATCAACCGAAATCGACTTACTCGTCGGGTGTAGTCAAACCGTTTCACACTCCCTGAGGAGGGATCGGTGACCTTTTCCACGACTTTCAGTGTTTTGGTGCAGATCTCATGGGCATGCGCCGGATCTGAGATGGCCGTGATGTCGTGACACGGCAACGCGTGCTGTTTAACAGCGCACTGCATGCATGCACGTCGAATGAGTTTCTTTTCCTCCTGATCCCATTCGATGATGACATGGCGGTCCTGCTGCGTACCATGGATGTTGGTACTTTGCAGCCCCTCTGAGGCGGGGTAAGCCCATCGGCTCAGAGCATCCGCTACCGTGTTGTGTTTTCCAGGCAAATACGACACATGGAGGTCAAACAGAGAGAGAAATTCGTGCCATCTGGCCCGTCGACCAGCTGGGCTCGCGACAGTATCAATGTGTTCGGTGGCCCAATACTCCAGAGATCGATGATCCGTCAGGACCTCGACTCGATTGGTGCCAACCCACGATTGGTACTTTTTTAAAGCACAGATGATGGCATATGTTTCTTGCTCACGCGGCGACCATTGCATTTGGCGTGGGGCTAGCTTCCGAGACCAAAATGCAAGAGGGTAATGATCGCCGGTGGCTTCATCAACCTGTTCAAGGACAGCTCCGATCGCGTACCTAGAAGCGTCGGTTCTAATGTAGAAGGGTCGGTCAAATTGGGGCACATGCAACGTGGCGACTTCGCAGAGGGCTGCCTTCAAGTGATGGAAGGCCTCCTCGCACTCGTCAGTCCACTTGACACGAACCTTTGAACCTGCCTTGCCTGCATCTCTCCCTACCTTCAATAATTCAGTGAGGGGGGCAGCAAATTTGGCATAATTCTGCACAAAAGTGTGGTAAAAATTGCAACAACCCAGGAATCCTCTCAACTCCGTAATCGTCTCAGGGCGCTTCCACTTCTGAATAGCGACGAGCTTCCCTGGACTGGGTCGTCGAGTGCCATTCTCTAGGAGAGAACCACAAAATTCGACTGATTTTAAAAATAATTTTCCCTTCTTTGGCCCACAAATCAGCTGATTGGCGTCAAGAATGTCCAAAACTTGGTTCAGCTGCTTCTCATGTAGGGCCACCAGCTCGGCTTCGGTCAGTCCCTCCCCCTCCGTCGCGATGATTATGTCATCTATGTACACACTCACGAAAGCACGAAGCTCAGGATGGGTTGTGAACAGCACATCCTCCATCATTCTTTGAAAAAATGAGGTGGCGTTCTTCAGGCCCATGGGCATGACGGTCCACTGGACTGGGCCACATGGCGTGCACATACAGGTGAGAGGTCTGCTGTCCTTCCTCAACGGCATTTGGTGAAAGCCGTGACGGAGATCCAGCACAGAGAACAAACGACCTCTTGCCCTCTTGGCGATTTCCTCCTCAATGAGGGGCAGGGGGTGTGAATCCGCCTTGGTTTCGGCGTTGAGATTGCGAAAATCAACCACCATTCGCCAACCATCAATAGTGTTCTGGTCTGCAGGCGGTGGCTTCGGGACTGTGAAGGGTGCACAGCACCATTCGCTGGTCATACAACCCTCAAGCCAACCAAATTCCCTGAGATTCCTCTCGATGATTTTTCTGAGGATCTCATGTTTATGTCCATGATTTTCATAAGGGCGCTGTTTTTTTGCCTTGTACCCTTCACGAAGCTCGATGAAGGCTTCACCGAACTGTCCACGGACAGGGGGGTCTTTGATCAACTTCCCTGAAAGGGTTGTGTCCTTCCGTTCCTCAAAAATCTTTTCTCTTGACTTGGAACACAATTCAGTGTCCACCTGATCGCCAGGAATTACTGTCGAAAAAACTTTGGCGACTTCTTCGGCTTTGACAGGAAGAATCTTCTGACGGATGTCCCTAAACAGGTCCGTATCAACTGCCTCCTGAAGATAGGTGGGTCGTGTGTCGAAATCCCAGAGATTCTCTTCGTGATCCAGCTCCTCGAAAGGATCCATGAAAGCTTCCACAGGGGGTTTTTCATAAAAAAACTCTGAATTTGCGGCGCAATTGGAGATTTTTCCTCGCCCGTGCACTGAAGATTCTTTTCGATGTCGACCGTATTGGGGAAGAGGGAGACGAGGCGGATCCATTGGACGTTGAATCACCTTGGGTATCTGACGGACAAAAATCAGAAAAAATAGATTCATCATCAGTACCACGCTCAACCTCAGATTCAGACCCAACACAGGAATCTGTACTAGAATCAGCAGAATTAGAGTCAGAAAGCTTTCCATCCACCAGGAATGCAAGCGAACTCCAGGACCGCTGTGGCAGGGGACCTGTGTCGTCCCTGGCATACAGCTTAATCTTCCTGGGAAGTTCGATGTAATCTACACAAATGTCTTGTAATTCCTGAAACCAAGGCTTGTCGTCCCACAAGGGCACAACTAGAATTGCCTGGGTCTTATCTTGCTTGATTTTGTGGATGACCTGCTGGATTAAGTGAAACGGAGGATTAATCCACAACTTCTTGTCCCATTTATGGGTCCAAGCGTCGCTAAAGTGCTTGTCAAAGCGCTTGTTCATACGGTTAGCAAAGGCATCATACTGTGGCCAAAAGGAATGGTGTTCATGAAAATAATCACAAATTGCATCGCGCCATTTGTCGACAACTCTGTAGGATGAAGAGTGCCAGCGCGAAGGGCGTCGTGGCTGGGAGTCCCTACGAAGACATTCTAACTCCTGGGAGTAATCGGCACTCCCATTCACCTCTGCAATGGTGACATCTTCACCAAATTTTGGTGTCACCTTTTGCTTCAAAAATTCTTCTGCACTTTTAAACCCTGCGTGCAAAAAACGAAATTCAGGACGCTCCAAGGGACCTGACTCCAGCAAAAAACAACGACGATGACCTACGGGCGCTACCCTGTTCTTGCGAAGCCAAGGATGGCCCAAATAAAGGTCATACTTTATGTCAGCACGATAGAAGTAGTCATCCTTAAGGACAACTTCCTCCACATTTTGCTCTTCCCAAAGGTCTTGGGCGACCAAATGAGTTGATATATAACAACCGCGTTGCCCACCTGCGAGAGAATGTCCAGAAACTCCCTCGAGGGTAACAGGATGAGGCGACTCAAACACGCAGTCGTCGGGTAAGAATGAATTGGATTGGAGATTTACCTCTGATCCATTGTCACACAAACAAGTGGCGAGGTGGAAATTTCCCTTGCAATCAGAGACCCACAGCTTTGTGACAAACTGACGAGCCCTGTGCTTGGACTGTACACCAACCTCGTCCACTGCAACAGAAGGATCCGCTGCCGGATCCAGGGGAGAGGAGACAAGCGACCCTACATCAAGTAATGGTCGATCAGGAATTTGGGGATCATGCCTGAAATCGCCTGGGGAGGGGCGATTTTCGTGGCTCCCCTAGGCGTTCTGACCTCCAGCGGCTGCGTTAACATTGTGAACACAGCCTGTTTCGTCGATCCACTCATCTTGGAACGAATCATCCGCTGGATTCAGGGCATTTTCGACATAATCTCGATCCGCATCGGACACCTGATCTGCACCTGAGACCTGATCCACACGATGATTGCCTTTTCCACGTCCACGGCCACGGCCGCCGGATGATGGGCCACCACCGTCGCCACGCCCTCTGCCCTTACCAGAGAAAGGGGTTCCTGAAGGATTTCCCTTACCTTTACCCTGTGATCCTGGAGCATTTCCTTTGTTTGTACCGGATTGAGGGGTTTGGCCTGGATTTCGATTTCCGCCTCCGGCGTTGCCATTGGGACTTGTCTGGCCGTTCGGCTGTCCACCGGAGCCGGATGGAGTCCGATTTCCTTTGCCTTGGGACCCGCCAGGGCCTCCAGTATTTTTGTTTCCACCGGAGGGGGTCGGATTACCCTTTCCCCCCTTTGCACCATGCACCTGTCTGTCATTCCTGTCTGAATTCTGCGAATTACTGACATTTTCACCAATCACCTTGTGATCGTAAGCAGACCATCGGTGATTACCAGTAGAATGCGTCTTAGCTCGGTTCGTAGAACCTAAAAGAAGGCAGATGCTACAATGATCCTGAACATTCCGGGTGTCATTCACCTTTTTGTTGCCCTTTTGGGCCCCATTTTGGGTGTTTTGCTGGGTATTCTTGTTTCCCCCAAGACCCTCATGGAAATTTTGATTGGCGGCGTCAGCGAGCCGCTCAACCTCTTCCCACAGTTCCTGCGGGGTGAACGAAAACACCCAGTTCCTGGCCTTCAGGCGATGGCCGTGGAAACTTACTCCCCTGTTGAGGACTTGGACAAACAAGTCCCGATCCTCGTGTTCATTAAACTTGATTTTCCACGTGTTTTCAGTGAATTTCACCTTGGTAAACGACGTGGGGGAGCACTTTTGAAGTGCCTGCCTGACGGTAAACCGGTTGGCCGAGGCATCGAAGCCATCGACTTCCGCCCACCAGGTCTTGACCTTTTCTTCGGACTGTTTATTCCGAAGGGTGGCGGCGGTTTCTGAGGGGATCTTGTCAAAAATCAGATTTTTCAGCTCGGCACTAGAAAATTTTTCGCCTGAATGTTCAGATTCTTCTACGAGATTCCAGAAGCGCTGTCTCTTGTCTTGCACTTCGTGCAAGATTAATCGCGAGAACGAAGGAACATTCTTCAACATCTGGTGGTAATGGTCCTCTGGCAGTCGGGATCCACGTACCTCCAACTGTTCCCACACCTCATCAAAGGTAAGGGGGGAACTTGAATCCTCACGATCACTCCAGGTCCTGAGCCAAGTATTGGCCGGCGCTCCCTCAAGGCAGTCCAAGAGGGCCATCAGGAACTGATCATCCTGGAGCTTTTGAGTCTTAACCCACAGTTTAAATTCCCGTTGGAACTGAGGCCAACGTCTGGGATTCCCATTATACTTCGGTTGCTTGGCAACCTGACGAAGTCGCAATGAAGTGGGATTTAGAAGTGAATCCAGCCCAACACCGGCCGTAATGGCAGACACCTTGGCGGCATCATTAGCCACACCAGCTCCGGCGAGGGTCTGGGCGAGCAACATCTGGGCTATTGCATTGGAATCAACAGCAGGAAGGGTAGTACGGGAGGCAGTTCGTTTGGCATTCTGAGTCTCAGTCCTAGCCTTCGCCGATCTACTCTGAGATCGAGAGATTGTAACCCTTTCCTTTAGCTTAGTCCTGCTGATCCTTGCGTCGGTGGTCTTAGAGTCCACCGAAGGAGCAATCGAAAAGATTTCTGTCGCCTCCTCCGACGGTTCTGTTGTTTGTTCCACCGATGATGCGCCCTCAGACCTCATGTGGGTCTTGAAAAGATCTTTAATTCCCAGCGTCTGAATGATGAGTTGCATTTGATCTTTGAGCAATTGGAGCTCAGTATCTCGCTGTAATCTGCAAGAGCAGTCGGCAGGACAGTACATACCATGTCCTGAAGGGCCTGAGCAGGCTGTCGGACCGCTAATCTCAGTGGTTCGCAGCCAGGAGTCCACTTGGGGAGCTCCTTCAGTCCTAATTTCCAGGCTTGCCTGCCTAGCTGCCTCTAAAATTCCTTCCCCAACCGCGGCGGCTAGATCGTCGCGGATGGAAACAGAGGGATGAGGGGCGGAGGGCCCGGCAACAGGTGCCTTGGTCTTCTCCTTCGGGAAGGGGCTTGCCTCCCAGATCTGCAAAAAAATGGCAAAAGATTCATCTTCTTGAGAACGCCACCACATCCTGGTATTAATTTCTTCCTGAAGAAGGAAAAAATATTCAAATAAAACATCAGAGGCGATTCTTTCTTGACCTATCAGCTTAGACGTGGCTAATAGACAAAGGGCCTCAAGCGCCCCAAGGTTACGGGTCACTTCGGAACACAAATGGTTGTCCCATTGTGCCCATGAGGCTGGTCGATTATAGGTTGGTACCTCACCTGGACCACCCATCTCAATGTCGTCAATGTCGGCGTCGATGGTCTCAAAATGTGGACATTGGTAGGGAGTATTAGTACCTGCCAGGTCCGTAAGCTCCACCGGAGCGTTGCCATTAGCGTAGGCTGGGAGATTCCAGCTACTTGATGGCCAATTTCGACTGGGATCTTGATTGTAATCTTGGCCTCCACAGCTGCTGATTTGTGCCCTTCTTGGGCAATTTGGGCTTGCGCAAGGCATTCCTCTCAAGGCCTCGTTCGCACAGCACCACGGCAGCGTAATCGTTACGTCTCCGGAGGTGGCGGAGTCTACGGGGCCGTACTGGGGAGCTAGCTGTGGTTGGGACACCAAAGGAACAACACTCAGGTAGCCTCTGCTACCATGAAAGTGCTGCCCTGGGTCGTTGTGGGTGCCGGAGGGCTCGGGGCCGGCAAGACCAGTGGGGCAGGCACGCGAGGAGTCTCCCTGAATGCTGCTATTGGGGGTGGAACCGGATACTCGGACACCAACAGAGGCGAGAGCAGCAACAACTGAAGCAAGGTCCATGTTGATTGTGGTCCGGCAGAAAATCCCAGTCCATGAAGAAAATTGATGCGAATTATTCTAAATACATCTGAGTGTCCAAAACTGTCTGAAAAGATTTAAATAATCCAATTATGTAAAAATGTTTGGCCGATCTGGCCCGCGAGCGCGCGTCAGCGGCAAATGGCGATTCCAGCTAAAATAGCGGAACGCGGCGGATTTACGGGAAATGGACCGCGGAATCAAATCCGGCATATCAGAAATATATAGGAAATATCCTGAGACTGAGCTGCGAGGCGGCGATTCCGCCGAAGCAAAGAAAATGACCAAAATGTAGCCAATCTGGGCAGAATGTCTGAAAATCTGAGCAGATGGGGCTAGCCGCACTTACACCCTCATAGGCTTCGAGCACGAGCCTCGGGCGTTTGACCATTTTGGCCCAATCCTCGACCAAAAGTTGCCCTCTCTCAAAAAACGAGTTTTGGTACGCATTGAATTGCGTGGAGCCATCGTTGAGTTGCCTCGAAAAACGAAAATGAACCAGGGCTCTTGGTCTTGTGAGCATTGTGTTTGGTTTTTAACGTTCATGCTCACAAGGCCACAAGGTTAGCGTTTGCGCACGCACACGACTTGGGTTTGCGAAACCCATGGGCCGCCTAAAACATCCCTATTGCCCGCTTCCCTATACAACGTAATATGCCCACGTGAAAGGGGCATGGATGAAAGGCATAGGGGGGGAATGTAGGGTTCCGTCCGAACTCATGGTACTTGAGAACCATGAGTTGGAGGATTGACGGAAAAGCTTGCGCGCTGATTTTCTCTCAGACGCAACGGCGCAAAATTCTGGTGAACACACCAGGTGAAAGTACAAGAAAAATCCTCTAGATCCAGCCCTTAAGTTCTCTTAGAACCTCAAAGGTACTCGAGAAAAATCCCTCACAAAAATTGCCACGGAGAAGCGACAAAAGCACGCGAACAGGCGACAACAGGCGGTGATTTCACGAAAATCTAGAAATCGCGGTAAAAATCGGGTATTTCACCGATTTCCGACTGAAAATCGACCAAGACAATAAAATTATGGTAATTCTACATCGATTTATTGGTTAGAAATCGGATTGCAGATTTCGCGGATTAGAGAACAGGGATATCCCGCTGACAGCCGGTGTCAACGGCTTCCGCACAGGTGTGACGGCTCACAGGCCTCCGGGCGATGGGCCATAGGTTCTGGGTACCGCTTCACCCCCCTCCTTAGAGCAAACCCTGGGGGGGGCTCGATAACACCCAAGCATGGCAGCGGGTACCCAGGACCATCCCCTGAAGGGGGGGGTGTCACATCCTCACTTCAGGCCGACTTGCGGGTCAGGTGGCCCATTACAATCCCACGGTAAGACAGGTATGATGCTGTAGTTGTTAGTAACCGCAAGTATACTATAAAGTATCAAGTCCCGGGTCCTGGCGGCGATTGTTCGGCATCCGAAGGACCTGTTAACTCATACCAGGCGCACCGGGTGCCGGCTGCGACGGTCACTACCACAGTGGCAGTGGCATACACGGCCAACATAGGCGCCACACAACGACCGAGGTGGTCCCACAGGTCGAAAGCAACCGCAAAAATCCATCAGGCTACCCCAGGCTTCCCAAGGGCGCAGTCTGGGGGAGAGTCCCCACGGGTCCTTCCTTGGGCGCACCATGTCCATATCCACGACGCGAGTACAGAGTGGTAAAGCCGAACGAGCTCCTCCATAAGGGATCGGGCATCAAGGCCGTTTTTTCCCTCGCCCCATTACCACAAAGGCCATGCATGGGGGAGTCCCCATGCAGTCTGGGCGGAGGCGTCGACTCCTCAGGCCACCAGTTTCCCAGGCAGACTGACCAAGGTCAGGACACCGGAGGTCGCCACCCGACTGCAAGTGCGTCTGCGAGTTGGTAGGCTCACACTGGGACTGACAGTGGCGGACCGCTGGGAGTGTAGTCAGGCAACTGGGCTTCCCGCCTGGCGCCATCAGGATCTTAGCACATCACAGCCACTAGGGCACACAGTATCCGGGCACTCAAACAGAAGAATCTGTACTTAGGTACTGGTCCAGGCTGGACCTTATGTAAGAGCATGTACACAGCGACTCAAGGCGCCTTCGTATTCCAATTTGTGTCCCTTCGGGGGGGAAAACAGTCCACATCTCGGTGATGGGCTGACAACACTTAACATACAGATGCACATATCCTGGGGAACAGAAAAATAAGCAATAAACGGGGTAATAGGCGTGTAAACATACTCTGGACAGAGCGCCAAACCACGCCCCGGTTAGGATAAGGCATATGCAGGAGGGTGGACAGGAAAACGCCTGAGTTCAGGCCTTATATAGTCTGCAGACACACGTAGACTTGTCTGGATCCCGCAAGTGCCATGGGACCAGACCACACACCCAAAAATCGCAATGCCGATGACAGCGGCCTCTGTTGCGCAACGTCGTATGGGTTTCAAGGCCTCAAGAGCTCAGGAAATGTCAAGGTCAGTCGCCTTGCCTGGTTTCCCAAGGATTCAGCAGGCAGGGAGTGACAAATAGGAGTGGAAGAGAGGGGCCATCCTCCCCTGGATTCAGCAGGGGGGGGGTATATGGCCACTCTGATGGCAGGTCACCGGAAGATGGAAGAGAGCAAGCAAGTGAGGGACGATCCGTCGACCAAACAAGTGCTCAAACTGCATCAGGGGAGAGCTCAGGGCGGTGATCAGGCGCCCCTGGCTGCAATCGCCCGGGTGAGTGCTGCCAAGTCCGAGACATGGATCTTGGTCTTGTGCTTGCGGATGTGGTCCATGAAGGGGGTATTAATCCGCGGCACGAACGAGGAGACGGGTTCCCAGGTGTCGTGGGACGGCCCATAGCCTCGCCAACGAACCTTGAACTCCAGGCCTCCAGGTGCCGAGGCGTTCGGACGCTGGGCTAGGATCTTCTCGACGGTATTGTCGTCCTGCTCAGCATAGTCGTCGTCCGAATGAGCCTCATGTGCGGCATAGTCCAGGGACACATGCTGGCCACGGAGGTCGGGTTCCCGCAAACGGAGCTGACTCTCTTGGCGCTCCCGGAACTGTCTGTGACCCACCTTGATGCGGTAGGTGTCCTCACCAATCCTGTGGACCACCTCTCCGGGTGTGAACCAGGTTTTGGTGCGGTGGGTGCCCATAGGGCGGGGTCTGATCACCCACACCGGGTCTCCCACCCTGAACTTTTGCGCTGTCGAGCGCAGGGCGGACTTCTGACGCTCAGCATGCTCCTTCTCGAGCTGCTGGCGGATGTCCCGCGCCGTTGCTTCTTGTCGCGCGAAGAACTCCTTGGCGTCCAGGGCCATACCATCACCAGACAAGGGAAGTCCCCGACCAAGGGGGTCCCCGCCGAACAGAATCTGGTGAGGGGACAAACCACCCGGAGTGGGGGTGTCATGATGGGCCTGCAGAGCGGGCCACATCTCTTCAAACCAATTCCGACGTGGATTGGTGATGTGAATCTTGCGTAGCTTCTCAAACAGCTGCCCCCCAGCCACTTCAGCCCGGCCATTGGACCGGCCGAGATAGGCGACGCTCTTCGCATGACGTATTCCCATGAGGGAACACATGGCCTTGAACCAGCCAGCAGTAAACTGGGGCCCTCGGTCACTGCAAATGGTGCGGCGAATATCAAAGACGGTCAGCCAATGACAAATCATCATGACTGCCACTTCCTTGGCAAGCAACACCCTTTTGCGTGCCGGAACGGCTACTACTCAGCCGCTGTGGCGATCCACACAAAGGACCACACAGTCAAAGGTCTCCTTGCCTATGTGAACTACGGGCATGGAGAAGACGTCCATGGCCACGCTCTCCATGGGCTGGTCAGGCACCGGAGTCCATTGGGCTTCACCCTTGACATTCCGGTTGTCGGGATTGCAGGCCTGACAGACCGAGCAACCCTTTCTGACCTTCTTGATAGCGCTGTAGAGACTGATCTGGTCGATTTCGAACCGGCGCTGCATATCCAAGGCTTGCTTCTTTATTCCTGGGTGCATCATGTGGTGGTGCCAAGCCTCACAAAGCTCGAGCACTCGGGACTCTGGGACCAGCAGCTTACCATTCCGGTAGAGCTTGCCATTCTCCTCAGTCAGCCCCTTTGGCCACTTCTGCCCGTCATCAGGGTCGGTCACAGCCCTATACTCGGCCTCAAAGGCCTCAGACTTAGCGTCGTCGTCGGTCCAGTCCCCCTTGAGGCAAAATTCAGGGAAGAGGTGCTTGACGGACTCAGCTCCCTCAGGGGCGAGTACTCTGACCGCTCTGCCCATCCTCGTTCTGAGAGGGGCATCCGCAGCCATGACCACGAAGCATTTAACACCCTCCTCCTCCATCAGGCGCTCCATTTCTATGATCCTCTTGGCCTCAGCGGTCTCAGCCTCATCACCATGGGCGAAGACATCTGTCATGCCCTTGCTGGCGGGATAGGCCGACCTACTGAGACAGTCCGGCACGGTGTTGTCCTTGCCAGGAACATACACAACCGTGAGGTCGAACTTGGCCAAGGTCTCATGCCATCTTGCGCATCCGGAAGCGGGACCTGAGGGGGTGTCCATGTGCTCTTTGTGCCACGACTGCAGACTCTGATGGTCGGTGCAGACAGTGACGGGATCGAGGGCTATGTACCCAGCCCATTTCCTGAGAGCCATGATGATGGCATACGCCTCCTTTTCTCGGGGCGTCCACGTCCGTCCCTGGCCTTCCGCCAGGACTCGGCTCCAGAAGGCCACTGGCACATGCCTCCCATCGTCAAGCACTTGTTCCAACACAGCGCCAACGGCGTAGTCGGAAGCGTCGGTGCGCAAGACGAACCCTCGGTCAGGATCCACGAGGTGCAGACCCACTGCGGATAGCAGCGCCTGCTTCATCCCCTCAAAGGCACGGTCGGACTCATCATTCCAGATCAGAGCCTTCTTGGACCCCTTCTTGGTCTCCTCTCGGTTGCCCTTGAGCATGGTCGTCATTGGGGCTGCATACTTGGAATACATCTTGATATACCCCGAGTAGTAGTTGCAGAACCCGAAGTACGCCTGTAGCTCAGAGACCGTTTTGGGCTTTTCCCAGTGCTCAATCGCAGCCACCTTGCCAGGTATGGGCTTCCGCTGCCCGTTCCCAACTACGTGGCCAGCGAAGACCACCTCGCTTACCGCAATGGTGGCCTTGTCACTGCTGCCCGTGAGTTCGTGCCGAACCAGAAGGTCCAGCACTCAGGTGACGTCCCTCTCATGTGCCTCCAGGAGCTCCTCATAGCTCATATTGGGGTCCCCGGACGCGATGATCACGTCGTCCACGAAGGGGTCCGCACAGTCACGCACCGGCTCAAGCAGGTTCTCCAGCATCCGCTGAAAAGCCGCATTGCCGTGGGTAACGCCCATGGGCATCACCTTCCACTGGAGAGGTCCAAGTGGGGTGCTCATGGCTGTGCAGGCACGGGACTCCCCGGCGAGAGGCATCTGATGATAACCATGTTTCAGGTCAATCACCGTGAAGATCCTCCGCCCGTGTTGTTTTTGCAGCATGTCCTCAATGAGGGGCAGCGTATAGCTGTCATGCTGCGTTTGGGCGTTTAGGCCGCGGTAGTCGACCACGAGCCGCCACTCACCGGACACCTTCTTGGGGACGACCAAGCACGGGGAGGCCCACTCGGAGTGGCACGCCTCAAGCCAGCCTCTCCCGATGAAATCACGGAGGATCTTCTCCATGGCCTCCTTGCTCTCGCCCCTCAGGGCAAACTCCCGGTGCCTGTACACTCGGGGGTCCGGCCTCAGTCGTATCTTGGCCTCACCATACGGTCCGCGCACCGGTGGGGGAAACACAGGTTTTCCGCTGAAGAAGGTTCCACCATACTTCTGCTTCAGCCTGGCCCTCAATGCCTGGATCTTGGGGCAATCATCGGACTCCGCCTTGGCCTTTCCGGGCACCTGAACCACTGAGCTTATTTGCGCGGTACCTCCACAAGATTGCTCAGGTGGTCTTCCCAGGTGGCCCAAAGGGCCATCTCTGGTCTTGCCTCGGAACAGGTCGCCGTAGGTGGGTGGGTTGCCGCCGATTGGCTCGTCCTGGCTGGACATGTGGTCCAGCACTGTCTTTACGAAGGTATTCCCATCATAGGAACCAGAGACGATCGAATCCACTTCCCACCAGGCTTTGTCCTGGCCCTTGCCCTCACGCTGGTTTCCCCAGTCGTGAAAGGGCTGATCCATATACCCCTGAACCAGATCCAACTCCTCTTCAGTGAGGAGGTCCTCCGATTCTCCGATGTCAACAGGGGAAACCGCAAAGCATTGCCGCCATGGCTCCGCTATGATGCGGTTGACACACACGAAGTCTGTGGTGACGGCCTGTTCAAGGCCCCCATCCACATAGTAAAATTCCGTTGGCCATCTCTGGGGTGGCATGGGCTGTCCCTTAGCGTCCTGATAGACACTCTCTCCAGCCGGTAGGTCGACCTTGTTTAAGGTCATGTTGGTCAATGAGACCACCCAATCTCGGGTGCTTTCCTCCTCAGTGCATTCCATAGGAACGACCAGCACTGCCTTGGAGCGGTCCTTGCGAATCTTCGCTACCGCCCTTGGAATGTTGCATCGGGGGCAATGGATCCACATCAAACCCTGACGTGGACCCCAGTGCTTCTTCCACGCGGAATCCTGGGCGCTCCAGTACTTCTCACAATCCCGAAGATGGGCGGAGGTTCCTGAAGAGAACGCATCCAGGGCCAGATCCGAAGCTCCCAGGTCCGCAACCACTCAGCTCGCCACTTCCGGCATTACGCCGTACTCCTGGTTTGCTGACCCAGTTAGCTCAGTGCCCAGGGCGGCTACTTCGAGCTGATTGCGTTCGGGGTGGATCCATTGGCATTCCACATGGTGCTCAGGTGACGAAAGCCACGAGAGCTGGTCATCCTGGTACAGAATCATGGAGGGCTGGGCCGGGAGAACGCCGGAGTCCGTCTCCATCATGAAGTTGTACCCAACAATCATGTCCCGGTCCATCTCGGCCTCGTAGAAGCGACCTTGCAGGAGGATTTCCTTGCCGAGGTCCGGGCGGCTCAGCTCACGGTGGTTCACGAACTGCAGCCCAATGGCCGCTTCCTTCGTGCCTCCCACCATGTACTGGCCGTTCGCCACCTTCAGCCTGACAGGTTTCCGACTGTCGGTCAAGCACTCTGGCGGAGGTAGGCCAGCCTTGACCAAGCTGACCTGAGCTCCCGTGTCGACCAACACGTTGAAGACCTTCTCCACTTCCCCGCATAAGGCACGGACCTTAAGGTGCAACTGCTGCTCACGCCCAATACGGCGCACGGCGTGCAAGCTCAGGACCTCCGGCCGCTCCAGAAGCTCAATAAGCGACTGGTGCAGGTCGTGGACAATGGGCTCAGGCTGCCCATCTGCAGCACCCAGCTGCGGTCCGGGTTATCCTCTGATACTCTCGGATAGATCCTGAAGCACATCAAATACATTCTTGGTCGCGAAGGATGGACGGGTGCAAGGGTTCGTGCCTTCACTTGCCCTCACCCTGCCACTGCGACTGTCTTTCGTTTTGGGTGCCGGACCGGGCCTTCCGCCCGCGGCAATCCCTTTGTGCTCACTGTTTCCCGACTGGGATGGTGTGGCGCTTCCCATGACACCATCCTGCAACCGCCCTAGCTGGGGCCCTTGGCTGCAGGGGCTCCGCTAAGGGGCGTCGGTTGTGGTAGTAGGGGTGCTCTCCTCCGCATCAACCTCGTTGACAATCTTCTTCTTTCCCCCCTTCTTACCCTTCTTGTCCTTGTCCTTGTTCTTGTAGTTCTCTTTGTTCTCCTTGTTCTTGTCATCCGACTTGGGGACCCAGGACCTCTTGATCTCCTGGATCTCTTTGGCCAACTCGGTCCCCATCGACATCAGCTTGGAGAGCTTGTCCTTGGTGACCTCCACCTTGGTCTCCCGGATACCCGCGGGTGCACGCTTCTTTGACCCGTGCACCTTCTTGTAGGCCTCCGTGTCGGCCTTGTGGACGGGGCATGTCCGGTGGTCATGGTTGAACCTTTTGTTCCTCCCATAACACACAAAACAGCCCTGAGGGTGAGCTCGTATGAACTCCGCAAAGGACAGCGGAGGGTCGCCAATTGGGCGGGGATCCTTCTTCTCCTTCTTCTTCCAACCCTTCTGCAGGGGCTTCCAGCTTCCCCGGTTGCTCCTGGTGTTCAGGTTGTTGGCCACAAAGGCACAAACGGCCACCTCGGCGGGCTCATTGTCGTCGTCATCGTCGTCGAGAGCCTCATCGCCATCCGCTCCCGCTGAGTCCATGGCAGCTTCCCCGCCAGACCCCTCGCCAACGTAGTTGACGTCACGGTCGCTGGGTCTCAACCCGCGGGTGTGGTGGAGGTTCCGGTACTCCTTCAGGACCTCCTCTCCAACCCACTCCAGGACATAGTCGCAACTTATCCGCGCCGGGATGGCCTGCAGACGGATAGTCTGGCCGCCTAAGTCACACTCATCAGGGCGCCACATCGCGGTCTTCTCGCGATCGCTCGTGACGGTGATGAAGAGGGCGTTCCGCAGGGAGTGCCAGTTGACATCCCGGGTCACGTTCTTCCTTGTCCAAGCCACCACGTTGGTATGATACTCCTTGGGGAGCATCATCTTGACTGTGTGGTTGGACTTGGCCCTCTTGGCTTCCTCCTTGGTGACTCTCTTGATCCATGCTTCCGGCAGCATGGAGAGCAGGCGAGCCTGCTCGTCACCCTCATTCAAGTCCTCCACGTTGCGGCGGAAGAGGGTGTATTGCCCCCGGAAGTCTCGCCAATCCCGTAAGCGGATCTCCCGACCATCATGCTGAAGCTTGATGGCCTTTGACTGCTTGGCAGCCACCTGCGCAGCGTCTACCCGCTCCTGCTCGTTGAGCCACTTCTTGGCTTCCTTGAGGGTCTTGGCTTTTCCCTCCTTGGTCGCCACAAAGTATAGCTCTTGGAGCACCTCCGGCAGGCGGTACCTGAACCGTTTGAAGACATATTTCTCCGCATCTGCGGGATCCATGTCTTCAGTGACGGTCATCCCCCAATGGTCCAGCTTCTCCAAGAAGCGGTCGAGGTTGAGGGGGTTGCCATCGTACGTGGGGGGCTTGATGTCCTTCAGGCCTTCCCACACGGCGGAATCTGCGGCCTTAGAGACCATGAACGCCGGCCGCGAGGTCGACCGAGGTTTCCATCGGCGTCCCCCACGGACTCCCAGGGCCGCCACTTCCATCCCCTCCATGGTATCCGTGTGGCTACGCCGTGGTTCTTCCATGTACGCTGAACCTAGATGTTCACGCCGTACTCCTTCCATGTATGCCTCCTCATCACGGCGCTGGCGGCTGCGTTCAGCGGCCTCCCGTCGTACACCACGCGGCGGGGTAATGCCGAACTCCTCCAGGTGTTCCTCACCTCCGCCGACCTCCCACCCCAGGTCCCCTCCGCGGACCACATCCCTAAGTCCACCATAACGCCCGCCAGCCATTGGGATTGGCTCTTGGGCTGGTGCGCGGCGTGGGGGGCATACCGGTGTCCGCGGTGGAGCACGGCGGTTGTGGTACTCCGCACTGAGCCACTCATCACGCCACTCCTCACTGCCACTGCCGGGCGGCACGCGCTCGTTACGGCGGCCCGCGCTGTGGTGAGAGGGGGCGCTGAGAGAGGGGGCTCTGGCGCTGGGGCGACTCCTGGGGGCTCCGCCGGGGCCTGGGCTCTGCCTGGACCTGGTCCAGGTCCCCAGCCGTCGTCCGACGAGCCAGACTCCAGGGGTGGGTGGTCGCTGCCGACGCTTCCACGGCCTTCCAGCTCGTCCAACATCTGCTGCAGGCCGTTGATGACCTTGTTCAGCAGCCTGGTCCCGCCCCTGGCGATGTCCAGCTCCCTCTGGGCGGCGGTAGCGACCTTTACAATCTTGACCATCTCCGTTTTGGCGATGTCCAGCTCTTTCTGTGCGCCCGCGGCGACCCTGGCGATGCCGATCATCTCGCCCTTGCCCGTGTCTACCTCGCGCTCGAGGGACTGGACCCTGCTGCGGAGGTGGACAATCCACCGCAAGGTGGCATCCGGGTCACCGTTCCCTGGTGGGTCGTCAGGGTCCCCAGGGGGTCCTCCAGGAGGGCCTCCGCCGGTTCCCCCCGGTCCAGGGGGTCCTCCCCCTCCCGGAGGTCCGCCTCCGGGGGGGCCACTTGGTGGGCGTCCTCCAGGGGGTCCTGACGGGCCTTCGCCAGGGGGTTCCAGTGGGTCTCCGCCGGGACGCCTCGGTGGGTCCGAGGATGGGGGCTTCTCCGTGTGGCCAAAGTCCATGTCTTCATCCTCGTCCATGTCGCCCCACCTGGTCGTCTCGGTCTCGCACGCGGAAGACTCAGAGCTCCGGTAGGGAGGCGGGAGATCCTCACCCTCACCCTCCGGCTCCATGGAAACGTCTCCGCCTCCTCCGCCAGCCACTCCTCGGCGATGTCGGCGGCCTCGTCCATCCCCCTCGCTGGCGCTGACGAAGGGGTCGGAGTCGTGGGGATGTCCGCCCGCTGGCCTCCGTGACCTCTCGGGGGTCCTCCCCTTACCCCTCCTTCGTCGGTAGGCGGTGGGGCCACTGTCCCCACTGCTGCCTGTGTCGACCTCCTCCAGATCCAGCGTCATCTTCGAGGAGGTGTCCCCTTCGAAGAGCTTTCGAAGGGTCTTCACTCGGGATCCTCCCGGAGGAGTCTCGCGCTGGAGCTTGGCTTCCGCCTCCTCCATTGCGGCGGCCGTGGCTGCGGCAGCTCGCCTTTCGGCCTCCTCCCGGGCACGGACAGCCTTGGCTTCCCGAGCCCGCTGCAGCCGAGCCTTCTCAGCTTCCAACGCCGCCAGCTCCGCTTGCGTCTTGGCCCTCTCTTCAGCGACCTTCCGTCGCGCGGCCTCGATGGCGTTCTTCCTGGCGGCGTCCGCTTGGGCCTTGGCCGTTGCTTCGGCGTGGGCCCTTTCCTCCGCCTCCTTCCTTGCGCTCTCTTGGGCAAGCGCCTCTTCCAGCGCTTTCACCTCGGCCTCCCTACGGACAATGGCCTCCTGGGCCAGGCGGACTTCCTGGGCGGCTGCCGCCACCTCACCCCTGACCCTGGCAGTCGCTGCCTCCTCAGCGGCTGCAGCTGTGAGTCCGGCCGCAATGGCCGCCACGGTCGAGGCGTGGAAGGCAATGCCTCTGCCCCAATCTGTGGCCTCCTCCTGGGCGATGCCGACGGCGCCCTCCACGGCAGCGTTCTGCTGCAGTGCCCGTTGCCGGGCAACACGAAGGTTGCAGGGGACCCCAAAGGCGCGCTCGCAGGCGCGGGCCACGTCCCTTTGGTCGGGAGCAACGCTGCTGCTGGTGCTGGCCTGGTCGGCCGGCATCCTCCCACGGTGGGCCAACTCCACGTCGCTGCTGGGGCCTGATTGCCTCAGGTGCAGCGGACGGGGCTTGGCCTTGGCCTTCTTGGCGACTTCGAGGAAATCGCCAAGGGTGGTGTGGCCGGGGTTGTGACTGCCACTGGCCCGTTGGGGGCTGGGGGCTGGGGTTCCGCCCTTAGCGGCTATGGCGGCTTCGGCGGCCAGGGATTTCTGGTACTCCCGCCATTTCTTGTCCCGCTTCTTGTCCCCAGCGGACCGCTTCTCCTTCCCAGGAGACACGTTGCTGCTGCTGCCCTGCAGCGTGCGCTCGTTCACCGGCCCCGGGAACTTCTTTTCGATCATGTCCCACATGGAGACGTTGATCGTGGCCTCCGACTGGTACTCGTTGGGGTTCTCGTTCTGCTCAATCCCGTCGGGGCGCAGCCCTTCGCCGGGTCTGTCCGGGCGGGTTCAGACCCTCCAGCGCTTCTGGCGGAAGCGGTGGGCGTATCCTTCCACCCGCAGCCAGTCTTCCACTGCCTGCAGGCGGTCGGCGCCCATGTCCTGGCCGAGCTTGAAGCTCCCGGGCATGCCGCCTTTGCACTGGGGATTGCCCTGGCGGTAGTGCTGCCCCCACACCAACCCACGCAGTAGGCGCACCGCATGGGGCTGGGGCAGCGGCCACGTCTTGCCCGCCTCCTGCGAGTTCACCATCGGCGCTCCTTCCCCTCGATGGACCAGTCCTGGAGGTGGTTGTTGAAGCGGTTGCTGTGGTCCACTCCATCTACCGGGCTCGGACCAAAACGCCCGGTGGTGGTTGTGGGAGTGAGTGATGTAGCTGGGAGTGCGGCCGGTACTGGTCGGCCGAAGGAACTCGCTGATGTCGGAGTTCCGGTCGCTACACCTCCTTCACGGACTCGGCGCTATTGCCGGGCGGCGCTGCGAAGCCCCTGGTGCTCGGGGTTCAGGTGGCCCCGAGTGGCACGCGAGGGATGAGTAACCCCGCGGCGGTGAAACGCTTTTGACGCGTTCCCGTGGGGGGCCTGGCCACGGGACGCTGCGGCGGACACGCACAAGCAAGCAGGCAGGCAAAGCACTGCGCTCAAAAGGGCATCCTCATGCTCGTGTCATGTGACAAAGCGTTTCAGGATCCTTGCCACTCTGAAACGAGGGAACAAAAGTATGTACAGCAACACATCAGGATTTGTACACATGGGGTTAAGACTGGACTGGGGTAGGTGCATCACAGGACAATAGACACTCAGTCCCAACTCATATACCAATCCCAGGTCCGACCCTCTCAGTGGCTGGCAGGGGCGGGGGCTCAAACACAACCCATGCCCTGCTCAGTCCAGATCCTGAAACCCTGCCGATAGGGAAGGGTGTGCCGCCCAGCCACAGGCGAGTTCCTCGGAAGCAAGTGGCTCCAAGGCCAATCAACAGTTGTTCCCCATGCTCCCTTAACAGCAGGTCCCAACTCCCCTCTGAATTGGAGATAAGCCCCCCCCATTATCCCCTAGGAGTTGGTAGCTGAAAATGGGCTGTCTCAGCCCAAACTGATATTAGCTCAAAAAAATCCGACATTGACCTCTCGTCTTGACCCGCCAGAGGTAGGGACGATGCAACTGACCCTATGACCTTCCAGTACGAACTCTCTGGAGCCCTCACGCAACCTGGTTCCCTCTGAGATCCCGGCATCAGGGCGCCACGGGTTCGCAAAGTGGGGTCATGATGTTCAAATCACCAAAATTGGCAGCAATCCCACGCGTGACTCGCCCGGCCAGGGCAAGGCCAATGACCCACAGGATAGGAGGCGGGACCTAGGACCTATATCGGAGTGCACGACTTTCATTTGGGTCCGGACTTCTCATGGGCATAGAGATATGGGGCCTCCAATGGACCACACGGGGGGGTGAAATTGGGGTCCCGAAAGGGGGTCATTTTGGCTGCTCAAAATGAGCCAAAATCCGGGGTACCCCCAACGGTATATCTCCACGCCGGCTTGGATATTGGATCTGCCTTTCCACATGCGATCCACTGGGAGTCCTACAAAGACTCATATGTACTTGGCTCTCAGGGATCTCCATGGCCCTGGGCGTGTTGATGATCTAAAGTGGGTCCACAAATGCCAAAATGGCAAAATCCGTCGTCTCGGTCGACCGTCCAGGGTAGGAAACCTTGGCAATATTGACGCGCCTAGCCTTGATTCACAACCCTTGATATTCCGTTTCGTCCCATGCCCTGGGTTATGGCTTGCTGTCACACTGGCTGCTTGCTGTTCATCGAGGGAATGAACACGCGGATGGGGCAGAAAGTAGCATGCGGTGCAACGGGGGATATCATGGATCGCACCAAAAGTTGAATAACTCCGGATGAGCCTGAGGAGCAAATACGAAACTCAATCGTGTTGAACCCTTAGTCACCTGGTACAATATTCGCCCTTTTGTTCTGGCTAGATCCCGTGCTTCATGGAGATATGGTAGTTCCAATATGGTACACAATGGCAAAAACAGGGAAAGCTGGCCAAAATGGCCCCCATCCATGATTCCATATCTCCATGGCCACGGCGAGGATCCTTCCAACCAAAGATGCTATAGACACATGGGACTTAGATCCCAATATATGCCACTTGCAAACCCTCATGGTTCCCTCTAGCCATTTTTCCCATTGGAGGGAAAATGACACACAAATGGGGCAAAATGGCAACATACCCCAAATTGGGTTACTCACAACTCCCCCTTCAAACGGAGAGGCCACATGGGGAAACACCCCATTCGATGCGGGTTTATGTGCCCTCTCTGAATCGCCCTTACCCTTGGTCAAGTGGCGCACACAACCTCGGCGGTGAAATCAGGGGGAGAAGGGGGTTGTGGCCATTCTGGGCAAAACGGCCAAAATTCACCCAAAAGTGGTCCCCCGAAATATCGTATCTCCGTATCACAGGAGAAAGGCGCCTCGGGCTTTTGCATGGATGCAAACCAAAGCTTTGCTTCCCTTTTGCAACAAGGGTTGAGGTTCAAAGCATAATGGAAACATGTTTCACACCTCAATCCTTGAAGCACACTATTTATGGGAAAAAGTGCATATATCGGTGATATTGGCATGAACATATCTTTGGGACCTTGAGGAGCAAAAATATGAGTAAACATTCTTGGAGTAGGCCCATAGTAGGTGCCCTCCAATATGCCCACTATGGTTAGATTGTCTCCGCCCACTCGTGTCATTAGTGCTTGCATATGAGCGCGTGTGCAAAGAGGCAGTATGGCACGTGTGCTCACAAGGCGAAATTATATGAAATTGAAGACAAGGTTGTAAAAATCAACCAAGCCATGCACGATGTTCTTCGTGGTCTGTACTTTACATATTGCTTGGATTCAAGGCTCAACTCCCCATAGGCTTCGAGCACGAGCCTCGGGCGTTTGGCCATTTTGACCTAATTTTCGACCAAAACTTGCCCTCTCTCAAAAAAAGAGTTTCGGTACGCATTGAATTGCGTGGAGCCATCGTTGAGTTGGCTCAAAAGAAGAAAATGAACCAGGGCTCTTCCTCTTGTGAGCATTGTGTTCGGCTTTTAACGTTGATGCTCACAAGGCCACAAGGTTAGCGTTTGCGCACGCACAGGACTTGGGTTTGCGAAATCCATGGGCCGCCTAAAACATCCCTATTGCCCGCTTCCCTATACAAAGTAATATGCCCACGTGAAAGGGGCATGGATGAAAGGCATAGGGGGGGGATGTAGGGTTCTGTCCGAACTCATGGTACTTGAGAACCATGAGTTCGAGCGATTGACGGAAAAGCTTGCGCGCTGATTTTCTCTCAGACGCAACGGCGAAAAATTCTGGTGAACACACCAGATGAAAGTACAAGAAAAATCCTCTAGAACCAGCCCTCAAGTTCTCTTAGAACCTCAAAGGTACTCGAGAAAAATCCCTCACAAAACTCGCCACGGAGAAGTGACAAAAGCGCGCGAACAGGCGACAACAGGCGGCAATTTCACGACAATTAGAAATCGCGGTAGAAATCGGGTATTTCACCGATTTCCGACCCAAAATCGACCAAGACAATAACATCATGGTAATCCTACATCGATTTATTGGTTAGAAATCGGATTCCAGATTTCGCGGATTAGAGAACAGGGATATCCTGCTGAGAGCCGGTGTCAACGGCTTCCGCACGGGTGTGACGGCTCACAGGCCTCCGGGCCATGGGCCATAGGTTCTGGGTACCGCTTCAGTATGACCAGGGGCACTTTCCTCATCTCCAGCCCGTGCCATATTGTGTATACCTGTAACGCGAGCCCCGTGCCCCGGGCTTCATGTAGCGGCCTGTTGGCTAGTCTCCGCGTCCACCACCATCCACACTTCTTGCACGTCCTCCCCTATCTTCCCAACCACATCCGCCACCGTTTGCACCTCTCCATGCGACGCCGCCACGTACACCAGGGTGTCAACCATGCTTTCCGTCTCTTGTCCTACTCTCTTGACCCGTATACCTGCTACCCCCGCCTTGGGCGGCTGCCCTTCCACTGCGGACCCGTCCAGAAAGACCACCATCCTACCCTCCGTGAGCTCCGGTATGCGCACCACCTCCCTCGGGTAGTGGCAGTACACCGTGTGCCGGCCGCTGTCATACTCGCGTGCCTTAAATCCGGCGATGAATGCATTGGGGTCCAGCTGTCCTTTGCCTCCACTGCCTCCTTTGCCTTTCCATCTTCCTAGACCTTTTCCTTTGCCAGAACCTTTTCCTCCTTTGTCGCCCTTGCCTTCTTTCTCAGAGACTCTTAGCTCTGCAATCATTGTGTGGCATTTGGAGAGCAGCTCGGTGATGTCCAGCTTGTTGGGAGATTCTTCAGACATGGGTCAACCAGAAAGAGAGGTGTCCTTTTCCTTATCTCTCTGCTTTTCTTGGTATGGATTTGAAGCCGTGCGTCCGAAAGTTGAAGCACGTGAGGCGGCAAGATGTTTGCAACCCACAGAAAGCTGCGCGCGCTCCTTCACAAGAGCCTTAAGTGAATCATAAGGGTGCATCCTTGCGAAAAGGTTATCATCCTTGGTCCACTCAATGAATAGTTTATCATTGATCTTCGAAGAAAGCTCCATAAGCTTGGGCTCCTCAGTCATAACCCCTGGGTTCAACTTGTCAAACAGCTTTTCCAGTGTTTCAAATAATTTGACCACTTGCTCTGGTTTTGGATCATAAGGTAAATGGGACACCTTCGAAATCTCACCGAGAATGGACAGATCCGTCTCCGAAGTAGGATAGAGGTCTTGGAGTTTGCTCAGAAAATCCTCAAAGCTCGTGGCCTTTGTCGACAATTTGGAGACTCGTTCTTGGAGATCACGATCTTTGATGCCTTGACCAATTAGATTAGCTTTCGGCCCTTCCTTGGCTTTGGCCTTGCCAGTAAGCACCAAGTACCAAAATTTTCCGCATACCTCTCAACGCTGCGCCAATCAGACGATGGACTTTTCATTTTCAGAGCGTGAGTCGCGTCGTCTCCATTGTCGTCCGAGCATTCCAGTTTGTTCAGACCTCGACATAAGTGTTGTGAAGGCCGAAGACTCACGCGTGACAAAGGGATTTTTCGTAGTAGGTGGTGAACGACTTGAGGTTGGCATACGCCGAATGTCCTCGGACGTATTGGAGATCTTCTCGTTCATCCGACCAATACGCTGGAGCAACTTCGAAAGAGGTGGGTCATCCGTCTCCAGAATTTCATCCTAAGAGCTGTCAGAGAGAGTCTTGTGGAACTCGACTTTGGGTTTTCCCTGAGCGTCTTGCGCATACGCTTCTCTCGTACTTTGGTAGCCTTCATTTTCTCTTTGTGATCCCTCAATAAATAGTCATCCACCCAGTCGCTCATCTCTTCGTGCTCCTCTTCTGTCAAATCGCCCATTTCGTCCTTAAGCTCCTTTGCAAATTTTGTCTCAGGCAATCCATAAGACCCTTCAAAGATATTGTGAACGGCCTCCGAACTCGACATCCAAACAGGTACTCTGTGATCGTCTCCTGAACCGTGACCATTTGGTGACGACGTCGGTTCCAGTATAATGGTTGGTGGAATGAAAGGAACAGGTGTCCTGGTAGATCCTGACGGGAAACTCGGTAAACTGATATCTGAAACAGAACTGGTCAAACATCTGCGATCGTCGCGCTCTGGAATTGAAGCTGGGGTCTTATTGAAAGCCAACGTCTGTTGTAGGTAAAGGAAATTCTGCATGTCCTCTTCTTCTACGCATAAAACACGCTCGCGTTCTTCGAAACTAGCAAGTAACAAAGCATAAGGATCACCCAAAGAATCCCATTCCTGTTTTACCACGGGCCGACAACTTTCATATGATTGGAATATTGCTTGTCCTTCTTGATTCGCCCCATCGTCTTCTTGTGCGCCGTGAACGAAGGATCCCAGTGACACGTGTTGATCGTCGACGTTGCTAGAACTCGCGAGGTCGACGCTTTGACGTGTGGAATCCATTTCATGCGCAGTTGCATCCATACCTCTGCTGCCACTGTTCAATTGACGCCTTGCATCTTGTTCCTATGTTTGAGTAGTATCAATAACTTCTGGATGAACTTGCTTTGGTATTTGTTCCTGCTCCATTTCAGGTACACAAAGATTTCGATGGAAAATAAAATCAGACCAAGACTTCAAGACGAGCAGAAATAAGATCAATAAAACCAAGAAAGAACTTGACGGGGCTGCAGAATGAACAGACAGACAATGGGTGATGTTTGCCGTTGCACTTGCGTGTATGCATGCATGTATGCTTCGAAATCACTCATGATTTTGAAAGCGACTTCACTCTGTACTCTGGAAATGGCTGCAACAGTGAGTATGGACTTCAGATCATGGCAAAAAGGGAATACCTCAGAAATGAGGTCTCCTGTAAATATAGTAAAACAGACGCAAGAAAAATGAATTCTCCATAATAAAATGATAGAAAATCACTTTGAATGTCTTCCAGGAATTTTCCGTGGCTCAGGAAAAAATTCAATCATGTCTCTAGAACTCAGTAGAAAACGCCCCGATGACCTCAGAACTCAGTAGGATTTGCCCATAGAGTAAGCGGCGCGCTCACGGTCCAAAATTGGTCAAAAACTTCAATTAGTCATATCACCACCCTATAGATGCGGAATTTGATGCGGACTCCCAAAATCATATTCATCTCCTGTAAAACAACCATATGTTGGTGAAAAACGCAAATTACTGAACAGGTCAATCTCAATGAGAATGAGCAAAGAAAATGGATAAAGCAAAGGCGAACGCCCATGTTGAGCTATGTTACAAATAGTGTTCAAAGAAGAAGCAATGGAATATCAAACAACAGCTCATGGCATATAATACAATAGATGAACCCTCATTTTGATTTAAAGTTAAGTATTAAGTGCCTTTCAACCATATCGGAAGTGATCATGTCCCATGGATAAAATTTCCCCCCAATCGTCTCAACCAAACGTCAATAAAGATTAATACCCTTGCTCCATATGCAACCCTATGTGTTCAGAAATTAGTGCTCATTCATGGACTTTTAACAAGAATTAGCAATGTAACCCATCTGGAGGTCACTGGTGTTGACCTTCAAATTGATAACGCGGGTTGGAAATTCGCTGATATAGTGTGCATGTCGAGGGAACTCGCTCTCCCGCAGCGTTAACATTCCTGACAGGTACAGCGGTTCGTGGGATATACCATCGAAGCGAATTGAACTCATCAGTACGAAACAATCGTCTTCTACCTGTTTCATCAAGCTGTGATAGCAGTCGATAGCGTGGCCTTCGAGGACGAACTGCAGGGCAGTGACTTGATCAAGTGGTGAATTGATGTCGGATAGAATAAAAGCTTGCATACGGTCCTTTCCAGGTTTTGAAATTCTCCTGAACCTGGCTTGCCAGAAAATAGTCAAACCAACTTGCGTAGACGTTCCACTCAGCGATCGAAGATTTCGAGCACTGGTGCGCGAGGATTCATCGATGGATCCAAGGGAGGTGATGGATGGAGGTGGCTGTTGTTGTGGAAATTGCTGTGGCTGCTGGTTGTTTCAAGGCGCATGCGGCGGATAATTCAAAGAGGATGGATGTGGGTGAGGGTGTTGCGGTGGAAGTTGGAAGTGCTGGAATAGCGGCTGTTGATTCGACGGCTGCTGTTGATGCCCAGACTGCTCCTGGTTCGAAAAGTGCGCGAACTCTCGGAGAAGAACGTAGCTCTTCTAAAGTTCGTCTTCCAGTCGTTGCAGTACACTTGCTGCTACTCTTGTGGCGTTCACTGTCGACGGTTGCAAGGTGTTGATTCTCTCCTCAGTCGCTGTCGTACCGTTCGCTGCCGATATTGGCACGGCATCGTTTCTTTGGTGCAGTTCGATGTGCTTGGCTTGGACCTCAGTGACGGGGGATTGTAAACTGCGAACATCGTGAAACATGCAGGGGAACCACTTGCTTTATCGACTTGCGATACGCTCAGCGATGGATTTTTCTAGCGAATACGAGAACTTGTGGGACAACGGTGAGTCAGATCGAAACAGGCAATCTGGACCAAAGTGCAGCATAGCGGCTTCACCAAACGTTCCCTCCATTTCAACGGTAATTCAAGTTGAAATAATCAAAGACAGTGTCGAAGATTGTAACGTAGAGGTCCAGGATAATGATCCTCAGCCTCCTAACTGGCTACCACTTGTTGTGGTTTGACCTGTTTCTCCAAATTCCCAAAATTCGACAACATTGGCGCAGGATCTTTCAGCGGGGCACCAAATTGAAGTCATTCCACAATTCAAAGACAAAACACCTCTTCAAAGATATCAAACTGTCAGACACATTTTCGTTCACAGCAGCTGGCATCTGAGTGCTCCATAGGTATATTCGCAGGCCGCAGTGCGCAATTGCGCGTAGGCGCGCTCGCTGTGCTGCTGCTCCTCGAACCCATAACACTCTCATTGAGCTTGGTGAGTGGTACAAGGCAAGAAAACAGCGCCCCTATGAGAACCATCGACAGAAACATGAGATCTTCCAAAAGATAATCGGGAGAAAACTCAGGGAATTTGGTTGGCTTGAGGGTTATATGACCGCCGAGTGGTGCTGTGCACCCTTTACAGTTCCAAAACCGGCACTTGCAGACCAAAACACCATAGATGATTTTCGCAACCTTAACGCTGAAACGAAGGTGGATTTCCAACCCCTTTTCCTCATTGAGGAGGAAATCGCCAAGAGGGCAAGAAGTGGTTCGTTTTCTGTGCTGGGTCTCTGTCACAGCTTGAACCAAATGCCGCTGAGGAGGGACAGCCGGCCTCTTACTTCCTAGGCAGCCAAAACTGGTACACATTTGTACCGCTGCTTTTCCAAAAAAAAGGACCGATAAATGTTGTGGGTTAAATCAGTGATTTATCTTCTTTTTTTCGCCCCTGATTTTTCATGTAGGTTTTTTGAGTAAAAAAAGGTACCTCTCTCATGACCTTGCAACAATTTCTACTCTCATGTAATGCTACGTACTAACAGGTCTCCCTACGGAAGAAAATTGCAATACACCTCCGGATGAGTGTAGGTTAATTAATCTTTTTCTGGAATGCATTGCGAGGCCTCGCAATACGTGGGTCTGCTTTTCATTGTTTCTGCTAAAGGTGAGCGCTTGTATATTTGAATTTTCGCGCAAATAACCTGGTCGGTCCATTCCTTTCGGCCCCGCATTCTGTTTTGAAATATTGTAAAAAAGGTGAGTTTGGCAAATCAAAATGCGAGGCTTCTCAATACATGAATGACATCTGATGAATATCCGGACGTACTTATAGAAAGCCTTCAAAATTAGAAAGAGGCGGAGGGTCAATGTGGCTATATCAAAGGCAAATGAAACAAAATACAATAACACGTAGCTGCCCAGATCTCGGATAAAGCAGCAGTGGAATGCGATGGCTCGCAATAAGAAACAGTACACATGCCAGTATCGGGGAAGCACACTTGTCTGACTTACATAGGCAGTAGTATATCGCTGCGCACGCGATGATTGACGGCAGTTTTTGTGGATGCACCACCAAATTGCGCGCAAATATCAATATGCGCCCGTCGTGTGTGCATCATTGTGCTGGCAACAAGATTCAATTACCTTTGTAACGTTTTAAATGCATTTTTTGTACAGATTTCAACGAATCTTTAATGAAAATATACTTTTTCAGTTTTTAAGATAATTGCTAATGCAGCGCAACACTGCACCTCGAGAGTAGAGGGAGTTGACCGTGACTGTGAGGCGCTTGCCAGCTTTCTGTGCATCGGAACATGGATATACCACTACCGAACACCTATGAACTGCTGTTTAAAAGAACAAGAGCGGAGCTGTCTTCTTTTTTTATTTTTCGAGCTTGTTGAGAGTGAACCGCAACTCACGGCATTCGCTGAGGAGAGTGAAAGCCACACCAGGGAGTCGAGCCACCATGCGCTTCAAAAAGGATTTCTTCAACCTGTGCAAGATCATGCCCTGGCGGTGTAGACCCCGGAACCAGGACGAAGACGCCCCTGCGTTTGCTTCTATCCGGCGCCAGGCGAGGTGCCGGTGGCGCAGGACAGGACTCTTTCGGCTATAAAAGGAAACAATGAAACAACGGTCCACCGCAAAGATGCTTGAAATATGGCTTTGGATGGAGGTAGGTGGGTAAGGGCGGCGGCGTCTGCAGCCTCATCACACATCCCCTTGTTTGTCTTATATGGGGCCGCCTCTGGCGGGAAGGGGAGCTCTCCACCATCAGTCCCCCTGGCGTCTCACCTCACGGATGAGAACTTCTACCAGGTTGCCTTGGGGCATGACCAGTGGTAGGTTCCCTCGAGTCGCTGCCCTCGGGGGGCGCCTTCCGGTCACCCTTCGAATAATCCTCTGGTTTTACCCCCCCAGCGCAGCCTTTAGGGCGCCTGTGGGGGGGTTTCCTGTGGATAGCCGTTTCCGACAGCGCAGCATTGCTCTCCGCCACATTCCACCACTCCCTATCCCTGACGGGCTGCAGTACTCACTCTGCTCCCGGATGTACTTGGTTGTCGTCCATCCGCGGCCGGATGCCAGGGGACGACCGTTTCCATGTTCCCTCAGGTCCCGCTCATGCGTGAATCTACGCGTACTCTGGCCCTTGACCTGGGGGTCTCAGGGTCAGCCCTCACCCCCGCGCACACCTCACGGCCGTCCCGGGGTTTGGGGCATTTTCCTGACTTCCCATGGCCAGGGTCTCTGTGGTTGGCCCACAGTTCCCCACTCTATGGCGACTTGTTACCCAATCGCACGGGTCTGTTGCTTGGTGCTTGCAGTCCTTTTTCCCCGGTCCCGCTGCGATTGCAACCCCGCGATGTCCCTTTCCCCTTAGCCGCAGCCCGCCACTGGCCCAGTACCAATACCTCTGCCCTCATCCCGTGTTTATACCGCACCGGGCCGCCAGCAACCCCATGGCGCGGGCCCACTGAATCCTCATCCATCCGGGGACCGTTTCGTGTGTCTTGCACGGGTCGCTCCTATCCCACCCCTCTGTGTTTGGGTTGTTTGTTTCCTGTTGGACTCTTTTCGGGACTTTGTGCGGTTCTGGTCACCCTTCTTCCTGGCCCCGTCCCCGTAGCCTATCCCTTTACCCGCGCCTATACCCCACCGGGCGGCCTGCATCCCATGTGTATACCCCGCCCGGCCGCATGCTACCCTGTGGCTCTTGCCTGCGGGTCCAATTCTTGCCTCATGCGCCAATGGCTCCTATCTGCTCTCCCGCTGCCTGTTCGCTCAGTGATGTGTGTCCTCTGGCACCGTCATCCTTAAGCTCACCGTGCGTCACAAAACTGATTCCACTGATTGCGCTGCCGCTGATTGCGCTGATTTTGCTTCTGCCTGCCGCTTCCGCAGCTTCTGCAGATTTTACGTCAGCTTTTTCTCAAATCTTGCTGTGATGCCAATAGTGTTAGATCACTAATCACCTAAGCCGTCCAAATGGAAAATAATAGGGTGCAGCAGCTGCCGTCTAGAGGGTTGGGTACTAGTGCTGCCCGAAAGGTTAAAACCGCATTGAGAATGGTATGGGTAAACAACTAAACTTCGTTTCGTTGCTTGGATGTGCCTTGGTGTCCTGCATTCAACCAAACTACGTGATTTGTGTGCGAAAATTCGTTGTGCTTGGTTTTTGTAAGTGAAATCAGCTTCCGTCTAGAGGTTTGGGTACTAGAGTGCTCCCCGAAAGATTGAAAACGCATTGAGAATGGTATGGGTAAGTAATGATTGCCATTGAACTTCGTTTCCTTGCTTACATGTGCCTTGGTGTCGTGCATTCAACTAAACTACGTGATGTTTGCGCAAATATCACTTGTGTTTGGTTTTCGTTAGTGAAATCAGCTTCCGTCTAGAGTTTTGGTTACTAGGGTGCTCCCCGAAAGGTCAAAAGAGCATTGAGAATGGTATGGGTATATAATGATTGCAATTGAACTTCTTCTCCTTGCTTAGATGTGCCTTGGTGTCGTGCATTCAACCAGACTACGTGATGCTTGCGGAAAAAATCACTTATGTTTGGTTTTTGTAAGTGAAATCAGCTTCCGTCTAGAGGTTTGGGTACTAGAGTGCTCCCTGAAATGTCAAAAAGAATTGGGAGTGGTATGGGTAAATAATGAATGCAATTAAACTTCGTTTCCTTGCTTAGATGTGCCTTGGTGTCGTGCATTGAACCAAACTTAGTGATTTTTGCGCAAAAAATGCTTTTGTTTGCTTTTTGTAAGTGAAATCAGCTTCCGTCTAGAGGTTTGGGTACTAGAGTGCTACCCGAAAGATTAAAAAGGCATTGAGAATGGTATGGGTAAAAAATGATTGCAATTGAACTTCGTTTCCTTGCTTAGATGTGCCTTGGTGTCGTGCCTTCAACGAAACTACGTGATGTTTGCGCAAATATCACTTGTGTTTTCTTTTCGTAAGTGAAATCAGCTTCCGTCTAAAGGTTTTGGTACTAGGGTGCTCCCTGAAGGGTGAAAAGCGCATGGAGAATGGTATGGCTAAATAATGATTGCAATTGGACTTCGTTTCCTTGCTTACATGTGCCTCGGTGTCGTGCATTCAACCAAACTACCTGATTTGTGCGCAAAAATCACTTATGTTTGGTTTTTGAAAGTGAAATCAGCTTCCATCTAGAGGTTTGGGTACTGGGGTGCTCCCCGAAAGGTTAAAAACGCATTGACAATGGAATGGGTAAATAATGAGGTAGGTAGGTAGGTATCTTCGGGAGCTCCGGATGCCTCCTTTGACATTGCAGGAAAAAGGTCTTACCAATGGGACGTCCTGTCCCTCCCACTGCCCTATGTCAGGTGCCTCTTGACCCGCTCCCGCATGTGCTTGGGAAGAAATTGTCGCGGCCACCCGGTCCATGTGTCCCAGGTGGGAGGGTGTCCCCACATGTGTCCATGGGTAGGGCCACATGCCCCCTCCTTTGAGCGGCAGCTCTGGGGGCTGCCCAGCCGTGTGGAGTATCTCTCACCACAAGGGGTATTGCTCCCGCTAGTCTACGGTACAACCGCCTCACCCTTGTGGCTTGAGTTGCGGGGCCACTCTGCTTGGCAGGCGACCCCCTCCTGGACTGTGTACCGGCTCGCCTGTCACCGGTTGCTTCCATGGCTCCGGGTGACGTTTGACATGGTCCCCGATGCAGCCTGGCTGGGCTCAGACCAGCCGCCTTGGTGTACCGCTCCTGCCACTGGCCTGGTGGGTCGGCTGGGTCGCCCCAGTGCGTCCGACCCATGGGGTGTTCGTTCTTTCCTGTCCCTCGGCCCCCCTACGTGTGTGCAGTGTCCTGGGCCGCTTGGCTCCTGTTCACCGGTGCTCCCCCACGGTTTGCTGTGTTGCGTCTGCGGTGTCCTCGGCCACTTGGCTCCTGTTCACCGGTGTGCTCGCTCGGTGTGTTGTGTTGCGTCCGCGGTGTCCTGGGCCACTTGGCTCCTGTTTACCGGTGCGCCCGCTCGGTGTGTTGCTTTGCGTGTGCAGTGTCCTGGGCCACTTGGCTCCTGTTCACCGGTGTGCCCGCTCGGTGTGTTGTGTTGCGTGTGCGGTGTCCTGGGCCACTTGGCTCCTGTTCACCTGTGTGCCCGCTCGGTGTGTTGTTTTGCGTGTGCGGTGTCCTGGGCCACTTGGCTCCTGTTCACCGGTGTGCCCGCTTGGTGTGTTGTGTTACATGTGCGGTGTCCTGGGCCACTTGGCTCCTGTTCTCCGGTGCGCCCGCTGGGTGTGTTGTAGTGTGTGCGGAGTCCTGGGCCACTTGGCTCCTGTTCAGGGGGGTGCCCGCTTGGTGTCTTGTGTCTCGTGTGCGGTGTCCTGGGCCACTTGGCTCCTGTTCTCCGGTGCGCCCGCTGGGTGTGTTGTAGTGTGTGCGGAGTCCTGGGCCACTTGGCTCCTGTTCACTGGTGCGCCTGCTCGGTGTGTTGCTTTGCGTGTGCGGTGTCCTGGGCCACTTGGCTCCTGTTCATCTGTGCGCCCGCTCGGTGTGTTGCTTCGCGTGTGCGGCTTCCTGAGCCCCGTCGCTCCTGTTCACCGGTGTGCCCTCTCCGTGTTGTTTTGCGTGTGCTGTGTCCTGAGCCTCGTGGCTCCTGATCACCGGTGTGCCGCTCCGTGTGTTGTGTTGCGTGTGCGGTGTCCTGGGCCACTTGGCTCCCGTTCACCGGTGCGCCCGCTCCGTCCTTTGCTTTGTTCGTGCGGTGTCCTGGGCCACTTGGCTCCTGTTCACCGGTGTGCCCGCTCGGTGTGTTGTGTTGTGCATGCGCTGTCCTGGGCCACCTGGCTCCTGTTCACCGTTGCGCCCACTCGGTGCGTTGTGTTGTGTGTGCGGTGTCCTGGGCCACTTGGCTCCTGTTCACCTGTGCGCCCGCTCGGTGTGTTGCCTCGCGTGTGCGGCTTCCTGAGCCCCGTCGCTCCTGTTCACCGGTGTGCCCTCTCCGTGTTGTTTTGCGTGTGCTGTGTCCTGAGCCTCGTGGCTCCTGTTCACCGGTACGCCCGCTCCGTGTGTTGTGTTGCGTGTGCGGTGTCCTGGGCCACTTGGCTCCCGTTCACCGGTGCGCCCGCTCCGTCCTTTCCTTTGTTCGTGCGGTGTCCTGGGCCACTTGGCTCCTGCTCACCGGTGTGCCCGCTCAGTGTGTTGTTTTGCGTGTGCGGTGTCCTGGGCCACCTGACTGCTGTTCACCGGTGCGCGCGCTCCGTCCTTTGCTTTGCTTGTGCGCTGTCCCGGGCCACTTGGCTCCTGTTCACCGGTGTGCCCGCTCGGTTTGTTGTTCTGCGTGTGCGGTGTCCTGGGCCACCTGGCTCCTGTTCACCGGTGTGCTCGCTCGGTGTGTTGTGTTGCGTGTGCGGTGTCCTTGGCCAGTTGGATCCTGTTCACCGGTACGCCCGCTCGGTTGGTTATGTTGCGTGTACGGTGTCCTGGGCCGCTTGGCTCTTGTACACCGGCGTGCTCGCTCTGTGTGCTGTGCTTTGGGTTGCGCGTGTGGTGTTGCGTGGGCGGGGCGTCGCTGCGGGGCGCTCACTCGTCCATCCGGACGGCGGCAATTCGTAGCCGGTAGGGTCTGGGTACCCCCTGGGCGCGCACTCGTCCATCCGGACGGCGGCTGTTAGTAGCCGGTAGGGGCTGGGTACCCTCCGGGCGCGCACTCGTCTGTCCGGACGGCGGCTGTTCGTAGCCGGTAGGGCCTGGGTTCCCTCTGGGCGCGCACTCGTCCATCCGGACAGCGGCTGGTGTTGCTTTGCACCTCTTCCTGTGCCTGGGGAAATAATGATTGCAATTGAACTTCGTTTCCTTGCTTAGATGTGCCTTGGTGTCGTGCATTCACCCAAACTACGTGATTTTTGCGCAAAAATCATTTATGCGTGGTTTTCTTAAGTGAAATCAGCTTCTGTCTAGAGGTTTGGGTAATAGGGTGCTCCTCAAAAAGTCAAAAACGAATTCAGAATGGTATGGGTAAATAATGATTGCAATTGAACTTCGTTTCCTTGCTTACATGTGCCTTGGTGTCGTGCACTCAACCAAACTACGTGATTATTGCGCAAAAATTGCTTGTGTTTGGTTTTCGTAAGTGAAATCAGCTTCCATCTAGAGGTTTTGGGTGCTAGAGTGCTCCCTGAAAGATTGAATACGCATTGAGAATGGTATGGGTAAAAAATGATTGCAATTGACCTTCTTTTCCTTGCTTACATGTGCCTTGGTGTCGTGCATTCAACCAAACTACGTGATGTTTGCGCAAATATCACTTGTGTTTGGTTTTTGTAACTAATATCAGCTTCCGTCTAGAGGCTTGGGTACTAGGGTGCTCGCCGAAGAGTCAAAAGCGCTTTGAGAATGGTATGGGTAAATAATGATTGCAATTGAACTTCATTTCCTTGCTTAGATGTGCCTTGGTGTCGTGCATTCAACCAAACTGGGTGATTATTGCGCAAAAATTGGTTCTGTTTGGTTTTTGTAAGTGAAATCAGCTTCCGTCTAGAGGTTTGGGTACTAGAGTGCTCCCCGAAAGATTGAAAACGCATTGGGAATGGTTTGGATGCAGTTTGGGCACCCTTTGGGCCCAACTGCTGTCTACGCCGGTGCAGACCGACAGATGGTCGGAGATCTGCTTTCTGGAGCAGCTCCCAGGTTGAGCGCGTGTCGCGCTGAGCTCAGCGCTGAAGGTCACCCGAACACAAATCCACGTGGAATGTGAAGAATGAAATGTAGAATTCAGTGAAGTTGTGACGTTTTTTAACTTAGAGTTTGTATTTTGTTATTAAATTTTACACTGCCGCATATTGTTGCACGTGACGGCGCAATTCGAATTTGCGCCTCTGCTTCATGTTGCGCTGTCGCTGTGACAGCACCTATGCATATTTCCTTTCCTCTCTAAGGATGCAAAGAATGTAGATTGCTTCGTGCAATCATGCACGGGGCTGTGGGGCACAGCGGCGCCAGTGGAACAGTGTGAGCTCACCAAAGAGCCGGCGATCCTTCTTTTGGTTGCAGTTTGGATTGGGATGACCGAGGGCACGAGAATCTTGCAGATTTTGATAAAATCTATTATAAAAACTGCAGCGGAACACCACTGACCGGGTTGGAGATGATCATAAAATGTTGGGGTTTTTCGTGAATACGCCTTCCAAAAAAGCAGATTTTCTTCGTGTCAAAAACCAGTGACTGCCGTCAAACCAAAGTAGAATGGAGAGCTCAAGATCAATGTCGCAGGACCCACTGAAACCGCTTCAGAAGCAATCTACACGCTGGTGAACATCCAGAAGTCCGAAATTTCTTCGGTGTGGAACATCAGCGTGGACAGCTGAGCAGCGCACGTGCTGCAGCAGCCACTACGTCCGAGCTACATTGACGCCAGCCACGACCTGCGGCGCTGCGACGAGAGTGTGCAGTTGAGGCCTGCGCGAAGGCAGCGATCGTCAATGCAAAATTTGCGCAGGGGAAGGACCGCCAGGGAGCGACGCGTGGTACTCGTGATAATCTGGTTGGTTGCGACGATCCCCTCATGCCGATGCCAGCGCCGGATTGCTCATAGCCTCAACATGTTCATCATGCAGGAGAAGGGCCCGCAGCAGCTGACGGCGCTGTCCCAGCAGCGCGATTGAGTTCTGTCGTGCGGCGTAATTGGTAATGTGGGCAGCTAAGTCCACCCGCTTCTTTTCCCAGTCCCTGTTTGCCCCTTGGTTGTGAATATTGTAAATATTTGCTGCAGCCCTGTGCATGACCTCAGTCAGTGTCATGGTGGTTTTTTATCATTCATTTTTCCATCCCTTGATTGCCAAGCTCCCAACTGTAGGTGGCAGAGCCCAGACCAGCCTCCCCCAAGAATGAAGATTGATGCTACAGCCCCCGGAGGAAATGCCTGCCAGGTCGCCGGAGGAAACGTCCATGAGGAGTCACTTTTGTGGCCACGCCAGGGTCACGTTTGCAGCTGGGTATGCAGATCTCTTAGGGAGCGAGGTGATGCAGTTTGGGGACCCTTTGGGCCCAACTGCTGTCTACGCCAGTGCAGACCGACAGATGGTCAGAGATCTGCTTTCTGGAGCAGCTCCCAGGTTGAGCGCGTGTCGCGCTGAGCTCAGCGCTGAAGGTCACGCGAACACAAATCCACGTGGAATGTGAAGAATGAAATGTAGAATTCAGTGAAGATCTGACGGTTTTAAACTTAGACCTCGTATTTTATTATTAAATTTTACACTGCCGCATATTGTTGCACGTGACGGCGCAATTCGAATTTGCGCCTCTGCTTCATGTTGCGCTGTCGCTGTGACAGCGCCTATGCATATTTCCTTTCCCTTCTAAGGATGCAAAGAATGTAGATTGCTTCGTGCAAACATGCACGGGGCTTTGGGACACAGCGGCGCCAGTGGAACAGTGTGAGCACACCAAAGAGCCGGCGATCCTTCTCTTGGTTGCAGTTGGGATTGGGATGACCGAGGGCAAGGGAATCTTGCAGATTCTGATAAAATTTATTATAAAATCTGCAGCGGAACACCACTGACCGGGTTGGAGATGATCATAAAATGTTGGGGTTTTGTGTGAATACGCCTTCCAAAAATGCAGGTTTTCTTCGTGTCAAAAACCAGTGACCGCTGTCAAACCAAAGTAGAATGGAGAGCTCAGGATCAATGTCGCAGGACCCACCGAAACCGCTTCAGTATGGCTAAAAAACTATTACAATTGAACTTCATTTCCTTGCTTACATGTGCCTTGGTGTCGTGCATTCAACCAAACTACGTGATTTGTGCGCGAAAATCACTTATGTTTGGTTTTTGTAAGTGAAATCAGCTTCTGTCTAGAGGTTTGGGTAATAGAGTGCTCTCGAAAAGTCAAAAACGCATTGAGAATGGTATGGGTAAATAGCGATTGCCATTGAACTTTGTTTCCTTGCGTACATCTGCCTTCCTGTCGTGCATTCAACCAAACTACGTGATTTTTGCGCAAAAATTGCTTGTGTTTGGTTTTCGTAAGTGAAATCAGCTTCCGTCTAGAGGTTTTGGGTGCTAGAGTGCTCCCCGAAAGATGGAAAACGCATTGAGAATGGTATGGGTAAATAATGATTGCCATTGAACTTCGTTTCCTTGCTTACATGTGCCTTGGTGTCGTGCATTCAACCAAACTACGTGATGTTTGCGCAAATATCACTTGTGTTTGGTTTTTGTATGTAAAATCAGCTTCCGTCTAGAGGCTTGGGTACTAGGGTGCTCCCCGAAAGGTTGAAAGCGCTTTGAGAATGGTATGGGTAAATAATGATTGCAATTGAACTTCATTTTCTTGCTTAGATGTGCCTTGGTGTCGTGCATTCAACCAAACTGCATGATTATTGCGCAAAAATTGGTTCTGTTTGGTTTTTGTAAGTGAAATCAGCTTCCGTCTAGAGGTTTGGGTACTAGAGTGCTCCCCAAAAGATTGAAAACGCATTGGGAATGGTATTGATGCAGTTTGGGGACCCTTTGGGCCCAACGGCTGTCTACGCCGGTGCAGACCGACAGATGGTCGGAGATCTGCTTTCTGGAGCAGCTCCCAGGTTGAGCGCGTGTCGCGCTGAGCTCAGCGCTGAAGGTCACGCGAACACAAATCCACGTGGAATGTGAGGAATGAAATGTAGAATTCAGTGAAGTTGTGACGTTTTTTAACTTAGAGTTTGTATTTTATTATTAAATTTTACACTGCCGCATATTGTTGCACGTGACGGCGCAATTCGAATTTGCGCCTCTGCCTCATGTTGCGCTGTCGCTGTGACAGCACCTATGCATATTTCCTTTTCTTTCCAAGGATGCAAAGAATGTAGATTGCTTCGTGCAATCATGCACGGGGCTGTGGGGCACAGCGGCGCCAGTGGAACAGTGTGAGCTCACCAAAGAGCCGGCGATCCTTCTTTTGGTTGCAGTTTGGATTGGGATGACCGAGGGCACGGGAATCTTGCAGATTTTGATGAAATCTGTTATAAAACTACAGCGGAACACCACTGACCGGGTTGGAGATGATCATAAAATGTTGGGGTTTTTCGTGAATACGCCTTCCAAAAAAGCAGATTTTCTTCGTGTCAAAAACCAGTGACCGCCGTCAAACCAAAGTAGAATCGAGAGCTCAAGATCAATGTCGCAGGACCCACCGAAACCGCTTCAGTATGGCTAAAAAACTATTACAATTGAACTTCATTTCCTTGCTTACATGTGCCTTGGTGTCGTGCATTCAACCAAACTACGTGATTTGTGCGCGAAAATCACTTATGTTTGGTTTTTGTAAGTGAAATCAGCTTCTGTCTAGAGGTTTGGGTAATAGAGTGCTCTCGAAAAGTCAAAAACGCATTGAGAATGGTATGGGTAAATAGTGATTCGTGAGCAATTCTTGCGCAAACACCACGTAGTTTGGTTGAATGCACGACACCAAGGCACATCTAAGCAAGAAAATGAAGTTCAATTGCAATCATTTTTTACCCATACCATTCTCAATGCGTTTTTAACCTTTCGGGGAGCACCCTAGTACCCAAACCTCCAGACGGAAGCTGATTTCACTTAAGAAAACCAAACATAACTGATTTTTGCGCAAAAGTCACGTACTTTGGTTGAATGCACGACACCAAGGCACATGTAAGCAAACAAACAAAGTTCAATTGCAATCATCATTTACCCATACCATTCTCAATGCGTTTTTGACCTTTCCGGGAGCACCCTAGTACCCAAACCTCTAGACGGAAGCTGATTTCACTTACGAAAACCAAACAGAACCAGTTTTTGCGCAATAATCACGCAGTTTGGTTGAATGCACAACACCAAGGCACATGTAAGCAAGGAAACGAAGTTCAATTGCAATCGTTATTTACCCATACCATTCTCAAAGCGCTTTCAACCTTTCGGGGAGCACCCTAGTACCCAAACCTCTATACGGAAGCTGATTTCACTTACAAAAACCAAACACAAGTGATATTTGCGCAAACATCACGTAGTTTGGTTGAATGCACGACACCAAGGCACATGTACGCAAGGAAACAAAGTTCAATTGCAATCATTATTTACCCATACCATTCTCAATGCGTTTTTGACTTTTCGAGAGCACTCTATCACCCAAACCTTTAGACAGAAGCTGATTTCACTTACAAAAACCAAACATAAGTGATGTTTGCCGGTTATTTAAGTGAAATCAGCTTCCATCTACTAGTTTGGGTCCTAGAGTGCTCCCTGAAAGGTTAAAAGCGCATTGGGAATGGTATGGGTATATAATGATTGCAATCGAACTTCTTTTCCTTGCTTAGATGTGCCTTGGGGTTGTGCATTCAACCAAACTACGTGTTTTCCGCGCCAAAATCACTTATGTTTGGTTTTTGTAAGTGAAATCAGCTTCCGTCTAGAGGTTTGGGTACTAGAGTGCTCCCCGAAAGATTGAAAACGCATTGAGAATGGTATGGGTAAATAATGATTGCAATTGTATATCGTTTCCTTGCTTAGATGTGCCTTGGTGTCGTGGGTTCAACCAAACTACGTGATGTTTGCGCAAATATCACTTGTGTTTTGTTTTCGTAAGTGAAATCACATTCCCTTAGAGGTTTGGGTACTAGGGTGCTCCCCGAAGGGTTAAATGCGCATTGAGGTTTGAGGTTTGAGGTTTGATTTTGCGGGTACTAGACGCCTTTCGGCCCCGGGGGGCCACCTGGTCGGGCCAGGTGATATCCTCCCCACCGGGCCCTAGTGGGGGGCCCTCCAAGACGCACCTCCTGCCTGGTGGCGGAGTCCCCCGGGTTCACAGAGCTCGGAGCCCTGTCCTTCCCCGGCGTTGCCGTTTCGCCACTCCCCGGTCAGTGCATCAATTCGCAGCCGTGGCTGCGGGCGCTTACCCAATGCGTCGCCCCCCTAATGCGTGGTCGCCCGGGGCGCCGGCGCCGCCGGGCCCGTGCTACTGGCTGGTCGCCAGTGGGACCCCCTTGGGCTGGCGCGGAGGCTGCCTAGCCTAGCGGTTGGGGCGTGGCGCTGTGCGCCACTACTGCCTTGGCGGGTGCAGTGTCCCGTCTGTGCGTGCGCGGCGCTCGCGGCCGGTTCGGGGGGGTTCGGGCCGGTACCTGGTGTTGTGTCTCGCCTTCTTCCCCCTTCCCGCCCCGCGTGTTCCGCGCTGCGTGTGGCGGGCCGTCCCGTCCGGGTGTCCCTTATCCTCGCTCGCTGGTACGCCATTCCATGCGGTCTGTGCGTTCCGCGCGCTCGGTCCGGTTGCCCTTCTGGTGGTCCCCGCGTGTCCTTTTCGTGTGTGTGCGCTCGCGCTCTCGCGGTGTCCGCTCCCCGCTGGGTGGTGTGGCGCGCGCATCTCGCCTGGTCCCGGCACTGGGCGCTGGTAGGGCCGTTCCATGTGGTCCGTGCCCCTCCGCGTGTCCTGCCCCGGTCCCGTGCTCCGTCTGGCGTGCTTGGGGGGGGGCGGTCCGGTCCCGGTTCCCCCCTACTTGGCTTGGGGTTGTGGGGGCGGCGGCAGGGCGTCCCCGGGGGGGTGCCTTCGACCGTTGCGTTGTGGGCGCGGGCGTGCGGTTGTGGGGGCCCCGCTCTGTTCCTGTGGGGGGGGAGAGAGGTGTCGACTTTGTGTCCAGGCGCCGGTCCGCCGGATTCCCATGACGAGCCCGATGCGCACGGAGCTTCGCCCTGCGGGATGCGTGGGGGGGTTGGGGTGACCGTGGCTGGAGTGGTGCACCAATGTTCCGGTTCATGGCCCAGCAGAGCACCCCTACCGCAGGGTTTACTCTTAGCACAGGGGGAGGGGGTTGCGGGCGCGTTTGTTCTGTGACCCGGGTGCCAGTGTATCTCAGAAGGCAGCCGCCCCGGAGGTAGCGCACAAGGCGCGCGCCGCGAAGGAGCTGGTTCGAACCCCGTGATCGGTGGTCTCCCACCGATCCCCTCAAATACCGGACGAGGCCTCCCGTCGACCTGTTCGAGTACAGGTGACGGTGCGCACTGCTGCAGGGGTGGGTGGCTCCCATGTGTTTTGTTTTTCTAGGGTGGGGGGTAAAACGAACGAGACCTCCACCCGATCCACCGGTATCGGTGGTGGCGCGAGTTGCTGGAAGGGGGGGGTGGTTCCCACGTCGCCAACTAGAGAGCTCTACGTGCAGGGATCCCAGGAGCACCAAAGCCTGGGATCGAACCCCCGCACTGGACGATTGAAGACCGACGCTCTCACTACTGGGCCGCGGGAGTCTCTTACGCAACTTAGGGGTGTCGTCGGCTATGAATCCAGTACTGAGGGTGGGGCTGTGCGTTGTGAAGCGTGTTGCGCGTGCCGGGAGGCCCCAGTCCACGTGCACGGGGTCGGGACAGGGGGGGAGGGGGCTGGGTGGGGTGCGGCACCGTCGGATCGCCGACTGACGTGCAAAGGGGTAAGAGGCGGACAGTAGCACCGCCGGATCGCCGACTGACTGTAGGGCGGGGGGTCGCTCTGCCTCTTTCCGTCCCTCTGCCTTCCCTGGGCAGGCAACAAAGCAGGCGTCACTGGCGTTGTGCTGTCCATGGGGGGCGTGGCCCCCCATACCACTCCGGTTCGTGCTCACCCGGCTTCTCTGGGTACGATCTGTGCGGCGTCCCGGTGCGCAGGCGTGGGCCCGCTTGTTCTTCGCGGCCCCCATGTGAGCCGGCGGCTGGAGCGGGGGGGCGGGTCACACTCCGGCTCCCCTCTCGGGTGGGGGGGGCGCATCCCCCCTGCCTCGGGGGGGGTGTCGCGCCGCGGCCTCCCTGCTCTCGTTCCGGGCGGCGGCCTGCGGTACCCCTTTCTGGCTCTCTCCGTGTCGCTGGCGCGCTTCCTTCCGGCGCGCGCGTGCGGTCGGGGCTGAAGTGCCGCCCCGGGGTGGGGGGGGGTGAGGGGCGGCCCGTGGACCGCTCCCCTGGGGGCCCCAGCTGACCTGCTACCCCCCCCTCTGTCCCCTCGGAGTGGGCTGTGGTTACGGGAGGGTCATGCGGGGCGCGGCCTCCTTCGTGGTCCGTTGTGCGCGTTGCTCCGGCACGCCGGTGTGGGTTCGCGGGAGCAGGTCCAGCCGCCGTTGCCCTTACCGTGTCTCCGTTCCTCCTCTGGGCGGGGGCGCCCCCCCGGCCCTGGGGGGGCGGAGGGCCGCGCCTGTGGCTCCCCAGCTGGGGTGGGTGCGGGGGGGGGGGGGGGGTGGGGGGGCCGCCCCCCCGCCCGCTCTCGGGCCTGTGTGGGAGGGGGAGGGGGGGAGTGGGGGGGGGGGCTTTGGTCCCCTGGCGATGCCTCCTGTCGGCCAAGGGGGGGGGGGGCGGCTTGGCAGTCCGTGCCCCGGGGGCCAGCCATCGGCCATGGGGGTCGCGCCCTTCCCCCGCCCCCCTCTACCGAGAGCCGGATTCCCACGCAGTCCCTCTCTGGGGCCCCTCATCCCCCGGCCGTTGTCGCGCGGCGCTGGCCGGTCGGGGGTGGCCGTGAGGGTTAGCGGTCAGTGGTTAGCGGGTTGCGGGGCAGCAGGTTTCCCCCCGCGCTTGTTGTCTCTGCACTCCCTCCCGCGGGAGGTGGCGCGCCGCTTTCCCTGGGTAGGCAACAAAGCGGGCGTCACTGGCGTCGTGCTGTCCATGGGGGGCGTGGCCCCCCATACCATTCCGGTTCGCGCCCACCCGGCTTCTCTGGGCACGATCTGCGCGGTGTCCCGGTGCGCAGGCGTGGGCCCACTTGTTCTTCGCGGCCCCCATTTGAGCCGGCGGCTGGGGCGGGGGGGCGGGTCACACTCCGGCTCCCCTCTCGGGCGGGGGGGGTCCATCCCCTCTGCCTCGGGGGGTGGGGGCCGGGGCCCCCGCGGCTGGCGGGCCGGTGGGGGGGCGGGGGGGGGGGTGTCGCGCCGCGGCCTCCCTGCTCTCGTTCCGGGCGGCGGCCTGCGGTACTCCTTTCTGGCTCTCTCCGTGTCGCCGGCGCACTCCCTTTCCGGCGCGCGCGCGCGGTCGGGGCTGAAGTGCCGCCCCGGGGTGGGGGGGGTGAGGGGCGGCCCGTGGACCGCCCCCTTGGGGGCTCGATCTGACTTGAAACCCCCCCTCTGTCACCTCGGAGTGGGCTGTGGTTACGGGAGGGTCATGTGGGGCGCGGCCTCCTTCCTGTTCTGTTATGCGCGTTGCTCCGGCACGCCGGTGTGGGTTCGCGGGAGCAGGCCCAGCCGCCGTTGCCCTTATCGCGCCGCCGTTCCTCCTGAGGGGGGGGCGCCCCCCCGGCCCTGGGGGGGCGGAGGGCCGCGCCTGTGGCTCCCCTGCTGTGGTGGGTGCGGGGGGGGGGGTGGGGGGGCCGCCCCCCCGCCCGCCCTCGGGTCTGTGCGGGGGGGGGGGGGGTTGGGGGGGGCCCTTTGGCCCCCTGGCGATTCCTCTCGTCGGCCGGGGGGGAGGGGCGGGGGCGGCATGGCGGTCCTGGTCCCGGGGGCCAGCCATCGGCCAGGGGGTCGCGCCCTTCTCCCGCCCCCCCTATCGAGAGCCGGATGCTCGCGCAGGCCCTCGCCGGGGCCCCTCATCCCCCGGCCGTTGTCGCGCGGCGCTGGCCGGCCGGGGGTGGCCGTGAGGGTTAGCGGTCAGTGGTTAGCGGGTTGCGGGGCTGCAGGTTCCCCCAAGCGCTCGTTGCCTCCGCACTCCCTCCCGCGGGAGGTGGCGCGCCCTCGTACGTCGTGCCATACCGTGGTGGGGGCGTGGGTCGGGGGGCCCATCCCCCCCCCCCAACCCTCCCGTACCCGCCGTCTGGGCCTTCACCTGCGCCGCCGCTTGTGTGGGGGCTGGGGCTGCGGCGGCGGCGGGTTGTGCCGGCGGTAGCGCCAGTGGGCGAGGACGCTACGCAAAGCCCGGGGGACCCAGTTGTTGGCGTCCGCATCCGTGATGCGGAGCACCGCTCCCCCTTCCAGGAAGGCCGGCCACGTCGGCTCCCTGTCGGGCCACGCCGCCCGGATCACTGACCTGAGGACCCTCTCGTGGTCCTCTGGGGCCGCCCACCCCCCCGGGGGTGCCTCTCGGTTTCCTCCGTCCCTCCGGAGGAGCACGGCATCGAAGGGCCGGTTCCGCGACCTCCTGGAGGTCCCCTTGGTTGGCCCAGCACAACCACCCGTACACTTCCCCCACCAGGGGGAGGGTCTCCCCCCCCAGCGGGTCTGGGACCGCGCCCCAGTCCTGGTCCCATGGCCGGCCCTCCTCCGCCCCCCGTGCCGGCCCCACTCGCTGCCCCTGCGACTGCGGCGCCGATGCCGCGCCCTGTCCCCCCTCCGCCGAGGCCATCCGCGCCAGCTCCGCCCTCGGCGCGGGGGGGGCTTGCTGGTGCTGGTGTTGTGGGGGTTGGGGGGGGACGAGCTCGCCGGCGTCAGGGTCGATGTTGTAGAGGTGGTGGTGGTGGTGGTGGTGGTGGTGGTGGGTGTGGTGTGCCGGCATCTTTTCGATGCCGGGGGGGATGCACCTCACCGGCTGCACGTCCGGCTGCGGGGGCGCTCCGCCCTCTGCCCCCCTCCCTTCGCCCCGCCCTCCTCCCTGGGCTCCCATGCCCCGTCCCGCCTGTCCCTTGGGGCCCGCGGCGCCCTTGCCCTTGCCCTTGGGCCCCTTTCCAGTCCCATGCCCGTGTCGCGGGTCCGGCCTCTCGTCCCCCACGCCCTGGCCCGCTCGCTCTCCCATCCCCCCTCGTCCTGCCCCCTGCACCTGGGTACCCTTCCCGCGCCCCTGAGCGCCCTTCTCGTGCCCTGGCCCCTCCCCGGCCCCCTGCCCGTGTCGCGGGTCCCGCCTCCCGTCCACCACGCCCTGGCCCGCTCGCTCTCCCACCTCCCCTCGCCCCGCCCCCCGCACCTGGGCTCCCTGCCCGTGCCCCTGCGCGCCCTTCCCGTGCCCTGACCCCTCCCCTGCCCCCTGCCTGTCGCGCCGTCCGCTGCTCCCCTCCCCCCGCCGCTGCGCCCTTCCTGGACCACTCGCCGGGCGTCCCGCTGCCTTTGCAGTTGCGGCAGCGTGACGCCCGGCGGCGAGCGCTCGCGCGTCGGGGGGCGGACGTGCCGCTCCCGCCCCGGGGGGAAGGGCTTGGGGGGGTACGGCTTGGGGGGGCTGGTGTGGGTGTGGGCGGGGTTTGCGTGGGCGCGGTACTTCGCGCTCTCCCTGCCCACTGCTGCTGCTGTGGCGGCCGCCGGCGAGGCGTCCGCAGCCCGTGCGGGGTTCTTCGCCCGCTTGCGCGGCGTGCTGGGGGCCGCGGCGTGGCCGGCCGAGGCGGCGTCGCGGCCCGCCGGGGTCGCGCCCGCAGCCCCTCGCGCGCCCTCCTCACTCTCCTTCGCTGCCGTGGCGGCCACCGACGAGGCGCCAAGGGCCCGTGCGGGGTCCGTCGCAACCCCTCGCGCGCCCTTCTTGCTCTCCTGTGCGGCTGCGGCAGCCCTCGGCGATGCGTCCGGCTCCTGCGCCTGGGCTGCCCCCCTTGTCGGCGGCGTGCCGGGGGCCGCGGCCGGGGCCGCGGCGTGGCTCGCCGGGGTCTCCGCCTCCTGCGCGTCTGGGCGGGGCGGGGCGGCGGGGCTGGCCGCTTGGGCGGCGGGGGCGGCCGTCTCGGCTGGCCCAGGTTCCCGGGCCGGCGGCGGCGGCCCGACCACCGCCGCCTCCGCCAGCCTCCGCTCCTCGCGCTCCGCGAGGGTCTCCCCCGTCCACTCCGGGGAGGAGACGGGGGAGCGGGAGCGGGACCGGCGGTGGTGGCGGTCGTCCCGCTGGAGGGACCAATCGGAGTCTGCCATCACTGTTACTCTGGTAGGCATGCGTGGTGGCAGGCGCGCCCTTCCCACTACCTCCTGGTGCATCAGTGCCGTGCGGTGGGCAGTGCCGTGTGGTGCTCTGCGGGGGGGAGGGGGGGAGGGGGTGGGGGGCCGGCTGTGGCGTCAGCCCCGCACGGCCGGGGGACCGCGGCCATCCACCGGCATTGGGAGGGGAGGCGGGGGAGCCACGCGGCCCACACGTCGCGCCACAGCTCCCAGTCTGAGGCGGGGCCCAGGGCCCTGGGCCCCCGGGGGTCGTCGAGCGGTGTTGGGGGCAGCCGCACCAGGTGGACCCCCGTAACGGCGGTGACCTACTGTGTGCGCAGGAAGGTGTGTACCCCGTCCCGCGCCGCGGGCGCCGGGAGGGGGGGGCGGGGTACGGGTGTGGCCCCATAGAGGTGGGTGGGGGTGATCCCCAGGATCCGCCCCGGGCCCCCGCGGGTCGCGACGAGGAGGAGGAGGAGGGGGGTGCCAGGGCACTCTTGCCAGAGGACCTGCCCCCTGTGGTGGGCACCCCTGGTCCTGGAGAGGGGGGGGGACAGGTCTGGGTTAGCCCAGCCGCGGGGCGCGTGCGTCGCCGGTGGGAGGGCGGGGCACCAAGTGGGCTCCCTGGGGAACGCCTCGTAGACGACGGCGTACGGGGGGGTAGGCCCGGTGCCGTCATACACCGGGTTGGTCGGCAGGGGGCGGGCGGACGCCTCGTCCGCGCCTTCCACGAACACCGTGACCTCGCCCACCTCCAGGTCCTCGTCCGGCGGGTGTAGAAGGTGGAGCGCCGCATCCAGCTCGGACACTCCCCCCGGGTACGTGGCCCGCGCCTGGTTCAGGTACGGGGCCGCGTCCCCGGGGTAGCGCGTCCTGAGGGCGTGCAGCAGGGCTGGGGCGCTACTGCGGAGGGACATGGCAGACCCCGCTCCCGTCAGCCGGAGGGTGTCCCCCATGGACAGGGGCCGGCCCGACTGATTGGACTCGCGCCACTCCATCCAGTGCCCGTAGAGGGCCGCTTCCGGGCTGATGAGCCCCGGCCGGATGGCGTTCACGATCCGATGCATTGCCGGAAGCAGCGTAGGGGCCCCCGCTCCGTTCAGGGCGCGGACGGCCGGGAGGGCGGTCTCGTTGAAAAAGGCCCTCGCACTGCCCTCCAGGTCGCACCGTGCGGCAGCGTGCGCTTATTTTGCCTCCGCCACCGCGTCCGCCACCAGGCCCCGGACGGCCGCCTTCTGCGCTCTGCGGCGGGCCCTGGTGTGCCCCGGCCCATCCCCCCGTCGGCGTGGCATGGTGCTGCGGGCTCTGCAAAGGGCGGCGGCGGGTGGGGGTTAGGGGGCGAACACGTGCGACAGGTGCGCAACGGATGTGGGGTCCCGCAGGTGCACGTGGATCCACAGAAGGGCAGCGCCCGCGGGGCCCGCTTGTTCGTGCGAGGGGGTGTGTGCCCCCTCGATGCGCTGGCGCAAGGCCTCCACCTCTGTGCGCCTGCGAGGGCCCGCGGGAGGTTCGGGCCAGGGGCACGCGGCTACCTGGGTGCACCGCGCGCACCTGTTTGCGCCTGTCGATGCTGCGGAGGACACTGTGTCACATTCTCCGCAGAGTCGGCAGATGTGTGGGAGGTGGGAGGGCGGTGACCAAGGGTCGAGATGGCGGAGCCAGAGGTCGTCCCACCTCTGTCGGAGGGGGTCCCGGATCTCCAGCAGGCGGGCGTGGACGCGGCGCCGGTAGTCCTTGCCAAGCGTCCTCCGCTGGACCTCCTGCCACGTGTCGCTGGGGAGGATTCCGTGGTCGTGGAAGGCGGCGATGAGGTCGTCCCACGTCGGGCGGGGGTGCCCCTGGGGGGGGCTCGCCATGTACACGTGGCGCCCGGTGAGGTGGAGCGTCAGCGCGTCCCATTGGCACCCGTTCGCGGTGTCCCTGTGGAGGAGGGCCAGCAGGGTGCCGTCCGCGACTGCCTCCCACCCCACTCGCAGCCCTTCGCAGCTGTCTAGCTCCTGGCGCAGCGCGGCTGCAATGCCGGTGGGGAGCATGAGGAGCAAGGGCCCCTGGGTGTCGCCCAGCCGGGACAGGGCGTCGTGGTATACCGGCCCCCCAGCTTTGAAGTGCGCCACGGTGAGTTGGGTGGCCCCGTCCTCTGGGGGGTGCCACCGGACGGTGGCCGCAGCGTGTCCCCACGTGCGTATCTCCGTGCCTCGGAGCACGTTGGCGGCGTGAAGGACGATGCGGGGCGGGACGGGCGTCCTGACGAGTGAGGATACGTCCCCAGTCCATCCCTTTGGCGGCCCCGGGGCCGCCTGCAGCCATTCCCCCGTCGCCGCTCCCACGGGTGGTCAGGCCCCGCCCCGCGGATCATGGTGGGTCTCGGCCGGGTGTCCGGCCCCCACCACCGGAGCGGGATGGCGGCGTATCGTTGCGCAGGGGTCTCCGGGGCGCGCGTGGCGGCGCACCACCGGCCCCACTCCCGCGCCCACTCCTCCCCCACGATGCGCGCCTCCCATGCGGTCATGGAGCCGCGCCCGATGATCCACGGTGGGAAGAGGGCGTCTTGTAGTTGCCTCGAGAACCCCCCCGGCAGGTCCTGGTACGGGTGGGGGCTCTCTTGGGGCGGGCACTCCAGAGTGCCATTCACAACACGGAGGGAGGCTACGAAGTCCTTGTCAGGGCGCGGGGGAGGGGGAGGGTGGTCGCCCTCTGCCGCAGTGAGCCACCGGTGCGCCCGGGCCGCCGCGCTTAGAAGCTCGTGGAGGAGTTGCTCCAGCCGGTGGTTGCGAAGCTCCCACGCGAAGTCCCCCAGCCGAAGCATGTGGTGGAGGAAATCGTCCACTGAGGTCCCTCCCGGCGGGTCGTATCGGGTTATGGCGCGGAGCTGCGCCTCCGCGTCCTCGGGCACCAGTCCGGAGCAGAACACCTCCGTCCACGTGGCGCCTGCGGAGCGCCACGAGGCCACCCACAGGGCCTTGTCCCCAGGTGGGAAGTGGCGGGCCGCCTCGTGTACCGCCTGGCGGTAGTGGGGCCAGAGGAGCCGTGAGTGGGTGCAACCCACGTGCATGTGCACCGGGGTCTCTTCCGGGCCGCCGCAGAAAAGGCACGGTTGTGGGACGATGGCGACGCCGGAGAGCCGCTCCTTCCGGACGCGGAGCCTGCGCTGCACCGGTGTGTGGCCGTCTCGGGCCCGCAGCGCCCGGCGGTTGGTGGCCGCCGCGGTGAGGTCCCGGGCGTGGACGTAGGCCGTGGCGTGGGCCGCGCCCAAAGGTGTGTGTCCCCGGTGCGTCAGCGCATGGTTCGTCTGCGCCTGTTGCGCGACCTCGCCGAGCACCCGCATCGGGGGGGGCCGTAGATCGAGATGGCCGTCACGGCCGGCGACAATGAGTTGGGCGTGGCCAGGGTCCGGGGGCGTATTCTGCAAGACGGTGTCCTGGTACGCCGCCCAGTCCGCCTTGTGCAGTAGGGCGTCACTGTGGTGCGAGGTGGCTCGGACGTACCAGAACGGGTGCCCGGCGTGTTGCCCCCGCGCGCACAGGCCGTCCCGGAGCCACCTCAGGGGCATCTGGTTGACCACCTTCGCTGCGCCCGCGGGGCCCCCCGTGGTTCGCTCGCGATCTGCGTGCCGCAGGAGGTGGAGGATGACTTCGGCGTCCACCGTGTGGACCCATGGTCTGTGTGCACCGTAATGTAGGGGGAGGGAGGCGGCCACCCCCTCTCCGTCGGGCACCGTGCCCGAGATGGCCACCGCCCACGTGCGGCCGAGGTCGGCGGCGAGAGCGACGCTGGTGGCGTGTTTGCAGGGTCCGCCCCCGGACGCGTCAGAGGAGGTGTGTCCCCAGGCCTCCGGGATCCAGCAGTATCCGGTGGGGCTGAGCCACCCCGCGTTGAGGTCGGCGGAGTGCCACCGGACGTCGGGGTGGCTGGGGGTCAGTTGGTCCACGCTCAGCGCCCTGGTGTCGCCTGGGCTGATCGCCGGGTGGTCGTGCAGCCGGATCTCCGCTCCGGCGACCGTGCTTGCCCAGGACCGTAGCGCCGTCACATGTTCCTTGAGCCACGCCGGGCTCCCGCGCTGGTGCACCACCAGGTGTCCCGTGTCCTCCGGACGGTCCTCCAGCGCGTGCACCGCCATGTGTGGCTCGTGCGGCACCCCCGTAGCCACCAGTAGGGCGGTGCCACGGGGGAGCCCACGGGGTTCGGGCTGGCCTGCCCCCACTTGCACTATTACCCACTCGGCCCGGAGCTGCGCTTGTCCCGTCGCTTGGGTGCATTGGTCGTCCGTGGTCACCAGCCACAACGGCGTCGGCGCGTGGGGCCGGGGGCGTAAGGGCTCTGGCCACGCCACGTCCGCGTTGGGTTGTTGGTGCTCGCTTTCCGCGAGTACGTCGCGGAGGATGTACATGAGGGCCGCTGGCGGTTGGTACGCCGCCCCCCGCGTGGGGGTGGACAGGCCGTCCCGGCGGCGGTAGCCCCCGACGTGGAGGTGCAGGCCGTCCGTGGTCACCCGTGGGCCGGTGTGGGCGTCCTGCTTAGCCCTCGTGGGGTGGACGAGTCTCAGGCGGGGGTCCCGTGTGCCGGTGGTGTGGAAGAGGTGGGCCAGGGCGTCGCGCCACCCGGGGTGGTTGATGGGCTCCTGCTCACGGCGGCAATAATGGAGGTGTTCATCGGCGCATTGGTTGAGGCACTCCCGCACCGCCGTCAGCCACGGATCGTCGTTGTCGGGGAAGGGGTGGCGTGGCCCGTGGTGCCCATGCCACGGCGTTGTGTGTGGCACCGTCAGGCGGCACGTGTCGCGGTGTCGCAGCTTGGCGGTGCGCAGCGTGACGATTTTGCCCGGCGGGGACTGTAGTTGGACATGAGCCGCCCTGGGGCACGCGATGGGGTTGTACATCCCCACTCCCAGGGCGGCCAGGGCCCGGGGTATGCGGTGGACCCAGTCGCCTCCCGTCAGAGTTGCGAACTCCGGGACGGGGTAGTGCACCTCGGGACATATTCCGTGCGCGCCGGCCATCTCCCAGAACATCTTGGTGACCTCGGCACGCACGAAGGTTGCGCGGTGGTGGACGAGTGTACCCACGAGGGCCACCGCTGCCTGCTGGCACCGCGTGGGCACCCTTGTGAGCCCCAGGGTCCGGTCATCCTGCAGGCTGTCCCGCGAGGCGTCGAAGGCGTACCGCGCCCTGTCCTTCGCGACCTGGACCGTGATGTGGTCCAGGTGGCGTGCAGTGTCGGAGTCGTCGGCGATGAAAGGGGCGACGTACTGCGTCACCCCTCCGAGGATCGCCAGGATGACGTCCTGCACCACTTTCGGTGGCGCGAGGGTGTTAAGGCACCAGTGGTGCACTGCTGCCAGGCGTAGCCGGTGCTTGCGCTGCAGGGAGAACTCCCCGTCCGGCTGCAGCTGGAGTCCCAGGTAGGGGACGGAGTCCGCCGCTGGTACCCAGTACCACGGGTTTTCCAGGTGGGGGCAGAGGCGCAGCTGCAGGCCCGGGACCCCCTCCGTGGTGGCCATGGCGCACTTGCGGGGGTTGAGCTCCATGCCCATCATCCCCAGGTACGCGGCCACCGTCTCCACGCCCTCGACGAAGTGCTGCAGCGTGTGGGCCACCACCAGCAGGTCGTCGATATAGGCCTGGATGAGGCCGTGCTCGGCCCCTCCCGGCGGGCGCAGGCGGTGCCCCTGTGCCCTGAGCAGGGGCTCCAGGAGGAGCGCGTACAGCAGGGGGCTCTCGGGGTTGCCCTGCCGGACGCCGCGTAGCATGTAGACGGGCTGCGTTAACCCGTGTGCTGTGACGATGCGCAGCCTGGCGCACGTGTGGAGGAAGAGCAGGAGGTCAATGACGTCTGGCGGCACGGAGAGGTGGCGCAGGATGAGGTGGAGGGCGCCGTGTGGGGCGGTGTCGAAGGCCTTGCGGGCGTCAAAGGAGAAGACGTAGTTGGGCCTTCCCCGCTGGAGCTGCCGCTGCGCCATGAACAGCGGGGGGCCTGTGTTGGAGCCAGGGAGGGCCCCCTGCTGCCAGTCGCTGATCACTCCGTGCCGTGTGAGCAGCTCCGTGATGCGCTGGGTGAGGGGGCCCGTGATCAGCTTCATGTCCAGCTGGCCCAGGGCTATGGGCCTGTAGTCGTCCAGTCTGGCAGAGCCCGGTACCTTGGGGCTGAGCCAGATGTGCGCGTCCCTCCAGTGCATCGGCGGCGGGGCGCCGCGGAGGATGGCCCGGTAGGAATGGACCAGGAGCCACTGGACGGGTGCCGGGAGGGCCTTGATGAAGCGGGCCTCCACGTGGTTAGGACCTGGGGCCTTGCCATCGGCCTTGTCCAGGGCGGACTTCAGGTCCTGCATGGAGTACTGCTGGACCTGTGTCCAGGCCCCCTCAGGGACCCGGGGGACGTGGCGGCCGAGGACCGCCTGGAAACCCGGGAGGTCCACCGGGCGTTTGTCATACAGTTCTCGCCAGAAGGCGCGAACTGCGAACATCACGTCGTGGGCCTCCGTGAGGAGCGTTTGGGTGTTGGGAACCCGCACGTTCCAGAGGCCTGACGGGCCTGGGGCCTCTACCTCTATGGCTTGCCGCACGGCTTTCCATCGCTGGGCGATGTCGGGGGCGTGGCGGCGCCAGAAGTCCTTGATGGCGCGCTTGCGGTCTGCCGCCAGGAGGGCGCGGAGCTGGCGAATGTCCTCCTCTAGGGCGGCTGCTTGCCTCTCCAGCTCCTCCTGTAGCTGGCCCTGCGTGGTCGGGCGGAACCCGGGCGACACACCCTGCAGTTCCTCCGTGAGCCGGAGCGCCGCCTCGGACCGGATGCCATGCCTGGCCGCGTCCGCCTGGTACGCTGCCGGGGCGCGCGCTGCCAGGGTGTCATAGCGGAGGACCGCTGCCTGGAGCTGCTTTCCGCTCTCCGGGAGATCCCCCTCCGCCGGGTCCGTTCCCGCCGGAGACGGCTGCCGGCGTCCCACCACGCGCGCCAGGGCGTCATGCGTCGCGTGGAGGTGTTCGAACACCTTGTCGACCGCGGCTGCGGGCATGGACCCGTAGTCGTGCTGCTCTGCGGGACCCAGCCAGGGCGCCAGGGAGGGTTCATCCTGCGCGGCGGTGACTGCCGCCCACAGGCAGTGTTGGACGGGCGCGGCCTCGGCGTCGTACGGGAGGAGGCGGCCCTCCGTGTGGCTGTAGGGGGTGGGCATCGCCGCGCGTCCCGCTGCGCTGAGGAGACCCGGCAGGGCCAGGCGGACCGGGAGGTGGTCCGAGCCGACCACCTGGGGGTGTGCCATGCCGCGAGCCCAGACGCTTTCCCGCATGGCCCCACTATGGAGACGCCATAGGGGACGAGGTGAAAGCGGCCTATACCAGACACACCGCCCTCCTCCTTCACCGCATGACCCACAACCACTCACCGGAGGTCCGCGAGGTCACCGCCATCCGCCTCCAAGCCGCACAACGGGCCCGCAACACATGCCCGCGCTGGGTACTCCACCAGACGGGCATGCCCACCAACATGAACACGCGCCTGTGGAACCACCTGCAGCTTCTGCTCCCATCCCCACACCACGCCATACTCACCAACCACACGCTCCCAGAGAAAGGGCCACTAGCGGTCCTCTGCGGGGACCTCCACCACCACCCCAAGGGCACCATCCACACCAAAGACCTTGTCGGGGCCTCCATCACCGTAGTATACGTCACCCTCCCCCAAATGCGAGTCCTGCACCACAGCGGGGCACACCACACCCCCTTTCTACAGCTTCCCGAATGGCCACAATACCGCCTCTTCCACCACTACCTCACACAGACGGCACGAGCAGCGGGACACACTCTACCGGGCAGCAAAGACATGCGCACAGCCTACCGAGAATTCACAAAGCAACACCCGCGACCCATCCCAGCGACACCGCCCTACGCACCCACCGGATCGAAACACGAACCCGTCCCCCCAGTAACGGGCCCAGTCCCACCACTAACCCTGCTACTGGCCCCGAATGAAGCCAAACCCACGCAGACCACCGTCATCCACCACGGGGCAAAATGGCGCATACCGAAACACCACATGACCGCCCGAGACCTACCAAAGGTCCCCCAAGATTCCTAGAGCATGCCACGCACATGTTGGGCCTGTGACCCCGAGGCACCAACCACACCATGGCCCGTACTACACCTCATAGCACGCCACCACACCCACCCCACGACCCACCTACCACCACAGGCCTACGCATGGATAGCCCCATGGTTCCACCGCACCGACACTAACCCCACGGTAGCATGGAACCCCGACCACGCGCCCAAATGGCTCTTCACCACTACACCAACATGCCCCCGCCCCGACCCGGCAGGGGTCGCCATCTGTTACAGCATGTACGAGCCAGGCAGAACGGGCAAGCACGAGCACCCCTACTATCCACTCCACCACTCCTGCCACACACCGGAGCACCGAACACAAACCCTCACATGCCACGACCTGAACCCCGACACAGCCTACATCCTCCACTACATCTACTCCTACCTCACACAAGGACAGCCGGTGCAGGGACTCATAGCCCTGTCCCCCCAAGCGAAGCACATCATCTCCAAAGGAATAGGGGTGTACGCCACCCCCATCCTACAGCCCACAACCCCAGTAGCCCACCTCGCCACGGGCCTTGCCATATACGCCTACCTGCCCATGAACCCATGCCGCCTCCCACAACCATCACCGGCGGACCGGCTCTTCTTCACCGACGCCTCAGGCGAATCCGCCCTCACGCCCATCACCGGGGGGGCCACCCTGCAGCTAACCCACACCGGGGGACACTACCACATGGACCACCACACGGGCCACACCACCTATGGGGCCTCTTCCCACGGGGAGCTAGGGGCCATGGCCGACGCCATCACCGTGGTCGCGGCCCACCTACCCGCCCACTCCCCGCACATCGTCCGGGTCTGGTTCGTGGTAGACGCCACTGTCGACACGCACCTGCTCCTCCGCATAGCAAGGCAACCACTTCACAAAGCAACCGCGACGAGCCTCGGCACCCAGGCACTGCTACTCTGGAAAGCCCTACGCAGCCTTCCCCCCTACGTCCAACTCCACATCGTGAAACAAGAGTCCCACAGGCACCAATACGGAAATGGTAAGGTCGACAACCAGGCAGTACACCAGCGCACAACACACCTACCAGCCCTCCAGATCCCTGACCTCGGCCGCAACCACACACACCTCCAACACGTGCCCCCTGTACCCGAGCCCCATCAGAACCCGGACTGGGTACCAGAGGACGCCCCCTATTCCTCCCACGACAGAGCGTACCACTACCCCAACCCCGTCCAACATCTCGCCCGCGTGCTCGGCGACGCAGACAGCCGGGCGCACATCCAGGAGCTCCAGGACAGACTGCAAGTCCCCCTCTACCACTCAGCGCTCCGCCCAGCAAACGTCCCAGCCCACCTCCAGAAACGACGCATCCAGCTCCTCAGGGAGCAACTGCCTTTCCTCACCAGGGTCGCCAGATGGCTCGCCCGCAAGCACATCCACGTCCCCGACGAACACACCTGTTGCCCATGCGACCACACCACCCCGGAGGACTGGGAACACTTCAAGAAATGCCCCCTCCATACAGACAGGGACACCCTAGTGGGCTGGTCCCCGGCGGAAACCCTGCGACAACACGAAGGATGGCCAGCCCACAGCCACGCACACCAGGCCACCAAACACCTCTTCCGGGACCCCCTGATCAAAGAAGCCACCATGAGAGGGGCAGTGACACAGGCCCTGCACCGACACCTCACCAAACACACGGAAAGCCCCATGGAGGCAGCAGCACACCTCCAGCTAGAAGCGGTCCGCAGAGCAGCGGCCCAAATGGTACACCGCAAACACCTCCTGCTAACACACGCGGAACAACTCACCGACCCCACCGCCAGGGAACACATGCAGCGTCTCATCCATTACCATGCCGTGCATGACCCAGACGTCCACTAACCCGCTCCGCGCCCCGCACGCGCCCCCCGTCTCCATCCACAGGTCTCCAAGGCACCACCACAGCGCCCCGAGACCCGTCTCGCACCCAAAAAGCCACCCGGCACCGCCCAGTCCGGCCGAGCCCAGCCAGGGCCAACCATCCATCGACGTAGACGCGCAAGACCCCGGCAGCCAATCCAGCCCAACCCCCCCGGACCCGGGGCACCCCCCGCTCACACCGGCCACCATCCGCGACCCCGACCTCCTCCGAGCGACCCTCCAAGACAGGGCCCCGACCACCCCCCTGGGCGGGTACCGCCTACAAGAGGACTGGACCAAGCTCACCGTCAAAGCCCTCCGGGACCTGACCACCCCAGGCAGCGGCCTCCACGAGACCATAGTAGACCTCGTGCTCTGGCGAGCCCGCAAACACACCCGGGGCCAGCCCATCTGGATCCCCCCCATCGAGTGGGGCCAGGCCCTGACGCACGACACCGGCAGCAACGTCACGCGTCGAGGGACCGTACGCCTACGGCAGGCCCAAGCGGAGACGGACCACCCAGCGGACCCGAACCACCCGGAGCAGTGGGAACAGGCCACCGCGCCCAACCGCGACACCGCCCTCCGCGCCGCCGGCCTCCGCACCCCGGACGACGACCTCCCCCCCCCACCTACAGACAGTGACCACCCCCCGCCGGAGGTCTGGGTTACAGTCCTCGAGCGCGGCCACTACTACGTGATAGCCGCTACGGCTACGTCCCACGGCCCGCAATGGATCATCCAGGGGACAGACACCATGTTCGCCCCGGAGACCGCCCCACCAGGGGCAGTGGGGGACCCCACCACCCAGCACAGGATCCTCAGGGGTGTCCTCCAGCCAGGGGACGCGCCCCCAGCCCGCGCCCTGGCCCAAATCACCTCAGGGAAGGCGGGCTACCACCTGGGATTGGCCATGCTCTGCCTAACCCACTGGATCCAGCGCCACTGGCCACCCACGGGGACCGTGCCCTGGGTTTGGGCCATCCCCACCGCCCACACACAAGTCGAAGCAGGCCCGGACACACGACCAAACCCCCCCCCCAGGCCGCAGCAGTCCCTCACCTGCGGGTACCACGCCATCCACAGGGTCCTCAACCGCGCGGGTCTTAGCCCAAAGCTAGCATGCCCCCTTCCCACCACTGACCAAGAGGTCTACCAGATACGAACGCTCGTCTGCGAAATCCTTGCCGCGGCAGCGGAAGACGGCAAGCTTCTCCTCCATACCGCACGGCCTACAACTGCCCACGCAAGTGCGCAGCAAGCGGACACATACACCGGCACAGCACACCCCCCCGCACAATCCCCGCCCATGCCCCCCCCCTCTCGCTGCTCAACCGGAGACCCACACACGCCCACTATCGCGCGCACCCCCGGGCCCCGCGACACAGGCCTCCCCCACCCGCCCGAACACCAGCACACGCCCGCCACACACCCACGCACCGGCCACCCTTCACCGCCCTCCACACTCGACAACCCACACACACCCGACAAGGGGAGCCCCGCACCCCGCGGCATGCCCACCCCACCCAGTGGCCCGCCCACGCCCCCCACACACACCCCAGAGGACCCAGGCCCACCCCCCCCGGCCCCTGAATGCAGCCCACGCGAACTGTTCCCCCCCGCGGACACCAACCCACACGACCTCGCACATTGCAGGACCCGGGCCCAGCCGAGCCCAGAAAGAGAAGGCCGCAGCCCCGCGCCTCCCTCCCCCGCCGCAGCCGACCAGATCGGCCCGCCGGGCCGCCAGGTCACGACCGGGCCCCCCCAGCCGCCCGCCCCCAACCTACAACCCGGGGACATGCCCTCCATCCTCCCCGCTGTGGCCGCAGCAGAAGCCGCCGCCCGCAAGCCCGCCCGCATCACAGCCCAACCCGCGTCCACCACCTCCTCCTCGTCCTCAGCCTCGTCCACCTCCTCCACCTCATCCTCCGACCCCCCCCTCCCCGCCAAACTCATCCTCGAGGCCACGGCGAAAGCCAAAGCCACGGCCGCACGCACCGACCCCCCAACCCCCACACAGGCGACTCAGGCACCCCGGCAACCCACCGGGACGACCCCCGACCCGGCATCGACGCCCTCACACCTCCGGACAGAGGTACTCCTCAACCTGGAACCGGACCCCAACCCCAAACCCGACCCCAAACCCAACCCCCGGACCCCAACCCCAAACCCAACCCCAAACCCAAGCCGGCGCCCACGCGACCACACACAACACCGCATACGCAACGACACAAAACCACCCGATACCACCCCCGCCCGGGCCCTCGCCCAAGCCAGGACCCCCCACCCACCACGACCCGCGCCCCCCTCCCGCCGGCACCCACCACCACCGCGGAGACGGCCACCCAGCACGACCCCGTCCAGGCCCTCGTCCACATCCCCGTCACCAAGCGCCCCGTCATCCATCCCCCACAAACCACCACCACCGCCGGCCAAACCGACCCAGGGACGTGGGACCCCTCAACCATCGTCACCGTCAAGCCCGGCCCCCAACCCTTCCCCCATGCCCACCACATAGTGCAGCCCCGGGGACTGCCCACGATGCCCAACCCCCCACCCCCACAAGGGGGACCGGAAAACCCACAAGGACTCCATGGGCCATACCCGCAACACCAACCCCACCACTACACACACCACCACCACCAGCGGTCCCACCACCACCACTACCAACACCACCCCCACCACTACCACTGCTCAGCGCCCTACCCCACCGGGCCACAACCCCCCGTACACGAACAGCACCAGCGGACGGGATGGCAGCCACCGAGCGCCCCGCCCGCATACCCACCCCCCCCGTACCAGCCACCACCCCCGTACCAGCCGTACCCCCGCGGCCACCATCCGATGGCCGAAGGGGCCCCATGGACGACGGGGGACCTCCCCCCCCAGCCAGCACCGCGTGACGCCCCGTACCCCCCCGGCCACCATCCGATGGCCGAAGGGGCCCCAAGGACGACGGGGGACCTCCCCCCCCAAGCGGCACCGCGCGAGGCCCCCCAGAGGCCGCCGACGCTTCCGGACTGGCCCTACTCGAGCGACGGGGGCCGGTCCCGCAAACGGCGGCGCTCCCGCCCCCCCCCCGCACGGCACACTCGCCCACGGCGCCCACACTCCCACCGCGCCTCAACCACCCACTCGCGTCGCTCCCGCTCCCCCAGGTACCACCACGACCCCCAGGGACCCCGCTCCCGTCGCTCCCGCTCCCCCGGGCACCACCACGAGCGCCACCGCCGCCCCATGTCCCCCTCCCCCTCCCCCCACCGGCCACCCAGCCCCCGCCACCACCACCCCCGCTCCCCCCGACGCAGCCAGGCACGCCACTGCCGCCCCACGTCCACCTCCCCCTCCCCCCACACGCCCCGCCAGGCTCCCCGTTCCCCCCGCCACCCGTACCCATCCACCACCCCCAGCCCCCGCCACCACCACTCCCGCTCCCCCGGACGCCAACGAGCGCGCCACCGCCGCCCCATGTCCACCTCCCCCTCCCGCTCCCCCCTCCGCCCGTACCCATCCTCCACCCCCAGCCCCCGCCGCCGCCGCTCCCGCTCCCCCAGGCACCGCCACCCCCGCCACCACCGCAGGTCCACGTCTTCCCCCCGCCGCTCCAGGACCCCGGGCACGGACCCCTCCCCCCCCCCGGGCCCCCGCCTACCTCGCCTGGTGGTCTCCCCCCGCTCTGCAGGAGCTCCGCCGCTGGGTGAAATGGGCCGGAGGAGCGGGAAGGCACGAAGGGGTGCATATGGTGCATACCTTCGAGGAGGTGCGCACCCGCACCCCCGCAAACCCCAACGAGGCCGCCCCGGAGGCCATCATGCCGCAAGCGGCATGGGAGGCCCTCCTCCGCGATGCGGTCCAGGGCCTCCGCCCCCCCTACACCCCCCAAGCCCTCCGCCAGTGGCTCCAGGCCACCCACCCCCAAGCCTGGGCCACCGGCGCCCCCTCCCCACCCCGCCCCTCCCGCCACCACCACACCAGGAAGGGGCAGGACAAGGGCAAGGGAAGGGCAAGGGGCACCAAGGACCACACAGGCAAGAGGGCACGGAAGGGCCCCAAGTGAGGGCAGGCACACGCAGGGACAGGGCGCCGGAGGCGACACCACATGGGGGCAGGACACCACCCAAGAACCAGGAAGGAGCGGGAACGGGGACCAAGACACGGAGGAAAAGGGCACCACGGCAGGTACCACGACCCACACCGACGGGGAGACCAGCGCCGCCCCACCCCCACCAAACACTCCAACACACACCACCGAAGCAAACATCGGACGCCATGCGGATCACACCAGCGCACGCCCACCGGCCACCGGAAACCACACGGAGAACGGAGGGCACACCTACACGGGGAGAACGGGCCACACCAACAGAGGAAGCCGCAGGGAACACCGCCGCACGGCGCACCACCACGCCCTCACCGCCAGGCGACGACCCCGACCACCACAAAGGCCAACTCACAGGCACCGGAAGAGGACGAAAGCACGGCCGCGGCACCCACGACTACGGACCGACACCCCCAGAGGACACGGGACCAAGGCACAGGCCCCCAGGGAGGGCAACCCCACGGACCGTCACGCGACCACACCATGGGCTATAAGGGCCGGGCTGCGCTACCGTCGCGGTTTGACGCAGAGTATTGCTATGCACTTGGATTGACGGCCGGGGGCTTGATCTCGGCTGGCCTCACGTCCGTGAGGGCGTCCGTCACCAACCTGTTGCGTCCCGTGGAGGAATGGCACTGCGGCGGCACACCGATCCCGTCCATGATGAATATCGAGGACCGCAAGGGGAAGTGAAAGGCTGTGATCGATCGCGAAGGCTTTGGTGCTGCTGGACGGTGCCCGCTTCAAGGCCATCTCCGAGCGCCGTGAAGACTGGAAGTGCCAAGAATACTACCGGTGCCCCGGACCCCTGCAGTTCAGCACCGGAGATATGGACATCCCCCTGACCCTGAAGTATGAGCTCATCCCTGCCGGTGGCACCGACCCGGACCCTGCCAGCGCAGCCGAGCTGCAGTGAAAGCCTTTCGCCACTCAAACAGCGTTCGGAAGCCACCTCCACCGTCCGACTCCTGATTTCTGTTTGTCTGCCTTGGAAAAGGAACGCCTTTCCTACACCCCGAGTACGCCTGCCTGTCTGCGAGGCCCGGTGAAGATTGAGTCCATGGGTGAGAGTCAGCGTGCACGCCCGAAGGACACCGTGATCATTCAGCAGAATTTCCCGAAGACCTAACCGACCCACACAGGCCAGGCTGACCTCCACTGACCCACCGCGGCACCACGCGAGACCACGGCACACCGCACCACAGCGCGCCACAGAGCAACGCACCACAGCACGACGCGACGCGACGCGGCACAGAGCGGCACAACACGACACAACTGACCCTAACCTGAGGGACTAACCGAAGCCAGCCACCGCACACCCGGGAAAGCGCCGAGCTACCACGCCACACACCAGCACCACAGGCCACACACGGGGCCACAGCGCGCCAGGCGACAACGGTGACGGACCACCCAGAAGATTACAGCCGGCACCGCAGAGGGGTAAGGACACGAACAACCCCAGCCCCCTAACCCAAAACCACAAGCAGCCGCCTGGCGCAGCCGCCCAGCCGGCAGAGCCAGGACCTAACCCAGCAAGAAGGGGCGCCGAGCCCACCGTGTACAAAGCCCACCCGACCCATGGGGCCGGAACATGGCCACACAGAACGCAACTGAAGACAGCAGCCCGGAAGACAACACTGAATGCAGGCCAGTGCGTGCACCAGCCCAGGGAGGGCAGAGGGAGGAACAGGCAAGCCCCCCCCAAAAAAAAAAAAAAAAGGGAGGGGGGAAGGGGAAAAGGCACGAAAACAGCCCACAGCCGCCCAACCACCCGCCAACACCACCACGGGCGGCCAGGCCCCCCCCCCAGAAGAAAAAAGAAAGAAAAAAAAAAGGGGGGACCCCCGCAGAGGCACAGGGGGACCACCCACCCAAAACCGGCAACACCAAGCCAGTAACAGCGGACCACGGGGAAAAGGGACACGGAAAAAAAAAAAAAAAAGAGAGCCACCAGCCCAGCCCGAAAGAAAGGAAATGGAGGGACAGGGACCACAAAGCCCGGAAAAAAAAAAAAAAGGAAAAGAAAAAACCAAAGCGCAAAAAAAAAAGCACACCCCGACAACCCAGCCAAGACGGGCTGGGCACAGGCGAGACCCGGGCCCAGCACACACGCCCACACCGCGCGCCGGAACCGGAAACGGCGGGGGGCAAGCGGGGCGCCCACGAAACCACACACGTCCCAAAAGCAGGCCGAAACCGAAGCCCAATCACGAACACCACAAACAGCCGACACTAGAGGGACAACACCACAAATCGTGCCCAAAAACACCCACCCAAGACCCCAGCCAGGACTGACGGGATTAACAAAACCCGCACCCAACCGCCAACCGGACCCAAACACAAACACCACACAACAGTAGGAAACCCAGTGCCCACAGCCCGGGCACTGAGGCAGCCCGTGCCATGCAGGTGACCCGGCCAAACGAGATCCGGAGCCCGGGGGTAAGGCTGCATCCTAAGGCCTGCGCTGCTTTGGGACTCGAGGCGGAGCGTGCGACACCCAAGCGCCTCGGAACCCTAGTACCAGGAACGTGCATGCACGCCTTGGGAACGGGATACGCCAGGAAGTCCGGTGAACCCCTAGGGTTCCGCCCAAAGGAGGGGACGTGCGCAAGCACGGGGGCACACCCTCCCGGCGAGACAAGCATGTCACGCTGGCGGCGATCAGCCCTCCCGGCGTAGCCCGGGGCCGCTTTGTTGGGGGCCAACAGTCAGGTCTAGCGGGAAGTAAGCCGCCTCCCCTCTTCACGCGCGAAGCCTCTTCCTGTTCGTCACAGGGGCGACGCCAGGGGGAACCATGGGGCGCCTCTCCACGACCGAGTGCACCTACCTACCTACCTACCTCTATGGCTTGCCGCACGGCTTTCCATCGCTGGGCGATGTCGGGGGCGTGGCGGCGCCAGAAGTCCTTGATGGCGCGCTTGCGGTCTGCCGCCAGGAGGGCGCGGAGCTGGCGAATGTCCTCCTCTAGGGCGGCTGCTTGCTTCTCCAGCTCCTCCTGTAGCTGGCCCTGCGTGGTCGGGCGGAACCCGGGCGACACACCCTGCAGTTCCTCCGTGAGCCGGAGCGCCGCCTCGGACCGGATGCCATGCCTGGCCGCGTCCGCCTGGTACGCTGCCGGGGCGCGCGCTGCCAGGGTGTCATAGCGGAGGACCGCTGCCTGGAGCTGCTTTCCGCTCTCCGGGAGGTCCCCCTCCGCCGGGTCCGTTCCCGCCGGAGCAGGCTGCCGGCGTCCCACCACGCGCGCCAGGGCGTCATGCGTCGCGTGGAGGTGTTCGAACACCTTGTCGACCGCGGCTGCGGGCATGGACCCGTAGTCGTGCTGCTCTGCGGGACCCAGCCAGGGCGCCAGGGAGGGTTCATCCTGCGCGGCGGTGACCGCCGCCCACAGGCAGTGTTGGACGGGCGCGGCCTCGGCGTCGTACGGGAGGAGGCGGCCCTCCGTGTGGCTGTAGGGGGTGGGCATCGCCGCGCGTCCCGCTGCGCTGAGGAGACCCGGCAGGGCCAGGCGGACCGGGAGGTGGTCCGAGCCGACCACCTGGGGGTGTGCCATGCCGCGAGCCCAGACGCTTTCCCGCAGGGACCACGGCAGGAGGGGCTCGTTGACCAGGAAGGTGTCCACCCTGTGCTGGGACGGGTGGAGCGTGGGGGTCATGTCCTCCTCGCCGCCTGCCGCGGCTCTTCGGAAGCAGCAGGCTTCCCAGCCCGCTCGGAAATGCTCCGTGGCCGGGTTGGCGGGGACATCCATGTAGATGTTGGTGTCGCCGGCGATGACCACCGGGTGCCTCCCGCCGAGGCTGCGTGCCGTGGCATACATTTGTATGTCGGCCCAGAACGCCGCCCGTCCCGCCCACGGGGAGCAGCCTGCTTGCGGCCCGTGGACGTTGATGAGGGTGAGGCCTCCCCCGTCCGTGCGGATCTCCAGGGCCGCGGCCTTCCCGGGGACAATTTCCGTGAAGCTGAGCACCTCGTGCTCCGCCACGTACTTGCTGCTGACCGCGGTGAGGAGGCCCCCCCCTCTCGAGGTGGAGGTGGCCCCCGTCTCCGCTAGCCGGCTGCTGAAGTAGGCGGTGTACCCCTTGTCCCGGAGCGCCGCGGCCACGTGCATCTCCTGCGCCCTGGTGGCAATCCCCGTTTCCTGGAGCATGATGGCAAAGCCCCCCTCCTGGGGCAGCATGCCGGTGATGAGGTGCTCCTTGTCGGTGCAGGCCGCCGGCCCCCGGCGCCGCCGGAGTGTGTCCCGGAGGGACCGGTCTGGCGGCACGAGGCCGTTGCGCAGGTTCCACGAGAGGAGCCACAGGGCGTCGCCCGTTGCGTCCTCCTGGAGTCAGCTATCCCGCATCGGCATCGCCGCCCGGTTCGCTGGTGCCGCCAGGGCATCTCGGTGTGCCGCATCCGCTGAGCCCGTTCCCACCGGGGCCCACAGGGGGGCCCGGGGGACCGGGGGAGCCAGGGGGGCCAGGGGGGCCAGCCCCACGGGGATGGACATGGACCCTGGTGGAGCCGCACCGCCGGCCCCCGGGGCCGCTCCGGGTGCCTCCTCACCTCCATCTGCGTGGTCGGCTGCCTGGGGCGGGGGGCGCCGGGTGTACGGGGCGTGCCACAGGGACCTCCGTGCTCTCCCCTGCAGGATGTTGGCGGCCGCCTCCTTGTCGTCCGCCGGGGCCGCAGCGTGCACCGCGTGCCACGCCAGGTGTTCCAGCATTTCCCCGCTGGTGTAGTACTTGTCCGCACACAGGGGGCATTTCGTCGGCTCCGTGGCCCCTCGCGCCGGGGGGAGCTGCACCGACTTCCGAATGGCGCCCTCCGCCGCTGGTTCGAAGGGCAGGTTGGCCAGCGGCACCGTGTGTGGTGCCAGCGTGCGGCCCGGGGCCGCCGCATCGAGGGCTCGCGTCGCGGGCGCGGGCCCGAGGCCTCGGGCAGCATCGCGCTGCGCGTCTGCTTGCAGCCACGTTTGCCAGTGTGTGGAGCCGATTTGGCGGTCGGGTTTGCCCCTCCATCGCAGGTCGTGGAAGGCCTGTAGCCAGTGGTACACCGCGGTCGGGACCGCAAGCTGGAGCTCCAGGTCGGCGGGGTGCGCCGCTGCCGGCCACACTCCCGGCCTCGCTGCCCGGGCGTTGTCTTTCAGCCTGACCCGGAGCAGGAGGGCGTGGTGTTCGCCCTCCTGCAGCGCCTTGATGATCATGCGGCTGCAGTCTGCCACGCGGATCACGGCTTCGGGCCCCGGCAGGCGTTCGGGGTCGCAGACGACGATATGCGCGTCCGCCGGGCTGAACATGCAGACCACCCACTGTGGGTTCTGCTGTCCCCGTTGGGCCACCGCCAGGGTAGCCGCTGGGCGGGCGTGCGTGATTGGCCCCGCGTGGAGGTCCGGGACGTCCGTGGCCCTGATGGCGTCTCCCTGCCACGCGGCCCGTAGATGCTCCTCCTGGTCGGGGCTCCACACCAGTGTGGGGGGGTTGACCCACCCCGGTTCCTGCCTCTTGTCTGGGGCGCTGACAGTGTGTAGCAGGACCGCCAGCGGCCAGGGGTCCGCCGACATATAGTAGGCCTGGGTGGGCCCCTGTCGCCAGTCCACGTGGGGCAGGGGGGGGAAAGCCCCCTGCCTGGCGGTGCTGTGCCAGACTGTCCATCGGCCTCCGGCCAGGACGTGCGACCGGTACCCTCCGGCGTGGCCGTGTATGATGGCTTGGTGGCCTGCCGTCTGCAGTACCAGTGCCTCCCCCTGCTTAGGCCCGGGCGGGGGTGCGCCATCGCCCGCACCCCAGACGCGGGTGTGCCCGCGGAGTGTGGCAAGCCACGGGTCTGGTGCATCGCGCTGAGGCCCTTGTATGCATCCCGCAATTTGCGCCGGGCCGTGGTGGTGGACGAAGCTCTCCCCGCCGTCTGCTAGCAACGCCGCCGCGACGACGTATAGTTGCTCCGCCGTGAGGGGTGCCGTCGGCTCGTGCGTCGCGGCCGGCCGTCGGGGCCGCGTGTCGCGGCAGGGGACGTGGGGCAGCAGTTGCGCCGGCCACGCCGCCACTGGACCCATGGTGACGGCCGCGACCGCGGACGCCAGCGCCGTGCGGTCCGCCGGTCTGTACTGCCGGAGTCCCGTGGTATCTCGGGTGAGGTGCCTGCAGGCTGCCATCCAGGCCACCGCTCCGCAGTTCGTGCAGTCCGGTTCGGCACCACTCGCGTCGTCGCCTCCCCTTTGCTGTACCGTGGTGGCGGTGTCGAGCGGGGGGCCCCGCTGTAGCGCCTCCGGGCCCTGCCCCGGCAGGAGGGCGGGTGGGATTGGCTGCGGGTAGTTTTGCGCGCCTCGGCGCTCCGGGTGCGTGTGGTACGGGTTTTGCCGGCGGTGTTCCGGGGCTGCCCGTGGCTGGAAGAGGAGTTGGTGCAGGTACCAGTGGCCCTCCGCGGTGGACGGATTGCGGAGCGTTAGCCACTGTTCCACCACGCCTCCTGGGTGCGCGGCCTCGACGCGGCGCTGCAACCCCAGGTGGCCTAGGCGGTTGGACGTGCCCGCGGGTGGGATGTGTGCTTGCGGGTAGAGCACCCGCAGCGGCTCCAGCGCCAGGTCCAGCACTTCGTCGTTGAGCTGCTTCGTGAGGGCCGACGCCCTGTGTAGGGCGTGGAGGACCCCGGGTGTGGGGGCCGTGAGTTGTTGGAGCACCGGTCCCGGCGGGTACCGCGTACCCGGGTTCGTTAGCCACTCCCTGGTGTGGCTCAGTACGGCCTTCCACACGTCCCTTGTAAAGGCGTGCTGGGGGGCCAAAGAGGGGACCATCCGTAGGAGGCGGTGGCACGCCGGCGGCGATCGCATGGGCTGTGGGGCGGCCGCCGTGATCCACCTGCACGCCGTGCCGGGCACGATCGCCCCCCATTCCACGGTCCCCATGCCCTCGGCGTGGATCAGCGCCTGGCCTTGGACCATGGGGAAATAGGGGCTCGAGCGCCCCTTCCCTTCCTTCCACCGTACCCAGACGGCCCCCGCCTGCAGGCTGCGGAGCAGGGCCACGCCGGGGAGGAGCGGCTGCGGGAAAGCCCCCTTGACGGCCTGGGTGGCGTGGGCCAAGGTGCCCATGGGCAAGTACCACAACGGGAGGGTCCAGGGGCCCGGCAGCGGTTGCGCCACCCCTGCGTCTCATCGCCACTCGGAGTCTGGCGGGGTGGCCGGGACCGTGCCCGTCTGCAGGAAGTGGCGTGCCTGCTTGTCGGGGTGCCGTTGGAGGGTTGCCGCGAGGCTGAGCCCCTCTGCCGCTGGTGCCACCGGGAGGCCGCCCCGGGGCCTGCGCCAGGGGTATTCCTGGTCGGCCGGCCAGGTGTGGAGGTCCCGGGCGATGTCCTCCGCGGTCCTTGTGGGGGCGTCCTCTGGTGCCAGGTGCCACATGACGGCGAGCACCGCCCATGTGGAAAAGGGCCACGCCCGCGGGGGGGTGTACGCCTGGATGGTCCACTGTGGGCACGCCCGCCGCACGCGGGACGCGTGGAGCACCCCTCGGACCATGTCCGCCGCCAGGACCAGCACCATTCCCGAGGGATCCACAATGATCCCCTCTGCGGGTCCACCGTGGCGGCCCCGGGTGTGCAAGGCCACTGCCGCCTGTCCCGCGTGGGTGACTCGGTCGACGGCCTCCTGGATGTTCACGCTGCCGCGCGCGGTCTCATCCAGGATCCAGCCCTGCGCCACCCCGTAGCGTAGGCGGCGCGTGCGGCCGCGGGTTTCACCTCGGGCAACGCTCCGTCATCAGGGCCGGGCTGGGGGTGCTGTTTGGGGCACCAGCCTTCGCCGGTGCAGTGGCCCCGTTTCCACGCGGGGCAGATCGCGGGTACGCTGCCCGCCGGCGGCGCAGGTTCCGCGGGCGCGTCTCCCGTGGGGGGCTCCGGCAATGCCTCCAGGTCGGAGTCCGTGCCCGCGTCCCCTTGTGGGGGGTCTCCTTCGCGATCTCTGAGTCCCAGCGCCCTGATGACCTCGTGTGCTTCGTCCAGCGTCGGAGATCGGGGGCGTGTCTTGCGTGGTGCCGCGGGTTCCGCCATTGCTGTGTCGCTGTGTCTAAGAGCAGGGGGTGGGGTGCGGATGTCCCGTGGCTGGTGCGTTGGTGCGCTGGTGCGTTGATCGGTGTGGGGATGGTGGATGGGCATCCCCGGGGGGGCGCTTTCCAGCGTTGCGAGGGGCGTCCGGTGTTAGGCGCTGTCCCTCTCCCGGTCGCCCGTCCTCCGGAGCGGGCAGCCAGGGTTCCGCGACCCGTGTGTCCCAGGTGCGGTCGATGCGGGCGTGTGGGCCCAGCACCGGCCCCACAGCGTGCGCCCTTGCGGGCCGGCGTTGCTCGCTGTGGGGGTGGCGGAAGGGCGTCCCCGGGGGGGGTGCCTTCCACCGTTGTGGGGGGCGCCTGGTGTCAGGCGCTGTCCCTCCCCCGGCCGCTCGTCCTCCGGAGCGGGCAGCCAGGGTTCCGTGACCCGTGTGTCCCGGGTGCGGTCGATGCGGGCGTGTGGACCCAGCACCGGCCCCACAGCGTGCGCCCCTGCGGGCCGGCGTTGCTCGCTGTGGGGCTGGCGGAAGGGCGTCCCCGGGGGGGGTGCCTTCCACCGTTGTGAGGGGCGCCTGGTGTCAGGCGCTGTCCCTTCCCCGGCCGCTTGTCCTCCGGAGCGTGCAGCCAGGGTTCCGCGACCCGTGTGTCCCGGGTGCGGTCGATGCGGGCATGTGGCCCCACAGCGTGCGCCCTTGCGGGCCGGCGTTGCTCGCTGCCGGGGTGGCGGAAGGGCGTCCCCGGGGGGGGTGCCTTCCACCGTTGTGAGGGGCGCCTGGTGTCAGGCGCTGTCCCTCCCCCGGCCGCTCGTCCTCCGTAGCGTGCAGCCAGGGTTCCGCGACCCGAGTGTCCCGGGCGCGGTCGATGCGGGCGTGTGGACCCAGCACCGGCCCCACAGCGTGCGCCCTTGCGGGCCGACACTGCTCGCTGTGGGGGTGGCGGAGGGGCATCCCCGGGGGGGGTGCCTTCCACCGTTGTGAGGGGCGCCTGGTGTCAGGCGCTGTCCCTTCCCCGGCCGCTCGTCCTCCGGAGCGTGCAGCCAGGGTTCCGCGACCCGTGTGTCCCGGGTGCGGTCGATGCGGGCGTGTGGACCCAGCACCGGCCTCACAGCGTGCGCCCTTGCGGGCCGGCGTTGTTTGCTGTGGGGGTGGCGGAAGGGCGTCCCTGGGGGGGGTGCCTTCCACCGTTGTGAGGGGCGCCTGGTGTCAGGCGCTGTCCCTCCCCCGGCCGCTCGTCCTCCGGAGCGTGCAGCCAGGGTTCTGCGACCCGTGTGTCCCGGGTGCGGTCGATGCGGGCGTGTGGACCCAGCACCGGCCCCACGGCGTGCGCCCTTGCTGGTCGGCGTTGCTCGCTGTGGGGGTGGCGAAAGGGCGTCCCCGGGGGGGGTGCCTTCCACCGTTGTGAGGGGCGCCTGGTGTCAGGCGCTGTCCCTTCCCCGGCCGCTCGTCCTCCGGAGCGTGCAGCCAGGGTTCCGCGACCCGCGTGTCCCGGGCGCGGTCGATGCGGGCGTGTGGACCCAGCATCGGCCCCACAGCGTGTGCCCTTGCGGGCCGACGCTGCTCGCTGTGGGGGTGGCGGAAGGGCGTCCCCGGGGGGGGTGCCTTCCATCGTTGTGAGGGGCGCCTGGTGTTAGGCGCTGTCCCTTCCCCGGCCGCTCGTCCTCCGGAGCGTGCAGCCAGGGTTCCGCGACCCGTGTGTCCCGGGTGCGGTCGATGCGGGCGTGTGGACCCAGGACCGGCCCCACGGCGTGCGCCCTTGCGGGCCGGCGTTGCTCGCTGTGGGGGTGGCGGAAGGGCGTCCCCGGGGGGGGTGCCTTCCACCGTTGTGAGGGGCGCCTGGTGTCAGGCGCTGTCCCTCACCCGGCCGCTCGTCCTCCGGAGCGTGCAGCCAGGGTTCCGCGACCCGCGTGTCCCGGGTGCGGTCGGTGCGGGCGTGTGGACCCAGCACCGGCCCCACAGCGTGCGCCCTTGCGGGCCGGCGTTGCTCGCTGTGGGGGTGGCGGAAGGGCGTCCCCGGGGGGGGGTGCCTTCAACCGTTGTGAGGGGCGCCTGGTGTCAGGCGCTGTCCCCCCCCCGGCCGCTCGTCCTCCGGAGCGTGCAGCCAGGGTTCCGCGACCCGTGTGTCCCGGGTGCGGTCGATGCTTGGCGTGTGGACCCAGCACCGGCCCCACAGCGTGCGCCCTTGCGGGCCGGCGTTGCTCGCTGTGGGGGTGGCGGAAGGGCGTCCCCGGGGGGGGTGCCTTCCACCGTTGTGAGGGGCGCCTGGTGTCAGGCGCTGTCCCTCCCCCGGCCGCTCGTCCTCCGGAGCGTGCAGCCAGGGTTCTGCGACCCGTGTGTCCCAGCTGCGGTCGATGCGGGCGTGTGGACCCAGCACCGGCCCCAAAGCGTGCGCCCTTGCGGGCCGGCGTTGCTCGCTGTGGGGGTGGCGGAAGGGCGTCCCCGGGGGGGGTGCCTTCCACCGTTGTGAGGGGCGCCTGGTGTCAGGCGCTGTCCCTCCCCCGGCCGCTCGTCCTCCGGAGCGTGCAGCCAGGGTTCCGCGACCCGTGTGTCCCGGGTGCGGTCGATGCGGGCGTGTGGACCCAGCACCGGCCCCACAGCGTGCGCCCTTGCGGGCCGGCATTGCTCGCTGTGGTGGTGGCGGAAGAGCGTCCCCGGGGGGGGTGCCTTCCACCGTTGTGAGGGCCGCCTGGTGTCAGGCGCTGTCCCTCCCCCGGCCGCTCGTCCTCCGGAGCGTGCAGCCAGGGTTCCGCGACCCGCGTGTCCCGGGCGCGGTCGATGCGGGCGTGTGGACCCAGCACCGGCCCCGGAGCATCCGCCCTTGCGGGCCGGCGTTGCTCGCTGTGGGGGTGGCGGAAGGGGGTCCCCGGGGGGGGTGCCTTCCACCGTTGTGAGGGGCGCCTGGTGTCAGGCGCTGTCCCTCCCCCGGCCGCTCGTCCTCCGGAGCGTGCAGCCAGGGTTCTGCGACCCGTGTGTCCCGGGTGCGGTCGATGTGGGCGTGTGGACCCAGCACCGGCCCCACAGCGTGCACCCTTGCGGGCCGGCGTTGCTCGCTGTGGGGGTGGCGGAAGGGCGTCCCCGGGGGGGGTGCCTTCCACCGTTGTGAGGGGCGCCTGGTGTCAGGCGCTGTCCCTTCCCCGGCCGCTCGTCCTCCGGAGCGTGCAGCCAGGGTTCTGCGACCCGCGTGTCCCGGGTGCGGTCGATGCGGGCGTGTGGACCCAGCACCGGCCCCACAGCGTGCGCCCTTGCGGGCCGGCGTTGCTCGCTGTGGGGGTGGCGGAAGGGCGTCCCCGGGGGGGGGTGCCTTCCACCGTTGTGAGGGGCGCTTGGTGCCACGCGCTGTCCCTCCCCCGGCCGCCCGTCCTCCGGAGCGTGCGGCCAGGGTTCCGCGACCCGCGTGTCCCGGGCGCGGTCGGTGCGGGCGTGGGGACCCAGCACCGGCCCCACAGCGTGCATCCTTGCGGGCCGGCGTTGCTCGCTGTTGGGGTGGCGGAAGGGCGTCCCCGGGGGGGGTGCCTTCAACCATTGTGAGGGGCGCTTGGGGTCAGGCGCTGTCCCTCTCCCGTCTGCCCGCCCACTGCTGGGTGGGTTGCCGGGGTTCGTTGGGTGTGTGCGGTGTGTGTGGTGTCCGTGCGATGCGTGTCGTGGTGCGTGGTGCTGCTCTTCCCTTGGTCCTCCGGTGCTCCCCTCTCCGGTGTCTCGGTGCGGTGTTGTGCTCGCTGTGTGCCCGCCGTGTCCCCTCCCCTGTGTGCGCCCCTTGCTCGTTCGCTGGCTACCCCTTGTTCCTTTCGCGGCTTCGTTGCTCTTTACCCTTTCCTCTACCCCTCTCCCTGGCATGCACTTTTTCCCTGCCTCCGCTTTGTTGTGTGTCTCTGTCTTTTTCCTTGTCGGCCCGGGCTTCCTCCTTTGAACCTGCGTAGAGGGAGGAGGGAGCGTAAACGGGCGTGCGGCTGCGGCGGTTTTGTCGCGACACGGCACCTCGAGCTGGCTGGTACGACCGGCTTGCGCGTAGGTTTATCGCCCCACTTGCTCCCGTCTTGTCTCCAAACCCCTTTGGCCGCTACCTTTACTCGTTGCCTGTTCCGCGTGCGCGGCGTGACATGCAACATACCTGCTTCTTTCCCCACTACCTTAACGTGTCCTAGTCCTCCCGCCTTGCCGGGCGTTCGCTCATGTGTGACGACGGCACGACGCAATACTTGCCTAAGCGTCTAAGACAACCCTACTTTAGCGCCCGGACGACGCAGACACGAGCATACGCTTCTCCTCGGGACCTGTGAGGGGAAGAGAACATGGGTGCATGCACGTGTGTTTGTTGGGACCCGGCACACGTCGGCGCTATGCTATTTGTGTGTATGCCCCCCGTGTCCCCCTCCCTGGCCTTTTGTGTGTTCTAACCAACGCAACTCCGCGGTTGGCGACGTGGCACGACATGGTAACATACTTGCGTTCTTGGTGGCGGTGTGTGGCTTGCCTACTATTCGTTTGCATGCGGCGGCATACCTTTTGTCCCCTTTCGCTCCCTTTCGCTTCCTACATAAGCGGGCGTGCGGGTGGGCGGTGGGCACGTCTCGGTTACGCTTCGTGGTCACCTTTTACTTTTGTTGGCGTGGTTGCAGTTCTCGTCTCGTGTCCGTTGCGTAGCGTAGCGTGGCATGCAACATACTTGGACCCGACTAGTCACGTGTGTATGTTTAGTTTTTGTTTTTTTGTTTTTTTTTCCTTTTTTTTTTCTTTTTTTTTTGTGTGTTGTGCTTTACCTCGGCGGTTCTTTTGTTCCCCCTTGTTTGTCCCTTCATACCATGTTGCTCGTCCTTGGCGGTGATGGCCTTGCGGCGTTCCGGGCACGCGCGTGCGGGCATACCTTTCTTTCCCTATGTGAGCGGGGGTGAGCATAGGCATTCCTTCGGTGCCACCTCTTGTTGGTTTTCCTTGCCGGTGCGGTTTTCGTTGCGCTTTTCGTGGCGGCGCACTTTGGCGTTGCTTGACGCGTAACTTCCTTGTTTTGCGCTTGTTACGGCGTTATGCATACAACATATGGCATATAACATACTTGCTTTTCGGCGGCCGGTGGTGTTGTTGTTGCTTGTGTGTATTTTTCATGCACGACATGCAACATACTTGGGTACATGTGCGGCCTCTTTTTCCTTTTGTTGTGATCCCCTTCGCGTGTTACGGCGTCGTTGTATTCCCTACATGAGCGGGCTTGCATTGCTTGGTCGTGTACTTGTGGTATATCTCCACCGTGGTGCGGTTCGTTACCTATTTATTCTCCTTGTCTACCTCTTATCGCGTTGTGCTCCGTTCGTTGGTTTCTAGCTGTGCGCGGCACATAACATACTTGCTTGTCGGCGGCCGGTGGCGATGTTGTTGTCTATGTGTGGTTTGTTTTGGGGCGCGCACAAGTCCCTAGCACCTAGGGCACGCACTTTGCTAGGTGGTTTGGGGCAAGCAACGCTCAGCTTCTTCGCCGTCGCGACTCTATTGTTCGTCTTTTTTGGTGAGTGTCCTAAATTTTGCGACCTCGCCAAACAGCAGCGTAAAATTGTTGGGGGGGTTTCTGAGGTCGGAAAAGACGATTTTTCGCTTTATTTCTTCTGGCGGTGCGTCGTTTTCTTGGTTTTTTTTTTCTTCTGCTGCGATCGCGCGACCATTGTTCGACCAACAGCCAACAGGGTAACAGCGCATTGAGAATGGTATGGGTACATAATGATCGTAATCGAACTTCGTTTCCTTGCTTACATGTGCCTTGGTGTTGTGCATTCAACCAAACTACGTGATTTTTGTGCAAAAATTGCTTGTGTTTGGTTTTTGTGAGTGAAATCAGCTTCCGTCTAGAGGTTTGAGTACTAGAGTGCTCCCCGAAAGATTGAAAACGCATTGAGAATGGTATGGGTAAATAACGATTGCCATTAAATTTCGTTTCCTTGGTTACATGTGCCTTGGTGTCGTGCATTCAACCAAACTACGTGATTTTTGCGCAAAAATTGGTTCTGTTTGGTTTTCGTAAGTGAAATCAGCTTCCGTCTAGAGGTAGGTAGGTAGGTAGGTATCTTCGGGAGCTTGGGATGCCTCCTTTGACATTGCAGGAAGAAGGTCTTACCAAGGGGACGTCCTGTCCCTCCCACTGCCCTATGTCAGGTGCCTCTTGAGCCGCTCCCGCATGTGCTTGGGAAGGCATAGTCGCGGCCACCCGGTCCATGTGTCCCAGGTGGGAGGGTGTCCCCACTTGTGTCCATGGGTAGGGCCACATGCCCCCTCCCTTGGGCGGCAGCTCTGGGGGCTGCCCAGCCGTGTGGAGTATCTCTCACCACAAGGGGTACTGCTCCCGCTAGTCTACGGTACGACCGCCTCACCCTTGTGGCTTGAGTTGCGGGGCCACTCTGCTTGGCAGGCGACCCCCTCCTGGACTGTGTACCGGCTTGCCTGTCACCAGTTGCTTCCATGGCTCCGGGTGACGTTTGCCATGGTCCCCGATGCAGCCTGGCCGGGCTCGGACCAGTGGCCTTGGAGTACCGCTCCTGCCACTGGCCCGGTGGGTCGGCTGGGTCACCCCAGTGCGTCCGACCCATGGGGTGTTGGTTCTTTCCTGTCCCTCAGCCGCCCTACGTGTGTGCAGTGTCCTCGGCAGCATGGCTCCGGTTCACCGCTGTGCCCGCGCGGTTTGCTGTGTTGCGTCTGCGGTGTCCTGGGCCACTTGGCTCCTGTTCACCGGTGTGCTCGCTCGGTGTGTTGTGTTGCGTCCGCGGTGTCCTGGGCCACGTGGCTCCCGTTCACCGATGCGCCCGCTGGGTGTGTCGTGTTGCGTGTGCCGTGTCCCGGCCCACTTGGCTCCTGTTCACCGGTGCGCCCGCTCGGTGTGTTGCTTTGCTCGTGCGGTGTCCTGGGCCACTTGGCTCCTGTTCACCTGTGTGCCCGCTCGGTGTGTTGTGTTGCGTGTGCGGTGTGTTCGTTTCCTTGCTTACGTGTGCCTTGGTGTCGTGCATTCAACCAAACTAAGTGATGTTTGCGCAAATATCACTTGTGTTTGATTTTCGCAAGTGAAATCAGCTTCCGTCTAGAGGTTTGGGTACTAGGGTGCTCCCCGAAAATTTGAAGGCGCTTTGAGAATGGTATGGGTAAATAATGATTGCAATTGAACTGCTTTTCCGTGCTAACATGTGCCTTGGTGTCGTGCATTCAACCAAACTACGTGATTATTGCGCAAAAATTGGTTCTGTTTTGTTTTCGTGAGTGAAATCAGCTTCCGTCTAGAGGTTTGGGTACTAGGGTGCTCCCCGAAAGGTCAACAACGCATTGAGAATGGTATGGGTAAATAATGATTGCCATTGAACTTCGTTTCCTCGCTTACATGTGCCTTGGTGTTGTGCATTCAACCAACTACGTGATTTTTGCGCAAAAATCACTTATGTTTGGTTTTCGTAAGTGAAATCAGCTTCCGTCTAGAGGTTTGGGTACTAGGGTGCTCCCTGAAAGGTTAAAAATGCACTGAGAATGGTATGGGTAACTAATGATTGCAATTGATCTTCCTTTCCTTGCTTAGATGTGCCTTGGTGTCGTGCATTCAACCAAACTACGTGATTTTTGCGCAAAAATTGGTTCTGTTTGGTTTTCGTACGTGGAATCGGCTTCCGTCTAGAGGTTTGGGTACTAGGGTGCTCCCCAAAAGGTCAACAACGCATTGAGAATTGTATGGGTAAATAATGATTGCAATTGAACTTCGTTTCCCTGCTTAGATGTGCCTTGGTGTGGTGCATTGAACCAAACTTAGTGATTTTTGCGCAAACATTGGTTGTGTTTTCTTTTTGTAAGTGAAATCAGCTTCCGTCTAGAGGTTTGGGTACTAGAGTGCTCCCCGAAAGATTGAAAACGCATTGAGAATGGTACGGGGAAATAAGGATGCCAATTGAACTGTCTTTCCTTGCTCAGATGTGCCTTGGTGTCGTGCATTCAACCAAACTACGTGATTTTTGCACAAACATTGGTTGTGTTTCATTTTCGTAAGTGAAATCAGCTTCCGTCTAGAGGTTGGGGTACTAGAGTGCTCCCTGACAGGTTCAAAACGCATTGGGAATGGTATAGGTATATGACGATTGCAATTACACTCCGGTTCCTTGCTTACATGTGACTAGGTGTCGTGCATTCAACCAAACTACGTGATTTTTGTGCAAAAATTACTTATGTTTGGTTTTTGTAAGTGAAATCAGCTTCCGTCTAGAGGTTTGGGTACTAGGGTGCTCCCCGAAAGGTTAAAGGCGCATTGAGAATGGTATGGGTAAATAATGATTGCAATTGGACTGCGTTTTCTTGCTTACATGTGCCTTGGTGTCGTGCATTCAACCAAACTACGTAATTTTTGCTCACAAATCACTTATGTTTGGTTTTTATAAGTGAAATCAGCTTCTGTCTAGAGGTTTGGGTACTAGTGTGCTCCCCGAAAGGTTAAAAACGCATGGAGAATGGTATGGGTAACTAACGATTGCAATTGATCTTCGTTTCCTTGCTTAGATGTGCCTTGGTGTCGTGCATTCAACCAAACTACGTGATTTTTGCCCAAAAACTGGTTCTGTTTGCTTTTCCTAAGTGGAATCAGCTTCCATCTAGAGGTTTGGGTACTAGGGTGCTCCCCAAAAGGTCAGCAACGCATTGAGAATGGTATGGGTAAATAATGATTGCAATTGAACTTCGTTTCCTTGCTTAGATGTGCCTTGGTGTGTGCATTGAACCAAACTTAGTGATTTTTGCGCAAACATGGGTTGTGTTTTGTTTTTGTAAGTGAAATCAGCTTCCGTCTAGAGGTATGGGTACTAGAGTGCTTCCCGAAAGGTCAGAAATGCATTGAGAATGGTATGGGGAAATAAGGATGCCAATTGAACTGTCTTTCCTTGCTTAGATGTGCCTTGGTGTCGTGCATTCAACCAAACTACGTGATTTTTGCACAAACATTGGTTGTGTTTCATTTTCGTAAGTGAAATCAGCTTCCGTCTAGAGGTTGGGGTACTAGAGTGCTCCCTGAAAGGTTCAAAAAGCATTGGGAATGGTATAGGTGTATGACGATTGCAATTGAACTTCGTTTCCTTGCTTACATGTGCCTTGGTGTCGTGCATTCAACCAAACTACGTGATTTTTGCGCAAAAATCACTTATGCTTGGTTTTTCTAAGTGAAATCAGCTTCCGTCTAGAGGTTTGGGTACTAGAGTGCGCCCCCAAAGGTTAAGAACGCATTGAGAATGGTGTGGGTAAATCATGATTGCATTTGAACTTCGTTTCCTTTCTTCGATGTGCCTTGGTGTCGTGCATTCAACCAAACTTAATGAGCTTTGCGCAGACATCGGGTGTGTTTGGTTTTTGTAATTGAAATCAGCTTCCGTCCAGATGTTTGAGTACTAGAGTGCTTCCCGCATTGAGAATGGTATGGGTAAATAATGTTTGCAATTGATCTTTCTTTGGTTGCTTAGATGTGCCTTGGTGTTGTGCATTCAACCAAACTACGTGATTTTTGCGCAAAAATCACTTGTGTTTGGTTTTCGTAAGTGAAATCCGCTTCCGTCTAGAGGTGCCGGTAATAGGGTGCTCCCCGAAAGGTCAAAAACGCTTTGGGAACGGTATGGGTAAGTAATGATTGCAATTGAACTTCGTTTCCTTGCTTAGATGTGCCTTGGTGTCATGGACTCAACCAAACTACGTGATTTTTGCGGAAAAATAAATTATGTTTAGTTTTTGTAAGTGAAATCAACTTCCGTCTAGAAGTTTGGGTACTAGGCTGCTCCCCAAAAGGTCAAAAACGCATTGAGAATGGTATGAATAAATAATGATTGCAATTGAACTTCGTTTCCTTGCTTAGATGTGCCTTGGTGTCGTGCATTCAACCAAACTACGTGATTTTTGCACAAAAACTGCTTGTGTTTGGTTGTCGTAAGTAAAATCAGCTTCCGTCTAGAGGTTTGGGTACTAGGGTGCTCCCTGAAAGGTCAAACATGCATTGAGAATGATATGGGTAAATACTGATTGAAATTGAACTTGGTTTCCTTGCTTAGATGTGCCTTGGTGTCGTGCATTCAACCAAACTACGTGATTGTGGCGCAGAAATCTCTTATGTTTGGTTTTTGTAAGTGAAATCACGTTTCTGTCTAGAGGTTTGGGTTCTAGGGTGCTCCCCGAAAGATTAAAAACGCATTGAGAATGGTATGGGTAAATAATGATTGCAATTCAACTTCGTTTGCTTGCTTAGATGTGCCTTAGTGTCGTGCATTCAACCAAACTACGTGATTTTTGCGCAAAAATTGCTTGTGTTTTTTTTCGTAAGTGAAATCAGCTTCTGTCTAGAGGTTTGGGTACTAGGGTGCTCCCCGAAAGGTCAAAAACGCATTGAGAATGGTATGGGTAAATAATGATTGCAATTGAACTTCGTTTCCTCTCTTAGATGTGCCTTGGTGTTGTGCATTCAACCAAACTACGTGATTTTTGCGCAACAATTGGTTCTGTTTGGTTTTTGTAAGTGAAATCAGCTTCCGTCTAGACGTTTGGGTACCAGAATGCTCCTTGAGAGGTCAAAAACGCATTGAGAATAGTATGGGTAAATAGGGATTGCAATGAAACTTCATTTCCTTGCTTAAATGTGCCTTCGTGTCGTGCATTCAACCAAACTACGTGACTTCTGCGCAAAAATTGCTTGTGTTTGATTTTTGTAAGTGAAATCACCTTCAGTCTAGAGGTTTGGGTACTAGAGCGCTCCTCAAAGGTTCAAAATGCATTGAGAATGGTACGGGTAAAAAATGATTGCGATTGAACTTCGTTTCCTAACTTAGATGTGCCTCGCTGTCGTGCATTCAACCAAACTGCGTGATTTTTGCGCAAAAGTCACTCGTGTCTGGTTTTCGTAAGTGAAGTCAGCTTCCGTCTAGAGGTTTTGGTACTATGGTGCTCCCCAAAAGGTCAAAAACGCATTGAGAATCGTATGAGTAAATAACGATTGCAATTGAACTTCGTTTCCTTGCTTAGATGTGCCTTGGTGTCGTGCATTCAACCAAACTACGTGATTTGTGCGCAAAAATGGGTTGTGTCTGGTTTTTGTAAGGGAAATCAGCTTCCGTCCGGAGGTTTGGGTACTAAAGTGCTCCGCAAAAGGTTATGAACGCATTGAGAATGGTATGGGTAAATACTGATTGCAATTGAGCTTCGTTTCCTTGCTTAGATTTGCCTTGATGTGGTGCATTCAACGGAACTTAGTGATTTTTGGGGAAACATTGGTTATGTCTGGTTTTTGTAAGTGGAATTAGCTTCCGTCTAGAGGTTTGGGTACTAGAGTGCTCCCCGAAAGGTTAAAAAGGCATTGAGAATGGTATGGGTAAAAAATGATTGCTGAAGCCGGTTCGGACCCCCGTGGCCATCTTGGGGTCACTTGGGGTGTGTATCTATGTGCCGGCAAGCCGCCATTGTCTGATATCATACTCTCCCATCCACCTGATCTAACCCGATGTGATAGTGTGATAGGTTTGGCCATTCCGGCTACGAGCGGCCATATTCAGAACCGAGGCACCCCCAGCGGAGATTTATATATCGGAATATCAGGAATCAACGGGGTTTTATTATCATGATGTTTCCGTAATTTTTCAGCCTTTCGTTCTGATAGTCAATGTATCGGCGACTGTCAGTTGGCTCGCGATTTTGCGTTGACCGATTGGTTAACTGTTATTTCCAGATATTTTGACGGATATTCCGTTGAAGGGTCAGATCTCATCAGCAAAGGGTTCGTTGCTTCCGCAATTCTCTAAATAAGCACTCGAAATTTTAATCAGAATTTTTCGCGATGTCGAAATCGGATTTTCGACTTCGACATCGCCGCACTTGATTTGGACTTCTTCGAATGATCATACTCCTTTCCCTATGCCCGAATCAGGTTTCCCTTATACGTGCCACCCATTTGACTTGGAGATATAAGGGAAACAAAAGCGAATCGTGCGACCACTTTGAAGAGCCATATCTACGAGCGAGTGTGAGTAAAGAGAATAAGGAAGGTTGGGTTGGAATTGCCTTGGTCTCAACTTAATTTAAGAAGCATCACGCGCCTTTGGTGTGTACACATGCCCGATATAGCAAGGGATAATGGTCAGGAGGGTATAAAGTGATGTATAACTCTTGGACCGTGCAACCGAATATTTTAATGCGACTTTCGAGTGTGCCGCATGAGTGGTGGGGTTGCATAGCAACTTTCCTTGGGTTCCTACGTATTTTTAACGTGAAGTTATGTCAATGGAGGGACATGGCATATCATGGTGGGAGCCACATTTTGAGGGTATTTGTTATATGCATGGTATATGTTTGATATGCTCACGCCCATGTTATATATCTTCGTGTGGCCGAAGATATGGGGAGCCATATGTGACAAGGGCTTTGCCCATGTCCCAATTGTGGAATTCAAAGCGCTAGACCAAGTCTACCGCGTATGTATTGCTCATGGTATGTTTGACAAAGAGATCCATGGGTGCACTCCCATTTTCATGGGGCATGTAGATATTAGTGGCGAAGGTATCTCCATGCGCCCGATTGGGGATCCAAGTGGGGGAATTGTTCGCAAATGGTTCCAATCATTTGTGTATTGAACCATGAGCGGATATCATGGGTGAGCATAGAGATATACTATCATGACAACTTTGTATTTGGTCATATTTTCATGTTTTTGACCTCAATTTTTGCTCATTTTTGCGTTTTGTGTACTCACCTGGTCAGCTAACAGCAAGAAGCCTTTGGAGGGTCGAACCATGGTATGTTGTTCATATGTTGGCATATGCTTTGGAGTTGAACACCACCATATGCCGGATCGTGTACTCCATTTGGCTTGGCGCACGAAGGTTTTCAAGAATTGGTCTCAAGATCATGGGCGGACTTTGGCAGTGCGCGGCGCCCATATCCAAAGGGTTTCGAGGGTAAAATGGGGATGTACATGGGCATTGGCATTTGCTCTCTATCCTCCATGAATGGTAGACTTCGATTCCATGCATGCTTAGAGCCTTTGGATAAGTAGTAACCTCAATTTTGAGCATATATTTGATATATGGCCAATATGGTGTGAATTGGCAGTTTTTTGGCATGTTATGAGTTCAAACTCATAGGTCATTTCTCGAAGCCCAATCGACTCCAAGTCCATCCAAGGTTATGTCAGGGTAGGGCATGGTCCTGAGTGCCACTCTAGGCCATGACACGCCACCTCCCCTATTGGGCTAGGATTTAGAGGCTTGGGAGTGAACACATTTTTGGGGTTTATGTAATGACTTGTGACACATGGCATTCAGCCATCTCATTTGACCTGGTTCAGGGCAATATGTCGGTGAGTCAAGGGAAGGTCTTGAGTCCAGGGAATGAGGGTTTTATGGCTGAGAATGTGTATGTTTACCTCTTTCCCCAACTTTGCTTTATTTGTGTTCATATGCCAATTTCAGGGCTTTCTTCCTTGGTGCAATTCTTGTACATGCCCGCTACCGTGGGAATACCGGTGTGCTGAACGAAAGCCCGCAGCCTGATTTGGATTGTGAATTGGGTTATTGCTATACTTGTGGGATCTGGTTGCTGTTCAGGGTTGAAGGAGTATTACATTTTCTATATTTTTGGATTTGGACCTTGGATTTTGAGGATTTTGAGAAATGCAATCATTGATCCGGAGCAAGTCAGCAGGGGTGACAGGCGGAAGGGGCACAGCGGGGGCCGGTCCTGGTAGGGACCTTCTTTATGGTAGCAGAGGCTTACCTGCTGCCCCTACCAACCGCCGACCCGGGGACTTGGGCCCTTATGAGCCCTGCCCAAGTACGCCCCGGGTGCGTATTGTGGACTCGGTGGAGACCACGCCGGAGATTGGAGCCATTGAAGGACCGAGACGTTCAAGAGCATGGCGAACTCCGGAAGTTGAAGCCCGAAGAGAAGAACGACACTCGGGGGGAGGAGGACGTGACATGGAGGACCTGGTCTCCAAGTGTGAGCGTCGCTGCCGACAGGCATGCAACCTCCGCTCCGCCGCGGAGGACTCGGATGAGGCCTGCCATTCAGGCAGCAGTGGAGGACGGGCCCGGCGCTACCGGAAGCGCGGGTCACCCAAGTCCGCGGCAAGGGACGCCGGGGCTATGGACACCGACCCCAGCCCGGTCAGGCTGTGGGAATCCGAGGGGCACTCCGAGGGCTATCGGACAGCCCACGAGCCACCTTCGGAGCTGGAGATGTCCGCGCCGATCGCCAGGTCGAACACGGCCCCAGAGCCCGCCCTGCAGCACGACGCCGAGGGCTTGGAGAGGCCAGCCAGGGCCCGGACGGCACCTGTGCCCCGGCACACGGGACCAGAGACGGACGCCATAGGCGATACGCCCATGGGCGATGAGTCCGAGGTGCCGGGAACCGCGGGATGTGCTGAATCCGGCGGAAAGCACGCTGCGTGCCACTGCGAGCACGTGTCCTTCCTCATGGGCAAGTACCCGAAGATGGGGATGGACGCCATCGTGAATCATCTTGACCGCCTGGACAACGCCAAGGATGCTCTAGAGGAGGACGTCGCGGGGATTCTGGATGACCAGTCGGCTGCGGAGAACCACATGGAGGAGCTGCGAGCGGATCAGGCCCGGTACCGGGAGAATCTGGAGCTGGCCCTGCAGAAGCAGCAGCAAGTGGTGGACAGCCTCCTCCACTTAGTGGAGGACATGTCGGGACGCCTGAGAAGGCTAGAGGAGCGACAGCCCCTCACCTCGGGTCCGGAGCTCCCGGCAAAGCCGGCCGCGGTGGAGCTGGTGGAGCGGGTTAAGACCCTCAGGAGCGCCATGGAGAAACCCATGGGCGGCCCTGCAGAGGCACCATACGCGCCTCCGCGTGTTGACCCGGGTGCGTTGCCGTTTGTTCCCCTATTCAGCGAGTCCACAATGCTCGGGGAACACACGGCACCGGCTGGGTCCATGCGGGAAGGGCACGTAGCCACGGACCCCAGGAGCCTGACAGTGCAGATGTCCCATGCCGCCCAGGATCTACCGCCAAGTACGACTACCTATGCAGTTTATGCGGAAGAGGAGATCCAGCACCAGACCATGCAGGGGCGAACCATGGGAAGCGCCGGCGGACATGGTCGAGGCCATCCAAGCGGAAACCTGTGGGCGAAGGACCCAAATACGGGGATATGGACGGCCGATGGAGCAAGTCCTTCCCGCATTCCAAACCCCATGGGTTCAGGCCCAACTGGACCGCACTCCATGGAGGAGAGGGATGTACGGGGAGTGTACTCACACCCCCCGGCCACAGGTGGTATCCGTCTCGGTGGAGTGGTGGCTGGAGACGTCGGAGACGCCATCAGGATCGACGACCTCAGGGGAATCAAAATCCCCTACTATGATGGTAACCCCTCCAACCTGGATGACTTCATCCTGGATTGGGAGGATTTCGCCGAGGAGGTCGTCGGCGAGATGCGGGGAGCGCCGCGGGATAAGTGGGTATGCCGGACATTCCCACACCGCCTGGCGCAGGACCTGAAGGAGGAGCTGCGGGATCAGATCCGGGAAGGACTGATCAGGACGGAGCAGGCCTGCCTCCAGTGGTTGGAGGATGAGGAGCGGGTGGACGCTCCTAACCAGAAGCTGGAGGACCTGTGGTCCATTCCACTGCCGCTGGACCGCGGTGAGTTGCGGGTCCGGGAGTGGAACCGGTATCTGCGGAAGTACCGCAGATGCCTCAAGTTGGTGGAAGACTGGAACGAGGCCAGTGAGATCCGCCACTTGCTGAAGGACGTCCTCCCCGGCAGCTGGAAGAGGAGAGTGGAGGACGAGGAGAAGAAGCGCGCCAAGAGACGGGTGGCGGTGAGGATCATGGCGGCGGAGGATACCCATGCGGGTATCATGGAGTTCTTCAGGAGGAACCTGGGCGAACCCGACCGGATGTTGGGACTGAAGAACGCCGTGTACGTGGAGGTATTCGGGGACTCCATGGGGCAAAGGTTGTTGCGCCTCAACAACGTGGAGTGGAGACGCGGGGAGCCGCTGAGGATGCAAGTCATTTTCGCCCGCATGAGCCTTGACGAGATCGTGAAGTACATCACGGTGGAGTTGAAGCTCAATGCGAAGAACGAGGCCCACGTGCAGGATCGACATGGTCATGGACAACGAGGCCACCGAGAAGACCGCCATCATCGAGAGATCCAGGAGGACACGGGCAACTCCGTGGAGGATGGCAGTGGAAGTGGCCAAGACCACTGGTCCCGGGAGGATCACGAGGAGGCCCATTTCTTCGCGTTTGTGGCGCACAACGTGAAGAGCCATGGGCAGGATCGGTCCAGATGGAGCCAGGTGGGACCCAAGAAGGGCAAAGAGCCAAGGAGGATCGGGAACCCACCGCTCTCGTTCCGAGAGTACAGGTCTCAGCACGACGGGTGCTGGGTCTGTTATGGCAAGGGAAACAACCATGCACACGACCACCGTCAGTGCAAGGTGTACGAGGCGGACAAGAAGGCCTACTTCGCCGCCCACCCCGAGAAGAAGCCCAAGGAGCAGCGGATTTCCGATTGGAAGGCGAAGGGCGGAGACGGGGGAAAAGGCCAAGGCAAAGGCCAAGGAAAAGGCGGAGGAAGAGGCTATGGTGGTGGACCTGGCCAAGACCGACGAGTGAGGTCGATCGAGGAAGTTGCTGAGGACATGTTGAGGACGTTGGAGGAACTCAAAGCCCAGCAACGTGGTGGACAAAGTCCTGGCGCATCGCAGCCGGAAGGGGCTGCGGGAAGCCAAGTCTAGAGGAGCCCCCACGGGAGTGGGACCTCGGAGGTCTGTCCTCCGGAAATCAGTGGAATCCCTGAGAAAGCGAAGGCACATCGGGTGCCAAAGAAGGCTCCAGACGAGCCAAAACCACTGAGTTTCGCCACTCCCAACCCCTGGAGCGCCCTGCCAAGGGAAGTACATGTGGGTACGGGACATGGCAAGAAGGAAGGAGCGACCACGGAGAGCCCCGTGGACGGGCAGGACCAACCCAAGATCTACACCATCCGCGACCATACCCTTGAAGTCCTGATGCACCCGGACGTGCTAGAGTTGCATGCCGTGAGAGTCGTCCATACACCTCATGGCGACGAGCGGCAGTTGCACTTGAGAGTGCGAGTACGGTGCGGACGAGAGGAGAAGGTGGTGGATGTGTTAGTGGATACGGGTGCCCAGGTGAGCCTGGTCCGGAGAGGGTTGTTCAAGGAGGAACTCCTGCAGCCCAGCCGGAGACCGGTCCGCCTGAAGGTCGCCAACGGAGAGATCATGGGTGGTGGCACCCATGAGGCCACTATCAGTATGGAATTCTGGGAGCATGAGCGCTTGAACCGCCCTGATCAGGCGAAGAGAAGCACTCTATCCGGGAACTTCTATGTGGCCGACATTACTGATTGGGATATGATCATGGGGTACGACTTCATGGTGGCCAACGCCATTGGAGCCCTTCCCCATCGCGCAACGCTGGTCCGAGAGGATGATGAATGCCTCACATGGTTGTCCACGGATTATGCATGCGGATCATCCCAATGGAATGCTGAGGAAGAGGATCGGATCGTCCGAGCGGTGCAAGCTGTGGGTGCCAAGTCCAGAGGAGACCGTGGAGTTCAGCTCACGGAGTATGGAATGGCGCCGCAGGTGTACGACAGGATGATCCAGACGCTGGGAGCCGAAGCGCCCGAGACGGACATCTTCGCTTCCCGGGATGCCCCACTTCTGCGGAAGTGTAGGAGGCATTGGCATCGAGGAGACTCAGCCTGGCATAGGCATTGGGGTTTGAAGGAGTGGGGACCCATGTATTGGCATGGCGCCCTGGACAACACCAGACGTACGGTGGAGAAGATCATCGCGGATAGGGCGAAGGGGATCCTGGTCATAACCGGCATAGGATCCACCCCATGTCCGCTGGAGGGTCTCAAGTCGACGCTGGACTCCATCACCCTGAACGAGATGTCATTCGGGCCAGAGGAGGAGCTGTTCATCGACGCCAAGGGTGTATCAATGCCCTCCCCGGGTCAAGCGTGGGGTACCAAGGCTTTCCTGGTGGATGGGGCGCAAGCCCAGCCCACGGGTGATGAAGCACTCATCCGTAGGGTTGGAGGCGGTGCCCATGAAGGTCATGTTTGAGCCCAAGGAGGGGACGGATCAGCCAGTGGATGGCATTGACGTCCTGTCCCACGCCGAGATCGATGACGTCGTCAACTATATGCGGATGGGGATGCACGACCGTGTGGCAGCCAAGAAGAGGCGAGCCATGGTCACATCTCCGCATTGGTGGGATGACAAGATGTTGGTCGGGGGCAAGTACGAGAAGGATGAGTTCGTGGCGAGGGTCATGGATCACATCGCGCACCAATACGATGGTCCGGTTGGGTCGGACCCACCAACATGGGATTTTCCAAGAATGGGTGCCGACAGCGACAGTCACCAGCCCGAGGCCGCAAATTTTCGAGGATTATCGGTGGGAAGTGCACCCCACGACGATGAAGACGGCATATCGGACGAGGAGAAGTCGGATTCCGACCCGGAAGAGGCCTATACCGCAGTGCGCTCGGTTGTATCGATACCGAAGCAAGCGGCTGAAGAGGCCCAGGAGAACCCGAAGGTCGCCGAGCTGAAGGAGAGGCTGATCAAGGCCTATCCGCGGCTATTCAGTGGCGTCGCCAACAAGAACCCTCCAGATCGTGGGACGTTTGGTACAGCGAAGATCAAGCTGAAGCCGAACCCGAAGATCTATCGTCATCGGGAGTACCAACTTCAGGGCGATCGGGCCGAGGCCATGAAGAAGCTGTTGGTTGAGTTCATTGAGCGGGGATGGATCGAACCCTCCGACAGTGAGTGGGCCAGCCCAGCCTTCATCGTGCCCAAGAAGGAGAAGGGCGAGTGGAGGTTGGTGGTTGATTACAGAGGTTTGAACGAGCAGACCGAGCACGACTCGTACTCGCTTCCCCTGATCGACTCCATCCTCCAAAAGCAACAGAAAAAGCGGATTTTCACGGTGTTGGACCTGAAACACGGTTACCACCAGATGCCGCTACACCCGGACTCCAGGCCCTGCACAGCGATGTCGACGCCGCTGGGGCCCATGCAGTGGAAAGTGGTGCCTATGGGCGCCAAGAATGGCAATGCCGCTTTCCAGCGCATGATGGAGGACCTACTCGGTCCTGTCCGGGACTGTGCCGATCCCTTCGTGGATGACATCATCATCGGGTCCGGCACGGAGAACATGACTGAGGACGAGCTCATCGACGCGCATGAGAAGGATCTGCGCCGAGTGCTCAGCGAGTTGGACAAGCACAACATGGTGTGCAAGCCCACCAAAGCCTCACTCTTCGTGAAGGAAGTGGAATTCGCGGGTCACGTGGTTGGTCACGGGCAACGCCGTCCCATGCCTGGGAAGCTGGCGTCCCTGCACCACTGGGAGAAGCCCCAGACCATCAGCGAACTCCGGTCCTTCATGGGGTTCTGCAATTACTATTCGGGCTATGTCCGGATGTATGCAGAACTGTCGGGGCCGCTGCACAAGATGCTGCAAGTGGGCAAGTTCGATCGCCGGAAGGGGAGCAAGAAGAAGCTTGCCTGGACCCCTGAGGCTGAGGATGCGTTCAACAGCCTGAAGAAGCGACTCCTGGGGCAGTTGGGGCTGTTCCTGGTGGACCCGGACAAGGGATTCGTGCTACGGACAGACGCCTCGGATTATGCCGTGGGGGCAGTCCTCGAGCAAGTCCGGGACGACGGGTCACATGTTCCCGTGGCGTTTTGGAGCAGGATCCTGGCCGAGGGCCAACGCCGAACATGGACCGCGAGGGAGAAGGAGACATACGCCATTGTATGTGCGCTCAGGAAGTGGTCTGGCCACATCGGACTGCAGCCGGTGGTGGTTTGCACGGACAACCAGTCCCTACAGAGCTGGCACAAGGAGCATGTCGACACCCCCTCAGGACCAGCGGCAAGGAGGGCCCGATGGCACGAGACGTTCGCCAAGTTCGACCTCAGCGTCGTATACGTCCCGGGGAAGGACAACACTGTGGCAGATTGCCTCAGTCGATGGGCCTACCCTGCGGGCAAGGCTTGGATGGACATATCCAGCCATGGGGACGCCGAGGAAACCGAGGAAGCCAAGCGCATCATCGATATGGAGAAGGTCATGGAGCAAGAGGGGGTCAAGTGCTTTGTGGTGATGGCAAATCGTACGGACCTGGCCAAGTTCCGGGGTGCCCGCGTCCAAGCTGTTCGAGAGGAAACCCTCGAGCAATGGATGGTGGCCCCTGTAGAGCTAGTCAGGTCGGTGCTCACAGAGGACTGGTCGGATGACTACGCGGCATCCGAGCACTGGAGCAAGTACTGGAATGCCGTGAGCGCCCCGTCGGACGACGAATGGCCCGAGGGCTTGACCGAGGATGGCGATAAGTTGTTCCTCAAGGACAAGCTGTTGGTGCCCGAGAACCGAGTGGAGGAGCTCATTGACCATTGGCACAACGCCCAGCTCATGCACCCTGGCTGAGACAAGATGCAGCAGGACCTGGAGTGGCGTTTCAAGTTCCCTCCGGGGTACTACGCCATCCTGGATAGGTACTGCAGCGACTGTGCCGTGTGTCGGGCCACGAAGAGCCCCAACCACTCCACAGCGGGCAACCCGGTGTACACGGCTATACCGGAAGCCCCTATGCGGTCCGTGGCCATGGATGTATTCGCCATGCCTGAGGTCACCGTGGAAGGAGAGACCTACGACTGTGTCATCCTGGCGGTGGATAGGCACAGTGGGTATATAGTGGCGGTCCCTGGCAAGAAGTCCAAGAAGAAGGACAAGAAGGACAAGCATGGAGTGGGGCTGCAGGCCAAGACCGTCGCTAATGCCATGATCAGGCATTGGCTGACGATTTTCGATGCCCCAGCTGTCATCTGCAGCGATCGGGGCAGTCAATTCGTGGGGACGTGGTTCAAGACGATGTGCAAGCACATGGAGATTCGGCATGCCAAGACCGTGGCATACCACAGCCGGTCGAATGGCTGGGCTGAGGTGGCCGGGCGGCAGATGTTCGAGAAGTTCCGCCAGCTGCACATTGACGAACCGGGCCGGAACTGGTATAACTCGCTGTGGAGGGTGCTCCAGGCGTATCACGACCTTCCGGGACCCACTGGACTGTCGCCCCATCGCATCCTGTTCCTACGGGATCGAGTGTCGCGCACTCTCCCGTGGATGAACCATGGCAAAGTGGCTCGGGATGCGAATGCCATGATGGCTGAGGCGGACGACACGGCGGCCAAGGTGTGCACGGCACTACAGGACGAGCATGACAAGAGGGCCAAGTACTTCAAGCAGGGAAAAGTCCAGAAGTATGCTCTCCAAGACACCGTGTGGGTGGAGCGGCACCACAAGGATGTCCTGTCCAGGCATCGGCAGGCATCTTGGTATGTGCCGGGGGTAATCGTGCGGAAGGTCGGGCAGGACGTGTACGCGGTTCGTGTGGGGGATAACAAGATCCTGGACCGCGACCACACCCAGCTTCGTCCCCGAGCACCAGACCCCAGCGGACGTCCCGTCACCTTCGAGTTCACGGCCGGCGATGTGGACTCGGACGACGAGGGTGAGGACGACGATTTCACCGCGGAGAAGATCCTGGCGGACAAGCCGGACCCGGGGACGCCTGGGGGAAGGCTTTATAAAGTCCGATGGAAGGGATTCGCTGCCTCCAGGGACTCGTGGGAACCTCCGAGCAGTTTTGTGCCGAGGTATACCACGGTCTGGATGGACTACCTAAAGAAAAAGAGGGTTTCTTTGGATGTCAAGGACGTATTGGTCCATTTGGTTGCTGCTGTAGCACCGTAATGGATCCCCCTTGGCATTTTGTTTGTTTCTGTGAATGGGGAGACAAGTGAGGGCGTTCATCCGGGGATCTTTCGGCTTTGATCGGCCATATACCCCCTTCACTCGATCTCCACATATATATTGCATTGTGGTATACTTATTTAGGTCGACCGACGACGTTTTTCTATCTTTGATCCCCTTGGTCCATGTTGTAGATCAAGAGGAGACCGGATATGGCGTAGGGCGCTGATTATCAGTGTCCTCACCCCTCCCTTGGGGCATGGGGGACGCCTACGACGTGTGTGGGGCCTCCTTGTGTCCTTGGGACATGGAGGGGGGGGTTGGAGCCCATTGGGGTCCTCCCGTCCTCTCTTCATTGGTTTCCGAGCGGATACAACGCTCTGAAAAGGGGGGTGAAGCCGGTTCGGACCCCCGTGGCCATCTTGGGGTCACTTGGGGTGTGTATCTATGTTCCAGCAAGCCGCCATTGGCTGATATCATACTCTCCCATCCACCTGATCTAACCCGATGTGATAGTGTGATAGGTTTGGCCATTCCGGCTACGAGCGGCCATATTCAGAACCGAGGCACCGCCAGCGGAGATTTATATATCGGAATATCAGGAATCAACAGGGTTTTATTATCATGATGTTTCCGTAATTTTTCAGCCTTTCGTTCTGATAGTCAATGTATCGGCGACTGTCAGTTGGCTCGCGATTTTGCGTTAACCGATTGGTTAACTGTTATTTCCAGATATTTTGACGGATATTCCGTTGAAGGGTCAGATCTCATCAGCAAAGGGTTCGTTGCTTCCGCAATTCTCTAAATAAGCACTCGAAATTTTAATCAGAATTTTTCGCGATGTCGAAATCGGATTTTCGACTTCGACATCGCCGCACTTGATTTGGACTTCTTCGAATGATCATACTCCTTTCCCTATGCCCGAATCAGGTTTCCCTTATACTTGCCACCCATTTGACTTGGAGATATAAGGGAAACAAAAGCGAATCGTGGGACCACTTTGAAGAGCCATATCTACGAGCGAGTGTGAGGAAAGAGAATAAGGAAGGTTGGGTTGGAATTGCCTTGGTCTCAACTTAATTTAAGAAGCATCACGCGCCTTTGGTGTGTACACATGCCCGATATAGCAAGGGATAATGGTCAGGAGGGTATAAAGTGATGTATAACTCTTGGACCGTGCAACCGAATATTTTAATGCGACTTTCGAGTGTGCCGCATGAGTGTTGGGGTTGCATAGCAACTTTCCTTGGGTTCCTACGTATTTTTAACGTGAAGTTATGTCAATGGAGGGACATGGCATATCATGGTGGGAGCCACATTTTGAGGGTATTTGTTATATGCATGGTATATGTTTGATATGCTCACGCCCATGTTATATATCTTCGTGTGGCCGAAGATATGGGGAGCCATACGTGACAAGGGCTTTGCCCATGTCCCAATTGTGGAATTCAAAGCGCTAGACCAAGTCTACCGCGTATGTATTGCTCATGGTATGTTTGACAAAGAGATCCATGGGTGCACTCCCATTTTCATGGGGCATGTAGATATTAGTGGCGAAGGTATCTCCATGCGCCCGATTGGGGTTCCAAGTGGGGGAATTGTTCGCAAATGGTTCCAATCATTTGTGTATTGAACCATGAGCGGATATCATGGGTGAGCATAGAGATATACTATCATGACAACTTTGTATTTGGTCATATTTTCATGTTTTTGACCTCAATTTTTGCTCATTTTTGCATTTTGTGTACTCACCTGGTCAGCTAACAGCAAGAAGCCTATGGAGGGTCGAACCATGGTATGTTGCTCATATGTTGGCATATGCTTTGGAGTTGAACACCACCATATGCCGGATCGTGTACTCCATTTGGCTTGGCGCACGAAGGATTTCAAGAATTGGTCTCAAGATCATGGGCGGACTTGGGCAGTGCGCGGCGCCCATATCCGAAAGGGTTTCGAGGGTAAAATTGGGATGTACATGGGCATTGGCATTTGCTCTCTATCCTCCATGAATGGTAGACTTCGATTCCATGCATGCTTGGAGCCTTCGGATAAGTAGTAACCTCAATTTTGAGCATATATTTGATATATGGCCAATATGGTGTGAATTGGCAGTTTTTTGGCATGTTATGAGTTCAAACTCATAGGTCATTTCTCCAAGCCCAATCGATCCCAAGTCCATCCAAGGTTATGTCAGGGTAGGGCATGCTCCTGAGTGCCACTCTAGGCCATGACACGCCACCTCCCCTATTGGGCTAGGATTTAGAGGCTTGGGAGTGAACACATTTTTGGGGTTTATGTAATGACTTGTGACACATGGCATTCAGCCATCTCATTTGACCTGGTTCAGGGCAATATGTCGGTGAGTCAAGGGAAGGTCTTGAGTCCAGGGAATGAGGGGTTTATGGCTGAGAATGTGTATGTTTACCTCTTTCCCCAACTTTGCTTTATTTGTGTTCATATGCCAATTTCAGGGCTTTCTTCCTTGGTGCAATTCTTGTACATGCCCGCCACCGTGGGAATACCGGTGTGCTGAACGAAAGCCCGCAGCCTGATTTGGATTGTGAATTGGGTTATTGCTATACTTGTGGGATCTGGTTGCTGTTCAGGGTTGAAGGAGGATTACATTTTCTATATTTTTGGATTTGGACCTTTGATTTTGAGGATTTTGAGAAATGCAATCATTGATCCGGAGCAAGTCAGCAGGGGTGACAGGCGGAAGGGGCACAGCGGGGGCCGGTCCTGGTAGGGACCTTCTTTATTGCAATTGGACTTTGTTTCCTTGCTTATATGTTCCTTGGTGTCGTGCATTCAACGAAACTACGTGATGTTTGCGCAGCAATTGGTTGTGTCTGGTTTTCGTAAGTGAAATCAGCTTCCGTCTAGACGTTTGGGTACTAGAGTGCGCCCTGAAAAGTTCAAAACGCATTGAGAATGGTATGGGTAAATAATGATTGCAATTAAACTTCTTTTCCTTGCCTAGATTTGCCTTGGTGTCGTGCATTCAACCAAACTAGGTGATTCTTGCGCAAGAATTGCCTGTGTTTGGTTTTTGTAAGTGAAATCAGCTTCCGTCTAGAGGTTTGGGTACTAGGGGGCGCCCTGAAAGCTTAAAAACGCATCGAGAATGGTATGGATTAGGAATGATTGCAATTTAACTTCATTTCCTTGCTTAGATGTGCCTTGGTGTCGTGCATTCACCAAAACTACATGATGTTTCCGCGAAAGTCACTTATGTTTGGGTTTTGTAAGTGAAATCAGCTTCCGTTTAGAGGTTTGGGCATTAGGGTGCTCCCCGAAGGGTTCAAAAACGCTTTGAGAACCGTATGGGTAAATAAGGATTGCAATTGAAGTTCGTTTCCTTGCTTAGATGTGCCTTGGTGTCGTGCATTCAACCAAACTACGTGATTTTTGCGCAAAAATCACTTGTGTTTGGTTTTCGCAAGTGAAATCAGCTTCCATCTAGAGGTTTGGGTACTAGGGTGCTCCCCTAAAAGGTTGAAAACACATTGAGAATGGTATGGGTAAATAATGATTGCGATTGAGCTTCGTGTCCTCGCTTAGATGTGCCTTGGTGTCGTGTATTCAACCAAACTACGTGATTTTTGCGCAAAAATTGCTTGTGTTTGTTCTTTGTAAGTGAAATCAGCTTCCGTCTAGAGGGTTGGGTACTAGGGTGCTCCCCCAAAGGTCAAGAACGCATTGGAAATGGTATGGGGAAATAATGATTGCAATTAAACTTCTTTTCCTTGCCTAGATGTGCATTGGTGTGGTGCATTCAACCAAACTACGTGATTGTTGCGCAAGGATCACTTGTTTCTGGTTTTCGTAAGTGAAATCAGCTTCCGTCTAGAGGTTGGGGTACTAGAGTGCTCCCCGAAGGGTTCAAAAACGCATTGAGAATGGTATGGGTAAATAATGATTGCAATTGAACTTCGTTTCCTTGCTTAGATGTGCCTTGGTGTCATGCATTCAACAAAAATACGTGATCTTTCCGCAAAAATCACTAATGCTTGGTTTTTGTAAGTGAGATCAGCTTCCGTGTAGAGGTTTTGGTACTAGAGTGCTCCCCTAAAAGGTTGAAAACACATTGAGAATGGTATGGATAAATAATGATTGCCATTGAGCTTCGTTTCCTTGCTTAGATCTGCCTTGGTGTCGTGCATTCAACCAAACTACGTGATTTCTGCGCAAAAATCACTTGTGTTTGGTTTTCGTAAGTGAAATCAGCTTCCGTCTAGAGGTTTGGGTAATAGGGTTCTCCACGAAAGGTCAAAAACGCATTGAGATTGGTATGGGTAGACAATGATTGCAATTGAACCTTGTTTCCTTGCTTAGATGTGCCTTGGTGTCGTGCATTCAACCAAACTACGTGATTTTTGCGCAAAAATTGGTTGTGTCTGTTTTTTGTAAGTGAAATCAGCTTCCGTCTAGAGGTTTGGGTACTAGGGTGCTCCCTGCAAGGTCACGAACGCATTGAGAATGGTATGGGTAAATAATGATTGCAATTGAACTTTGTTTCCTTGCTTACAGGTGCCTTGGTGTCGTGCATTCAACCAAACTACGTGATTTTTGCACAAAAATCACTTATGTTTGGTTTTCGTAAGTGAGATCAGCTTCTGTCTAGAGGTTTGGGTACTAGGCTGCTCCCCGAAAGGGTAAAAACGCATTGAGAATGGTATGGGTAATTAATGATTGCAATTGAACTTCGTTTCCTTACTTACATGTGCCTTGGTGTCGTGCAGTGACCCAAACTACGAGATTCTCCCGTAAAAATCACTTATGTTTGGGTTTTGTAAGTGAAATCAGCTTCCGTCTATGGGTCTGGGTACTAGGGTCCCCCCCTGAAAGGTTAAAAACATATTGAGAATGGGATCGTTAAATAATGATTGCAATTGAACTTCGTTTCCTTGCTTACATGTGCCTTGGTGTGGTGCATTCAACCAAACTACGTGATTTTTGCGCAAACATTGGTTGTGTTTGGTTTTCGTAAGTGAAATCAGCTTCCGTCTAGAGGTTTGGGTACTAGGGTGCTCCCTGAAAGGTTAAAAACGAATTGAGAATGGTATGGGTAAATAATGATTGCAATTGAACTTCATTTCCTTGCTTAGATGTGCCTTGGTGTCGTGCATTCAACCAAACTACGTGATTTTTGCGCAAAAATGTGTTGTGTTTGGTTTTCGTAAGTGAAATCAGCTTCTGTCTAGAGGTTTTTGTACTAGGGTGCTCCCCGAAAGGTCAAATAGACATTGAGAATGGTATGGGTAAATAATGATTGCAATTGAACTTCGTTTCCTTGCTTACAGGTGCCTTCGTGTCGTGCATTCACCCAAACTACCTTATTTTTCCGCAAAAATCACTTGTGTTTGGGTTTGGTAAGTGAAATTAGCTTCCGTCTACAGGGGTGGGTACTAGGGTGCTTTCCGAAAGGTTCAAAACGCATTGAGAATGGTATCGGTAAATAATGATTGCAGTTGAAATTCGTTTCCTTGCTTAGATGTGCCTTGGTGTCGTGCATTCAACCAAACTACCTGATTTTTGCGCAAAAATCACTTATGCTTGGTTTTTGTAAGTGCAATCAGCTTCCGTCCAGAGGTTTGGGTACTAGGGTGCTCCCTAAAAGGTCAAACACGCATTGAGAATGGTATGGGTAAATAATGATTGCAATTCAACTTCGTTCCCTTGCTTATATGTGCCTTGGTGTCGTGCATTCAACCAAACTACGTGATTTTTGCGCAAACATTGCTTGTGTTTGGTTTTTGTAAGTGAAATCAGCTTCCGTCTAGAGGTTTGGGTACTAGGGTGCTCCCTGCAAGGTCACGAACGCATTGAGAATGGTATGGGTAAATAATGATTGCAATTGAACTTTGTTTCCTTGCTTACATGTGCCTTGGTGTCGTGCATTCAACCAAACTACGTGATTTTTGCACAAAAATCACTTATGTTTGGTTTTCGTAAGTGAGATCAGCTTCTGTCTAGAGGTTTGGGTACTAGGCTGCTCCCCGAAAGGGTAAAAACGCATTGAGAATGGTATGGGTAATTAATGATTGCAATTGAACTTCGTTTCCTTACTTACATGTGCCTTGGTGTCGTGCATTGACCCAAACTACGAGATTTTCCCGTACAAATCACTTATGTTTGGGTTTTGTAAGTGAAATCAGCTTCCGTCTATGGGTCTGGGTACTAGGGTCCCCCCCTGAAAGGTTAAAAACATATTGAGAATGGGATCGTTAAATAATGATTGCAATTGAACTTCGTTTCCTTGCTTACATGTGCCTTGGTGTGGTGCATTCAACCAAACTACGTGATTTTTGCGCAAACATTGGTTGTGTTTGGTTTTCGTAAGTGAAATCAGCTTCCGTCTAGAGGTTTGGGTACTAGGGTGCTCCCTGAAAGGTTAAAAACGAATTGAGAATGGTATGGGTAAATAATGATTGCAATTGAACTTCATTTCCTTGCTTAGATGTGCCTTGGTGTCGTGCATTCAACCAAACTACGTGATTTTTGCGCAAAAATGTGTTGTGTTTGGTTTTCGTAAGTGAAATCAGCTTCTGTCTAGAGGTTTTTGTACTAGGGTGCTCCCCGAAAGGTCAAATAGACATTGAGAATGGTATGGGTAAATAATGATTGCAATTGAACTTCGTTTCCTTGCTTACAGGTGCCTTCGTGTCGTGCATTCACCCAAACTACCTTATTTTTCCGCAAAAATCACTTGTGTTTGGGTTTGGTAAGTGAAATTAGCTTCCGTCTACAGGGGTGGGTACTAGGGTGCTTTCCGAAAGGTTCAAAACGCATTGAGAATGGTATCGGTAAATAATGATTGCAGTTGAAATTCGTTTCCTTGCTTAGATGTGCCTTGGTGTCGTGCATTCAACCAAACTACCTGATTTTTGCGCAAAAATCACTTATGCTTGGTTTTTGTAAGTGCAATCAGCTTCCGTCCAGAGGTTTGGGTACTAGGGTGCTCCCTAAAAGGTCAAACACGCATTGAGAATGGTATGGGTAAATAATGATTGCAATTCAACTTCGTTCCCTTGCTTATATGTGCCTTGGTGTCGTGCATTCAACCAAACTACGTGATTTTTGCGCAAACATTGCTTGTGTTTGGTTTTTGTAAGTGAAATCAGCTTCCGTCTAGAGGTTTGGGTACTAGAGTGCTCCCCTAAAAGGTTAAAATACATTGAGAATGGTATGGGTAAATAATGATTGCAATTCAACTTCGTTCCCTCCCTTACATGTGCCTTGGTGTTGTGCATTCAACTAAACCCCGTGATTTTTGCACAAAAATCACTTGTGTTTGGTTTTCGTAAGTGAAATCCGCTTCCGTCTAGAGGTTAGGGTACTAGGGTGCTCCCTGAAAGGTCAAACACGCATTGGGAATGGTATGGTTAAATAATGATTGCAATTGAACTTCGTTACCTTGCCTGGATGTGCCTTGGTGTCCTGCATTCAACCAAACTACGTGACTTTTGCACAAAAATTGGTTGTGTTTGTTTTTTGTAAGTGAAATCAGCTTCCGTCTAGAGGTTTGGGTACTAGAGTGCTCCCCGAAAGATCAAAAACGCATTGAGAATGGTATGGGTAAATAATGATTGCAATTGACCTTCTTTTCCTTGCTTACATGTGCCTTGGTGTCGTGCATTCAACCAAACGACGTGATTTTTGCGCAAAAACCACGTATGTTTGGTTTTTGTGAGTGAAATCAGCTTCCGTCTAGAGGTTTGGGTACTAGGGTGGTCCCTGAAAGGTTAAAAACGCATTGAGAATGGTATGGGTAAATAATGATTGCAATTGAACTTTGTTTCCTTACTGAGATGTGCATTGGTGTCGTGCATTCAACCAAACTACCTGATTTTTGAGCAAAAATTGCTTGTGTTTGGTTTTCGTAAGGGAAATCAGCTTCCGTCTAGAGGTTTGGGTACTAGGGTGCTCCCCGAAAGGTTAAAAACGCATTGAGATTGGTATGGGTAAATAATGATTGCAATTGAACTTCGTTTTCTTGCTTAGATGTGCCTTGGTGTCATGGACTCAACCAAACTACGTGATCTTCGCGCAAAAATTGCTTGTGTTTGGTTTTTGTGAGTGAAATCAGCTTCCGTCTAGAGGTTCGGGTACTAGAGTGCTCTTCGAAAGGTCAAAAACACATTGAGAATGGTATGGGTAAATAATGATTGCGATTGAACTTCGTTTCCTTGCTGAGATGTGCCTTGGTGTCGTGCATTCAACCAAACTACGTCATTTTTGCACAAAAACCACTTGTGATTGGTTTTTGTAAGTCAAATCAGCTTCCTTCTGGAGGTTTGGGTACTAGGGAGCTCCGCGAAAGCTTAAAAACGCTTTGAGAATGGTATGCCTAAATAATGATTGCAATTCAACTTCGTTCCCTTGCTTACATGTGCCTTGGTGTCGTGCATTCAACCAAACTACGTGATTTTTGTGCAAACATTGCTTGTGTTTGGTTTTTGTAAGTGAAATCAGCTTCCGTCCAGAGGTTTGGGTACTAGAGTGCTCCCAGAAAAGTCAAAAATGCATTGAGAATGGTATGGGTGAATAATGATTGCAATTGAACTTCGTTTCCTTGCTGACATGTGCCTTGGTGTTGTGCATTCAACAAAACTACGTGATTTTTGCGCAAAAATTGCTTGTGTTTGGTTTTCGTAAGTGAAATCAGCTTCCGTCTAGAGGTTTCGGTACTGGGGTGCTCCCTGAAAGGTTAAAAGCGCATTGAGAATGATATGGGTAAGTAATGATTGCAATTGAACTTCGTTTCCTTGCTTAGATGTGCCTTCACATAGGATTTTATGACGTCCAAAAATCCATAAACCTGCAGCATCAAAAAAACCACCGTTTCAAGTAGTTCAGCATATTGTAAATTGTGTTTGAAGGCTCTGTGTGTCCATATAACATGCTTCTTTGCATCCAGCACCCTAGAAAATGGTGGGGGGGGACTTCAACTGCTTATCTAAGGCCGAAAAACTCATTTTTTGACCAAAAACGGGCATTTTTGGCCATTTTTTCGATGGAAAATGGCAAATTTTGGTGCATACGCATGATGCAAACTGCACTTTCGTGGTCTGTATGCCTCCAAAACCTGCTCTTGCGCATCCAGCACGCTCACAATAGGGGGGGGGGTCTTCAACTGTTTCTCTGAAGCCAAAAAACTCAATTTGTGACCAAAGGACGGCCATTTTTGCCCATTTTTACATGAAAAATGGCAAATTTTGGTGCATACGGATGCGGTAAATGTTATTTTTGTGATTGATATGCTTCTACAACCTGCTCTTCTGCATCCAGCACCCTCAGAGTAGAGGGGCGGTCTTCAACTGCTTATCTGAGGCCAAGAAAACTCAACTTTTGACCAAAAATGGCCATTTTTGGCCGTTTTTTCATGAAAAATGGCAAATTTTGGTGCATAGGCATGCTGTAAATGGAGTTTTTGTGATCTGTGTACCTCCGAAATCAGTTTTTCGCAACCAGCACCCTCAACAAAGGGAGGGGTGGTCTTCAAATGCTTGTCTGAAGCCAAAAAAACTCAATTTTTGACCAAAAAACGGCCATTTTTGGCCATTATTTCATGAAAAATGGCAAATTTTGGTGCATACGGATTCTGTAAATGGGGTTTTCCGTGATCTGTGTGCTCCTGCAACCTGTTTCTTCCAATCCAGGACCCTCAAAATAGGGGGGGGGGTCTTCAAATGCTTGTCTGAAGCCAAAAAACTCAATTTTTGACCAAAAAGCGGCCATTTTTGGGCAATTTTTCATGAAAAATGGCAAATTTTGGTGCATAAGCATGCTGTAAATTGAATTTTTCGTTATCTGTGTGCCTCCAAAACTGCTTCTCCGGATCCAGCACCCTCAAAACAGGGGGGGGGTCTTCAACCTCTTGTCTGAAGCCAAATGCTCATGCGCAAGCCCACCGCGTGCGGCTACAACGACGGCAAACCAACACAACGCGCTAGGCACACCCTGGTCGCAGCACAACGAACCCGGCATCCGACATGCCGGCCAAGGCAAGACCTGGACCACAACGACTCACCACACCGGGCTGTGCGCACGCGGGCCTTCGCATCAAGGACCCAACTGAGCACACGTCGTCTACACGACAGCCCAGGACGCGACAGCGCCGGCAGCAGCAGAAAAGACACAACAACGAACAAACCGACCATAAGGCGAGGGACACAACCATGCACCAACCGGACCGCTGCAGAAACAACAGCGCGACCATAAACAGACCACACGCAAGCCGGCCAACACCGAACCAGCCGGGCATGCAAGGGTCGAGACGGGAACGGCGTCCCACGGGTTCGCGACACCATGGTGCCCCACGCCCGCCGACGACCATACCCACGGACACGACAGAACACTGCAACTCAACCATTATACAACCGACGAACCTACCGCAACGAACTACTTCGAACCCCCTCGCCCCGGGGGGAGCGCAAGCTCGACCGAGTCAGGAGGCGTGAGTACGCGTCATGGCATGCGAGTCCCGTAGTGCGTGCTTCTTCAAGTCGTCTCACGCCTACTGAAAACCAACCCAGGTGGGGGTGCCTGCAGGACAGCGCCTTTGGCCTGCCTCCGGGCCCCTGGGCCCCAGAATCCGGAGGTTGATGAGGATGTGCGATGGGACCCTTCCCCGCGTATCATCCGCCCGAAGGGAAGCATTGTGAGACTTCGGTCAAATATGGGTTACCTCTCTGGAGAAAATCCGCAGTGAGGTACTGCTGGCGGCGACGGCGCCCTTCGCCCATGTGGGGCAGCCGCCTTGTGGGGGCACGTGAAGTAGTGAAGCGGTAGCGGGAGGGTCTCCCTACCGCTACCCGCTGTGCCTCGCACGCGCGCTGAATAGCGCAATTTATGACGTAAAATGGGATTACGAAGGCTACAGAACAACAGCGAGAATTGCCCTTTTTTTTGTGAAAATAGCAGTTTTTTATACCAAATTTCCGCTGTTGTACCCCATTTTGTAATTATTCGCCAGATTTCACTGTTTTCCCGTGTTTTCACAGGCATCTATGTAGATTTCGAAGGCCTGTGGCTAACGCCTTAGAACAGGTTAAGCAACTTAAACCGACTCACGAAATGTTCGATTCTTGCAGAAATTGCGGTGCTTTGCAAAGGGTGCACGAAAACGCTTCAAAACTGTTCTAACAACCCTGAACAGGGACAGCCGCCGGCCGCAGCGCCCAGCAGCAACAAGGTGCGGCGCTAACAGGCGCTGAAACCAGAAGGCGCTGAGCGCAGCGCCAGTCATCACCGCTACGTGGCCGTCAGCCGCAGTGAGCGGCCCGAGGAGAGGCAGCAAGTGCCTCCGCAGCGTCCCGGATGAGCAGCAGCGACAGCAGCGGCGTCAGGACGTGGGGACCGCAAAATGGCGGCTACAACCTGGACAGCTACAGCGAAGCGTCAGACTGGGGTCCCAGTCCAAGGCCAAGTTCGAGCCGCAGTCCCGCGTTCCAGCAACAGAGGTATGGCCCTTCCAGCCGTCAACCTTATGGCCGTGGGGACCAGTACGGCGGCAGCACCGGCCGTCCCAAGAGCGGCAGTACCAGCTGCAATCCGGATTACCGTGACAGCCACCGGGCCGTCGAAAGAGAACTCTTCTGCAAGCCGGACCATCGTCAAGCAGCGTGGGATCGCTAACCAGCATCCTGGAGAACGCCGGAGCGCCAATCAGCGCTCCACCGAAGACAGGGTCTAAGCCGTGGTCATGCAGACCGTGGTCAAGCGTCGAGGGAGCGCCCACCCGCGCCCCAGAAAGCGCCGGAGTACCGACCAGTACCCGAACGTGGAGGAGAGATCACCGGAAATCCACGCAACCCCAGTCCCAGTCCGTTAAGCTCGGAGCTCGCCATCCTACCAACCGAGACGGTGGAGTTGAAGGCCTGGGCCGCAGAGATGACAGCCTGGGCGAGACATGCAGCAGCGGAGACCCGGACCCTGAAGTCAGAGTTGGAGAGTCTGCAAGAGCGAGTGCGCCGCCTGGAGAAGACATCCAAGGCGAAGTCCGCTACGTGCGAAGCGAAGAAAAGAGTGGAGGTCGTGGAGGACTTCCAGACGCCGAAAAAGACCGCCACAGCCAGCCGAGCGACCAACCTAGACAGTGGGACGCAGACGCCGGGCAGTGGCAGCCGTCGTTGGAAACGGTGATAATTTAAAATTCCGCTTGTTCGAGAGGGTGCAGTCTTGGCACACCCGCTCCTGTTCCTGTGGGCAAGTCCAGCCTTGTCAGACTTGCCGTGGTGAGAGCCCAGTCTTGTCAGGCTCCACCAATAAGTATATATATGGGACTTGAAACCCATGTATATATGGGGCAGCTCAGCCCCTGGCACACGCACCCGCACTTTTCCAGTACATTGCACGGTGCCTGGGTAAGGCACGAACTGGCACGGCACCATGAATCAGATGCTGAGTTACAGTGCTGTGTGCGTGCCTGTCCTGTTGCTTGGTTTTTGAAAGCATGGAGGTTTTCGGGAAACTGAAAACTTTTGCAGGTTTTCAAAACAAACGGGGCAGGCCACCCAAGGCCTTTTTCTTTTTCATTTCCTAGTGTGGCAAAGCAGGTTTTTGCCTGAGGGTAGTATTGGTGCTCCCCACCAGACACCTAGGAAGAGGCTACCTCTGGGGTTTGTTTTTCCCCTTGGGGGAGAAACAAACCCTTAAGTAGGGGGGTGAAGCGGTAGCGGGAGGGTCTCCCTACCGCTACCCGCTGTGGCTCGCACGCGCGCTGAATAGCGCAATTTATGACGTAAAATGGGATTACGAAGGCTACAGAACAACAGCGAGAATTGCCGTTTTTTATGTGAAAATAGCAGTTTTTAATACCAAATTTCCGCTGTTGTACCCCATTTTGTAATTATTCGCGAGATTTCACTGTTTTCCCGTGTTTTCACAGGCATCTATGTAGATTTGGAAGGCCTGGGGCTAACGCCTGAGAACAGTTTAAGCAACTTAAACCGACTCACGAAATGTTCGATTCTTGCAGAAATTGCGGTGCTTTGCAAGGGGTCCACGAAAACGCTTCAGTAGGGCCATGGGTGGGTGAGCAAAGGCCCCTTGGTAAGACCCCCCTGTGGCGCAACCCAAGTCCCCAGATGACCTACCTACCTACCTAGACAAATGGGGATCTAAATACAAAGCTCCAATGGTTTATAAACAAAATCGATCATTTTATGTAAAAACTCGCATGACTCAGGCCACCAAGATAACACCAAACTCTTCATGTGCACTCTTCTGGATAGGATTGAGCTTGTTAGGAATCTGGGGCAAAGGAGTCAGGCCAGACACAGGATATGGCTTGGCCAGCAAGGCCAAGCAACTGAATTCAGAAACAGTTAAACAGTAGAACCACAATAAGTGGTAGAATCGATTTAGTATAGGGGTTTTGAGGTGGGGGGCCACTAGGCTTAACCTACAAGGCCTTAGGCATGAAGTGCCTACTTTTGTTTGTTATAATCTCCATGAAGGAAGATACTTCCGCTCAATTGAGTGGTAGGGGTGAACTTCAAGGGGGGCTAGGGTTATAACCCTAGTTACTTTGAGAAGGTGTACTTCAAACTTCAAAAGAAAGACAAAAATGATTAAGTTAGCCTCAACATCAACAAAAGCTTTTTAAGGGGGGGCTCAGCCTGGATCAAGTCCCGCAAGTAAGACATGGCAGTGGCCGCACAACGCAGAAGGACAAAACGGCCAATGGAAAGGTGAGGTGCACCAAAACGCGCCCAGGAGAGCGGCCCGCCTGACCCGGCCAAGAAGAGCACGCACCGGCACACGCGCGCGGGACCCGAGCGTGGCCTCCGCCGACCCGAAAGGGGAGGTGTGGGCGTCCACACGGATCAGCCCCGGTATACCGGCTGAGTCCCCCGCTGAAGAACGGACTGTACGTGAAACCGGACGCGTCAGTGACCAGGTCCACACAAGCCAACCCACCGCAGCGCACGCAGCCCAAGACCGACGCCGATGGGACCCGCCAGGGACAACTCCATCGCGGGGCCCCAAACGGGTACGACGTGGAGCGAGCCCAGCGCTCCTGCCTGGGCAAAGGCCAGCGCGCGAGGGGCACGCCGCCGGCCACAACCACGGCACGAGGACAGGTGCCAAGCAAAGGCCACCGGGTGCGGCAAACCGAGGAAGCGCGCACAACACATGACCACGGCCACGCACAGCCGGGCCCCACGCCCGCTCACCGCACCCACAGCCCGATGGGATGCGGGCCCCGGCCGCACGTCCCAAGGACGGGCGGTTGGGAGTGGGAGAGTACCCCATCCCAGATGCCCCACACCCAGGCAAGAAGCCCCCCCCCCGGGCTCCCTCTTGCCGCCCCCACAGCGCGCACAGCCAGCTCACAAGAGCGCGTGCTGTGGGGTTGGTGACGGGTCCCCACGCGCACACACCCAGCACCCACAGCCAGCTGGTAACCGGCCCCGGCTGCACGCCCCAAGGACGGGCAGTCGGGCGTGGGAGAGCGCCCAACCCCGGACGCCCGCCACCCAGGCAAGAGACGCCCCCCCAAGGCCCCCCCGTGCGGCCCCCACAGCGTGCACAGCCAGCTCGCAAGAGCGCGCTGTGGGGTTGGTGACGGGTCCCACCTCCAACACCCCCCCGCACCTACAGCCAATGGGTAACGGGCCCCGGCCGCACGCCCCAAGGAGGGCAGTCGGGCGTGGGAGAGCGCCCAACCCTCGGCGCCCCGCACGCAGGCAAGAGGTGCCCCCCCCCGGGCGCACTCGCGCCGCCTCCAAAGCCCGCGGATCTAGTTCGCAAGAACGCGCGCTGTTTGGTTGGTGACGCGTCCCCACACCCACATCCCCCCCACACCCAGCAAGTTGGTAGCAGGCCCCGGCCGCACGCCCCAAGGACGGGCGGTCGGGCGTGGAAGTGCGCCCAACCCCGGACACCCCCACAGCGCGCACAGCCAGCTCACAAGAGCGCGTGCTGTGGGGTTGGTGACGGGTCCCCACGCGCACACACCCAGCACCCACAGCCAGCTGGTAACCGGCCCCGGCTGCACGCCCCAAGGACGGGCAGTCGGGCGTGGGAGAGCGCCCAACCCCGGACGCCCGCCACCCACGCAAGAGACGCCCCCCCAGGGCCCCCCCGTGCGGCCCCCAAAGCGTGCACAGCCAGCTCGCAAGAGCGCGCTGTGGGGTTGGTGACGGGTCCCACCTCCAACACCCCCCCGCACCTACAGCCAATGGGTAACGGGCCCCGGCCGCACGCCCCAAGGAGGGCAGTCGGGCGTGGGAGGGCGCCCAACCCTCGGCGCCCCGCACGCAGGCAAGAGGTGCCCCCCCCCGGGCGCACTCGCGCCGCCTCCAAAGCCCGCGGATCTAGTTCGCAAGAACGCGCGCTGTTTGGTTGGTGACGCGTCCCCACACCCACATCCCCCCCACACCCAGCAAGTTGGTAGCAGGCCCCGGCCGCACGCCCCAAGGACGGGCGGTCGGGCGTGGAAGTGCGCCCAACCCCGGACGCCCCACACCCAGGCAAAAGACGCCCCCCCCCGGGCGCCCTCGTGCCGCCTTCACATCGCGCCAAGCCAGCTCTCAAGAGCGCGCGCCGTGGGGTTGCTGACGAGTCCCCACACCCAGCAGCCCCGCAGCAACAGCCAGTAGGTAACGGGTTCCGGCCGCACGCCTCAAGTACGGGCGGTCGGGCGTGGGAGAGCGCCCTACGCCGGACGCCCCGCACCCAGGCAAGAGGCACCCCCCCCCCCGGGCTCGCTCGTGCCGCTCCCTCAGCGCGCGCAGCAAGCTCGCAGGAGCGCGCACTGTGGGGTTGGTGACGGGTCCGCACACCCACATCCCCCGCACCCACAGCCAGTGGGTAGCAGACCCCGGCCGCACGCCCCAAGGACGGGCGGTCGGGCCTGGGAGAGCACCCACCCCCAGACGTGCCACACCGAGGCAAGAGATCTCCCCCCCAGGTGCCCTCGCGCCGCCCCCACAGCGCGCCAAGCCAGCTCGCAAGAGCACGCACTGTGGGGTGGGTGACGGGTCCCCACTCCCACAGCCCCCGCACCCTTAGCAAGTGGGTAGCGGGCTCCGGCCGCAAGCCCCAAGGACGGGCGGTCGGGCCTGGGAGAACGCCCAACCCCGGACGTGCCACACCATGGCAAGAGACGCCCCCCGCCCTGGGCGCCCTCGCGCCGCCTGCACAGCGCGCAAAGCCAGCTCGCAAGAGCGCGCACTGTTGAGTTGGTGACGGGTCCCCACACCCACACCGACCGCATCCACAGCCAGTGGGTAGCGGGTTCCGGCCGCACGCCCCAAGGACGGGCGGTCGGGCGTGGGAGAGCGCCCAACCCCGGACGTGCCACACCCTGGCAAGAGACGCCCCTCCCCCTGGGCGCCCTCGCGCCGCCTCTACAGCGCGCAAAGCCAGCTCGCAAGAGCGCGCGCTGTGGGGTTGGTGACGGGTCTCCACACCCACACCCCCCTCCCACAGCCAGTGGACAGCGGGCCCCGGCCACACGCCCGAAAGACGGGCGGTCGGGCGTGGAAGAGCGCCCCACACCATACGCCCCACACCCAGGCAGGAGACGCCCCCCCTCTGGGCGCGCTCGCGCCGCCCCCACAGCGCGCCAAGCCAGCGCGCAAGAGCGCTCGCCGAGGGGTTGGTGACGGGTCCCCAGACCCAGAACCCCCCGCACCCACAGCCAGTGGGTAACGGGCCCCAGACGCACGCCCCAGGGATAGGCGGTCGGGCGTTGGAGAGCGCCCAACCAGGGACACCCCGCACCCAGGCAAGATGCGGCCCCCTCGAGCTCCCTCGCGCCGCCCCCACAGCGCGCACAGCCAGCTCGCAAGAGCGCGCGCTGTGGGGTTGGTGACGGGTCCTCAGGCCCACAGTCCCCCAACCAACAGCCAGTGGGTAACAGGCCCCGGCCACATGCCCCAAGAACGGGCGGTCGGGCGTGGAAGAGCGCCCGATCCCCGACGCCCTACACGCACGCCACAGACGCCCCCCCTCGGGCACCCTTGCGCCGCCCCCACGGCGCGCAAAGCCAGCTCGCAAGAGCGCGCACTGGGGGGTCGGTGACGGGTTCCCACACCCACCCACCCCGCACGGACAGCCAGTGGGGATTGGACCCCGGCCGCACGCCGCAAGGACGGGCGTTCGGGCCTGGGAGAGCGCCAAACCCCGGACGTGCCAGACTGAAGCAAGAGACGCCTGCCCCCGGCCGCCCTCGCGCCGCCCCAACAGCCCGCAAAGCCAGCTCGCAAGAGTGTGCACTGTGGAGTTGGTGACGAGCCCCCACACCCACAACCCCCGCACCCACAGCCAGTGGGTAGCGGGCCCAGGCCGCACGCCCCAAGGACAGGCGGTCGGGCATGGGAGAGCTCTCATCGCGGACCGTGCCACAACCTGGCAAGAGACGCCCCTGCCCGGGCGCCCTCTCGCCGCCCCCACAGCGCGCAAAAGCCAGCTCGCAAAAGCGCGCGCTGTGGGGTTGGTGACGGGTCCCCACACCCACACCCCCCGCACCCACAGCCAGTGGGTAGCAGGCCCCGGCCGCGGGCCCCAAGGACGGGCGGTCAGGCGAGCGCGGGTGCCCCCCCCCCGGACGCCCCGCACCCAGGCAAGAGGACCCCTCCCCCCGGGGAACCTCGTGCTGCCCCCAGAGCGTGCAAAGGCTGCTCGCAAGAGCGCGCAACGTGGGACTGGTGGCGGGTCCCCACACCCACACCCCCCGCATCCACAGCCAGTGGGTAGCGGGCCCCGTCCGCACGCTCCAAGGACGGGCGGTCGGGGGTGGAGGAGCGCCCCACATCGGACGCTGCAGACCCAGGCACAACACGCCCCCCCCGGGGCGCCCTCCTGCCGCCCCCACAGCGCGCAAAGCCAGCTCGCAAGAGCGCGCGCTGTGGGGTTGGTGACGGGTCTCCACACCCAAAACCCCCGCACCCACAGCCAGTGGACAGCAGGCCCCGGCCACACGCCCCAAAGACGGGAGGTCGGGCGTGAAAGAGCGCCCCACACCGGACGCCCCACACCGAGGCAAGAGACGCCCCCCCCCCGGGCGCCCTCGCGCCGCCCCCACAGCGCGCCAAGCCAGCGCGCAAGAGCGCGCGCCGTGGGTTTGGTGACGGGTCCCCAAACACCCCCCGCACCCACAGCCAGTGGGTAACGGGCCCCAGCCGCACGCCTCAAGGACAGGCGGTCGGGCGTGGGAGAGCGCCCAACTCCGGACGCCCCGCACCCAGGCGAGAGGCGGCCCCCTTGGGCTTCCTCGCGCCGCCCCCACAGCACGCACAGCCAGCGCGCAAGAGCGCGCGCTGTGGGGTTGGTGACGGTTTGAGATTTGAGGTTTGATTTTGCGGGTACTAGACGCCTTTTGGCCCCGGAAGGCCACCTGGTCGGGCCAGGTGATATCCTCCCCACCGGGTCCTAGTGGGGGGCCCTCCAAGACGCGCCTCCCGCCTGGTGGCGGAGTCCCCCGGGTTCACAGGGCTCGGAGCCCTGTCCCTCCCCGGCTTCCCCATTTCGCCACTCCCTGGTCAGTGCATCAATTCGCAGCCGTGGCTGCGGGCGCTTACCCACCGCGTCGCCCCCCTAATGCGTGGCCGGCCAGGGCGCCGGCGTCGCCGGGCCCGTGCTACTGGCTTGTCGCCAGTGGGACCCCCTTGGGCTGGCGCGGAGGCTGCCTAGGGGCCGGGGCGTGGCGCAGTGCGCCACTACTGCCTTGGCGGGTGCAGTGCCCCGTCCGTGTGTGCGCGGCGCTTGCGACCGGTTCGGGGGGCTCGGGCTGGTACCTGCATGGTGTTGTGTCTCTCCCGTTTCCCCCTTCCCGCCCCGCGTGTCCAGCGCTGCGTGTAGCGGGCCGTCCCGTCCGGGTGTCCCGGGTCGCTGGTACGCCATTCCACGCGGTCTGTGCGTTCCGCGAGCTCGGTACAGTTGCCCTTCTGGTAGTCCCCGCGTGCCCTTTGCGTGTGTGTGCACTCGCGCTCCCGCGGCGTCTGCTCCCCGCCCCCCTGGGTGTGTGGCGTGCGCACCTCGCGCGGTCCCGGCACCGGGCGCTGGTAGGGCCGTTCCACGTGGTCCGTGCCCATCCGCGTGTCCTGCCCCGGTCCCTTGCTCCGTCTGGCGTGCTCGCGGGGGGGGCGGTCCGGTCCCGGTTCGTCACTGCCTGGCTTGGCCTGCACCCTCTGTGGGGGCTGCGTGCCGCGGGGGTGGTGGGGGGCCGTCCCCGGGGGGGGGGGGTGGCCTGCCACTGTTGTGAGGGGCGTCTGGTGTCAGGCGCTGTCCCTCTCCCGACCGCCTGTCCTCTGGGGCGGGCAGCCGGGGTACCGCGACCCGTGTGTTCCGGGTGCGGCCGGTGCGGGCGTGGGGACCCAGCACCGGTTCCACAGCGTGCGCCCTTGCAGGCCGTCGTTGCTCGCTGTGGGGGTGGCGGAAGGGCGTCCCCGGGGGGGGTGCCTTCCACTGTTGTGAGGGGCGTCTGAGGTCGGGCGCTCCCCCTCCCCAGACTGCCCACCTACGGGAGGGCTGTTGGGCTCCGTCACCCACATGCTGTGGGCGCGGGCGTGTGGGTGTGGGGGCCCATCACTCCCTCTCTGGCCTGCATGCCCTGTGGGGGCTGCGTGCCGCGAGGGTGGCGCGGGGCTGTCCCCGGGAGGGTGGCCTGCCACCGTTGTGAGGGGCTTCTGGTGTCAGGCGCTGTCCCTCCCCCTGCCGCCCGTCCTCTGGGGCGGGCGGCCGGGGTCCCGCGACCCGTGTGTCCCAGGTGCGGTCGCTGCGGGCGTGGGGACCCAGCACCGGCTCCACAGCGTGCGCCTTTGCAGGCCAGCTCTGCTCGCTGTGGGGGTGGCGAAGGGCCGTCCCCGGGGGGGGTGCCTTCCACTGTTGCGAGGGGCGTCTGAGGTCAGGCGCTCCCCCTCCCCCGACTGCCCGCCTACTGGGCGGGCTGTTGGGGTCCGCTACCCACGTGCTGTGGGTCCGGGCGTGTGGGTGCGGGGGCCTTACACTGTCCCCTTGGCCTGCACGCCCTGTGGGAGCTGCTTGCCGCGGCGGTGGTGGGGGGCCGTCCCCGGGGGGGGTGGCCTGCCACCGTCGTGAGAGGCGTCTGGTGTCAGGCGCTGTCCCTCCCTCGACCGCCCCTCCTCTGGGGCGGGCAGCCGGGGTACCGGGACCCTTGTGTTCCGGGTGCGGTGGTGCGGGCGTGGGGATCCAGCACCGGTTCCACAGCATGCGCCCTTGCGGGCCGGCGTTGCTCGCTGTGGGGCTGGCGGAAGGGCGTCCCCGGGGGGGGTGCCTTCCACCGTTGCGAGGGGCGTCTGAGGTCAGGCGCTCCCCCTCCTCCGACTGCCCGCCCACTGGGCGGGCTGTTGGGGTCTGCCACCCACGTGCTGTGGGCGCGGGTGTGTGGCTGTGGGGGCCCAACACTGTCCCCTTGGCCTGCATGCCCTGTGGGGGCTGCGTGCCGTGGGGGTGGTGGGGGGCCGTCCCCGGGGGGGGTGGCCTGCCACCATTGTGAGGGGTGTCTGGTGTCAGGCGCTGTCCCTCCCCCGGCCACCCGTCCTCTGGGGCGGGTAGCCGGGCTTCCGCGACCCGTGTGTCCCGGGTGCGGTCCGTGCGGGCGTGGGGACCCAGCACCGGCCCCACAGCGTGCGCCCTTGCGGGCCGGCGTTGCTCGCCGTGGGGGTGGCGGAAGGGCGCTCCTGGGGGGGTGCCTTCCACCGTTGTGAGGGGCGTCTGTGGTCAGGCGCTCCCCCTCCCTGAACTGCCCGCCCACTAGGCGGGCTGCTGGGGTCCGCCACCCACATGCTGTGGGCGCAGGCGTGTGGGTGTGGGGGCCCAACACTGTCGCCTTGGCCTGCATGTCCTGTGGGGGCTGCGTGCCGCGGGGGTGATTGGGGGCCGTCCCTGGGGAGGGTGGCCTGCCACCGTTGTGAGGGGGGTCTGGTGTCAGGTGCTGTCCCTCCCCCAGCCGCGCGCCCTCTGGGGCGGGCGGCCGGGGCTCTGCGACCCGTGTGTCCCGGGTGCGGTTGGTGCGGGCGTGGGACCCAGCACCGGCCCCACAGCGTGCGCACTTGCGGGCCGGCGTTGCTCGCTGTGGGGCTGGCGGAAGGGCGTTCTCGGGGGGGTGACCTCCACCGTTGTGAGGGGCGTCTGTGGTCAGGCGCTCCCCCTCCCCGAACTGCCCGCCCACTGGGCGGGCTGTTGGGGTCCACCACCCACATGCTGTGGTCGCGGGCGTGTGAGTGTGGGGGCCCAACACTGTCCCCTTGGCCTGCATGCCCTGTGGGGGCTGCGTGCCGCGGGGGTGGTGGGGGGCCGTCCCCGGGGGGGGTGGCCTGCCACCCCTGTGAGGGGCGTGTGGTGTCAGGCGCTGTCCCTCTCCAAGCCGCCCGCCCTCTGGGGCGGGCGGCCGGTGTTCTGCGACCCGTGTGTCCCGGGTGCGGTCGGTGCGGGCCTGGGGACCCCGCATCGGCCCCACAGGGTGCGCCTTTGCGTGCGGGCGTTGCTCGCTGTGGGGGTGGCGGAAGGGCGTCCCCGGGGGGGGTGCCTTCCACCATTGTGAGGGGCGTCTGGTGTCAGGCGCTCCCCCTCCCCCGGCCGCCCGTCCTCTGGAGGTAGGTAGGTAGGTATCTTCGGGAGCTCGGGATGCCTCCTTTGACATTGCAGGAAGAAGGTCTTACCAAGGGGACGTCCTGTCCCTCCCACTGCCCTATGTCAGGTGCCTCTTGAGCCGCTCCCGCATGTGCTTGGGAAGGCATTGTCGCGGCCACCCGGTCCATGTGTCCCAGGTGGGAGCGTGTCCCCACATGTGTCCATGGGTAGGGCCACATGCCCCCTCCTTTGGGCGGCAGCTCTGGGGGGCTGCCCAGCCGTGTGGAGTATCTCTCACCACAAGGGGTATTGCTCCCGCTTGTCTACGGTACGACCGCCTCACCCTTGTGGCTTGAGTTGCGGGGCCACTCTGCTTGGCAGGTGACCCCCTCCTGGACTGTGTACCGGCTCGCCTGTCACCGGTTGCTTCCATGGCTCCGGGTGACGTTTGCCATGGTCCTCGATGCAGCCTGGCCGGGCTCGGACCAGTGGCTTTGGAGTACCGCTCCTGCCAATGGCCCGGTGGGTCGGCTGGGTCGCCCCAGTGCGTCCGACCCATGGGGTATTGGTTCTTTCCTGTCCCTCGGCTGCCCTACGTGTGTGCAGTGTCCTGGGCCGTTGGGCTCCTGTTCACCGGTGTGCCCGCGCGATTTGCTGTGGTGCGTCTGCGGTGTCCTGGGCCAGCTGGCTCCTGTTCACGGGTGTGCCCGCTCGGTGTGTTTTGTCGCATGTGCGGTGTCCTGGGCCCCTGGGCTCCTGTTCAGCGGTGTGCGTGCTGTGTGCGGTGCGCGTGTGCCGTGGGTGGTTGTGTCCCTCTTCCTGCCCCCCTAATTTTCGTTTTTTTTTTCTTGTTTTTTGTTTTTGTTTTTGTTTTTTTTTTCCTGTTTTTTTTTTTTTTGGAAAAAAGAAAAAGAAAAAACAAAAAAGAGGAAAACAGAGGCGCGCGTACACTGCAGGCACAGACATGGGCAGCTGGTGTGGCGGTGCTATAGCGTTGTGTCCTCTGGCGTGTGTCGTCGGTGCTGTGGCGGCGGTCGCGTCCCAGGGGTGCGGCTCGCGTGTCCTGATGTACATGGGTATGGGTCAGGGTGGGTTTGGTTAGGTGTCTCTTTGCTTCTGGTGCTGGCTGGTTAGGCGGCTGTGTGGGCTGTGGCTGTGGGCTGTGTCTACGCATTTCCCTCCGCGGGCCTGGTCTGGAGTCAAGGGTTGACGGTTTCGGGGAGTGGCTCGGGTTTGATTTGTGTTGGGGCTTCGGCCCGGTTAGGCTTGGGTCAGGGTGGGTTTGGTGAGGTGTCTCTTTGCTTCTGGAGCTGGCTGGTTAGGCAGCTGTGTGGGCTGTGGGTGTGGGCTGTGGTTGTGTTGTTCCCTCGGCGGGTTTGGTTAGGAGTCAAGGGTTAGCGGTTTCGGGGTGTGGCTCGGGTTTGATTTGTGCTTGAGTTCTGGCTCGGTTAGGCGGTTGCGCGGGGCCGGGCGTGTGGGTAGCGGCGTCCACGGAGTCGTGCGCCCGAGGCGGGTGCGGGGTGGTGCGTGCGGGCCGGCCGTTGGCCGGTGGCCTCACTGGGAGTCCCACACGGAGGGGTCGACGGGCGTGCCGGGGGCGTACGCAGCGTGCGGGTTGGGCAGCAGCGGGCGTACGTGCAGGGCGTCGGCGTGCCCGATGGGGACCTCACTGAGGACCGAGGGGTTGGCGGCAAGCAGTATGCGATGCCCGGGAGGGGTGGTGGCGAGGAGCGGGAGGATGTCCGCGGCCCGCGACGTGGGGTGAACACGGCGTGGGTCGGGTGCGGCCCCGGGAGCGGTGCTGGGGGGAGCGGGACCACAGGACGGCGGTCTACTGTGAGGTGCCAAGTGGCGCGATGGTGGAGGAGCCGGACTAGGGCGATGCTCTGGCGCAGCGTGTGGGGCTGGGTGCTGGGCGGCGTGGGGGCGTGCGGCGGGAGGGGGGGGGGGCGGGGCGGTGGCGTGGGAGGGGGCACGGCGGAGGCGTGACGTCAGTGACGTGTGTGTTGTGCTGAGGGTGGAGAGGAGCCCACGGTATCGGGCCCGGGTTCGGCGCCTTTGGGCGTAGTGGTGCTCGTTGTCGTGTGCGTTGGCTTCCTTCGGCGTCCGGTTTGTTTGGTGACTTCTGGGCGGGGCCTGGCGTGGCGCCCCGTGGTGGTGGTGTGCTGGATAACGGGGTTAGATGGCGGCGCCGCTGGCCGGGGGGTCAGGCGCGTCGTGTTGTGTGGCGCGCAGGGCTCCTGGGGTGTTGTGGGTGTCGCCGGTGTCGGTGCGCCGACGCTTGTGGGGTGGTGAGGGGGTGTGTGCGTGCGGGGCTGGGCTTTGGGTGATGTCCCACAGGCGGATGCCGTCTCGCCGCGCTTCCTGGAGGGTCTCCCGCAGGCGCCTGAGGACGTACGGGTGGTCCTGGGGCGCGGGGAGGTTGCGGGGGTGGACTCCCAGGGGGTGGAGCGCATCGGCCAGCATGGCTTCCCATGCGGCCTGCGGCATCCACCCCCCCGCCGGCCGGAGGCGGCAGTTCTCCACCGACCCCTTGCGGGGCCGATGGACCAGGCCTTCGAGGGAGGGCTCTCCCCGGGCCCACTTCCGCAGCTCCCAGAGCTGCGTGTGGGTCCAGCGCTGCCACCACTGTTCCTGGGCGGGCCTGCGGTCTTGGGCGGAGGAGTGGGCGTGGGTGGGTGTGACGGGGTCGCGGGGGCCGGTGGCGGTGGCGGGTCCGGGGGATTCCTCGTAGTCCTGTTCCGTGGGGGTGCGTGGGGAGTGGGGGTGCACGCGGATGTGGACCCGCGGGTGTGCACGTACGGTCTCCGTCTCGGGGTTGGGCGGGGATTCGCGGCGGCGGCGGTAGTGGGGCATGCGTTGCATGTGGGCTGTCATCGGGGGCCGGTGGGGGGGCGGGGGCGCTGCTGGTGGACCCTGGAGCGGTCCGTGGGCCTGGGGTGCGGGCTTTGGGAGGTGGTGGGACGAGGCGCGTCGCGCTTCAGCCGCGGCGCGCTCCGCCATGAAGGTGGTGGCGGTGGCGTCGGTGACGGTGGGGGGGCGCCGCGCTGGGCGCTGCTGCCTTTGGGCCTGGGACGGCTGGGGCCGGATGTCGTAGAGGACATCCTGGGGGGGCCGGGCTCGAGCTGCCGTCGTGGCGCCGGGTTTAGGCTTGGGCTTGGGCTTGGCTGCGGGCCGCCGTTTGGCGGCGGCCTTGGGCTTCGGCTGGGTCGTGGGCGTGGGCTTCGCCGGGGCGTGGGCTTTGGCGGCGGCGGGGCTGCTCGCGGTGGGGACGGGTTTGGAGGCCCGTTTGGGAGGTGTCCCCCGCGGCCTGGGGGGTGGAGTGCTGGATGAGGAAGTGGTGGTGGTGGTGGATGAGGTGGTCGTGGTGGTGGAGGTTGTGGAGTCGGAGGCGGAGGAGAGGGCCGCGGGAGACGGCGGAGGGTCCCGGGCCTCGGGGGCGGGCGTATGATGCTGGGTCCTGTAAGTAGCGAGAATGCGGGTGCAGGTTCGGGCATCGGGCGTGTGCGCGCGTTTTCCCTGGTGATACGTGCGTGCTGGTGCTGGCGTGGCGGTGCAGTCTCGGCTGTGCGGGCACGTGGGTTACCCGGGGGGTGGCCATATCTGCTCCAGGACGCGGGGGTGTGTTTGCTGGAGGTAGTCGAGGGTGCGGAAGAAGCATCGCTGGATGCCGGGCATGTCCTCCTCTGTGAGGTGGGGGTAGTTTTGGGTGGGGGTGTGGGGGCCCGGCCATAGCAGCGCCATGAGGCGGGCTGCCACCATGTACGGGCATAGTTGTGGGGTGGTGGGGCGTGGGGGGGTGGGTCCCCCGCGGTTTGGGGGGGCTTCCATCTACTGGGGGCGCAGCGTGACCACCCACACCCATCGGTCCGTGGGGATCCCCCAGGTCCGTTGGGTCCACTTGGCGAGGCAATACATCGCCCTACCAAGGCCCTGGTAGCCGCTGCGGATGGAGAGCAGCGCGTCCAGGGATTCGGGTTTCCACGTGCCCCAGATGTGGGGGTCGTCCGGGTCGTCCCCCCTGGCGTACATGTCGGGGCCTGGGTTGTGTGTGGGGGGGGTGTAGTCGGCGGGGAGGAGGGAGTCGGTGCCGTGTACCACCCAGTGGTCTGTGGGTGCGTCGTAGGTGGTGGTGGAGAGGGTGTAGTGCAGATTGTACATGAGGGTCATGTACGTGGAGGGGGCTGGCTGCTGCTCGTTGGGGGTGGGGATGTCCCCCGGGACGTGGTGCCGGAAGTTGCTTAGGGAGGCCATCCGGGCCACCCATGTTTCCCGCTCCCACTCTTTGGTGCTGTCGGGGGTGGCGTCGGGTGGGGGGTGGGCCATGTTGGGCTCGCGGTAGCGGGTGCGGCCCTGGGTGCTGTCCCGCTCCGGCACGGGGTGTCCGACCAGGTGTCGCCCCCAGTCGATGGGGGGTACCCAGATCCGGCTCCCCGTGGGGGGCGGGCTCTCGCCGTCTGGGGGGCACGTGGGGGGCGCTCGTGTCGGGCGACGTGGAGGAAGGCGTCGAAGAGGAAGTCTCTGACGCCTTCCCCCAGGGTGGCCGCCTGGACCAGGGTGGCCGCCCGGATGGGGGTGCTGGTGCCGGAGGTGCGGAGGCACAGCACGACGTCCTGTTCCCCGACCCCCCGGAGGTGCTGCCGTACCGCTGCGGGGTTGTGCAGGGCGTAGGGTTCGGCCAATGCGGCGACTGGTGGTGCGGGGTGTGATGGGGGGGGTGGTGTGGGTTGGGGGGGGTGGTCATCGTTGTCGCGCGTGGGGTCCGGTGATGGGGTCTCTTGTGGCGGTCGCGGGAGGGGGGATTCGCGCTGGCGTGTGTCGGCGGGGGTATCGACGTCGATTGGCTGGTGCTGGCTGCCGCGTGTTGTGTCCGTGGCCTGGTCTCGGGGGGGGGGTGGGGGGGGGTGGTGTGGGGGTGGCGCTGTTGGTGGTGGGGGGGGCGGGGGTGGGTGTTGTGCTGGCTGGGGGTCTGGGCGTCCCTGTGGGTCGTGTGGGTGTTGCGTGTGTGCGCCGTGTGGCCCTTGCGGTTCTTGACTGGTTGTGGTGCCGGGGTGTGGGTGGGAGGCGGCCGCATGAGCGTCCGGGTGGGGCTGTGGTCCGTATGTAATGGGTGGCTGCTGGTGGATGGTGCTCGCTGGTATGGGGTGTAGGTGGGGGGGCTGCTGGTGGTGGTGGGGTGGGGCGGGCGGGGGTGGGTGTTGTGCCAGCTGGGGGTCCGGGCGTCCCTGTGGGTCGTGTGGGTGTTGCGTGTGTGCGCCGCGTGGCCCTTGCGGTTCTTGACTGGTTGCGGTGCCGGGGTGCGGGTGGGAGGCGACCGCATGAGCCCCCGGGTGGGGCTGTGGTCCGTATGTGATGGGTGGCTGCTGGTGGATGGTGCTCGCTGGTATGGGGTGTGGGTGGGGGGGCTGTTGGTGGTGGTGGGGGGCTCCTACTCGGTCCTGGTGTTTCTGGTGTGCGTGCGCGGCTCCTCGCGGGTCCATGGGGGTGTACCGTGGCTCGTATGTCGTGGGCCCGTGTAGCGGGGGCGGCGGGTGGTGCTGGACCGCGTGGTGGTGGTGTGGAGGGTGTGTCGGTTGTGTGTGGTACCCCGGCGTTGGTGGGTGTGGTGGCAGGGGCTGGTGGTGGTGGTACACGTGATGGTGTGGTGCGGTGATGTGCGCTGTGTGGGGTGGGTGGTTTGCGGGGCCTGGTTGTGCTGGGGCGTGGTGGGGATGTAGCTGGTGGGGGTCGCTGTAGCTTGGGGGCATTAGGGGGTAGGGGTTGGGAGGGACGGGGGCGCGGTGGTGGTGTTGGTGGTGCCATGTCCCCTGGCTCTGCGCGTACGGCGGTCCTGGCATGGTGTGGACGTGTGTGGGCGGTGGTGGCTGACTGGGCTGCAGGGTTTGGGTGCTGCGGTACGGTGGTGGTGGTGGGCGTTGGTGGTGGTGGTGTTGTTGGTGTGCCCCGGGGGTCTGGGCGTGGGGCGGTGCGGTGTGGCTGGACCCGGGCCTTGGTCGGGGCGTCGCGCCCTGCTGGCGGGCGCGTTGGCGGGCCCCCTGGTGCCGGTGCCCCTTGGTCTTCTTGGCCTGGTGGGTGTCCGGGGCGGGTGAACCCCCCTGTCCCCGTGGGGGCGACGGGGAGCGGGCGCGCCAGCGGTGTGCCTCTTGGAGGCTCGTCTTGAGGCCTCTGACGTAGGCCTCCTGGTCCGTGAGGCTCATCCGCGTGGCGGTGGCCTCGTCGGGGGCGGCCAGGTGGGCGTCCCGAAAAGACGCCCAGCCCTCCAGGGGCGTCTGTTGTGCGGGGTGGGGGTGGTGTGCCGGGTAGAGGAGTGTGCTGAGGGGGTAAGGTGTTCCCTTCCGTCGGCCCAGGGCGTTTGCGAACCGGCGGCACGTGGCTCGGAGGTAGGCTGCTATCTCCTCTGGTGCCGTGTCGGCCCACGCTTCCGGCGTCAGGGCTGCTGCTTGGGGGGTCGGGAGTTGTGGGTCTGGGAGGTGTAGGTCTCGCTGGTGGAGGTATAGGGCGAGGAGGATGTGGCGGGCCGCCACGTTCAAGCCGCCTCCGCTGTGGCGTAGGGGTGGGCTGTGGGGGGGCAGGGGTGTGTTGCCCGCGGCCACGGCTATGGCCCATGCGTGGTCTGCCGCGTCCGCCACGTAGTACCCTCCCAGTTGGTCCCGGAGAGTGTCAGTGAGGTACCCGAAGAAGCTGGGGTGGCTGGCGGGGGGGGGTGCGGCTAGGGCCGCGGGCCGTTTGCGGTGGCGGGGGTTGAGGTCCCCGCAGTGGGGGCAGTGGGTGAGGCGGTGCGCGGCTCCCAGGCAGACCCAGTGGTCTGGGTTGCAGGGCAGGGCTGTCTGTGGTAGCCGCTGGCGAACGCAGAGGGGACATGCGGTGGCTGGTGGTTGGTGGTACCTGTGGACGGACGGCGGCGTGGGGGGATGGGGGCTGGTGGCGCGCGCATGCTGGTGGGAGCGTGTGCGGTGCCTGTGGCGCCCGTGTGTGCTGTGCCAGTGCTGTGCTCGGTGGACGGTGTGTAGACGTGGTGGGGGATCGGTGTTGGTATGTCACGGGGTAGGTTCTCATGGTTGGTAGAACAGGAGTTTGAGGAGGTGGGCTTGGTCTGTTGGGGGCAGGGTTGCCGCATGCTGCAGGTATGTGTGGGTGCGGTATGTGAGCTGCTCCGCCGTCTTGGCAACGGCCGTCCGCTGCATGTGTGCCGCCGTGGCCTGGGGGTCCTCCGCGTGGGTGCGTAGTATGGTGTAGACGGCAGTGGGGACGAGTCCCCTGCGGACTGCCTCGAGCACCTCCGTCTGCTTGAGGACGGTGGTGAGTTGCTGGGTCGCCGGGGACTGCGCCAGCCATCCGGCGTGCTGTGCGATGGTGTGGGTTGGGTTCCAGTCTGTGAGGGTTTCCAGTCCCCTGTACAGGGGGCACGCCTTGAAGTGGTCCCATGTTTCTTCTTCCGCGTGGCTGCAGATGCATTTGGTGTGTCCTGCGGGGACGTGGATCGAGCGGCGCGTATACCATCGGTGGTATCGGGTGAGGAGGGGAAGTTGTTCGAGGGCGAGTTGGAGTCGGGGCTTTTGTAGGTGCGCTGGGAGGCTATCCGGGCGCAGGGCGGAGTAGTAGAGGGGGGTGTGGACGGAGTTTTCGAGGCGTCGGAGGAGTTCGGTGTTCGCTGGGTGGCCCAGTGTGGTGGCTAGTTGCTGAATGGGTGTGGGGTAGTGGTACTGCTTGTCTCGATCCGTGTACGGCGTGTCCTCGAGCATCCATTGGGGGGGCTGTGCGGCCAGGGGTATCGGGGGCAGGTGCTGCAGGTTGCTGTGGTGTGGGGTGTCCAGTGGCACGCGTTCGAGCCCTGGGATGTGGTTGGTGTTCTGGTGTTTGGCCTGCGTGTCTGCGCGTCCATTGCCGTATGCGTAGCGGTGCGACTCCTGCTTGACGATGTGTAGGGCGTCCTGGGGGTGCATGCCCTTGAAGGCCATCCATAGTCCCAACGCTTGTGTGGTGAGGCCGGAATCCAGTGCTTTGTGGAGGGGCAGGTCCGCAAGGCGCCTGGTGAGGTGGATGTCGACTGTGGCGTCCACGACTACCCAGATGTTGCGGGGCCGGACCGTCGTGGGTGGCGGTGTGGCGGTGACGGCGTCTGCCATGGTGCGCAGGTCGCCGTGGGAGGACGCCCCAAAGATGGTGGTCCCGGTGTGGTGTTCCACGTGGAGGCCGTCCGCGTGCCGGGTGATGCGCACAGAGGCGCAACCGACCGTGGGGGTGCGTTGCTGGGTGCCGGATGCGTCCGTGAAGTAGATGATGTCGGTGTCGCTGGGTATGGGTAGGCGGGCGATTGCTGTGGGGTGATAGACGTAGATGGGGTTCCCCTGGGTGGTTCTGGCGGTGATTTGCGTGGGTTGCAGTAGTGGCGCTGCATAGACGCCTATTCCCTGGGTGATGATGGCCTGGGCTCGTGGGGTGAGGCGGAGGAGGCCCCTGTCTGGGCGTCCCTGGGTGATATACGCGTACATCAGGTGGAAGAGGTATCCCGTATTGGGGTGGAACTTCTGGCACGTGATGGTCTGTCGCCGCTCCTTGTCGTCTTTGTCGCCGCAGAGGGTGGGGCATTTGTGCTGTAGGGGGCGCATGGGTGCCTCCTGAGGTCCTGCGCGGTGTGGGTCGCAGCGGTCGTACTCCATGGCTACGCTGTCCGGGTCTGCCTGCTCGTTGGTGAACGTCCATGTTGCCGTGGGTGTTCGGGTCCAGGCTACGTGCGCCGGGTGGTCTGGGGGTACCGTGTGAAACCAGGGGGAGAGCCATGCCTGCTGGTCGGCAGTGGCGGCGGCGGTGGGGGTGTGGTAGTGGGTGGAGATGAGGTGCAGCAGGGGCCACGGAGTGTCGAGGGCTGCCGGGCCGCAGTGCCAGCACGTGCGTGGTATGCCCTGGTCACTGTGTCTGACTGGTGGTACATCGGTCTCCGGTGCATTGTGTTTGGGGATGGACCAGGGGGCACGGTGTCGCTGGACGGTGCGGGTAACATGTTTGTGGCCGTTTGGTGCTAGTAGCAGGATGGTGGGTGGTGTCCAGCCTTCGGCTGACGGGGTGGGCTCCCCCTGCGTCGTGCCGCCGTCGTTGGGGGTCTCGTGTTCGCTCAGGCGGGGCCGGGGGTGCTGGCGCTGGAAGGCTGTGTACGCCGTGTCGATATCCTTGGGCCCCGGCATGTCGCGCCCTGCCTTCGTAGCACATGCGCGGAGGTACGCTTGGAAGACGTGGCGTGCTGGCCATTGTGGGTCGGAAAGGAACGGGGCGTGGTGGGCGTCGCATTGGGCCATGATCTGCATCTGTGTTGGGGTGATATACACTATGGTGATGGTGGCCCCTACGAGGCGCAGGGTGTCCACCTCGCCTGCCGGGTGTCGGTGGATGTCGGTGTGTGTGGCCACGAGTGGCCCCTGTTGATCGCAGTGGTGGTTTGTCAGGATGGCGTGTGTGTGGTGCGGTAGGAGGAGTTGTAGCTGGGCCCAGATGCCAGTGCCCACGGGGGTGGAGACGCCGTGTTGTGCCAGTATCCACCGGGGGCAGGTGTTGCGGGCCATTTGCGCTTCTTTTATGCGTATGGCCGCCGCCTCGCGAACTTCTGGTTGGTGGTTGTGTGTTACCCTGTGTAGGAGGTGTGCTGCGTGTTTGGCATAGGCCATGTCGACCAGGGCGCCCGTATTGTCTCCGTAGTAGCGCCAGTGGGCCATCATGGCCTCCTTGGGGAAAGACGTGGGCCAGCCTCCGTGTTGCGCCCATGCCTTCGTCACTTGCTGTCGAGCGTGGCGTAGTGCGTCTTGGGGGCGCGGGAGGTGCAGGGCTTGGTACCCGATGGCCGCGTTGAGCACTGCTTCCATGAAGTACGCCAGGCCCTGCGTAGACAGGAGGTCCCCCCTGGCAATTTGGGTTAGCCGGGCGAGGCGCTCTTCTAGCTTGCTTGGGAGTGTGATGTGGTGGTGCTGCGTGGCCTGTGTGACTCCCAGGTGGACTGTGGTGTCTTCCAGGTGTAGGGGTTCGCCTTTCCGGATGTGGGGGGTGGGGGTCTTGGCGTCGGCCAGCCCGACCGATTTGCGGGGGTGCACTAGGAGCTGGTGGGCGTCCAGGTAGGGTCTGGTGAGTTGGAGAATGGCGGACGCTTGTTCGGTGGTCGTTGGTAGCCCTGCGTTCTCAGGCTCGCGGTGGCGGGTGGCCGTAGTGAGGAGGTTGTCATCTGCGAAGTTGAGGAGGGGGGACCGTAGCGGGTATGGGGCGTACCCCGGGTATACCCGTGCTAGCTCGAATGCCAGTGGCAGGGTGACGAGGAGGTAGAGGAAGGGGCCTTCGGCGCCTCCCTGGGGGACCCCGCTGTCTGTGCCGGTCCAGGGGGTGAGGCCCGCGGCCGTGATGACGGCGTAGAGTCGGGTCTGGATGTACCCGGTCATGAAGGATAGGAATGGGAGGCCCATGGCATCCCATACCTCCGTGAGGAGCCGGTGTGGGGCGTGGGGGAACGCGCCTTGGACATCGAGGGAGGCGATGATCATCTCGTAGGGGTTCATGTCCAGTGCGGTGTCCTGGAGGAAGATGGCCTCGTGGGGGGACCTGCCGGCCATGGCCCCCCACATGCTGGCGGGCACGTGGGCGAAGACCGCTGGCGCGATGCGGCCTAGGATGAGCGTCCACACCAGCTTGACCTCGGTGGTGGCGCAGACTATGGGCCGCCAGTTCCCCGGCTGCGCCCAGTCCCCCTTTTTGTAGAGGGGGTGGTTCAGGTTGGCCCACTCAGGGGGGATGGGCGTGGCGCCCGTGACGATGTCCCACAGGCGGGCTGCCAGGCGGCGTTTGATGGGCAGGGTGAGACGTTGGTACGCTTCGGCCGGCAAACCGTCGACGCCGGGCACGACCCCCTTCTTCAGGCGGTCTAGGGCGCGTTGCAGTTCTGAGATGCTGAAGGGGTCGTGTTCGATGGCGCGCCGCTGTTCCCGGTTGAAGACCCTGGGCACATGCTCGCGGATGGTGTTTCTGGTGTGGGGGTCGAGCTCGGGGAGGGCGTCCCCGTGTTGTGCCTGGAAGCTGTCCAGGACTGCCTGGAGGACGGTGTCGGGGTCATTGGTGAGGCCTCCTTCGGGGGTGCGTACCGCGTGGATGGTACGGCGCCCCGTGTCCTCCAGGATGCGGCTGACGTACCGTAGGGACTTGTACGGCGTGTCGTTTCTGCCGTATCTTTCGCGTTCCTGGGCTGCTGCCGCTATGCGGTGGGCGTGCCATTCCTGGAGTTGGTGGCGGCGGGTGGTGAGGAGCGCACAGAGGTGGGCGTCCCGGTCTCGTGCCTCCGGTGTGCTGGGGCGTAGCAGGGTGGCGAGTTCGCCTTTCGTGGTCCAGATGTCATGGACGAGTTGCTGGAGGGTGAGGTCTGGTGGTGCTCCCGTGTGGTTGGTGTCACGCTCCATGCCGCATGCTTGTGCCGCCCGGCGCATGGCGGTGGTGAGTGTCGGTGCACCCGGGCGGCGTAGGATGGCGTGTAGGGCCCTGTTATACCTGTGCCAGGCGCCGTGGTCGTCCTCGGCCGGGAACTGCAGTGTGGGTGGGAGGGTGTCGTCTGGCAGGGTGGCCGCGGCCGGGGGTAGGTTGGGGATGATGAGGTCGATGTAGAGGGGCCGGTGGCCCGTGCCTGTGGGCGGGAGGTCCCCGTAGGCTGCTTCGTGGACGCGCACCGTGGTTGGGTCCCCGTAGCACGTGTCGATGCGGGATGGGTGGGTGCCGGCTTGGTGGGGGTAATGGGAGGGTGTGCCGGTGAGCCCTGCCGTGAGGTCGGTGAGGCCCAGTTGGTGCATGGCGTCCCGGACAGCTATGTCGGTGGCTGTGGGTGGGCCAGTGCGGTCGTTGTCGGTGGGAGCGGCGTTTAGGTCGCCTATGATGATGGTGGGTGCCAGGAGGGAGAGTCGGCGGTACGCCAGGCTCAGGGTGTCCAGGAAGTCCTTGGTCTCCTCCCCGAACGGGACGTGCGTGAGCAGCACGTTTAGCTGCCATCCGGGCCCCACGCACTCGTACGCCCCGAGGCGACCATCCACTCCGAGGTCGGGGTGGGCATGTACCGTGACCGACGTCTTGTGGTAGAGGGGTACCCCCCGTTCCCAGTGGGCGTGATATTTGTTCCCCTCTGGGTCCAGGATCGGTGCTGGTTCGGGTTGGTCCGCTTTGCGGAGGGCTTGCTCCAGGAACCCCAGGAGGTCTGCGCCTTGGGGGTGCGGCCCGGGCATGGCTTGCAGTGTGGCGGCCTTGGTGGGGTCGTAGGTGACCGCGGGCTCGTTGAGGATGTTGATGCGGGCGTGGGCTTCTGCAGGCGCCGGTTTCTGGGGACCGGTAGTTGGGGGGGCGGGCCGTGTCCGGGCCTGGCCCCGTCAGGCGTCGAGGAGGTCGATGACGCCCTGAGCTGCGGGTGCCCTGCGGTTCCGCTTCTGGGGCTGGGGTAGGGCCCATGCATTGTGGACTTCGCCCGTGTACTCGGTGCCGGTGAGGTGCTCCGTGTCGGGGGTGATTGGGGGCCGTCCCTGGGGAGGGTGGCCTGCCACCGTTGTGAGGGGGGTCTGGTGTCAGGTGCTGTCCCTCCCCCAGCCGCCCGCCCTCTGGGGCGGGCGGCCGGGGCTCCGCGACCCGTGTGTCCCGGGTGCGGTTGGTGCGGGCGTGGGACCCAGCACCGGCCCCACAGCGTGCGCACTTGCGGGCCGGCGTTGCTCGCTGTGGGGCTGGCGGAAGGGCGTTCTCGGGGGGGTGACCTCCACCGTTGTGAGGGGCGTCTGTGGTCAGGCGCTCCCCCTCCCCGAACTGCCCGCCCACTGGGCGGGCTGTTGGGGTCCACCACCCACATGCTGTGGTCGCGGGCGTGTGAGTGTGGGGGCCCAACACTGTCCCCTTGGCATGCATGCCCTGTGGGGGCTGCGTGCCGCGGGGGTGGTGGGGGGCCGTCCCCGGGGGGGGTGGCCTGCCACCCCTGTGAGGGGCGTGTGGTGTCAGGCGCTGTCCCTCTCCAAGCCGCCCGCCCTCTGGGGCGGGCGGCCGGTGTTCTGCGACCCGTGTGTCCCGGGTGCGGTCAGTGCGGGCCTGGGGACCCCGCATCGGCCCCACAGGGTGCGCCTTTGCGTGCGGGCGTTGCTCGCTGTGGGGGTGGGGGAAGGGCGTCCCCGGGGGGGGTGCCTTCCACCATTGTGAGGGGCGTCTGGTGTCAGGCGCTCCCCCTCCCCCGGCCGCCCGTCCTCTGGAGTGGGCAGCCAGGTTTCCGCGACCCGTGTGTCCCGGGTGCGGTCGGTGCGGGCGTGGGGACCCAGCAGCGGCCCCACAGCGTGCGCCTTTGCAGGCCGGGGTTGCTCGCTGTTGGGCTGGCAGAAGGGCGTCCCAGGGGGGGGTGCCTTCCACCATTGTAAGGGGCGTCTGAGTTCAGGCGCTGTCCCTCCCCCGACTGCCCGCCCACTGGGCGGGCTGTTGGGGTCCGCCACCCACGTGCTGTGGGCGCGGGTGTGTGGGTGTGGGGGCCCAACCCTGTCCCCTTGGTTTGCATGCCCTGTGGGGGCTGCTTGCCCCGGGGGTGGTGGTGGGGCCGTCCCCGGGGGGGGTGGCTTGCCACCGTTGTGAGGGGCGTCTGGTGTCAGGCGCTGTCCCTCCCCCGGCGGCCCGTCCTCTGGAGCGGGCAGCCAGGATTCCGCGACCCGTGTGTTCCGGGTGCGGTCAGTGCGGGCGTGGGGATCCAGCACCAGTTCCACAGCTTGCGCCCTTGCGGGCCAGCGTTGCTCGCTGTGGGGGTGGCGGAAGGGCTTCCCCGGGGGGGGTGCCTTCCACCATTGTGAGGGGCGTCTGAGATCAGGCGCTGTCCCTCCCTCGACCGCCCGCCCACTGGGCGTGCTGTTGGGGTCCGCCACCCACGTGCTGCGGGCGCGGGCGTGTGGGTGTGGGGGCCCAACACTGTCGCCTTGGCCTGCATGCCCCGTGGGGGCTGCGTGCCGCGGGGTTTGTGGGGGGCCGTCCCCGGGGAGGGTGGCCTGCGACCGTTGTGAGGGGCGTCCGATGTCAGGCGCTGTCCCTCCACCGGCCGCCCGTCCTCTGGAGCGGGCAGCCGGGGTTCCGCAACCCGTGTGTCCCGGCTGCCGTCCGTGCGGGCATGGGGACTCAGCACCAGCCCCACACGGTGCGCCCTTGCGGGCCGGCGTTGCTCGCTGTGGGGGTGGCGGAAGGGCGTCCCCGGGGGGGCTGCCTTCCACCATTGTGAGGGGCGTCTGAGGTCAGGCGCTGTCCCTCCCCCGACTGCCCGCCCACTGGGCGGGCTGTTGGGGTCCGCCACCCACGTGCTGCGGGCGCGGGTGTGTGGGTGTCAGGGCCAAACACTGTCCCCTTGGCCTGCATGCCCTGTGGGGGCTGCGTGCCGCGGGGGTGGCGGAGGGCCGTCCCTGGGGGGGTTGGCCTGCCACCGTTGCCGGGGGCGTCTGGTGTCAGGCGCTGTCCCCCTCCCGGCCGCCCGTCCTCTGGAGCGGGCAGCCGGGGCTCCGCGACCCGTGTGTCCCGGATGCGGTCGGTGCGGGCGTGGGGACCCAGCACCGGCCTCACAGCGTGCGCCCTTGCGGGCCAGCGTGGCTCGCTGTGGGGGTGGCGGAAGGGCGTCCCCTCGGGGGGTGCCTTTCACCATTGTGAGGGGCGTCTGGTGTCAGGCGCTGTCCTTCCCCTGGCCACCCGTCCTCTGGAGGGGACAGCCTGGGTTCGCGACCCGTGTGTCCCGGGTGCGGTCAGTGCGGGCGTGGGGACCCAGCACCAGCCCCACGGCGTGCGCCCTTGCGGGCCGGCGTTGCTCGCTGTGGGGGTGGCGGAAGGGCGTCCCCGGGGGGGGTGCCTTCCAGCGTTGTGAGGGGCGTCTGAGGTCAGGCGCTGTCCCTCCCCTGACCGCCCGCCTACTGGGCGGGCTGTTGGGGTCGGCCACCCACGTGCTGTGGGCGCGGGCGTGTGGGTGTGGGGGCCCAACACTGTCCCCTTGGCTTGCATGCCCTGTGGGGGCTGCGTGCCGCGGCGGTGGGGGGGGGGGGCGTCCCCGGGGGGGTCGGCCTGCCACCGTTGTGAGGGGCGTCTGGTGTCAGGCGCTGTCCCTCCCCCGGCCGTCCGTCCTCCGGTGCGGGCAGCCAGGGTTCCGCGAAGCGTGTGTTCCGGGTGCGGTCGGTGCGGGCGTGGGGACCCAGCACCGGCCCCACAGCGTGCGCCCTTGCGGGCTGGCGTTGCTCGCTGTGGGGGTGGCGGAAGGGCGTCCCCGGGGGGGGTGCCTTCCACCATTGTGAGGGGCGTCTGTGGTCAGGCGCTGTCCCTCCCGCGACTGCCCGCCCACTAGGCGGGCTGTTTGGGTCCGCCACCCACTTGCTGTGGGCGCGGGTGTGTGGGTGTGGGGGCCCAACACTGTCGCCTTGGCCTGCATGCCCCGTGGGGGCTGCGTGCCGCGGGGGTGGTGGGGAGCCGTCCCCGGGGGGGGTGGCCTGCCACCGTTGTGAGGGGCGTCTGGTGTGAGGCGCTGTCCCTCCCCCGGCCGCCTGTCCTCTCGAGCGGCCAGCCAGGGTTCCGCGACCCGTGTGTCCCGGGTGCGGTCGGTGCGGGCGTGGGGACCCAGCACCGGCCCCGCAGCGTGCGCCCTTGCGGGCTGGCGTTGCTCGCGGTGGGGGTGGTGGAAGGGCGTCCCCGGGGGGGTTCCTTCCACCATTGTGAGGGGCGTCTGAGGTCAGGCGCTGTCCCTCCCCCGACTGTCCGCCCACTGGGCGGGCTGTTGGGGTCCGCCACCCACGTGCTGTGGGCGCGGGTGTGTGGGTGTGGGGGTCCAACACTGTCCCCTTGGCCTGCATGCCCTGTGGGGGCTGCGTGCCGCGGGGGTGGTGGGGGGCCTTCCCCGGGGGCGTTGGCCTGCCACCGTTGCGAGGGGCGTCTTGTGTCAGGCGCTGTCCCTCCCCAGGCCACCCGTCCTCTGGAGCGGGCAGCCACGGTTCCGCGACCCGTGTGTCCCGGTTGCGGTCGGTGCGGGCGTGGGGACCCAGCACCGACCCAACACCGTGCGCCCTTGCGGGCCGGCGTTGCTGGCTGTGGGGCCCGGCGGAAGGGCGTCCCCGGGGGGGGTGCCTTCCACCATTGTGAGGGGCGTCTGAGATCAGGCGCTGTCCCTCCCCCGACTGCCCACCCACTGGGCGGGCTGTTGGGGTCCGCCACCCACATGCTGTGGGCGCAGGTGTGTGGCTGTGGGGGCCCAACACTGTCCCCTTGGCCTGCATGTGCTGTGGGGGCTGCGTGCCCTGGGGGTGGTGGGGGGCCGTCCCCGGGGGGGCCGGCCTGCCACCGTTGCGAGGGGCGTTTGGTGTCAGGCGCTGTCCCTCCCCCCGCCGCCCGTCCTCTGGAGCGGGCAGCCGGGGCTCCGCGACCCGTGTGTCCCGGATGCGTTCAGTGCGGGCGTGGGGACCCAGCGCCGGCCCCACAGCGTGCGCCCTTGCGGGCCGGGGTTGCTCGCTGTGGGGTCGGCGGAAGGGCGTCCCCGGGGGGGGGTGCCTTCCGCCGTTGTGAGGGGCGTCTGTGGTCAAGCGCTCCCCCTCCCCCGACTGCCTGCCCTCTGGGCGTGCTGTTGGGGTCTGTCACCCACATGCCGTGGGCGCGGGGGTGTGGGTGTGGGGGCCCAACACTGTCTGCTTGGCCTGCATGCCCTGTGGCCCTGTGCCGAGGCACTACAGGTCCTACACACCCTACAGTGGCACCATCCTGGTGGGCGAGCGCTACCCACTCAGGATTACCACTCCTACACGCACGCTCTATTGGGTGGTATTGAAGATAAAGTCGTGGGTCCTAATGACCCTCCTGTGAAAAAGACAAGAGAACACAGTGCTGCTAAGCTACTGTGGCCAAACAGGGACGTCACAACACGTTTCCCTGCTAGGGCTTGGAGGGGAAGGGCGCACAGGTGGCGTGCACAGCGCGGATGTCGATGGAGTCGAACTGCCCTCGCCACTCCTGGCTGAGGCGCAGTCAATTGATTGTGTGATCAGCGCCGTATATTTTAGCACGGCTCAAGGGACTGCACCAGTTCACCCTAACCCTCCCACCTGTACAACAGAGGCCAATGGACTGGGTTCAAGACGGAGGAACCAAGACACACTCCACGTATTATACGCTTCTTAGTGTGCCCTATAATACACTGTTCCTGAACCAAGTTGCAAGCAAGCAAGCTTAAGGACTTCGCCCGTTCCCTTATGGAACGTAGGGCGAAGCCCTGGGTAACCTGGCAAGGGTTTATACCGCGTGCACGGCGCGTGGCCTACTGTCATATCCCTTTAATGCATCGTCTGCACGCATGCAGGGAAGGGAGGCGAGATCAATACCACTGTAACCACACTGACTCAACCAGAAGGTGAGCTCCTCCTGGGCTTACCTACCTTACTCACCATGCATCGTGTGAATGCCGAGGTGAAGCGAACGCAAAACAAACCTAAGCGTTTAAATAACCCTATTGCGAGTTATAAACAACCCTAAGCGTTTAATTGCATCGTGTGGCTTGCACGATTCTTCCTGTTGTGCCTGTTTTGTCATCTGTGAAAAGGAGAACAGGGAATGGCGAATGGGAGACGAGGGCACAACGCAAAACAGTCCTAAGCGTCTAGGACAACCCTACTTTAACGCACAAACGACGCAAACACGAGCACTCACTTCTCCTTTGGACCTGTGAAGAGAAAGGAAGCTGGGTGCATGCACAAGGAAGCGTGGCAACGTGTGTATGTCGGAATCCGGCTCATGCATCGCGAGCACTTCGTCTTCTCTAACCCTACGTGCGCACCCCGTGCACCATTCGTCGAGCATACCTTGCAACCCTGTTTTTACCTGTGCAGGGGGAATGCAGGAGTCGCCCAACCCCCCGGAGACACGACGGAGACAACCCTAACGTTTTAACGAAACAACCACGGTGTGCGGGCAGGCCTGCTTGTTGTGTTATGCTTCCTCCCGCGTTGATGGCCTACAGAGAGAGGGAGGAGGGTGGGTTTCTTGGCGGTTTCCCGGTCGGCGGGTGCGCTGGCATGGCAGCGTTGTTTCCGTCGTTCTCTTTGTCCATCCTGGGTCCTTCTATCCCCGTGGTGTTCGCAGCAGCGGGTTCGGGCTCGCGCTCCCTCGCCATACCTTGCTCGTGCATGCTTGTGTGTGTGGGCATACCACTTGCTCTTTTTGTGCCCTCGGGCTTGTGGTTTGTGTGTTTGGTGGCGGTGGCGTCCTCTCTGGTGGCGCTTGGCTCCCGTCCCTCGGTTTCGCGGGGGTGGGCGCCCTTCATACCATCGTTTCTTCCAGTTTGGTTTTCCCTCATACCACTCATGTTCTGTTCCTCGGTGTTGGCGGCTTCTTGTTCTTCGCGTGTTCTTTTGCGGCGTCCACATTTTTTCCGGCGTTGGCGGCTTCGTCCCGCGTTGATGGCCATCCTTATTCCGTTCCGCGGTGTTGGTGGCCTCTTGTTCTTCGTGTGTTCTTTGGCAGGGTCCACATTTTCTTCGGCGGTGGCGGCCTATAGGGTGTGCATGTTCGGGAAAGGAGAAAGGGTGGCGGTTTCTTTGGTTGCTGGGCGCGTTGGCGTTGCATGTGTCTCCATCCGCGGTGGCCCTTGTTGTGTACATCCATACCTTTTGGTGTTTGCGGCGGCATATATGTGCGCGGGCATACCTCTTGCTCTTCTTGTGCCCCTGGCTGCTTGTGGTACTTGTGTTCTGTGGCGGTGGTGCGCCCTCCGGTGGCGTGTGGTTCCCTCCTTTTGGTTACATACGGGTGTCCCTCATACCATGCTTCTTTCCTCCGTGCGAACGGCCTAGAGTGTAGAGAGCATAGAATGCGTACGTGAGTGGTTGGGCGGCGGCGTGGTGCTCGTGGCGCTGGTTTGTACGGTGGTGGGTACGTCTCCTTGTTTATACCTTGTCGTGCATGCGGCGGCTCCAACGGCGTGTGCGTGCATGGACATACCTCATGGCTTGGCGTCCGCGGGCACTTTTGCATGTGTTTCAGGGTGTGGTGTGCCTTCTTTATTTGTCCGTGTGGCGCTTTGCGCTTGGCTGGTCTTTTCCCCTTGTCACTCTCACACACCTTGCTTGTCCCATGGCTTCCTCGTCCTATGCGTGCGGGGGATAGTAGCGGGTGTGCTCTTTTGTTGGTGGTGGCGTGGCGGTTGTGCCCTTTCCCTCGTGCGTTGACCTCGGCTCCCTTTCGTCGTGTGGCTGCGTGGCGGATCGTGTAACATACTTGGTTCGGCGGCCGGCGTGTTCTCGTGGCGTCTACCATATGTTGTCTTGTTGTTTTGCTTTGCTTGTTGGTGTTGGGGCGCGCACAAGTCCCCTACTCCTATTGCATGCACTTTGCTGAGTGATTTGGGGCACGCAACGTTCCGCTTTCCCGTCTTGGCGGCTCCTTTGTGCTACAAAAAGGGAGGTTGGCGTGTATGAGCAGGGTTGGTGACGGGTCCTCAGGCCCACAGCCCCCCGACCAACAGTCAGTGGGTAACGGGCCCCGGCCGCACGCCCCAAGGACGGGCGGTCGGGCGTGGGAGAGCGTCAAACCCCGGATGCCCCACACGCAGGCAACAGACGCCCCCCCTCGGGCACCCTTGCGCCGCCCCCACGGCGCGCAAAGCCAGCTCGCAAGAGCGCGCACTGGGGGGTTGGTGACGGGTTCCCACACCCACACACCCCACACCAACAGCCAGTGGGTATTGGACCCCGGCTGCACGCCCCAAGGACGGGCGTTCGGGCCTGGGAGAGCGCCCGACCCCGGACATGCCAGACTGAGGCAAGAGACGCCTGCCCCCGGCCGCCCTCGCGCCGCCCCAACAGCGCGCAAAGCCAGCTCGCAGAAGCGAGCGCTGTGGAGTTGGTGACGGGTTCTCAAACCCACACCACCCGCATCCACAGCCAGTGGGTGGCGGGCCCCGGCCGCACGCCCCAAGGACGGGTGGTCGGGCGTGGAAGAGCGCCCAACCCCAGACGCCCGATGCGCGGGCAAGAGGTGCCGCCCCCACAGCGCGCAAAGCCAGCTCGCAAGAGCGCGCGCTGTGGGGTTGGTGACGGGTCCCCACACCCACACCCCCCGCACCCGCAGCCAGTGGGTAGCGGGCCCCGGCCGAACGCCCCAAGGACGGGCGGTCGGGCGAGCGCGAGCGCCGAACCCCGGACGCCCCGCACCCAGGCAAGAGGAGTCCCCCTCAGGGCGCCCTCCTGCCGCCCCCACAGCGCGTACAGCCAGCTCGCAAGAGCGCGCGCTTTGGGACTGGCGGCGGGTCCCCACGCCCATACCCCCTGCACTCACAGCCACTGGGTAGCGGGCTCCGGCCGCACCCCCGAAGGACAGGCGATTGGGCGTGGATGAGCGCCCCACCCCGGACGCCCCACACGCAGGCACGAAACGCCCCCCCCCCCCGGGCGCCCTCGTGCCGCCCCCTCAGCGCGCACAGCCAGCTCGCAGGAGCGCCCGCCCTGGGGTTGGAGACGGGTCCCCACGCCCACTTCCCTCGCCCCCAAAGCCAGTGGGTAGCGGACCCCGGCAGCACGCCCCAAGGATCGGCGGCCGGGCGAGCGCGAGCGCCCAACCCCGAACGCCCCGCACCCACTCAAGAGGCGCCACCCCCCCGGGCGCCCTCGCGCCGCCTCCACAGCGCGCACAGCCAGCTCGCGAGAGCGCGCGCCGTGGGACTGGCGGCCGGTCCCCACGCCCACAGCCCCCGCACCCACAGCCCGTGGGTAGCGGGCCCCGGCCGCACGGTCTCAAGGACGGGCGGTCGGGCCTGGGAGAGCGCCCGACCCCAGACGTGCCACACCCTGGCAAGAGAGCCCACCCCCTGGGCGCCCTCGCGCGACCCCAACAGCGCGCAAAGCCAGCTCGCAAGAGTGCGCACTGTGGGGTTGGTGACAGGTCCCCACACCCACAACCCCCGCACCCACAGCCAGTGGGTAGCGGGCCAAGGCCGCACGCCCCAAGGACAGGCGCTCGGGCATGAGTGAGCTCCCAGCCCGGACCGTGCCACACCCTGGCAAGAGACGCCCCTGCCCAGGCGCCCTCGCGCCGACCCCACAGCGCGCAAAGCCAGCTCGCAAAAGCGCGCGCTGTGGGGTTGGTGACGGGTCCCCACACCCACACCCCCCCCACCCTCAGCCAGCGGGTAGCAGGCCCCGGTCGCACGCTCTAAGGACGGGCGTTCGGGCGTGGAGGAGCGCCCCAACCCATACGCACCACATCCAGGCAACAGATGCCCCCCCCCGGGCGCACTCCTGCGGCCCCCACAGCGCGTCAAGCCAGCTCGCAGGAATGCGTGCTGTGGGGTTGGTGACGGGTCCCCACTCCCACAGCCCCCGCACCCATAGCCAGTGGGTAGCGGACCCCGGCCGCACGCCGCAAGGAAGGGCGGTCAGGCGAGCGCGAGCGCCCCACCCCGAACGCCCCGCACCCAGGCAATAGGACCCCCCCCTCCGGGCACCCTCGTGCTGCCCGCACAGCGCGCAAAGGCAGCTCCCAAGAGCGCGCGATGTGGGGCTGGTGAGGGTCCCCCCACCCACACCCCCCGCACCCACAGCCAGTGGGTAGCGGGCCCTGGCCGCACGCTCCAAGGACGGGCGGTTGGGGGTGGAAGAGCGCCCCACCCCGGACGCCCCACACTCAGGCACGAGATCCCCCCCCCTGGGCGCCCTCCTGCCGCCCCCACAGCGCGCCAAGGCAGCTCGCAAGAGCGCGCGCCCTGGGGTTGGCCGCAGGTCCCCACACCCACACCCCCCGCATTCACAGCCAGTAGGTAGCGGACCCCGGCCGCACGCTCCAAGGACGGGCGGTCGGGCGAGCGCAAGCGCTCAACCCCAGACGCCCTGCACCCAGGCAAGAGGCGTCCCCCCCCGGGCGCCCTCGTGCCGCCCCCACAGCGCGCAAAGCCAGCTCGCAAGAGGGCGCGCTGTGGGATCGGTGGCGGATCCCCACGCCCGCAACCCCCGCACCCACAGCCAGTGAGTAGCGGGCACCGGTGGCGCGCCCGAAGGACGGGCGGTCGGGCGTGGGTGAGCGCCCAACCCCGGACGCCCCACACACAGGCAAGAGGGGCCCCGGTTGCCCTCGCGCCGCCGCCACATCGCGCAAAGCTAGCTCGCAAGAGCGTGCGCTGTAGAGATGGTGACGAGTCCCCACGTCCACAGCCCCCCCACCCACAGCCAATGGGTAGCGGGCCCGGGCCGCACGGCACAAGGACGGGCCGTCGGGCCTGGGAGAGCGCCCAGCCCCGGACGACCCACACCCACGCGAGAGGCGCCCCCCCCCCCCCCTGGGGCCCTCGTGCCGCCCCCACAGCGCGCAAAGCGTGCTCACAAAAGCAGGCCTGCTCGCAGGGGGGCGAGCAACATCAAGCCAGGCAAGGGAACGGAGGGACCGGGCCATTCCCCAAAGAGCTACATAGGGGGAGCAGAGGACAACCCGCAACACGCACCGCGAGGGACGCGAGGGCAGGGAGGTGCCGAAGGGGAGAAGCGAGAACCGGCACCGGCCCCGATCCCCAGATCTGCCGCAAGCGCCTCGCAGACACGACCAGGGCACTGCACATGCCAAGGCAGTAGTAGCACACAGTGCTACACACAAGCCCTGCGGCTAGGCAGCCTGCTCGCCAGCCCATGGGGGCCCCACTGGCGACAAGCCAGTAGCACGGCCAGGCAGCGCCGGCAGCCCGGGTGACCACGCATCAGGGGGGCGGCGTAGTGGGTAAGCTCCTGGAACCACGGTTGCTAAATGACGCTCTGACCGGGGAGGGGCGAAATTGGGAAGCCGGGGATGGACAGGGCTCCAAGCCCCGTAAACCCGGGGACTCCGCCACCAGGCAGGAGAGATGCCATGAAGGGCCCCCCATTAGGTCCCGGTGGGGAGGATATCACCTGGCCCCACGTGATGGCGCCCCGGGGCCGAAGAACGCCTAGTACCCAAAACGTCAAACCTCAAACCTCAAACCTCTTTCGCGTGTACCCCATCTCTAGCGGGACTAGGCCGGCGCCCGGCTTCCCCGAGTGCTTTGGTCCACCGAGCCCAGGTGCCCGTCTTCGCCGCTTGCCCCGGATATTCCCGTCCGAAGGCGCAGAGTATTTCCCCTGGATGGTCCAGGCCAGTGGGCTACCTCTGTGTTTCCTCCTCCCGCCCCAGCCGCTCTTGCCCGGTCGCTCGGACCACCCCCCGTCCCGGATGTTCCTGTCCGAGCGTTGGGTGACCCTTCCCCCTCACGCCCCCCGGCCCTAGGCGACCCACCGCCAGCTATCTCCCCACTGGGCCCCACCTTACCTCCGCGTCACCTCTTGTTCCCCCCTGTTCTCATACCTGCCGGACTCTTTTCCGCCTGCGTGCCATCAGGCGCTCCCTCTGCTCGTCGCCCTCTTGTTCCTCCTCATCTCGCGCTCCCTCCGACTTTCGTAGCTGCCAGTCTGGCTGTGGCCGCATTTGCATCATGGTCACTTGCGGGTTGTACCTGATCAATGCCATCTCTACTCGTTTGGTGACCGGGTCTCGCATGTCCTCCGCCCGTGCCTCCAATTGCGCGTCCCTGCACGCCATGCGCTACTGTAGATGTTACACCGTACGCTTCAACAGTCTGTGGACAACGACTTCCGGCGCCACTGTATGCTCCCGGAGCCCCCTCCAAAGCGATTTCACAATCGCCATGTGCCACAACCCCTTGCGTTGCCCTTCTTTCCCCAGCTCCCTCTCCATCTCTCTTCTTCCTTTCTCACCCTTTTTGAGCAGCGGGACGTCCTGAACCCTTACCAACGGCCCTTCCATCCCCCTATACCGCTCACATCGCATGAAGTGCTCGTACGCTTCCAGCTCACGGCCGCAGTGGCATCGCATGTACTCCTCCAGGAGATCCATACCCCTATGCCTGTACTACCTCATGATGATCTCTCGCACTGGCACCTGACCCGTGACTACCTGCAGCCGCCTGGTTTACAGTCTTTTGGGCAGCTTTTCCGGCCTCAGCACGTTGGGGAAGTGGACCTGGTGTCACACCTTGCCCTCCAAGTACCTGCTCAGCTCTACCACTTCCGGCCCCCCTCTTACCTGCGCCAGCATGTGCACTGGCTGTGGGTACACTCCTAGCTGCAGTCTGCCACTGTCCTCCTCCACCACCCATCTGGCTCTCTCCTCGTCCCCCACCCTTGGTGGTATATGTATCAGGAGGAGATGATCCCTTCTCTCTGGCACCCTCCACTCCGGTTCCTGCTCCCTGTCCACTGCTTGTGCCGCTCCATCCGGCTCATCATTTCCTACTCCCGCCCCATGCGACTCCTGCTTCACCAGGTGTATGACCAGGGGCACTTTCCTCATCTCCAGCCCGTGCCATATCGTGTATACCCGCAACGCCGGCCCCGTGCCCAGGGCTTCACGTTTCGGCCTGTTGGCTAGTCTCCTGAGGGACGCCATGTCCGCCTCCGCGTCCACCACCATCCAGACCTCTTTCAAGTCCTCCCGTAGCTTACCCACCACATCTGGGACCGTTTGCACCTCTCCATGGGAAGCCTCCCCGTACACCACGTTGTGAACGATGCTTTCCGTCTCTTGTCCTACCCCCTTGACCTGTATAGCCGCCGCCCCCGCCTTGGGCGGCTGCCCTTCCACCCCGGACCCGTCCAGAAATACCACCACCCTACTGACGTGTTCCCGTGGGGGGCCTGGCCACTGGACGCTGCGGTGGACACGCAGAAGTGAGCAGGCAGGCAAAGCACTACGCTCACAGGGGCATCATTGCGCTTGTGTCATGTGACAAAGCGTTTCAGGATCCGTGCCACTCTGAAACAAGGGAACGAAAGTTTGTACAGCAACACATCAGGATATGTACACATGGGGTTAAGACTGGACTGGGGTAAGGGCATCACATGACAATAGACACTCAGTCCTAACTCGTATCCCAATTCCAGGTCCGACCCTCTCAGTGGCTGGTGGGGGCGGGGGCTCAAACACAACCCATGCCCTGCTCAGTCCGGACCCTGAAACCCTGCCAATAGGGGAGGTGTCCCGCCCAGCCACAGGCGAGTTCCTGGGAACCAAGAGGCTCCAAGGCCAACCGACGATGGCTCCCTACCCTCCCTAACGGCAGGTCCCAACTTCCCCCTGAGCCAGAGATATGGCCCCGCCATTATCCCCTAGGAGTTGGTAGCTGAAAATGGGCTGTTTCAGCCCAAACTGATATTAGCTCAAAAATCTCCAAAATTGACCCCTCGTCTGGACCCGCCAGAGGTAGGGACGAGGCAACTGACCCTATGCCCTTCGAGTATGAACTACCTGGAGACCTCACCCAACCTGGTTCCCTCTGAGGTCCTCGCATCAGGGCACCACGGGTTCGTCAAGTGGGGTCATGGTGCCAAAATCACCAAAATTGGCCTCATTCCCACGCGTGGTTCGCCCGGCCAGGGCAAGGCCAATGGCGCACAGGATAGAAGGCAGGACCTAGGACTTCCATCTGAGTGTACAACTTGAAATTAGGTCCGGGCTGTTCATGGGCATAGACATATGGGGCCGCCAATTGACCACACGGGGGGTTGAATTTGGGGTCCCAAAAGGGGGTCATTTTGGCTACTCAAAATGAGCCAAAATTCGGGGGTGCTCCCAATAGCATATCTCCACGCCGGCTTGGAGATCGGATCCGCCATTCCATACGCGATCCACCGGTAGTCCAACAAAGACTCCCATGCACTTGGCCCTCAAAGATCTCCATGCAACCTGGCGTGGTGACAATCCCAATTGGGTCCACAAATGCCAAAATGGCAAAATTGTCCACACTCACTTTGGGCTAGCACCCTAACGAAGGTTGCTCCGCTTCACCCACGTGGTGTCTGAACCATGGGGACCAATGTCCATAACACCCATGTCATATATGGTCCATTGGTCCATGAGTCCGGCGTGCACGAGGTAGCTGAACATGGTGCACGGCGGGCAGAAAATGTGGAAAATTGCTCAAAATGGCCGAAAATGCGCACACTCATGGTTGGGGCAAATGAGGCACATGCCCGACTTGGACCGGAGTGTGCCGTAGGATTGGTATCGAGTCATATGTGTCCAACATATCTTTCGGGTGTCGCCCAACTCCTCCGGTTTCGGGAATGGCAGGGTCGCCAAGTGAGCCCATGATTTGGGATGGTCCCAAATCGCCAACATGGCGGCCACGGTGCGCCAAGCCCAAGAGGAGTTATTCGACGGGCCCAAGATATGTTGGGCACCGAAGTATGTGTCCTCATAACATACTTGGATCATGATGTCAATTGGGCGCAAAATTGAGATACACGGTCGCCACTTGACATCGTGACGGGCAAAAAACAGCAAAATTGGTGAAAAAACACCCAAAAGTGCCTTGAAAGGCGCACAAATATATTATAATATCTTTGGCTTGGATTGAATGATCGACCAATCCTTCTAAACACAATGACTTGACACGAATGACCTTGGATTCCACCTATGTGCTCCACTTGGGGCGCTTTGAAAGGTCACCAGCGCTACTTCCCAAGTGGGCACATGAAAATATGGAAAATTGCAAAACACACCCCTTGCTCCCAACGCATCGCTTTGGGATCGCCACACAAGCTTCCCTCAACGAAGGTTAGGCTTGCAATTTATCGTGGGGAGTATAAGGAAGGGCCTCGTGCAATATGAGGTCCATTGGTGGGTGTATCGCTCTTAGCCAAACCCGCCAAATGGGCACGCAATACAACACATGGCACATACCACATACTTGCCCAAAAAGGTAGCCCCCCCCACGATATGTCATGCCCCTCCAAGGGCATAACTTTGTGTCGATCGCTCATAGGAACTCAAGGAAAGTTCCTATGCAACACCAACACTCGCGCACTACACTCGAAAGTTATCTTAACGCACGCAATATCATGGCCAAAGAGTTATAATGCAAACTCTACCCTCTTGACCATGATCCATTACGCTAGCGCGCATGTGTGGAGACGCAAGGCGTATAAAGCTTCCTAAATTATGTCAGGAGTATTGTGAATACATCCCATGCTTTCTTATTGTCATTCCTCGCAAGCAGCACGAGATATGACCCTCACAAGTGGCCTCACGAATCAACTTTGTTTTGCCCATATCTCTAAGACAAATGGAGGGCAAGACAAAAGGAAAGTTGATTCGTGCATAGGGAAGCACGTATAGGTCCACTTGAAAGAGGTCAAATCAAGTGCGGGGATGTCGAAGTCGAAAATCCGATTTCGACATCCTGAAAAATTCGGATTAAGGTTGCGAGTGTAGAATGTGAAAATTGCGGATGCATCAATGCAATTCCTGAAGACTTTAGAGTCTTCGTCACGGATTGCGCTAAAATATCTGTAGATAACAGTTAAACTGGCGGTTACGCTAAAGTCGCGAGCCAACCGCCAGCAGTCAAAACATTGATTATCAGAACGGAAGCGTGAAAATTTACGGAAACAATATGAAAATAAAACCCTGTTGATTCCTGATATTCTGATGTGTAAATCTCAGCGGGCGATGCATAGGTTGCCGATGCGGCCGCTAATAGCTGAAATGCCCAGATCTCTCACAGAAACACATCTTACCTACATCTGTTGTTAGGGTTAGGTTGCCGAATCGACCACCGAAGGCGGTGCGGGGCAGACTGGCGTGAAATAGTAAGATACCGGCAAATGGTAGTTTGCCGGTACATGGTAACATGCCCCAAGTGGCCAGAATGCCGTCACGGGGGCTTTACGGCAAGGGACACGCTCCTGCCGGGCGTCACCGGGCGTCTTAGTGGGCACACGGAGACCGGTTGTATACCCCACCATGGTCATGGGGTTCTGGGTACCGCTTCACCCCCCTCCTTAGTGCAAACCCTGGGGGGGGCTCGATAACACCCAAGCATGGCAGCGGGTACCCAGGACCATCCCCTGAAGGGAGGGGGGGGGGTGTCACATCCTCACTTCAGGCTGATTCGCAGGTTAGGCTGCCCAAACCTACAGTAAGACAGGTACGGTGCTGTAGCTGTTAGTAACTACAAGTATAGTATCAAGTATCAAGTCCCGGGTCCTGGCGGCGATTGTTCGGCATCCAAAGGACCCGTTAACCCATACCAGGCGCACCGGGTGCCGGCTGCGACGGTCACCACCACAGTGGCAGTGGCATACACGGCCAACATAGGTGTCACACGACGACCGAGGTGGTCCCACAGGTCGAAAGCGACCACAAAGATCCATCAGGCTACCCCAAGCTTCCCAAGGCCCGCGCTGGGGGAGAGTCCCCACGGGTCCTTCCTCGGGCGCACCATGTCCATATCCACGACGCGAGTCCAGAGTGGTACAGCCGAACGAGCTCCTCCTTAAGGGATCGGGCATCAAGGCCGTCTTTTCCCTCGCCCTATTACCACGAAGGCCATGCATGAGGGAGTCCCCATGCAGTGTGGGCGGAGGCGTCGACTCCTCAAACCACCAGTTTCCCAGGCAGACTGACCGAGGTCAGGAGCACCGGAGGCCGCCACCCGACTGCAAGTGCGTCTGCGAGTCGGTAGGCTCACACTGGGACTGACAGTGGCGGACCGCTGGGAGTGCATTCAGGCAACTGGGCTTCCCGCCTGGCGCCATCAGGATCTCAGCACATCACAGCCACTAGGGCACACGGTATCACAGGCACTCAAACAGAGGAATCTGTACCTAGGTACTGGTCCAGGCTGGACCTTACGTAGAAGCATGTACACGGCGACTCAAGGCGCCTTCGTAGTCGATTCGCATCCCCTCGGGGGGGAAAAACAGTCCATACTTCGGTGATGGGCTGACATACAGATGCACATATCCTGGGAAACAGAAAAACAAGCAATAAGCGGGGTAAATAGGCGTGTAAACACACTCTGGATAGATCGCCAAACCACACCACGGTTAGGATAAGGCATATGCAGAAGGGTGGACAGGAAAACCCCTGAGTTCAGGCCATATATAGTCTGCAGACACACGTCGACTGGTCTGGATTCCGCAAGTGCCATGGAACCAGACCACACACCAAAAAAATCGCAATGCCGATGACAGCGGCATCCGTTGCGCAACGACGTATGGGCTTCAAGGCCCTAAGAGCTCAGAAAATATGAAGGTCAGTCGCCCTGCCTGGTTTCCCAAGGATTCAGCAGGCGGGGAGTGACGAATAGAAGAGAGGGGCCATCCTCCTCTGGATTCAGCAGGGGGGGGTATATGGCCACTCTGATGGCAGGTCACCGGAAGATGGGAGAGAGCAAGCAAGTAAGGGACGATCCGTCGACCTCACAAGCGCTCAAAAAGCATCAGGGGAGAGCTCAGGGCGCTGATCAGGCACCCCTGGCTGCAATCGCCCGGGTGAGTGCTGCCAAGTCCGAGACATGGATCTTGGTCTTGTGCTTGCGGATGTACTCCATGAAGGGAGTATTGACCCGCGGCACGAACGAGGAGACGGGTTCCCAGGTGTCGTGGGACGGCCCATAGCCTCGCCAACGAACCTTGAACTCCAGGCCTCCGGGTGCCAAGGCGTTCGGACGCTGAGCCAGGATCTTCTCGACAGTATAGCCGTCCTGCTCAGCGTAGTCATCGTCCGAATCAGCCTCATGCGCGGCATAGCTCAGGGACACATGTTGGCCACGGAGGTCGGGTTCCCCCACACGGAGTTGACTCTCTTGGCGCTCCTGGAACTGTCCGTGACCCACCTTGATGCCGTAGGTGTCCTCACCAATCCTGCGGACCACCTCTCCGGGTGTGAACCAGGTCTTGGTGCGGTGGGTGCCCATAGGGCGGGGTCTGATCACCCACACCGGGTCTCCCACCCCTAACTTCTGCGCCGTCGAGCTCGGGGCGGACGTCTGACGTTCAGCATGCTCCTTCTCGAGCTGCTGGTGGATGTCCCGCGCCGTTGCCTCTTGCCGCGCAAAGAATTCCTTGGCATCCATGGCCATGCCATCACCAGAAAAGGGAAGTCCCCGACCAAGGGGGTCCCTGCCGAACAGAATCTGGTGAGGGAACAAACCACCCGGAGTGGGGGTGTCATGATGGGCCTTCAGAGCGGGCCACATCTCCTCAAACCAGTTCCGCCGTGGATTAATGATGTGGATCTTGCGCAGCTTCTCGAACAGCTGCCGTCCAGCCACTTCAGCACGGCCGTTAGACCGGCTGAGATAGGCGACGCTCTTGGCATGACGTATTCCCATGAGGGAACACATAGCCTTGAACCAGCCACCAGTAAACTGGGGCCCTCGGTCACTGCAAATGGTGCGGGGGATGTCAAAGACGGTCAGCCAATGACAAATCATCATGACTGCCACTTCCTTGGCAAGCAGCCCCTTTTTGCGTGCCGGAACGGCTACTACGTAGCCACTGTGGTGATCCACACAAAGAACCACACAGTCAAAGGTCTCCTTGCCTATGTGCACTTCGGGCATGGAGAAGACGTCCATGGCCACGCTCTCCATGGGCTGGTCAGGAACCGGGGTCCATTGGGCTTCCCCCTTGACGTTCCGGTTATCGGGATTGCAGGCCTGACAGACCGAGCAACCCTTCCTGACCTTCTTGATGGCAGTGTACAGACCGATCTGGTCGATCTCGAACCGGCGCTGCATGTCAAGGGCTTGCTTCTTGACCCCTGGGTGCAGCATGTGGTGGTGCCAAGCTTCACACAGCTCGAGCACTCGGGACTCTGGTACTAGCAGCTTACCATTCCGGTAGAGCTTGCCATCTTCCTCAGTCAGCCCCTTTGGCCACTTCTGCCTGTCATCAGGGTCGGTCACAGCCCTATACTCGGCCGCGAAGGCCTCAGACTTGGCGTAGTCGTCGGTCCAGTCGTCCTGGAGGCAAGACTCAGGGAAGAGGTGCTTGTCGGACTCAGCTCCATCAGGGGCGAGTACTCTGACCGCTCTGCCCATCCTCGTTCCGAGGGGGGCATCCGCAGCCATGACGACGAAGCATTTAACACCCTCCTCCTCCATCAGGCGCTCCATTTCAATGATCTTCTTGGCTTCAGCGGTCTCAGCCTCATCGCCATGGGCAGAGATATCCGTCATGCCCTTGCTGGCGGGATAGGCGCACCTACTGAGACAGTCCGCCACGGTGTTATCCTTCCCAGGAATATAAACAACCGTGAGGTCGAACTTGGCCAAGGTCTCATGCCATCTTGCCCGTCGGGAGAAGGGACCAAAGGGGGTGTCCACGTGCTCCTTGTGCCACGACTGCAGACTCTGATGGTCAGTGCAGACGGTGACGCGATGGAGGGTTATGTACCCAGCCCATTTCCTGAGAGCCATGACGATGGCATACGCCTCCTCTTCTCGGGGCGTCTACGTCCGTCTCTGGCCTTCCGCCAGGACTCGGCTCCAGAAGGCCACGGGCACGTGCCTCCCATCGTCAAGCACTTGCTCCAACACAGCGCCAACGGCGTAGTCGGAAGCGTCGGTGCGCAGGACGAACCCTCAGTCGGGATCCACGAGGTGCAGACCCACTGCGGATAGCAGCGCCTGCTTCATCCCCTCAAAGGCACGGTCGGAATCAGCATCCCAGACCAGAGCCTTCTTGGACCCCTTCTTGGTCTCCTCTCGGTTGCCCTTGAGCATGGTCGTCATGGGGGCTGCATACTCGGCATACATTTTGATATACCCCGAGTAGTAGTTGCAGAACCCCAAGTACGCCCGTAGCTCAGAGACCGTTTTGGGCTTTTCCCAGTGCTCGATTGCAGCCACCTTGCCAGGTATGGGCTTTCGCTGCCCGTTCCCGACTACGTGGCCAGCGAAGACCACCTCGCTTACCGCAATGGTGGCCTTGTCACTGCTGCCCGTGAGTTTGTGCCGAACCAGAAGGTCCAGCACTCGAGTGACGTCCCTTTCATGTGCCTCCAGGAGCTCCTCGTAGCTCATACTGGGGTCCCCGGACGCGATGATCACGTCGTCCACGAAGGGGTCCGCACAGTCACGCACCGGCTCAAGCAGGTTCTCTAGCATCCGCTGAAAAGCCGCATTGCCGTTGGTAACGCCCATGGGCGTCACCTTCCACTGGAGAGGTCCAAGCGGAGTGCTCATGGCTGTGCAGGCACGGGACTCCTCGGCGAGAGGCATCTGATGATAACCATATTTCAGGTCAATCACAGTGAAGATCCTCCGCCGGTGTTGTTTTTGCAGCATGTCCTCAATGAGGGGCAGCGTATAGCTGTCATGCTGCGTTTGGGCGTTCAGGCCGCGGTAGTCGACCACGAGCCGCCATTCACCGGCCACCTTCTTGGGGACGACGAGTGGCACGGCTCTAGCCAGCCTCTCGCGATGAAGTCACGGAGGATCTTCTCCATGGCCTCCTTCCTCTCGCCCCTCAGGGCAAACTCCCGGTGCCGATACACACGGGGGTCTTGCTTCAGTCGTATCTTGGCCTCGCCATACGGTCCACGCACCGGTGGGGGAAACACAGGCTTTCCGCTGAAGAAGGTGTCCCCATACTTCTGCTTCAGCCTGGCCCTCAATGCCCGGATCTTGGGGCAATCATCGGACTCCGCCTTGGCTTTTCCGGGCACCTGGACCACTGAGCTTACTTGAGGGGTAGCGACCCAGCTCGGCTTCGGCTCAGGTGGTCTTCCCAGGTGGCCCAAAGGGCCACCTCTGGTCTTGCCTCGGAACAGGTCGCCGTAGGTGGGTGGGTTACCCCCAATTGGCTCGTCCTGGCTAGACATATGATCCAGCACCCTCTGCACGAAGGTATTCCCATCATAGGAACCGGAGACGATCGAGTCCACTTCCCACCAGGCTTTGTCCTGGCCCTTGCCCTCACGCTGGTTTCCCCAGTCGTGAAAGGGCTGATCCATATACCCCTGAACCAGATCCAACTCCTCTTCAGTGAGGGGGTCTTCCGATTCTCCGATGTCAACAGGGGGAACCGCAAAGCATTGCCTCCATGGCTCCGCTATGATGCGGTTGACACACACGAAATCCGTGGTATCGGCCTGATCAAGGCCCCCATCCACATAGTGGAATTCGGTTGGCCATCTCTGGGGTGGCATGGGCTGTCCCTTAGCGTCCTGATAGACACTCTCTCCAGCCGGTAGGACGACCTTGTTTAAGGTCATGTTGGTCAATGAGACTACCCAATGTCGGGTACTTTCCTCCTCGGTGCATCCCATAGGAACAACCAGCACTGCCTTGGAGCGGTCCTTGCGAATCTTCGCTATCGCTCTTGGAATGTCCCAACGGGGGCAATGCATCCACATCAAGCCCTGATGCGGACCCCAGTGCTTCTTCCACGCAGAGTCCTGGGCGCTCCAGTACTTCTCACAAACCCGCAGATGGGCGGAGGTTCCTGAAGAGAATGCATCCAGGGCCAGATCCGAAGCTCCCAGGTCCGCGACCACTCGGCTCGCCACTTCCGGCATTACGCCGTACTGCTGGTTTGCTGGCCCAGTGGGCTCAGTGTCCAGCGCGGCCACTTCCAGCTGATTGCGTTCCGGGTGGATCCATTGGCATTCCACAAGGTGCTCAGGTGACGAAAGCCACGAGAGCTGGTTGTCCTGGTACAGGGTCATGGAGGCCTGGGCCGGGAGGACGCCGGAGTCCGTCTCCATCATGAAGTCGTACCCAACGATCATGTCCCAGTCCATCTCGGCCTCGTAGAAGCGACCTTGCAGGAGGATTTCCTTGCCGAGGTCCGGGCGACTCAGCTCACGATGGTTCACGAACTGCAGCCCGATGGCCGCTTCCTTCGTGCCTCCCACCATGTACTGGCCGTTCGCCACCTTCAGCCTGACAGGTTTCCGACTGTCGGTCAAACACTCTGGTGGAAGTAGGCCAGCCTTGACCAAGCTGACCTGTGCTCCCGTGTCGACGAACACGTCGAAGACCTTTTCCAGTTCCCCGCATAAGGCACGGACCTTAAGATGCAACTGCCGCTCACGCCCAACGCGGCGCACGGCGTGCAAGCTCAGGATCTCCGGCCGTTCCAGAAGCTCGACAAGCGACTGGTGCAGGTCGTGGACAATGGGCTCAGGCTGCCCATCTGCAGCATCCAGCTGCGGTCCGGGTGATCCTCCGATACTCTCGGATAGATCTTGAAGTACATCAAACACATTCTTAGTCGCGAAGGATGGACGGGTGCAAGGGTTCGTGCCTTCACTTGCCCTCACCCCGCCACCGCGACTGTCGGATGCCGGACCGGGCCTTCCGCCCCCGGCAGTCCCTTTGTGCTTACCGACTCCCGATTGGGATGGTGTGGCGCTTCCCACGACACCATCCTGCGACCGCCCTAGCTGGGGCCCTTGGCAGCAGGGGCTCCGCTAGGGGGCGTCGGTTGTGGTGGAAGTAGGGGTATTCTCTTCCGCGTCAACCTCGTTGACACCCTTTCTCCTCCTATTCCTAGGCTTCTTGTCCTTGTCCTTGTTCTGGTCGTTCTGGTTGTTCTCCTTGTTCTTGTTGTCCGACCGGGGGACCCAGTTTCTCTTGATCTCCTGGATCTCCTTGGCCAACTCGGTCCCCTGCGACATCAGCTTGGACAGCTCGTCCTTGTCCACCTCCACTTTGGCCTCCCGGATACCCGCGGGTGCACGCTTCTTCGACCCGTGCGCCTTCTTGTAGGCCTCCGTGTCGGCCTGGTGGGTGGGGCATGTTCGGTGGTCATGGTTGAAGCCTTTCTTCCTCCCATAACACACGAAACAGCCCTGAGGGTGAGCTCGTATGAACTCCCCAAAGGACGGGGGAGGGTCGCCAATGCGGCGGGGGTCCCTCTTTTCCTTCTTCTTCCAAACCGGCTGCAGGGGCTTCCAGCTTCCCCGGTTGTTCCCCGCGCCGTTGTGGGCCACGAAGGCACAAACGGCCATCTTGGCGGGCTCATCGTCGTCGTCATCGTCGACGAGACCTTCATCGCCATCGGCTCCCGCGGGGTCCATGGCAGCTTCCCCGCCAGGCCCCTCGCCAATGTAGTTGACGTCGCGGTCGCCGGGCCTCAACCCGCGGGTGTGGTGGAGGTTCCGGTACTCCTTGAGTACTTCCTCTCCAACCCACTCCAGGATCTCGTCACAGCTCATCCGCGCCGGGATGGCCTGCAGACGGATGGTCTGGCCGCTCACGTCACACTCGTCAAGGCGCCACATCGCGGTCTTCTCGCGATCGCCCGAGACGGTGATGAGGAGAGCGTTCCGCAGGGAGTGCCGTTTGACATCCCGGGCCACGTTCTTCCTCGTCCAAGCCACCACGTTCGTATGATACTCTTTGGGGAGCATCATCTTGACCGTGTGGTTGGACTTGGCCCTCTTGGCTTCCTCCTTGGTGACCCTCTTGATCCATGCTTCCGGCAGCATGGAGAGCAGGCGGGCCTGCTCGTCACCCTCATTCCAATCCTCCACGTTGCGGCGGAAGAGGGTGTATTGCCCTCGGAAGTCTCGCCAGTTCCGTAGGCGGATCTCCCGTTGATCATGCTGAAGCTTGATGGACTTCCATCGCTTGGCAGCCACCTGCAGAGCGTCCACCCGCTCCTGCTCGTTGAGCCACTTCTTGGCTTCCCTGAGGGTCTTGATTTTCCCCTCCTTGGTCGCCACGAAGTATAGCTCTTGGAGCACTTCCGGCAGGCGGTACCTGAACCGTCTGAAGACATATTTCTCCGCATCTGCGGGATGCATGTCTTCAGTGACGGTCACCCCCCAATCGTCCAGCTTCTCCAAGAAGCGGTCGAGGTTGAGGGGGTTGCCATCGTACATGGGGGGCTTGATGTCCTTCAAGTCTTCCCACACGGCGGCATCCGCGGCCTTAGAGACCATGAACGCCGGCCGCGAGGTCGACCGAGGTTCCCATCGGCCTCGCCCACGGACTCCCACGGCCCCCACGTCCATCTCCCCCATGGAATCCCTGTGGCTACGCCGCGGTTCCTCCATGTACGCTGAACCCAGATGTTCACGCCGTACTCCTTCCATGTACGCCTCCTCATCATGGCGCCGGCGGCTGCGTTCAGCGGCCCCCTGTCGTACACCACGCGGCGGGGAGATGTCGAACTCCTCCAGGTCCAGGTCCAGGTCATCACCTCCGCCGACATCCCACTCCACGTCTCCTCTGGGGACCTCATCCCTGAGTCCACCATAACGTCCACCAGCCATTGGGATTGGCTCCAGGGCTGGTGCGGGGCGTCGGGGGCGTACCGGTGTCCGCGGTGGAGCACGGCGGTTGTGGTACTCCGCGCTGAGCCACTCATCACGCAAACCCCCACTGCCACTGCCGGGCGACACGCGCCCGTTGCGGCAGCCCGCGCTGTGGTGAGAGGGGGCGGTGAGAGAGGGGGCACTGGCGCTGGGGCGACTCCTGGGGGCTCCGCCGGGGGCGTGGGGTCTGCCTGGACCTGGTCCGGGTCCCCAGCCGTCGTCCGACGAGCCAGACTCCAGGGGTGGGTGGTCGCTGCCGACGCTCCCACGGGCCTCCAGCGCGTCCAGCCTCAGCTGCAGGCCGCTGATGACCTGGTTCAGCTGCCTGGTCTCAGCCCTGGCGATGTCCAGCTGCCTCTGGGTGGCGGTGGCGACGCTGGCGCTTTTGACCATCTCGATCTTGGCGATGTCCAGCTCTCTCTGTGCGCGCGCGGCGACCCTGGCGATGCGAGTCATCTCGCCCTTGCCCGTGTCTACCTCGCGCTCGAGGGACTGGACCCTCCTGCGGAGATAGACAATCCACCGCCGGGTGGCATCCGGGTCGCCGTCCCCTGGTGGGTCGTCGGGGTCCCCAGGGGGTCCTCCAGGAGGGCCTTCGCCGGGTCCGCCCGGTCCAGGGGGTCCTCCCCCGCCCGGTGGTCCGCCTCCAGGGGGTCCACTTGGTGGGCGTCCTCCAGGGGGTCCTGATGGTCCTCCGCCAGGGGGTCCCGGTGGATCTCCGCCAGGTCGCCTCGGTGGGTCCGAGGATGGGCGCTTCTTCGTGATGTCGAAGTCCATGTCGTCATCCTCGTCCATGTCGCCCCACCTGGGCATCTCGGTCTCGGAAGACTCCGAGCTTCGGTAGGGAGGAGGGGGATCCTCATCCTCACCTTCCGGCTCCATGGGGACGTCTCCGCCTCCTCCGCCAGCCACTCCTCGGCGATGTCGGCGGCCTCGTTCATCCCCGTCGCTGGCGGTGAAGAAGGGGTCACTGTCGTGGGGGTGTCCGCCCGCTGGCCTCCGTGGCCTCTCGGGGGTCTTCCCCTTACCCTTCCTCCGTCGATAGGCGGTGGGGCCATTGCTCCCACTGCTGCCTGTGTCGACCTCGTCCAGCGTCATCTTGGAGGAGGCGTTCCCTTCGAAGAGCCTTCGAAGGGTCTCCACTCGTGATCCTCCCGGGGGAGTCTCGCGGCGGAGCTTGGCCTCTGCCTCCTCCATTGCGGCGGCGGTGGCTGCGGCAGCTCGCCTTTCGGCCTCCTCCCGGGCACGACCCGCCTCGGCTTCCCGGGCCTGATGCAGCCGCGCCTTCTCCGCTTCGAACGCCGCCAACTCCGCCTCCGTCTTGGCCCTCTTCTCAGCGACCTTCCGTCGCGCGGCCTCGATGGCGTCCTTCTTGGTAGCGTCCGCCTGGGCCTTAGCCGTCGCCTCGGCGTGGGCCCTTTCCTCCGCCTCCTTCTTTGCGCTCTCTTGGGCAAGCGCCTCTTCCAGCGCCTTCACCTCGGCCTCCTTGCAGGCAATGGCCTCCTGCGTCAGGCGGGCTTCCTCGTCGGCTGCCGCCACCTCACCCTTGACCTGGGCAATCGCTGCCTCACGGGCGGCTGCGGCCGTGAGTCCGGCTGCAATGGCCGCCACGGTCGAGGCGTGGATAGCCATGCCATGCTGCCACTCCGCAGCCTCCTGCTGGGCGATGCCGACGGCGCCCCCCATGGCAGCGTGCTGCTGCGTGGCCCATTGCCGGGCAACCCGAAGGTTGCAGGGCACCCCACAGGCGCGCTCACAGGCGCGCGCCACGTCCCTTTGGTCGGGAGCGACGCTGCCGCTGGAGCTGGCCTGGTCGGCCGGCAACCTCCCGCGGTTGGCCGACTCCACGTCGCTGCTGGGGCCTGACTTCCTCAGGAGCAGCTGACGGGGCTTGACCTTGGCGTGCTTGGCGACTTGGAGGAAGTCGCCAAGGGTGGTGGAGCCGGGGTGGTGACCGCTATTGGCCCGTTGGGGGCTGGGGCCTCGGGTTCCGCCCTTGGCGCCTTGGGCGGCTCCGGCGGCCAGGGATTCCTGGTACTCCCGCCACTTCCGGTCCCGCTTCCTGTCCCCGGCAGACCGCTTCTCTTTCCCCGGGGACGCGCTGCTGCTGCTGCCCTGCAGCCTGCGCTCGCTCCCCGGTTCCGGGAAGTTCTTCTCGATCATGTCCCACATGGAGACGTTGATCGAGGCGCCCGACGGGTACTCGTTGGGCTTCTCGTCCTCCTCAATCCCGTCGGGGCGCAGCCCTTCGCCGGGCTTGTCCGGCCGGGTCCAGACCCTCCAGCGCCTCTGCTCGAAGCGGAAGGCAAACCCTTCCACCCGCAGCCAGTCTTCGACTGCCTGCAGGCGGTCGGGGCCCATGTCCTGGCGGAGCTCGAAGCTCCCGGGCATGCCGCCTTCGCACTGGGTGTGGCTGTGGCGGTACTGCTGGTCCCAAACCAACCCACGCAGTAGGCGCACTGCATGGGGGTGGGGCCGCGGCCACGTCTTGCCCGCTTCTTGCCAGTTTACCATGGCAGCGGGGGGCGTACTTGGTCTTGAAGTCCTTTGTGGGCTCTCGTTCCGCTCAACGGACTGGTCCTGGTGGTGGTTGCTTGAGCGGTTGACGTAGCACTGGACTTGGAGTGCGGCCGGTGCTGGTCGGCTGGTGGTTGTGGAGATGGTTGACGCGACTGGGTGTGCGGCCTTGCTGGTCGGCCGATAGGACTCGCTGATGAGGGAGTCCTGGTCTGTCGACCTCCTTCACGGTCGCGGCGCTTCCGTGGTCGCTCAGGTCGATGCCCTTGGCGACGCTGCGGGCCGCTGCGCTGCGCTGCAAGCTGCGAGCTGCGAGCTGCTGCGCCGCGCTGCTCGGGGTTGGTGGCCCCGAGTGGCACGCGAGGGATGGGTAACCCCGCGGCGGTGAAACGCTTTTGACGCGTTCCCGTGGGGGGCCTGGCCACGGGACACTGCGGTTGACACGCACAAGTGAGCAGGCAGGCAAAGCACTACGCTCACAGGGGCATCATTGCGCTTGTGTCATGTGACAAAGCGTTTCAGGATCCTTGCCACTCTGAAACAAGGGAACGAAAGTATGTACAGCAACACATCAGGATATGTACACATGGGGTTGAGACTGGACTGGGGTAAGGGCATCACAGGACAATAGACACTCAGTCCTAACTCGTATCCCAATCCCAGGTCCGACCCTCTCAGTGGCTGGTGGGGGCGGGGGCTCAAACACAACCCATGCCCTGCTCAGTCCGGACCCTGAAACCCTGCCAATAGGGGAGGTGTCCCGCCCAGCCACAGGCGAGTTCCTGGGAACCAAGAGGCTCCAAGGCCAGCCGACGATGGCTCCCTACCCTCCCTAACGGCAGGTCCCAACTCCTCTCTGAGCCAGAGATATGGCCCCGCCATTATCCCCTAGGAGTTGATAGCTGAAAATGGGCTGTTTCAGCCCAAACTGATATTAGCTCAAAAATCTCCAAAATTGACCCCTCGTCTGGACCCGCCAGAGGTAGGGACGAGGCAACTGACCCTATGCCCTTCGAGTATGAACTGCCTGGAGACCTCACCCAACCTGGTTCCCTCTGAGGTCCTCGCATCAGGGCACCACGGGTTCGTCAAGTGGGGTCATGATGCCAAAATCACCAAAATTGGCCTCATTCCCACGCGTGGCTCGCCCGGCCAGGGCAAGGCCAATGGCTCACAGGATAGAAGGCAGGACCTAGGACCTCTATCTGAGTGTACAACTTGAAATTAGGTCCGGGCTGTTCATGGGCATAGAGATATGGGGCCACCAATTGACCACACGGGGGGTTGAATTTGGGGTCTCAAAAGGGGGTCATTTTGGCTACTCAAAATGAGCCAAAATTCGGGGGTGCTCCCAATAGTATATCTCCACGCCGGCTTGGAGATCGGATCCGCCATTCCATACGCGATCCACCAGGAGTCCAACAAAGACTCCCATGCACTTGGCCCTTAAAGATCTCCGTGCCACCTGGCGTGGTGACAATCCCAATTGGGTCCACAAATGCCAAAATGGCAAAATTGTCCACACTCACTTTGGGCTAGCACCCTAACGAAGGTTGCTCCGCTTCACCCATGTGGTGTGTGAACCATGGGGACCAATGTCCATAACACCCATGTCATATATGGTCCATTGGTCCATGAGTCCGGCGTGCACAAGGTAGCTGAACATGGTGCACGGCGGGCAGAAAATGTGGAAAATTGCTCAAAATGGCCGAAAATGCGCACACTCATGGTTGAGGCAAATGAGGCACATGCCCGACTTGGACCGGAGTGTGGCATAGGATTGGTATCAAGTCATATGTGTCCAACATATCTTTCGGGCGTCGCCCAACCCCTCCGGTTTTGGGAATGGCAGGGTCGCCAAGTGAGCCCATGATTTGGGATGGTCCCAAATCGCCAACATGGCGGCCACGGTGCGCCAAGCCCAAGAGGAGTTATTCGCCGGGTCCAAGATATGTTGGGCACCGAAGTATGTATCCTCATAGCATACTTGGGTCATGATGTCAATTGGGCGCAAAATTGAGATACACGGTCGCCACTTGACATCGTGACGGGCAAAAAACAGCAAAATTGGTGAAAAAACACCCAAAAGTGCCTTGAAAGGCGCACAAATATATTATAATATCTTTGGCTTGGATTGAATGATCGACCAAACCTTCTAAACACAATGACTTGACACAAATGACCTTCGATTCCACCTATGTGCTCCACTTGGGGCGCTTTGAAAGGTCACGAGCGCTACTTCCCAAGTGGGCACATGAAAATATGGAAAATTGCAAAGCACACCCCTTGCTCCCAACGCATCGCTTTGGGATCGCCACACAAGCTTCCCTCCACGAAGGTTAGGCTTGCAATTGATCGTGGGGAGTATAAGGAAGGGCCTCGTGCAATATGAGGTCCATTGGTGGGTGTATCGCTCTTAGCCAAACCCGCCAAATGGGCACGCAATACAACACATGGCACATACCACATACTTACCCAAAAAGGTAGCTCCCCCCACGATATGTCATGCCCCTCCAAGGGCATAACTTTGTGTCGATCGCTCATAGGAACTCAAGGAAAGTTCCTATGCAACACCAACACTCGCGCGCTACACTCGAAAGTTATCTTAACGCACGCAATATCATGGCCAAAGAGTTACAACGCAAACTCTACCCTCTTGACCATGATCCATTACGCTAGCGCGCACCTGTGGAGACGCAAGGCGTATAAAGCTTCCCAAGTTACGTCAGGAGTATTGTGAACACATCCCATGCTTTCTTATTGTCATTCCTCGCAAGCAGCACGAGATATGACCCTCACAAGTGGCCTCACGAATCAACTTTGTTTTGCCCATATCTCTAAGACAAATGGAGGGCAAGACAAAAGGAAAGTTGATTCGTGCATAGGGAAGCACGTAGGTCCACTCGAAAGAGGTCAAATCAAGTGCGGGGATGTCGAAGTCGAAAATCCGATTTCGACATCCTGAAAAATTCGGATTAAGGTTGCGAGTGTAGAATGTGAAAATTGCGGATGCATCAATGCAATTCCTGAAGACTTTAGACTCTTCGTCACGGATTGCGCTAAAATATCTGTAGATAACAGTTAAACTGGCGGTTACGCTAAAGTCGCGAGCCAACCGCCAGCAGTCAAAACATTGATTATCAGAACGGAAGGGTGAAAATTTACGGAAACAATATGAAAATAAAACCCTGTTGATTCCTGATATTCTGATGTGTAAATCTCAGCGGGCGACGCATCGGTTGCCGATGCGGCCGCTAATAGCTGAAATGCCCAGATCTCTCACACAAACACGTCTTACCTACATCTGTTGTTAGGGTTAGGTTGCCGAATCGACGGCCGAAGGCGGTGCGGGGCAGATTGGCGTGAAATAGTAAGATACCGGCAAATGGCAGTTTGCCGGTACATGGTAACATGCCCCAGGTGGCCGGAATGCCGTCACGGGGGCTTTACGGCAAGGGACACGCTCCTGCCGGGCGTCACCGGGCGTCTTAGTGGGCACACGGAGACCGGTTGTATACCCCACCATGGTCATGGGGTTCTGGGTACCGCTTCACTACCCTCCGTGGGCTCCATCATGTGCGACAGCTCCCTCGGGTATTGGCAGTACACCGTGTGACAGCCGATGTCATACTCCGGCACTTGCACCTCGATGCTCAGTTCTTTCACACCCATGTACACTGCCCACTTTTTGCCTGTCCTTGCCTTCCAGCCCTTCGTCACCACTACCCCGTGACACCATGCCCTGTCCCCTTTCGCCCTGCCCTGTTCCAGCTACGCCTGTACAAGAACCAGGTACCATACCCTGTCCGCCGGCAGCCCGTGCACCGTCAGCCTGATCCTCCTCGCACTTTCCCCACACTTGTGGCCCACGGGCACTATGGGCGCCTCCCCCTTGGGCCGTCCCGTGTCTGTCATGGGGAAGCGCACCGCCACCCCATCATCCTCCTCCTGCAGCCCCCTCACCGTGTCCCAGGCCACCTGGACCCCTGTCCTTTTCCCCTCCTGCTCCTTCCCGGACCAAACCTCCATGTCCCCCTGGGCCTCCTCATCCCCCTGCACCTCCCTTGGCAGCCTCAGCACCGGTCCCGACCACTGTCCCTTGACGTCCGTAGTGCACATGGTCACCGTCAGGAACGCCCATGCCGTCATTCTCAGGACCGGCCACGGTACCTGCCCCACCTCATTTGTGCATCTCCACCATTGGTCCCCCTGCGCTGCCTCCACCGGGATGTTGTCTCTCCGGAACATATCTGCATGGACATCGTAGCACTACCCGCTCTTACTTTGTACCTTCCCCCTGGGCCCCTTGAGTCCCAGCGGTGCACACAACAGTATGCCCGGACTGGCCTTGTCTCTTTCTCCCCTGTCCAGCACATTCTCGAGCACTGCCCCAGCCCCGCTCCCGCGTCTTGGTTTCTTCCTCATGATCCCCCATTGTGCGACACATTTTCTCCGAATCTTCCTCATCCGCCTTTCCCATCTGGCGCGGGGTTCTTGTCCTCTCAGTTGCCTCATCATCCACTTGTATACACCCCACTACACGATCCCTTTGTCTCTACAGGACTCCGCGTGATGCGGCCCTGCTTTCCGCTACTCCTTCATATCCTTCCTGCGCACGTGCATCACCTCCAAACTCACTCCTTCCTTCATTACCCACCGTACCGTTCCGTGCTCCGCCCCTCCGACGTCCGTGTCCAGCACCAGAACCGTTCCACGCCTGCCGCACGTCCTGTTGGTCGCCAACATGTGCTCCTCCCCCAGCAACACCGCCTGTAGAACGCGCCACATGCGCTCCCTCTTCCCCGCCGTCAACCGCCATCGTCTGTGGCAGACAAAGCGTGGGCACATGTTCTCCTCCTTCTGCACTTCTGTGACTGCATGGTAGCACACTCGGCGCACCACCTCCTCCTGATTGTGGCACATCCTGTTCAACGCTCTTTCCGTATGTGCCTTGTACGCCTCCCCCGCTGTGGGCATCCCCTCCCCATAATACGCCGTCGGCGATCGCAACAAACACCATGGTACCTCCGTGGGTATCCCCTCATACCCCGCGATGATCCTCCGCACTTCCCCCTCCACCTCCTCCAGCTGCCCCCTCCAGTACGGGAGGTGCATCCCCTGGTACCCTATCACCACATTGAGCACTGCTCGGAGGTAGTACAGGGTTGTCTGCACCGACATATGGCGCTGGATGTAAAAGACCAGGTAGCGTGGCTCGAGAGGGTGGACGAAGCGGTGGTGCTGGAACATGTGCAGGCCATAGAGGCGGAAGGAATCAGGCCACCAGAAAAACTGCTCAGGGGGTTCAGGGTGATGATGGTAGTCCTCCGGAATCACCCTCCTCGTCCTACCCCTGCTCTTCCTCTTCTTCGTCTCCTGGTTCCCCGACCTTCACGTCCACCGTCACCATCATCGGACAATGCCCTTTCCTGTGCTGCATTTGGTCTGGCCTCACCATATACCCCGCTTTTATCCCCCTGACCCACCGTGGGTCTGCATACAGCGAGTCTATCCTTGACGGCATGCTGCCTTCCGGCGCCGGGTAGTGTGAGAGGCCTGGCGCTCCATTGTATGACACATCCTGTAGCCGCATTTCCTCCACAAACAGCTGCACTTCCGGGTCCCCCTCCGTCTCCGCGCCTCTCCTCCGGGGATCGTAGTTGAAGTCGCCAACCACGATGACTGGTCCCATCTCCAGCGCCCTGACATACTCCATCCTCAGCTGCGCCACATACTCCTTGAGCCTCCTCCCATGTGGAACGTGCCAGTTGATGACAACCACCTGCCCCTGCTCCGTCGCCATATCATACACCGCCCTTCTCACTCTCGCTCCTACCTTCTTGTCTTGTACAAATCTTATGCCTCTGCGCACCAATAGTGGGACCCCTTGTGCCCACTCCAGCTGGTACTCTCGCCCCTTCTTGTCGTACATCTGCGTGCAAACCACGTTGTCCCTCCCCTGCAGCCGTATCTCCTGGTACGCCACCACGGCCGTGTAGTCTCATCTGCTGCCACGACACCTTGTCTGCCCGATATAGTGCCGCCAGGTCGTTATGGGTGTACAACTTCATGCGTTGCCACCTTCCCTCCCCATCTTGCCGCACCTCTTTGCGTTCCATCGCGCGTCCCCCTTCCCCAACGCCCTTTCTGCCGCGCCGTCGCCCGGGGCGTATCTTCGTCACCGCCGCCGCCCTCCCCTTCGTTAATTGGCACTTCCTCTTCTTTTTGTTCCTCGCAGCCGACACCTCCTCGCCTTCAAGCTCCTGTGCCTCCTGCTCGGGAACCAGCTGCCCCTGTATCTCCATCTCCCTTCCTCGCGGGCCCACCTGTAATCTTTCCACCGCGTACGGCAGTCTCTCCTCGTCCTCCACTCCCTGATCTTCCCATTGCACGAGGGCGGCCTTCGTCTCATGCCCCGTGCGATCCTGCTGTACGATCATCTCCTCCACCGTCCCCACATAGATCTTTGACTTCCCACGCATTTTGTGCGGACCATACACTGTCAGCCAGGGTTGGAAAAGATGGCGTATATATACGCGTAACGTATATATACGCGTACTGTATCGCGGAAATACAATACAGTACGCGTCTGCTGGGGGGGCCAGCGACTGGCGCCAGACGCGCGTGCCGCCGCAGAGAATGAGGTTAAAAACTAACAAAACGCGAGATTTTCATGTTTCTGCAGGCTGCCGACATTTTGCATGCACCAAAATTTTAACTGTTGATCCCCGACATATTGCTTTAAAGTAGTTGTGACATAAAAACCGAGTTGCAATTCAAGACGTGTTTTTCAGAACCAATAGCACCGCTGTGTCCCCACTGCCATTGCGCATCGTGCAGTATGCTTGTCGTCGTTTGAAAACACTTGCGGGCCGAGAAAAAGCCGTCGCGAACTTTGCGTGCAGAGATGTAGAATGCCACAAACAACATCTGCGTGCAGTGAAGGAAACGCTACGAGCAGCATACAAAAGTCAGAAGGTATCCAAACAAACCACACGAAAGCCAACTGTCTTGCTCAGAACGCCGACGCAGATGAGACAGGTTCTGATGAGTGCGATGAATGGGATGAATGGGACCACGTGTTTGCAGAGCAATGGCAGAGACACCAGTACGAGTCGTATTGTTGGAGACAACAAAGAGAGAGCCGGCAGCCCATGACCTAGGCTGACTGGTCGCGACTGAAGATGCTATGGGATAGCGCGCAGGAGCTGAAGAACTGGTGGATCACAGAGCAGGAGAAACAGTGCGCCTGAACAGGTTTGAGTTCCTATTCCTCCTCCTCCTCATCTTCGTCAAACATATGGTCAGGCAACACACAGGGCTCTCTGAAAGCTGGGTCCCTAATCTTTCGCAGTAGCCTCATGTTCTGATAAATATAAACAGCCTTCTCCACCTTGTGGCCATACAGACAGTTCCTACTTTTTGAGTGCACAAAACCAAACACACTCCAGTTGCGCTCTGCAGCAGAGGCCACTGTAGGGGTTGAATGTACGCGCAGCGCAATGTCTCTCAGCACTGAATTTTCATGGCAGAAAGCTTGGAACCAATCGAGGCCGCCAAGGGCAGGACTTTCTTTGGTCCAAAGGCGTTCATCTGCGAACTCTCCACACCTCATAAAGAACTGTTGCAGTTGGAGTCTGGCTGTTTGAGCAGGCTCCTTGCCACCAAAGGATTCAAAAACCTGAGCAACATCATTCCTGATCTCACTGTCTTTCAGTGGGTCTTCCTCCCGAGTCATCAAAGCAGGATTAAGCACATAGCTGGCTGAATGCACAGGCTGGTGCAACAACTTCCACCTTTCGAGTACAAGGCTCTGTGCCTGTTTGTGTTCAGGTTTGGGAAGTCCCTGATGCTCAGCAACGTGCTGTTGGAACAAAAGCATCTCGTAGTACACCAGACTATTATAAGTGGACCCTTCTGTGTCAGCTTTCCTGATCATACGTACCAGTGGCTGCAGCAATGTTCGACAACTCAACAACAGCTTCCAGAAGGTTGTGGAGAGGATGATCTCAGCGATGACTTCGGCTTTGGTGCTGTCGCTGGTGGCGTACGACCACTTGGTGTTGGACCAGTCCGGTGAGACAACCGAACTCTGAAGTGGCCCCTTAGTTTACCCCATGAACTTACGACATGGGTATTTGGTTGCGAACCGTGTGTCGCCAGGCAGTGGAGGCTGCGTCATATCCTGCTGTGCATCGTTTTCCTTGTGTTTCTTCTGCTCGTCCTTCAGAATCCCAGAGGCTCTGAATCTGTTTCGGAAAAAACTGAGAAATGTCCGGCACTTGGTGATGACATCTTTAACAGTGGGGAGTGCACAGAGATCCTTGAACAGCAGATTGTAACCATGAATGGTACATCCAATCTTTTTCAAAAAATGATCAACCTAAAATTTCTCAGACTGATCCAACACGTTCAGGGCAGCCTGCATCACAGCTGCATCATCTGCCACCACTGTTGAGGTGGGGCAGGGCAGCTGCAACTGACGAACCACCTCCAAAGCATCGTGAATGCCCTGTGCGATGTGGTCTGCATTTTTCACTTGTTTGCCAGGGTAGTCTGCCTTCACAAAAACTGAGCCACGGCGCCCAATCAGATTGTAATTCATGACAGATTGCCTGCGGATATTCGAGCACCCATCTGTTGCCAACCCTGTGTGATGATCTGCAGCAAACACAGGGCCAATCACCTTTGAAATGTTGTCGTAAACTGTGTCCAGCAAACCATCAGCAAGCTTGTGCCTGTTGGGGGTATACAAGTGAGAACCTGGTAGACCAGCCTTCACACATTTGATCAGTTTGTCAATGTAGCGACGCAGCATCACATCTTCAGAGATATGAAATGGTATACCAGCGTGGTACATGAACTCAGCAAAGGAAACATCAAGCTCTGTCTTCAGAATTTCCTGCAAGTTGTCTAGTGTTGCCTGCTTCTTTGGTGCTGGTTCTGCAGCGGCATCAGGATTTTGTTGGCTCAGGAAAATCCTCTTTTTGTTTTGTTGATGTTCTTTTTGCTTCAGCTTTTCCTCAGCCTCCTTCAACAGTTTCTCTTTGACATCCTTCGGCACATTGGGGCAGGCAGCAACACCATGTCCCTTTTCGCCAGACAAATGGGCACGAGCTCTTGCAGGTCCTTGCCAGCCCTTGCCCAAATAACCACAATATTTGCAGTTGTAGTCCTGCCCAGTTTTACTAGTCTTTGTAGCAAGGTTAAGTGTGAAATGCTGCTCAAGCAGGCCAGTGCCACGTGGTGCCATTTTTAAAATCTGCAAAAGTTCAGGAGGAGAATAACATCTGAGGGGTGTCTAGAAAGCCCCACCGGACCTCCCCTGGTGGCATGCCACCTACAGGTGAGTTTCCTAAGCCACCGAGTGTGGACAGCAGTCTGGATCTGGGTGGCCTGAACCTGAGGATGTGGATGTGAAATGTTTGTTTTTGGTGCTGTGTGATGGGACATATCACTGATGACGTCATGCATGATGACATCATCAGTGATGTCACTGATGACATCATCATTGACATCACTGATGATGTGATCAACCAGGTTAAACAAATATAGAACACAAGGTATCCAGAAAAAAACAAGAAATTAAGACAAAAAATTATTTTTGCAAACAATTGCAGGTTGTACACTAAAACAGAATAGCTGCAAAGTCTAGGAACATAACTTCTGTGAACAAACAGTACTTTGTCAGGAAAATTTGGGATACAATACATAACATTACAGTACTGTATCGGAACGATACAATACATTACACGTATTGTATTGTACCAACCCTGCTGTCAGCCCTTCCCCCAATGTTCCTGGCTCCTCGCTCCCTTCATCTCCGTATCTGACACCCCTCGCTCTCTTCCTCTTTGGCCTCCCATCGTCCTCCACTCGCTGCAGCCTCTCTGGTGGCTGCTGCTCTTCCTCCTCTCATGTCCGCTTGCTTCCATCCCCTTCCCTGTTGTCCTCTGCCTACCCTCCGCTGTCCTGTCCTTCCCAGACGACCACTGCCACTGCCCACCAAAAATCCTGATGAAATTTCAGAAAACTGGCGGGACAGTGACACACTCACTACAGGTCCTACACTCACTACAGTGGCACCAACCTTCGAAGGGGGAGCGCGCGCTGTGCCAAGCCCTCACCCAGGCTTAACACTCCTACACGCACACGCTTCTTGGGGTTGTCGAGGAAGAGGTCTCAGGCCCTGGTGGCCCAGCTGTGGAAGTACAAGAGAACACAGCGCTACTAAGCGACTGTGGCCTAACAGTCGCGTCGCAACAGGTTTCCCTGTCAAGGCTTGGAGGGAGGGAATGCTGTATCAGCATGCACAGCGTGAATGATGATGGAGTCGGACTGTCCCCGCTACTCCTGGCTGAGGCACAGTTTGTTGTTTGTGGGACTAGCGCCCTGTTTAGCTGGGCGAGGAAGTGCACCAATCACCCTGACCTTTCGTACCTGAGAATAGAGGCCAAATGCAGGACGGCTTGTAGCTGAGGAACCTAACCTGCCTCCCCGTATTATACGGATCTCCGGCAGAAAAAAAAATACGCTGTCTAAAAGCTGCCCTATCAAGCAAGTAAGCTTAAAAAACTCCGCCCGTTCTCTTATAGAACGTAGGGCCGAGCCCCTGGGTACCCTAAACAAGTGTCATACCGTGCGCACCCCGCGTGGCCTACCCTTTAATGCGTCATATGCATGCACAAGTATGCACGAGCTCGAGACCAGCCTATTTTATTATCACTTCTCTCACAATCGATCCAGACCACACAGTGGTCACAATCAGGGGGTGGCCCCTCCTGGGCCTACTCACCTTAAGTACCGCTGGAGAGAGAAAGCAAGTGGGAGGGTGGAATGACTCACCAGCGAAGCAAATTGTTTATGCACGCCTGTGTATGTTCTAATCAGTGCTACAAAAAAGGGAGGTTGGTGTGTAAGAGCAGTTGTCACGGTTGCCCCACATTGCACCGCAGGACAGGACCGGTAGACCCCCCTGACAACCACTCCCTGGCCGAAGGCCATCAGTTTTGCCCTAATCTCACCCGTAATCATCATGCAATCTTCTAATCAATCCCTCTACTCTATGTTTGCGCTCCTACACGGCTAGTCTACGGTAGCACGAGACAAGCAATGTGCATGCTGCATACGAAGCAACAAAAAGCTGTATGTTTATACCTTGCTGTGCAAATCTTTATTGAATTCTAGAATTGTTGCTTCTTGATTTTTCCTAGAAGCATGCGTGGAATCTCTAGGTAGATAGGTAGGTAGGCCGGTAGGTGCACTCGGTCGTGGAGACGCGCCCCATCCTTCCCCCTGGCGTTGCCGCTGTGACGAACAGGAAGAGGCTCCGCGCTTGAAGAGGGGAGGCAGGTTACATCCCGCTAGACCTGACTGGTGGCCCCCAACAAAGCGGCCCCGGACAGCACAGGGAGGGCTGATCGCCGCCAGCGTGACGTGCTTCTGACACCGGGAGGGTGTGACTCCGTGCGTGCGCACATCCCTTCCTTTGGGCGGAACCCTAGGGGTTCACTGGACCTCCTGGCATATCCCGTTCCCAAGGCATGCATGCATGTACTTGGTACTGGGGTTCCGAGGTGCTTGGGCGTCCCACACTCCGCCTCGAGTCCCAAAGCAGCGCTGGCCTTAGGATGCAGTCTTACCCCCGGTCTCCTGATCTCGTTTGGCCGGGGCACCCGCATGGCACTCGGCTGCCTCAATGCCCGAGCTATGGACACTGCCTTTCCTACTGTTGTGTGGTGCTTGTGTTTGGGCTTGGGTTTCGCGGTAACCCCGCCAATCCTAGCCGGGGTCCAGGGTGTGTGTGCTTGGGTACTGGTTTTGGTGTCGCCCCACCATTCCTGGCTGCAGTTTGTGGCGTGTGCGGTTGGGCTTGCATTTTGGCTAGCATCCCGCCAATCCTGGCTGGGGTTTTTGGGGTGTGTGAGTTTACGTGCGCGCTCCACCTGTAGCCCGCCATTCCTTGCTGGGGTGTTCGGCGTGGGTGTGTGTGCTTGGGTTCGGGTTTCGGCTGCGCCCTGCCATTCCTGGCTGGCGTTTTGGGTTGTGTGTTATGGTGTGTGCACTCCGTCTGGACCCCGCCAATCCTGGCTGGGGTGTGCGGTGTGGGTTAGTGTGCTCGGGCGGGTGTTTGGGCTGCGCCCCACCATTCGTGGCGGGATTGCTGGGTTGTGTGTTTTAGTGTGTGCGATCCGCCTGTACCCCGCCTATCCTAGGTGGGTGTGGGTGTGGGTTTGTGTGCTTGGGCTCAGGTTGCGGCTGCGCCTGGAGTGTTGGGGTGGGTGTGTTTGTGTGCGCGTTCCGCCTGTACCCCGTAATTCCTGGTTCGGTTGTGCCGTGTGGGTGTGTGAGAAACGTTTATAGTGTTTTCAGCACTGTGTTTTTGCTTCTCCTGCTGCTTGTTGTTGCTGTAGGGTGTCCTGCTGCTGGTTTTGGATGATGAAAAGCTTTTGTTTGTTGAAATACAGTAAAGCCAACTCAATCCAGGATAGCCCAAGCCAACAGTATGCAAAGAGAAGGTAATTCAGGATCAAAGCATGAAGGGCTGCAGTGTAAACAGTGAAAGATGATTACATATTCACAGAAACTGCAACTCAGGATACAAATGAATGCATATTCACAGAGATAGCTGAAATGTTTTGGGAAAAGAGTTAGAAAACTGCCTCAGGATCACTCTCTCTCCATAGTGCCATCTTAGGAGATGTGCACTCTTTGTTTTGGGTCCCATATGTGCTGAGGTGGCATGGTATGTGGCGATGAGGTCACTGCCATTCCACATGGGATCTTCCTACTTAGTTAGGCTGACCAGGAATTGAACCCAGGACCTCTCAAAAAGAGGTGCCTAACCCCCTATGGTGCATACCACTAGGGCAGATAAGTATTCATGGAAAAACATAGATAAATTCATAGGCTCTACCTTAGGTATGTCAGTGCTCAGTCAACTCAGGAAAAGATGTTTTACTTCTGATTGAAAGGGGATTAAGGGGTCCACTCCATATCCTGATTGGGTGTTTGGTTCCATAGGTCAAAATGTGTTCTCACCACTTTTGGCTGGACCAATACTAAGATAAAAATGCATGGATGCTCAGTACATCTCTAATACAACTAGAGTATGTCCCAAAGCAATGGAAAAGCACTTTTTCTTACTCCCCCCTTGTGCTGTGGTGGCCACCACTGTCGCATTTTAGGAAAGAGGGAATTTTTCTTGGCCTTTCCTTGGTTTCCACATCTACTTTAAAATACCTACAGTCTCCCTCACACTGAAAAATGGGCGCTCACCATGGCTGGCGTCCTTTTGCTGCTCTGATTGTACAGTTTCCTACAGAAGACTCAGCGCTCTTGGCGCTGCCGGGGCTCCTGTGGCTTGGTTGGGTTAGATTGGGAGCATGCCAAACATGTGCATATACATCGATAGAAATAAAAAGCCCAAGGTCTGTCTTAGGGCGTAGGGAGTCGAAAAGAAATTAATTTGCCCCTTGGTGGGGTCTTGGTTCTGCTCAGTCTCTCCAGGCACCTGCGTTTCGGCCCGAACACGGCCTACTCAGCGAGGCTGCGCGTGGGTATCTGCAGAGGCAGGAATGGGAGAATTGTGGACGAATCCACGCAAAAACGAAGCGACGACACCAAAATCCGTCAAATGACGGCGTAGAATTTTTCTGAAACGACACACCTGAGTAGAATCCAATTGTGCATCAAAGGCACATTTTTATAGAAATTATAGTCATCTCTGGATTTTTTAAGTCCAGAAATTCATACGCATAAAATGGCGGCGCGCAGGAGCGGCTCCTAGCGAAGCGCCGGAAAATGGAAAAATAATGGAATTATAAACGTATGTATCACGTAGTCTTGAAAATGACGAGACACACATTAATAAACAAACATACAGATTCCACCCACACTAATAGAAGCTTCAAAAATTCAAGAATTCGAAAATCAATTGAAAAGACTGCAATGAATCAGGTATAAACTACAGGTATGCTCGTCTTGCATGCCGCATACACATTGCTCGTCTCGTGTCTCCGTGAACGAGTCGTGTAGCAGCGTTAACAACGATAACCACGATAGGGCGCGGTAGAGGGATTGATTAGAAAGATTGCAGATGATTAGCGGTCAGATCAGGGTGATTAGTCATACACACAAGTGCATAGCAACGTTCTTCGCGTGCGCCCCTTTTGTTTTCTCTCCTTGCTTCACTTCCCAGCGGTAGGTAAGGTAGGTACGCCCAGGCGGGGCCACCCCCTGGTGGAGTCAAGATTGTTGTGGAGATGGGCAGGTTTGCCCAACGTGATTGTGCATAGTCGTGCATGCACACACGCATTAAAGGGTAGGCCACGCGAAGTGCGCACGGTAAACCTTGTTTAGGCTACCCAGGGGCTCCTCGGTACGTTTTTTAAGAGAACCTGAGGAGTCCCTTAACGCTTGCTTGCTTGATAAGGGTAGCTGCTCCATGCAGCGTGTTTGCGGACAGCGTATTATAGGGCACACTGAGAAGGGTATAATACCTGGAGTGTGCCTTGGTTCCTCCGCCGCAAACGCCCTTTCATTTGCCTTTGTTTTACAGGTGGGCAGGTAGGGTGAGTGGTGCAGCAGCATTTTTTTATGCCCTGCTAAACAGGGGCGTAGATCACACAAACAAGTAACTCCGCTCCGCCTGTGGCAGAGCAGGGAGTCCGACTTCATCGACATCTGCGCCTTGCACACGAGAGCACTCCTTCCCTCCAAGCCCTTGCAGTGGAAACGCGTTGTGGCGTCCCCTGTGAGGGCACAGTTGCTTAGCAGCGAAGTGTTCTCTTGTCATTTCACAGGTGGGTCGCTAGGACCCTCGAGAACTTCCTCTTCGCAACGCCAAGTAGAGTGTGCGTGTAGGAGTGGTAGTCCTGCGTGGGGGCTAGAGCCAGTTGCCCAGCGCTCGCCCACGAGGTTGGTGCCACTGTAGGGTGTGTAGGACCTGTAGGGGGCGTGTCACTGTCCTACCCTTTTCCTGCAATTTTAGCTGGGTTGGTGGGCTGTGACAGTGGGTTAGGTTAGTGTTTTTGGCCACATAGCAAACAGGCGTTTTGCATGCCTTCATAGCTTTTGGCCACCCCTCCCTTTAGTAGACAGGTAGGTAGGGAAAACAATACCTGGATTAACACTCTGGGTATTCCCCCAAGGTTTTGCGCCAGCACAGAAATTGGGCGCATAGGGGAGGGGAGACCCGGGGCGTACCCCGTGGCATCAATAAGCCAACCCTCCAGGTTTAGCAAGGGCGCAGACTTGGGTATAATTAGGACACCACTTCTGCGGCTTGCTCTCAGGACCTTAGGACTAGCACACTCACACATACGCTTTGGCAGGTAAGGGTAAGGTTCAGTCCCTAGCTTTATTCTTGGAGGCAAGCCTCTCAGCGAGCCTCAACAACTCACCAAGGTTGTTCTGGGACAAGTAGTCAACCAGAACTGAGTTTAGGCGTCCCTCAGGTAGAACAAATGCAGAGAAGGGCTCCCAGGTGGCCTCTTCGACTCCAAACCCTTCCCAGAGGGTGAGGAAGCGCCAACCCTGGCGATAGCGGTGGCGTAGGACAGACTTCACCAGGTAGAAGCCCTCCTTAGCCATCTCCTCGGTGTTCATATCGGGGAGTTCACCTTCAACTTCCATAGGGCTGGCAGCCCCTTGTAGGTCCAGAGCGGCGATTTCCTCGTCGTTCAGCTCCCACTCCTCCCCACAGAGGTCTTCAGGATCATGGTAGCGCTTCAGGTGTTGAGCGGCGCACACCAGGGTCCCCCCTAGACGGGGAGAACACCGCACCGTGATACGGTGACCATCCACAGATAGAATCTTGTACGGCCCGAAGTATGGGTCATCGCTGGTAGAGGCCAGGCGGGTAGTCGACTGTGGTGCACCAGCACCCAGTCCCCCTCTTGGTAGGTGGCCGGTACTCGGTGCTTGTTCTTTTTGTTCCACTGACGCTCCCTCACTCTCTGGAGCATAGCCTTGGCCTTGTCCACCTTCGCTTGTTGCTCTTGGACCCATTCACCCACAGAAGAATGGGTGTCCTCTGGATAGGGGGCATGTAGGAACCATGCCGGGCGCCCCATGAATAGCTCATGTGGCGAGTAGCCAGTAGCTGAACTCTCTTGGGAGTTCATCATCAAGGATATGACGGGGAGTAGTCTCACCCAGTCTCTGGTGCGTTCAGTTTTGCACCATATCCTGACGTTCTCCTTCAGGACACGAATCTGTCGCTCACATAGGGGGTTGCTCGTGTGAGAGTAGGGAATCCCCGTAGACACCTGGACATTGAGGGACCTCAGGACCCTCTTGTACCAGCCAGTATCTGAGCGTACTCGTACGTCCTCATCGGAGTTGATCTCCTTGGGCGCCCCATAGACACAAAACCACTCCTCCAGGAGTATCTTGATAGTCTCCTCTCCGGTAATGTGCTTGGTACATGGGAACACCCTGGTAAATCTGGTCAACCCACAGGTTACCACGAGGGCGAAGTCATAGCCCCCGAACTTCGGCATCTCCGTGTAGTCCACGTATAGAACACTGTTAGCACAGTGAGGGATGGGCAGGGTCGAGTAGAGACCTCTGTCCCTGATATCCCCTGGTTTACAGGACCTGCACGGGCACTTGTCCACGATAGGCAGGAGCGTCTTCCGCAGCTGGTCGTCAGTCCACGTAGTGTGGAACCACTGCTTGAACAGCCTCAGGGTACGGTCAGCACCCACATGACCACTGGACTCATGGGTCCACTTCAGCAGCGCTGGGACTCGGTCACTAGGCACCACGATGCGGTCCTCGTGCCAGAGGTAGCTCTTGTCCCGCTTCCACTGGTCTTGGTTGACCAGGAGGGGTTCAAGGCGTTTCTCCAGGCGCCGGTAGATATCCCCAAACTCCTGTAGGTACTCCGATTGTTGGAGTCCATCCAGGGGGCGTATCATGGTCATGTTCAGGTCCAGGTGTACGTCCATACGGCTGAACGCTTCCTTAGCCAGCGCTTCAGACCGGGCACCAATCAGGGCGTCGAAGTTGTTGCGGCTGATGTAGTCGGCACACTCGTTCTTCACTCCCTGGATATGGTGTACCGTCAGCCGTAGTTGACTGAGGTAGGTCCACCAGCGACGTAGCTTGGCCTTCTCAGGTGGGGGGCCCTTCTGGAAACTGCGGACCGGTTCTTGGTCGCATAGCCAGACCACAGGGTTACTCCCCAACAGTCGTGCTTGTGAGGATAGCACCAGCATACCCGCGAGCAGTTCCTGCTCATAGGTGGAGTAGTTCCCCCTGGCCTGGTTCCACTTCCAGTTCCAGTGGCCCAGAGGTACTAGGACCCACTTGTCGTCAGGGTAGCTGTGCTTGAGGGTTCCATCTCGGTTGAGACCTTCCGTCCCCCATTGGGAAATGGCCGAGTCGAACTCCTCCTTCTCTAGTGCTTGCCATTGGAACAACGTTCCACCACCGCCCACATTGCTGGCGTCGGTCACCAGGATAATCTCCCCTTGTGCCCTAGGCACGCCCAAGCACTTAGCGTTGGCTACCTTGTCTTTGAGCTCGTCAAACGCTTGTTGCTCTTGTGGGCCCCAGCGCCAAGTAGTACTCTTCTTGATCAAGTCAGTCAGTACCGCGCTGGTGTAGGTGAAGTTTTTGATGTGGCGGCGATAGAAGTTGCACGCCCCAATGAAACTGCGTACATCATGAAGTCCTTTCTTCGGGTGTTCGTGTCGTACCTTGGCATCCATCAGGGGTTTGGCCTTAGAGGCCGCTGGGGTCCACCACCCAAAGCCAACGTCAAACCCCAGGTACTGCATGGTTCCCTGCATGAACTCACACTTCTCCAGCTTGAGTCGTGTGTGGTTCTCCTGGCAGACCGCAAAGAACTCACCCAAGAGGATTAGGTGATCCTCCTGGGTATTGGTCCCGAGGCATACATCGTCGATGTGAGCCTCCATCTGGGCCCCACGGGATATGAGCTCCTGCACCTTAGGTCTCCTTCGTAAGATGGACAAGATCTTGTTCATCAGCTCCTGGAACAGAGCGGGGGCGTTAGCCACGCCGAATGGCATGACCTTCCACTTGAATACCCTCCCCTGAGGGGTGATGAAGGCCAGTAGTTCCTGCGCGTTGGGCGTCAGGTCCACTTGCCAGAATCCACTTCGCTTGTCCATCTTGGTCTTGTAGCGACAGGAGGCTATCTTCTCCAGGGTAGACTCCATATTGGGAATGGACCCTGAGTGGTTCAGCGTCTTCTTGTTCAGCTCTCCATAGTCCACTACCAGCCGTTTGGCTGTAGACCCAGGTTTAGCCACCAGGAAACAGGGGCTGCAGTGTAGCGGGGAGTCCCCATCCTTGTACTCCAGGACTAGGCCAGCGTCGATACATTCTTGTATCTGTCGCTCAATCTCGTCGGCCTGCTCTTTAGGAGCTGGATAGGGTCTCCTCCGGATCTTGTGACCCACGAACTCGGGTTTCAGCTTGAGGTCCATCTGTACCAGCTTGTCGCATGAGGCTGGAGGGGGTAGTTCTCCGAACACCTCCAGATAGGTCCTTATCAGCTTTTGTACCCGCGGGTCCAGTACCTTGATCTTGTCCTCCATGTCATCGTCGGAGTGTAAGTTGCTTGCCCCTTGAATAGACGTCGGGAGGTGGTCCTCCACCGACTCTTCGCCCGCGGTAGCATCCTTCAGCCCTTGGTAGGCATACAGAAGGTCTTGCTCAACCATCTCCGGTGGACGATGGCAACATAGGCACGCTTTAGGGGGTTCACATACACATTCCTCCGAGAGGTCGTCCTCCTCTGGGGTCCTCACATGGGCACCCCATACGCTCTTCATGAGCTTGAGATCTACCTCCCTTTGCCAGGTGGTGATCTTCTGTTCGAGGTCCTCCTTCAGTTGGGATAGGTCTCCCATCCGTCCTTGCTTCAGTGGCCATGAGCTGCGGGTAGGCTTCGCGTAGCATAGCTTTTTTGCCACCAACTTCCTCTTGGAATCCACATACTCCCTGAGCCTGGATCGAGGGTCCAGCTCTTCATCCACGGGGTCTTCCACCCTCATGGAGAGTAGGGGTTTTAGTGGGGCGACGTACTCGGCGTTCTCCACTTCTTCCACCGCAGTCTGCACGAAGAAGGCGTCGGGCTCAGTTTCGTCGTCTGAGTGGATAGAGCTAGGTAGCTCAGATAGTCCACACTCAGAGACTCCATCAGGGACAGGTACATGACAGGGAGAGTTGGGGGCGTTGGTGTCAGTCACGACGTACTCATCTCCTCCGGGTGTAGTTTCAACAGCATCTTGAGGTCGTAGGCGATCCTTCAAGTCACCCAAGGCGAGTCCATCGCTTTCTCGTTGTATAGCCTGGACCAGAGTAGGGTCCAGGTCTTCCCAGGGGATGGTGGTAAGACTTCCGTCCACTACGCTGAGCATACTCCCCCATCCGGGCTTCCCAATGGGCGTCTTGCGTCCCAGAGGCACGTAGATGGCCTCATTAGGTAACCGCACAGAGCTGATAGTCAGCTTGTCAAGGAGGGTTCGCCAGTACTCGTTGCCCCCATGGGCTCCCCAATCGGGGGAACACAGGACCATACGGGAACGTTCCAAGGCCACCTTGGTTAGCACCTTCCCCAGTTCACTGAATCTGGGGTTCCCGTAGGCCATCCCGAAAGAGGGCCAGTAAAATTTGTAGCTGCAGTTCTTCCCCTTGCTGCAGTATAGGTCCAGTACATGCTGCTTGTCGCTGGCGAACAGTTCCACACTTAGGTCTTCTCGAGAGTAACCCAACTCCTTCAGACCTTGGTCTAGGACTTCCCCCAATAGTTGATAGTCCTCAGTTTTGGAGGCCGCCATCATGTTCGAGGGCTCCTCCTTCGATAGTCTCAGGTAACTCGAGGTATGTTCCGACTGCTCCAGTGGCACAGACTCTCTGCCACTGCCGTGGTCCACGTACAGGAGGTAGGGCGCTTGCAGCGTCAGGGATTGTATCTGGGAGTGCTGCACGAAGAAGTCAGTACCCAGTACAAAGTCGAAGGCATCAGTGTCCATCACATAGAACCGATGGGCGATAGTCCTGGAGCCCATAGGTACCTCCACTTCGCAGTCCCCGCAGCTGTGCACCACATGTCCATCCCCCATCCGTATAGCGGCGGTGGTCATGGTGTTCTTCAGGCTCCCACAAGGTAAAATTTTCTTGGCCACTATCGATATTGTGGCTCCAGTATCCAGTACCCCCAGGTATTCACGTCCCCCTAGTCGGATACGTACCCAAAACACCAGGTCTTGGGTGCCACCAGAGCGTCCCCGTCAGAACTCCGCGGGACAGGTCACCTCGAACCCCTTGTTCCGCAATTTGCGGGCCATCCTCATGAAACGGCTTCTCTTCTTGGCGTTGCCGTTGTCACCACCTTCATGCTCACGCTTGGCTCCTTGTTCTTGCTGGGCCTGCGTCTGTGAGCGTGTGGTAGGTCCAGACTGCCTTCCAGAGGGCTCGGAGTTCCCCCCTGGATTAGGGTTGGGGTTACCTCCGTTCTTGTCCTTGTTCTTGTTGTCGTTCTGGCGATTAGCGCCTCCTCCTCGTCCGCCTTGACCCTTGTCTTGACCACCTTGACCACGTCCTTTCGACTTGCCCTTGCCGGAGTCGTTGCCTTTGGCCTTGCCTCCACCTTTGCCTGAGCTTTTGCCAGGATCTTCCCCCTTAAGCTTCGCCGATAGGCGTTGCTTATGGTAGCACTCGTCCTCATAGTGCTTCCGCTTACCGCAGAATGCACACGTGATGGTGCAGCGGTAATGATCCGGCATCTTCACCTTGGCGCCGGTGATCTTTTCCTGCTGCTTCCCCTGGACAACAAAGCAGTCTCGCTGCTCGCAGTCGGAGGCATGCTGCAGGTGGCCCTGTTCATCTCTGGCATCACACCAGAATAGCTCCTTCACGATCTCCATTAGGCGGGCGTGGGCGTGTTTGGGGGTAGTCCCCTGCCCAGGTCGGGACCCTTGGTACCCTTTGCCTCCAGAACCTCCACCACCAGGACGGTAGTGGTTCAGGTGTTGGTCGCTCTCCTTCTCCACCGCCATCTCCAGGAGCAGCACGCATAGATCCTCGTAGCGGAGGGATCTAGCCTTGCGCTCAGCCGTCAGACGGCACTCGTCCCATAGCTCACGGGGGAGCTTGGAGCACAACCAAAACAGCAGGTCGTCGCTGCTGTAGGAACCGGGCGTCAGTCGTCCAGCCCAGTGGTCCAGGTCCGCCAACAGCTCGGAGACCCTGCCAGGTTTGGGGTTGTTGGGCAGGACGGGCAGGTTCTGGATCTCGGCCCTGATGGAGAGGTCTGTCTCGTAGGTTGGGTACTGCCTCTCCAGGGCAACCAACACGTCGGCAAAGGTGGCGGAGTTGGTGACGATCTGCCTGACCTGCTTCTCCAGGTACTTCGTCTTGCAGCACTGCAGGAGCAGGTCGCACTTCACTCGCCCACTCGCGTGGGTTTGGCCGGTCAGTCGTAGGAACCAGCCAAAGTTCTCAGCGAACTCGCTGAGGTCCTTGCCTGTGAATTCAGGCAGGTTCACCACTATCTTGGAGGTGGCAATAGCCTTCGCCTCCTGAGCTCGGCGTCCTTCAGGGCGTCGGGTCTTCTTCTTCTTCTTCTTCTTCTTCTTACCCTTGGGGTCCTCGGGGTCCTCAGGGTCTTCGTCATCCGATGGCGAAGAAGAAGTCATCGAAGGCGGCCCATCATCGGAGGGGTCTCCGCCTAGATCACTGGAGCCATAAGGCTCCACGTCCACCATAGCCCTTAGGGCTGTCAGCCCCAGCTGGTCCAGCTCGGCCCTCGTCGAGTTCGTGACGTGACTGTAGGGCGGCTGGGCTGTCCTCGGGACGAATGGGCTTCTTGGTACTGCTGCAGGAGTCGGCATCGGTCGGCTCCTCAGGCTCCCCAGGGTATTCGTCAACCCTGCCGCCAGGTGGTTAGCCTGTACTCGGTGGGGTGACATTCCCACTGTCGTAGGTGACGCATGGGACGGGATCATCAGGGGCTGCAGTTTCTCCCCGATCTCTTGCGTGAGGTCGCTCACGATTTGCGAAGTGGCTCCTCGGAGCACCTCATTGATCTCCGACCGCGTCAGGGACCTGTTGGAGGATCTTCCCGATCCTCTACTCCTGCCTCCCAGAGACTCTGGTCCTCTCCTCAACCCACTCAGGGGTGCATACCCAGGTGCACACCCAGGAGCATACCCAGGAACTTCCATGTAGGTTCCAGTGGCGTGGAGTGGATGGGGATGGTCAGCCGCATACCAACGCGGCGCAGAGCTGGAAGCCACCGGCTCACTGGCAGTAGTTGCCTCAAGGAGCGCAGTGGTAGGTGGGCCCATGCCATAGGCGGGGTAGTGAGGCATGCCAGTAAAGCCTGTGCCCTCTGCCATAGGCTGGTTGGTTGTGGAAGTGGATGTAGCGGCGGCTGGGTGTGCGGTGGTTATGGGAGAGGGTGATGCTTGGAGGCCAGAAGCGCTTGGTGCGCCTTCGAAGGTAGGGACATCCGTCGGGTCTTGCCCTTGCTCCTCTCCTTCGTCTGCTCCTTCTCCAGCATCCTTCTCGCTCTCGTTTCCTCTCTTCCTCTTCACAGGCTGAGGCTGAGAGACCATTTCCTTCACCGACAGGGCCCCAAAGGCCGTCTGGAGGCCATCCAAGGAGTCCTCCGCCGTATCCATTGGCCCATGTAAGGGCTCCACCGAAGGTACAGCGTCAGGCGCCGGCCTTGCCGGTGTCTCTGGCGCTGGCGCTGTGTTCACCTCGGCGTCCACTCTTCCTGGATCCATCTTAATCCACCCTTCTGCTTATGTTTGCCTGCTCGGAGCACTGGTTGTACGGCGCGGGGTCGCTGCCGGTGCACAGAGACAGGCTGCCTCTTGCTACCAGAAAAGTTTATAGTGTTTTCAGCACTGTGTTTTTGCTTCTCCTGCTGCTTGTTGTTGCTGTAGGGTGTCCTGCTGCTGGTTTTGGATGATGAAAAGCTTTTGTTTGTTGAAATACAGTAAAGCCAACTCAATCCAGGATAGTCCAAGCCAACAGTATGCAAAGAGAAGGTAATTCAGGATCAAAGCATGAAGGGCTGCAGTGTAAACAGTGAAAGATGATTAGATATTCACAGAAACTGCAACTCAGGATACAAATGAATGCATATTCACAGAGATAGCTGAAATGTTTTGGGAAAAGAGTTAGAAAACTGCCTCAGGATCACTCTCTCTCCATAGTGCCATCTTAGGAGATGTGCACTCTTTGTTTTGGGTCCCATATGTGCTGAGGTGGCATGGTATGTGGCGATGAGGTCACTGCCATGTCACATGGGATCTTCCTACTTAGTTAGGCTGACCAGGAATTGAACCCAGGACCTCTCAAAAAGAGGTGCCTAACCCCCTATGGTGCATACCACTAGGGCAGATAAGTATTCATGGAAAAACATAGATAAATTCATAGGCTCTACCTTAGGTATGTCAGTGCTCAGTCAACTCAGGAAAAGATGTTTTACTTCTGATTGAAAGGGGATTAAGGGGTCCACTCCATATCCTGATTGGGTGTTTGGTTCCATAGGTCAAAATGTGTTCTCACCACTTTTGGCTGGACCAATACTAAGATAAAAATGCATGGATGCTCAGTGCATCTCTAATACAACTAGAGTATGTCCCAAAGCAATGGAAAAGCACTTTTTCTTACTGTGTGTGATGATTTCGGGTTTGGACTGCGCCCCGCCCTTCGTGGCTGGCGTGTTGGGTTGTGTGTTTGGGTGTCTGCGCTCGATCTGTGGCCCACCAATCCTGGCTTGGGTGTGCGGTAAGTGTGTGTGTGCTTGGACTCGGTTTAGGCTGCGCCCCGCCTCCTGACTGGGCTGTTGGGCTGTGTATTTTCGTGTGTGCGCTCTGCCTGTACCCCGCCAATCCTGGATGGGGTGTGCGGTGTGGGTGTGTGTGCTTGGGCTCGGGTTTCTTCTGTGTCCCGCCTTTCCTGGCTCGGGTGTTGGGTCGTGTGTTTGTGTGTACGCTCCGCCTCGAACCCGCCAATCCTGGCTGGTGCGTGCCGTGTGGGTGTGTGTACTTGGAGTCCGGTTTCGGCTGCGCCCCACCATTCCTCGCTGGGGTGTTACGTTGTGTGTTTTGGTGTGTGCGCTCCTCCTGTACCCCGCCAATCCTGGCTGGCGTGTGCGGTATGGGTGTGCATGCTTGAGGTTAAGTTTCAGCTGCGCCCCGCCACTCCTGGCTGGGGTGTTGGGGTGTGTGTGCGTTTGTGTGCGCGCTCAGCTTGTACCCCCCCAATCCTCGCTGTGGTGCGCGGTGTGGCTGTGTGTGCTCGGGCTCGGCTTTCGGCTGCGCCCCGCCACTCCTGGCTCGGGTGTTGGGGTGTGTGTGTCAGTGTGCACCCTCTGCCTATACCCCGACATTCCTGGCTGGGATGTTGGGGTGTGTGTGTGTTTGTGTGCGCCCTCTGCCTGTACCTGGCCAATCCTGGCTGGGCTGTGCGGTGTGGGTGTGTGTGCTTGGGCTCGGGTTTCGGCTGCGCCCCGCCACTCCTGGCTGAGGTGTTGGGTGGTGTGTTTTGGTGTGCGCGCTCCTCCTGTACCCCGCCAATCCTGGCCAGGCTGTGGGGTGTGGGTGTGTGTACTTGGGCTCTGGTTTCGACTGCGCCCTGCCACTCCTGGCTGGCCTGTTGGGGTGTGTGTGTCGGTGTGCACCCTCTGCCTGTGGCCTTCCTTTCTTGGCTGGGGTTTGTGGTGTGTGCGTCGGGTGTTGCCTGGCACCTGTTCCCGTGCCGTGGTTCGTTGCGTGTTGGGCGCGCTGCGCGGGTTGGCGGCACCTTCTCCGTGTGCCTTGGTTGTGGCCGGCAGCGTGCCTCTCCGGCGTGCCTCGTGGCCCCGCGTTGGTGAGACCTGCCTCGTCCGGTGCGGTTGCTCTCGGTGCTCCGGTCGGCTTTCCCGATGCGGTGGTGCCTTTCCCCACCCCTCGGGCTTGCGCAACCGGATTTACTGGGCGGCTGCGCGCAGCACGTGGAGGCCAGCCGAGTGCTGCTGGCTGCTGCCGAGGCTGCGGCGCTGGGCTCGCTCTGCGTCGTACCCGTTCAGGGCCCCGTGATGGGGTTATCCCTGGCGGGTCCTTCCGGCGTCCGTCTTGGGCTGCATGCGCTGCGGTGGTTTGCGTGTGTGGACCCGGTCACTGACGCGTCTGATTTCCCGTACCGTCCGTCTTTCGACGGGGGACTCGGCTGGTGCACCGGGGCTGATTCGTGTGGACGGCGACACCACCCCTTTCGAGTCGCAGGCTGGGACGCCCAGGTCCCGTGCGTGTGTGCGTGTGCATGCCCTTCTTGGCAGGAACGGGCGGGTTGGCCTCCCGGGTGCGTTTTGGTGCGTCTCACCTTTTCTTTTTGCCGTGTTGTCCTCCTCCTTTGCTCGGCCCCCTCCGGGCTGGGGTTGCCACTTTCTTGTCGTTTGGTTTGCCTTCTTTCATTTCGTCGTTGTTTTTTTTCTTTTTTTGCTCCCGCTGCGCCCCCGATGTCTCGTGCTTTCTCTGGTTTCCGACCCTGGCTGCCTTGGGCCTTGGCACTGTGCGTTTTCTCTTCCGCCCCCCTCCCCCCCCCCTTTTTTTTTCTTTTTTTTTCCTCGCCCCCTGGCCGCGGTCGGCTTGGTTTCCCGTTTGTTGCCCCCCCCACCCTGTTTTCCCTCTTTTCTTTTCCCCTTGTTTGTTTTTTCTTCTGCTGGTTTTTTTTTCGTCTGGGCCTTTGCTGTGCCCCACCCCCCGCCCTTGTCTGTTTTGTGGTTCTCCCGCTGATTGGCTCTCCGTGGGCTCCCGCTGCTTTTGTGTTTTCTGTCTGGCCTTTGGCTGCTCCCTTGCGTTTGCTTTCCTCCCCCCCCCCTGGTGTGAGTTTCGCTGTTGTTGTCACGCTTCCGCTCGGTGTTCTGTGCTTTTCCTCTGCTGTTTTGCTCCTGGCTGCTTGCTTGCGGGTCTTGCCGCTTGCCCCCCCCCCCCCCCCGGCCTGTGCGCCGTGCCTTGTACTGTCTGGTGTCGCTGTGCTGTGCTGCCCTTCCGTCTGGTGTTTTGCAGTGCTGTGTTGCCGTGTTCTGTGCTGCGTGTCATGGTGTGGTGTCCGCCTTGCTTTGTTGTGGGCTGCTCCGTGCTGTGCAGTGCTCTTTGTGCAGCGCTCTGGGTTGCTGCTGCGTGCTGTGCCGCGTCTCTGGTCGTGTCATTAGGCTGCCTTGTGCGGGTTGTGGTTTGCTGTCTGGTTTTGTTGTGCGTTGCCGTGTGATGTGGTGTGCCGTGTCCCTGGGTGCTGTGCTGCGCCGCGTTGCTCCGCCCTGTGTTGTGCTGTTGTGTGCTGTGTTGTTGTGTTTCGCTCGTTTGGTCCCCCTGCTTGCTGTGTCGTGCCCTCGGGGGCTCTCTGTCGCCCTGGGGTCCTGCGCTTTCCGGCGCTGTGTTTTGTGGTGTTTCCCTGCGCTGTGTGCTCTGTGCTGTGTGTGTTTTGCCGTGTTGTAGTGGTGCGTGCTGCTGTTCGCTGCTGTGCTCCGTGCTGTGGTTGTCCTGTGGTGTCTTGCTGTGTGTTCCCTATCCTACCCTCTCTGTGCGGTGCTGTGCTGCCCTGTGCTGGTGCGCTTCCGTTGTGCTGTTCGTGTGGTCTGCACCGTTTCCGGCGCCCGGTGGTGTGGTGCGTTGCTGTGTCCTGTGCTGTTGCCTGTGGTGTGCTGTGGTGCGGTGCTGGGTCTGGCTGTCTGCGGCTGTCTTCTGGCGGTGTGTTTCGGTGTCGGTGTCCCTGTCTGGCTGCGTGGCCGGCTTCCCTGTGGTTGGTGTGGTTTGCTGTGGTGCCCTGCTCCCCTGTGTTGTGTTCTTTGGTGCTGTGCTGTTGTGTGGTGCTGTGCTGTCGTGGCCTGCTGTGTTTTTGCGGTGCCGTTTGTACTTGCTGTTTCTTTTCACCTCGGGAACCGCTGCAAAACCTGCAAAGATGTCTTTTCCCCTTTGTTGTTTTTGTTTTGAGATAAAATAAAATCATACACAACCCAACACACCCGCGAGCAGCAAGATCATGTATGCGTTTGTGACTTACGTGTTACGTCAATCTTGATGTACTGGGGCTTGTACTTGTGCTTGTCGTTGTTAAAGTTGTTGGGGTCCATCGCTAGGGGTCAACTGCATTCCCCCAGGGCCGCCGCCTGAGCAGCAGGGCAGGGGGAGTGATGGGCACGAGGGTGCGTGGACTCTCTACGTTCATTATTTAATGTGTGCTTCGTCATTTCTTTGTTATTGCGTGACATACTGTTATAATCTTATTTTCTCTGTCTTTTCCAGCGCCCAATTAGGCTGCGCTCCGGCGGGCCGCTTTTCTCTGCGCGTAAATCCAGGGATTTAAAAATTCCTGTGATGAAAAAAATGCGTAAAAATGTGCAGTTAATGCACATCAAGATTCTGGACAGGTGTGTACCCTCAGAAAAGTTCTAGTCCGTCATTTGACGGATTGGGGTGTATCGTCCATCGTTGCGCATGAATCAGGCCCTCATCCTGTGCATCTTTTTTTTTCAGATATCCCTGAGCGAATACAGCGAAGTACCCCGCGTTCAGGCCAAAGCGCTGCCTCAAGGGTCACTGTCGAGAATCCCAAGACCCCATTAAGGGGGGAGGAATTTTTAACGCCACGCCCTCGCCCTGAGGACAGGTCAGGTACAGCCAGCAGGTTCCACGAAAACCCAGACTGCGTGCCCTGACCGTATCCTGCGTTGGGTTTTGCGTTTTGCTACTCGGAGAGAGGGATGCATGATCACATGACTTTGCATGCCCATTCTAACCCCCTACCAAGCCACAGCTGCCCCAGCAACGCCTCTGAGCGCAGTGCAGGCTGTAGGTGTCTGTTACGACAAGGCAAAAACTGGCGACTGCCCTGACGCAGCGCCCTCTTTACGGTGTTAGGGAAGTTATAGGAAATTTTAGAAAGATGCTGAAACAATGGATAGGTCAAGAAAAATACCCTTTTTCCTTTAGAATGCGACACTAGTGGCCATCACAGCACAAGGGGGGAGTAGGAAAAGGTGTAATCCCAATGCCAAAAGGTAAGCTTTATTTTGTTTCAGAGATGCTTAAAGGCATACTGCATTCTATCTTAGTACTGGCCTATCCAAAAAGGGGTGACAAAGCATTTTGACCTAGAAAACCAAGCATTGAACTTTGGACGTTGCACGGACGCCTGACCCCACAACTGATTGGACTTAAGCACCATTTCCTGGACTCACTGAGGCGCTGACATTGATCCACAGCCTATACATTTCTCTATATTTTCTCATGAATGCTTAGCTATCCTAGTGGTCTGCACCCTAGGGGGCTAGGGCACCTCTTTTTGAGAGGTCCTGGGTTCAATTCCCAGTCAGCCTAGGTAAGTAGGAATATCCCATGTGACATGGCAGTGACCTCAGCGCCACAGGCCATGCCACCCAGGCACCTATGGGACACAAAAAAAAGAGTGCACATCTCTAGATGGCACTATAAAAGAGAGAGTGCCCATGCGGGCAATTCTTCGAAGATTGTAGGATATTTTCTAATCATCCTTTCCTAAATATGTCTTTATTGTGAGTTAGTATCTTGATACACTAACTCCTTTGACTGCAGCCCTTCATGATGTGGATTTCATCCTGTGCTTCCTCTGTTACACTGTGGGTACTTGGAGTTTTTGGTTTCTTTCAAGAAAACATTTATATTTCGAAAACCTGAGCTACATCCAGAAGCAGCAAGAACAAGCAGAGGCACAAACAAAACAATATCATCAAAGCAATCAACAGTGGAAGCCTGTTTTAACTTTCTAACTTGTGCAGGGTCGGGTCCAAAGGAACTCAAGGGATGCCTCTGCTACCGGACAGATATCCTTGATTAGTGCCTTATAGGTTTTGATGAAATCCTGCAGGTTTTGGTGTTGGAAAACAGGACCACAGCTGCAAGTAGAGCATGAACAGGATACGGATCGAATCAATGAATAGTTTTGAAATCCAATGTATCACAGAAGCGCTGCAGATACACATTGCAAGCCTAAGTACAAAGATTAAATCACAAAAGGACAAAACAAATGACCTTCATACAGAACACTGACATACGTCTGGCCACAGAAATAGTCTCAAGCACCTCCTGTGCACCTTTAGACATCAATGGAGTAGGTTAGGAATCTAGGGCATGTGGGTTGTGTCAGACACAGGATATGGCTTGGCCAGCATGGCCAAGCAACTGAATTCCGAATCAGTTAACACGTAGGCCCACAAAAAGTACGTAAAACCATTGAGTATAGGGGTCCCGAGGTGGGAGACCACTAGGCTTAACCAACAAGGCCCCAGGCATGAAATGCCTATTTCATTTCGGTATTACCTCCATGAAGGAAGATACCGCCGTTCACTTGAGTGGTAGGGGTGAACTTCATGGGGGGGCCAGGGTTATAACCCTAGTTGCTTTCAAAAATGTACTAAGAACCTCAAAAAGAGTGATTAAAATGATTAAGTGTTAGTCTTCATACCTTCCCAAGGTTTGGGGGGGGCTTGACCTGAATCAGGTACCAGAAGAAAGACATGGCAGTCACTTTTTTGTACTTGCCTTAAAGGGTAGGCCATGTGAAGTGCGCTGGGTATGACCCTTGGTTGGCTTACCCTGGGGCTCCGCCCTACGTTTAGTAAGAGAACGGGCTACGTTCCTTAAGCTTCCTTGCTTGATAGGGCAGGTTTCAGATAGCTCATTATTTCCCTGTCAGAGACCCGTATAATACGGCGAGGCAGGTTAGGTTCCTCCGCTGAAAGCTGCCCTGCTTTTGCCTCTGTTCTCAGGTGGGCAACGTACAGGGTGATTGTTGCAGAGGCAATTTTTTTCTGCCCGGCTAAACAGGCCGTAGATCACATCACACCAACTTGCCTCTGCCGGGCCCTGTATGGCGAGAGGAGAATGTCCTCACACGCTGTGCACGCAAACAGAGCACTCCTTCCCTTCAGACCGTAACAGAAAAACGTGTTGTGACGTTCCTGTTAGGCCACAGCCGCCTAGTGGCGCTGTGTTCGTTTGCTTTCTTACTGGGGGGTCAATACGACCCGTGATTTCTTTGCCGCGGACTTCCAGTAGTGTGTGTAGGGGTTGGGGTCAGGAAGCCTGGTAGGGACTGAGTACGGCTGTGCTCACCCTGCCTTCGAAGGCTGGTGCTTGCATTACTGAGTGTAGTGTACTGGCGTCTCGTGCTCCGTGTGCTTTTCCTCGCGGGCAGGGGAGTGTGTTACCTTTTGGCCCCTAGAAACATGGGCCTTTTGTATGCCCTCAGCACACTTGGCCACCCCTCCCCTCTAGTAGGCAGGGCTTTTGCCGTTTCCCCAAAGGTTAGGCGCCGGCACAGAAATTGGCAGCCATACGAGTGGTACCAGTAGCTGACTAGGACCTTCCGTCCTACACCAGTGAAGGCCGATGATGGCAGCCACGATGGTGAGAGAGGTGACACACAAACAGACATACGTAGCACACTTAGGGGTATGGTTACACCGCCAAGACTTGTAGAACCCCATGGGTCTGGATCAGTTAGGGGTCCTAACTGTGGGCACGCTTGTCCACAAGGAAGGTGAGCACACCTTACCTTCAACACCTTGCTTGCCATTCCCCCCTGGTCTAGGAAGCCACCCTTCTTCGTTCTCCCCAAGGTCATCACATTAGGGCATATCCCATGCAACAAGTGGTCAACAAGGCACTCACTTGCTGGGTGGCTGCAAACCTGATAAGCAGCCATCTGGGAAACCACAGGCATGGGACTGCAGGGCACAACCAGGGCAGGAGCAGGGCTCCAAAAGCGGCGCATGTGTAGGTGTTTGAAGCACCGGACCCGATTGAGGGTGGGGGTTAGTACAGTCACCGTAACTGGAGCTCTACTGGAGTCCTGAGCCTGTCCTGGCACACACTGAGTAGGCCTAGCTGTCAGCACAAGAGTGCTCACGGCCGCTGGGAGGTTAGAGAAAAGAGGGAGTTGCGAGTAAAGGCCCTCAGCTGTGAGTTTCGAAGGGAGGGAATCTGTTAACGTAGGCCAGTGTGTTCAGGTTGTCCGCAGTTGGGGTGGTTGTGTGCAGGGGGGCACCCCGGACTCATCCGACCCCACGGGTACCTAGTCCAGCGCGTTGCCGCGTTCTTGGTACCACACTGTGCAGGATGATGGGACGTTGGGAGGCTGGGGCAATAGGACTCACCAACCATTGGGCTGCAAATAAGATAAGCGGCCTGGTGGTATTCCGATGATCCCCAGTGTTGCTTTCCTCCATGAGGGGGAAGCGTACCTCCGGGAGGAGCCCATACTCCTGCAGGAGTGGCCCGAAAGAGACTCCAAACGGTTGGAGGGGATGTCTGGGGTATACCACCGCCTCCTGAAGCTTGCAACCTCCCCAGTTCGGTTAGGAACAAAAAATGGATCGGCACAAGGAGATTAGTCTTTCTTCTTACGCTGTGACAGAGTCTCAGCACAGGTTAGTAGCTGTCCCTTGTTGTTCTCAACGAGGTAGGAACGAAAGATAGGATGGATACTCTCATCTAGCTATATAAAGGCGCGCATGGGCTCCCAGGTTGCCTCACATAGCCCAAAGCCGTCCCACGGGGTAAGGTAATTCCAGCCCTGTTTATACTCGTGGTGTGAAATACCTGCAACCACGTAGTAGCCGTCGACTGCCATCTCATCTGCAGTCGTTTCTTCCAGTTTGTCTGCCTCCTCAGGGTTGGCAGCATTCTCCAGGTCGATACGCTCGAACTCTCTGTCCAACAGACGCCACTCATCCCAGGACAGCTCGTCAGGAGAGTGGTAGTGTCTCAGTTGTTTAGGTGCACACAGCAGCTCTCCACCTAGGCGGGGACTGCAGCTCGCATGGACCTTTGATCCATCTATCTTTCTAATGCGGTAAGGCCTGGAGAAAGGGTCCTGCAAACAGTTGCGGGGCCATATGGGCAATTGCCAGTGGTTTACCAGCACCAGGTTTCCTACCTTGAAACCGCCAGGAAGTCTGGTGCGGTTATGTCTAGTTCACTCACGTTCTCGAACGTGTTTCACGTTGGCTCTAGCCAGGTTAGCCAGGTCCTGCCTCTGCTCCAGCCAGTCCCATAAAGGGCTCTTGTAGTCCTCTGAAAAAGGGGTTTTGAAGAACCATGCAGGACGCCCTCCATTGAACAGTTCGTGGGGGGTATACCCAGTTAAGGAACCCTCCTGAGAGTTCATGGTTAGGACAGCCCACGGTAACAGGCGTACCCAATTTCTGGTACGCTCTTGTTTCATCAGAATCCTCAGGTTCTGCTCCACCACACGGCTCTGTCTCTTGCACAGAGGGTTAGAAGTGTGAGTGTAGGGCACACCTGCCGTTACATGGACGTTCAGGGCGTCCAGTACTTGCTTGTAGCATCCGGTGTCACTCCGGATACGTACATCGTCGCCAGAGTGCACCTCCTCATGTGCTCCGTAGTGTTGGAACCATTGTTCAACCAAAATTGTCATAGTCTGTTTCCCTCTGTCTTTTTCTTGCAGGGAAACGCACGGGTGAAACGTTTCAGGCCACAGGGTACAACCTAGGGCTTGGAACCGGTTTTTCAGGTATTGCCAATAACCGGTACCTGTTTAGCATGGTTGTTTGAAACCAATAACCGGTTTCACTTTCTGCACACAAGCCAATAACCGGTTTTATTTTTTTGCTAAACATCCGGTATTGGCAATCTAATCATAAATAGTTACGTTGTTCTGTATTGTCCAAACCACTTGTACAACTGACAATTGGACACCCAAATTATCAATAACCGGTACCTGTTTAGATACATAAGTCCAAACCAATAACCGGTTTTTAATATGATGAAAAAACCAATAACCGGTTTGGATTTTTGAAGTGAGCACCAATAACCGGTTTTGGATGTCAAAAAAGGTTCCAAGCCTTAGTACAACCAGACAAGTCTCATAACCACCAAACGTAGGCAGACCGTGGATGAAATTCACGCACAACAGAGAGTTAGCACAGTAGGGGAGAGGCAGACTGGAGACCAGCCCCCGGTCACGTGAGTCGGTCTGTTTGCTGGCGTGACAGTCGCACCAGTCCACTATGGGCTGCATACGAGCGCGTACTCCAACCAAGGTTAGTCAGGAGTAGAAACGCTCCCTGAAAAAGTCAACAGAGCGGTTGCACCCTGTGTGCTCTGAGCTGAGATGGGCCCACTGTAGGCAACCATCCAGTTGTGCCTCAGGCACAACTATACGGTCTTCATAGTATAGATATTGGTTATCTTTTTCTCAACGGTCGCCATCTATTAGACGCGCCTCTAGGCCATTACTGAGGGAGTTAACTACACATTGGTACGCTGACTGGTAGTCTTTCAGACTCCCACCCTCCAGTACACCGGCAGTGCGCATGGACAAGTCCAACTGGACGTCCATACGCTGGAACGCCTCTGTGGCTGACGCCTCTGAACTCTCACCTAAGAGGGCATCGAAGTCATTACGAGATATATAATCAGCCAAATTTTTTTTTATACCTTGTATATGGTGGACAGTCAAAAAAAACTGGCTGACATAGGTCCACCACCGCTTTAGTTTCCCCTTTTCAGGAGGGGGACGCTTCTGAAATGTTTTCACAGGCTCTTGCTCACAGAGCCACACAATAGAGTTAGTGCCAAGTAGGCGGGAGTGCAAAGAGAGCACGAGCATCCCAGCCAGTAGTTCCTGGTCGTAGGCACGGTAGTTGGATCGTGCTTGATTCCACTTCCAGTTGCAGTGCCCTAGGGGCACCAGAAGCCACTCATTTGCAGGGTAGTGATGCTTCAGGGTACAATCCCGTTTCAGACGTGGAGTGTGAAACTGGCAGTGAGACAGCTCTGCGGGGTTAGGCTCCTGCCACGGGTGGAGGTTACCCCCCCCCCCCCTACATCACTGGCATCTGTGACGAGTATTGTCTCGCCCTGAGGCCAGGGTACCCCGGAACAGTTGGTAGAGGAGATTTTCTTCGTCAACTCCTGAAAACAATCCTCCTCCTTGTTGGTTCACCGCCAAGGGTTGGTCTTTTTTTTAAGGTCCGTCAAGTTTTGTAGTGTTTTCAGCGCTGTGTCTTTGTTTTGCCTCTCCTGCTGCTTGCTGCTGGTGTAGAGTTCCTGCTGCTTGTTTTTGATGAGAAAAATGTTTTATTGTTGAAATACAACCAATCCAGGATACCCCAAGCCAGAGATAAGCAAGTAGAAGATAAACAGGATCAAAGCATGAAGGGCTGCAGTCACAAAGAGTTAGATAAAGACAACTATCAACAATAGACCACAGCAATTAACATACATTGCAGCTCAGGATGAAATATTTTACATGTTTCAGAACGACTGATTGAAAAACTGCCCCATGGGCTCACTCTCTTCCATAGTGCCATCTTGAGATGTGCACTCTTTGTTTTTGTGTTCCATAGGTGCTGACGTGGCATGGCTTGTGGCGCTGAGGTCACTGCTATGTCACATGGGATATTCCTACTTAGCTAGGCTGACTGGGTATTGATCCCAGGACCTCTCAAAAAGAGGTGCCCCAGCCCCCTAGGGTGCATACCACTAGGATAGCTAAGAATTCATGAGAAACCATAGATAAATTCATAGGCTCTGCCTTCAGTATATCAGTGCCTCAGTCACCCAGGAAAAGATGTTTTAGTGCATGTAGCTTGGGGATTAAGGGGTCCACACAACATTCTGATTTAGTGTTTGGTTCCATAGGTCAAAATGTGTTATCACCCATTTTGGTTAGGTCAATGCTAAGATAGAAATGCAAAAGAGTGCTTAGAGCACCTCTAATACAACTAAGGTATACCCTAAAGCATTGGAAAAGCACTTTTTCTTACTCCCCCCCTGTTCTGTGGTGGCCACCACTGTCGCATCTTCAGAAAAAAGGGATTTTTTCTTGGCCTTTCCTTGGTTTCCACACCTACTTTAAAATACCTATAGCCTTCCTAACACTAGAAAAGAGCGCTTTACCATGGCCAGCGACTCTTGCTGCAATGTTCATGACAATTTCCAACAGAAAACTCAGCGCTCTCGGCGCTGCAGGGGTTCCTGTGGCTTGGTGGGGTTAGCATAGGGCATGTAAGGACCATACTGATATGCATCTCCCTCCTCCAAGCTGCAGCGTAACACAACCCAACGCCAGACGCTCATAGGACGCTCAATCTAAGTCTCATGGAACCTGATGCAGACACCTGTCCTTGTACTGGGGCGAGGGTTCGACGATTAAATTAGAATGGCCCCTTGGAGGGGTCTCTGTTCTGGTTCGGTCTCCTGCTGCTGATTTTCGTCCCAAACAGCGGCCTACTCAGCGAGACTTTGCGAGGATATCTGTTCAACAGAGGAATGGAAGGATGAGAGACGAATCCACGCAAACGCGAAGCAACAACACCTAAATCCGGCAAATGACGGCCTAGAATTTTTCAGAAACCACATACCTGAACAGAATCCAATTGTGCATCAGATGCACATTTTTATAACATTTGTAGTGATCTCTTGATTTTTTAAATCAAGAAATCTCCACGCAGAAAAAGGCGGCGCGCAGGAGCGTGTCTTAGCGAAGCGCCGGAAGATAAAGAATTAATAAGATTATAAATGTATGTTACGTATAATGACAAAAATGACGAGACATATATTAATAAATAAACATAAAGATCTCACCCACACTGACAGTAAGAATCACAATTCCAAGAATTCCAAAATCAAAGAAGAGACTTCAATGAATCAGGTATAAACCACAGGTGTGCTCCTCTCGTATGCAGCATGCACCTTGCTCGTCTCGTGTCTCTGTGAACGTGCCTTGTAGCAGCGCTAACAAACAATAGAGGGCTAGATTAGAAAGATTGCAGGTGATTAGAGGTGAGATTAGGGAAAAAACAGATGGCCTTCGGCCAGGGAGTGGTTGTCACGGGGGGCTAACGGTCCTGCCCTGGGGTGCAATGCGGGGCAACCGTGACAACTGCTCCTACAGCACAACCACCCTTTTTGTTGCACTGATTAGAATGTACACACGTATGCATAGCGTCGTGTCTCGCTTGTGCTTCGCTTTTTCCCTCACCTTGCTTCACTCTACAGCGGTAGGTAAGGTAGGTAAGCCTAGGTGGGGCCACCCCATGGTGGAGTTCGTGATTGTGGGTAAGATTAGGAGGAAAGAGAAAGATTGCTCAAGGTTGACAGGTTGGAAAACTCGTGCATGCTCGTGCATTAACACACGCATTAAAGGGTAGGCCACGCGTGGTGCGCTCGGTACAACCCTTGTTTAGTTTACCCAGGGGCTCCACCCCACGTTCTATAAGAGAACGGGTGGAGTTTCTTAAGCTTGCTTTCTTGTACTGAGGTTTGAGGACAGTGTATTATAGGGCTACCTGAGAAGCGTATAATACGTGGAGGTCGTCTTGGTTACTCAGCCGCAAACCCCAGTCATTTGCCTTTGCTTTACAGGTGGGAAGGTCAGGGTGATTGGTGCAGCAGCGATTGATTTCTTTTCATGCCCTGCCAAACAAGGGCGCTGATCACACAAACAAATAACTCCGCCTCTGCCTCTGGCAGAGCACGGAGTCCGACTCCATCAACATATGCGCTGTGCACACCAAAGAGCACTCCTTGCCTCCAAGCCCTAGCAGGGAAACGCATTGTGGCGTCCCTGTTAGGCCACAGACGCTTAGTAGCTCTGTGTTTTCTCGCAATCTCACAGGTGAGCCGCTAGGGCTCGTGACTTCTCCTTCAACGCCACCCAGTAGAGCGTGCGTGTAGGAGTGGTAGTCCTGAGTGGGGGCTTGAGCCAGTTGCAGAAGTGCTCGCCCACCAGGATGGTGCCACTGTAGGGTGTGTAGGACCTGTAGTGCGTGTGTCACTGTCCCACCCTTTTCCTGCAATTTCAGCAGGGTTGGTGGGCAGTGGCAGTGGTTAGGCTAGATTTTGGCCATCGTAGCAAATAGGCGTTATAAAGCCTTCATAGCTTTTGGCCACCCCTCCCCCGTAGTAGGCAGATAGGTAGGGAAAGCAATACCTGGATTAGTATGCTGGGTATTCCCCCAAGGTTTTGCGCCAGCACAGGAATTGGGCGCTTAGGGGAGGAGAGACCCGGGGCGTACCCCGTGGCACCGGTAAGACATCCTCCAGGTTTAGCAAGCGTGCAGACTTTGGTGTAGTTAGGACACCATTTCTGCAGCTTGCTCTCAGGACCTTAGGAGTAGCACACTCACACATACGCTTAGGCAGGTAAGGGTAAGGTTCAGTCCCTAGCTTTAGTCTTCGAGGCAAGCGTCTCAGTGAGCCTCGGCAACCCACCAAGGTTGTTCTGGGACAAGTAGTCTACCAGAACGGAGTTTAGGCGTCCCTCAGGTGGAACAAATGCTGAGAAGGGCTCCCAGGTGGCCTCTTCGACTCCAAACCCTTCCCAGAGGGTGAGGAAGCGCCAACCCTGGCAATAGCGGTGGCGTAGGACAGACTTCACCAGGTAGAAGCCCTCCTTAGCCATCTCCTCGGCGTTCATGTCGGGGAGGTCACCTTCAACTTCCGTAGGGCTGGCAGCCCCTTGTAGGTCTAGGGCAGTAATTTCCTCGTCGTTCAGCTCCCACTCCTCCCCACAGAGGTCTTCAGGATCATAGTAGCGCTTCAGGTGTTGAGCAGCGCACACCAGGGTCTCCCCTAGACGGGGAGAACACGGCACTGTTATACGGTGTCCATCCACAGATAGAATCTTGTAGGGCCCGAAGTATGGGTCATCGCTGGTAGAGCATGGCCAGGCGGGTAGTCGGCTGTGGTGCACCAGCACCCAGTTCCCTTCTTGGTAGGTGGCACGTACTCGTTGCTTGTTCTTCTGGTTCCACTGACGCTCCCTCACTCTCTGGAGCATAGCCTTGGCCTTATCCACCTTCGCTTGTTGCTCTTGGACCCACTCACCCACAGAAGAATGGGTGTCTTCTGGATAGGGAGCATGTAGGAACCACGCCGGGCGCCCTAGGAATAGCTCATGGGGCGAGTAGCCAGTCGCCGAACTCTCTTGGGAGTTCATCATCAAGGATATGACGGGGAGTAGTCTCACCCAGTCTCTGGTGCGTTCAGTTTTGCACCATATCCTTACATTCTCCTTGAGGACACGAATCTGTCGCTCACATAGGGGGTTGCTCGTGTGAGAGTAGTGGATCCCCGTGGACACCTGGACATTGAGGGATCTCAGGACCCTCTTGTACCAGCCGGTATCTGAGCGTACTCGTATGTCCTTATCGGAGTTGATCTCTTTGGGCAGCCCATAGACACAAAGCAACTCCTCCAGGAGTATCTTGATAGTCTCCTCCCCGGTAATGTGCTTGGTACATGGGAACACCCTGGTAGACCTGGTCAACCCACAGGTTACCAGGAGGGCGAAGTCATAGCCCCCGAGCTTCGGCATCTCCGTGTAGTCCACGTAGAGAACACTGTTAGCACAGTGAGGGATGGGCAGGGTCCAGTAGAGACCCCTGTCCCTGATATCCCCCGGTTTGCAGGACCTACACTGGCACTTGTCCACGACAGGCTGGAGGGTCTTCCGCAGTTGGTCATTAGTCCACATAGTGTGGAACCACTGGTTGAATAGCCTCAGGGTGCGGTCAGCACCCACATGACCACTGGACTCATGGGTCCACTTCAGCAGCGCTGGGACTCTGTCGCTGGGTACCACGATGCGGTCCACGTGCCAGAGGTAGCTCTTGTCCCGCTTCCACTGTTCTTGGTTGACCAGGAGGGGTTCAAGGCGTTTCTCCAGGCGCTTGTAGATATCCCCAAACTCCTTCAGGTACTACGCTTGTTGGAGTCCATCTAGGGGGCGTATCATAGTCATGTGGAGGTCCAAGTGCACGCCCATACGGATGAACGCCTCCTTAGCCAGCGCTTCAGACCGGGCACCAATCACGGCGTCGAAGTTGTTGCCGCTGATGTAGTCTGCACATTCGTGCTTCACTCCTGGATATGGTGTACCGTCAGCCGTAGTTGGCTGACGTAGGTCCACCAGCGCCGTACCTTGGCCTTCTCAGGTGGGGGATCCTTCTGCAAAGTGCGGATCGGCTCTTGGTCGCACAGCCAGACCACTGGGTTACTGCCCAACAGTCGTGCCTGAGAGGATAGCACCAGCATACCCGCGAGCAATTGCTGCTCATAGGTGGAGTAGTTCCCCCTGGCTTGGTCCCATTTCCAGTTCCAGTGGCCCAGGGGTACTAGGACCCACTTGTCGTCAAGGTAGCTGTGCTTGGGAGTTCCATCTCGGTTGAGACCTTCAGTCCCCCATTGGGAAAGAGCCGAGTCGAACTCCTCCTTCTCTAGTGCTTGCCATTGGAACAACCTTCCACCACCGCCCACATTGCTGGCGTCAGTCATCAGGAGAATCTCCCCCTGTGCTCTAGGCACGCCCAAGAACTTAGCGTTGGCCACCTTGTCTTTGAGCTCGTCAAACGCTTTTTGCTCTTGTGGGCCCAAGCGCCAAGTAGTACTCTTCTTGATCAGGTCCGTCAGAACCGCGCTGGTGTAGGTGAAGTTTTTGATATGGCGGCAGTAGAAGTTGCACGCCCCAATGAAACTGCGTACATCATGAAGTCCTTTCTCCAGGTCTTCGTGTCGTACCTTAGCGTCCATCAGGGGTTTGGCCTTAGAGGCCGCTGGGGACCACCACCCATAGCCCACCTCAAACCCCAGGTACTGCATGGTCTCCTGCATGAACTCACACTTCTCCAGCTTGAGTCGTGTGTGGTTCTCCTGGCAGACCGCAAAGAACTCACCCAAGAGAATGAGTTGATCCTCCTGGGTCTTGGTCCCGAGGCATACATTGTCGATGTGTGCTTCCATCTGGGCCCCATGAGATATGAGTTCTTGCACCTTAGGTCTTCGTCCTAGGATGCACAGGATCTTGTCCATCAGCTCTTGAAGAAGAGTAGGTGCGTTGGCCACACCAAATGGCATGACCTTCCACTTGAACACCCTCCCCTGAGGGGTGATGAAGGCGAGTAGTTCCTGGGCGTTGGGCGTCAGGTCCAGCTGTGAAAATCCACTTCTCTTGTCCATCTTGGTCTTGTAGCGACAGGAGGCTATCTTCTCAAGGGTAGACTCCATATTAGGAATGGACCCTGAGTGGTTCAGTGTTTTCTTGTTCAGCTCTCCGTAGTCCACTACCAGCCGTTTGGCTGTAGACCAAGGTTTAGCCACCAGGAAACAGGGGCTGCAGTGTTGGGCGTAGTCCCCGTCCTTGTACTCCAGGACTAGGCCAGCGTCGATACAGTCTTGTATCTGTCGCCCAATCTCGTCGGCCTGCTCTTTAGGAGCCGGATAGGGTCTCCTCCGGATCTTGTGACCCACGAACTCGGGTTTCAGCTTGAGGTCCATCTGTACCAGCTTGTCACATGAGGCTGGGGGTGGTAGTTCCCCGAACACCTCCAGAGAGGTCCTTATAAGCTTCTGCACCCGCGGGTCCAATAGCTTAATCTTTTCCTCCGTGTACTCGTCAGAGTGTAAGTTGCTTGCCCCCTGAGTAATAGACGTTGGGAGGCTGTCCTCCACCGACTCTTCGCCCTTAGTAGTATCCTTCAACCCTTGGTAGGCATAAAGTAGGTATCGATCAACCATCACCGGTGGACGATGGCAACATAGGCACGCTCGAGGGTGTTCACATACACATTCCTCCGAGAGGTCGTCCTCCTCTGGGGTCCTCACATGGGCACCCCACACGCTCTTCATTAGCCTAAAATCCACGTCCCTTTGCCAGGTGGTGATCTTCTGTTCGAGGTCCTCCTTCAATTGGGATAGATATCCCATACGTCCTTGCTTCAGTGGCCATGAGCTGCGCGTAGGCTTAGCGTAGCATGGCTTATTCGCCACCAACCTCCTCTTGGAGTCCACGTACTCTCTTAGCCTGGATCGGGGATCCAGCTCCTCGTCCACGGGGACTATCACCCTCATGGAGAGTAGGGGTTTCAGTGGGGCGACGTACTCGGCGTTCTTCACTTCCTCCACACATGTCCGCACAAAGAAGGCATCATGCTCAGTTTCGTCATCTGAGTGGATAGAGATGGGGAGCTTGGATAGTCCACACTCAGAGACTCCATCGGGAACAGGTACACGGCAGAGAGAGTTGGAAGCATTGGTGTTCCTCACGACTTGTTCATCTCCCCCGGGTATAGTCTCAATAGCATCTTGAGGTCGTAGTCGATCTTTCAAGTCGCCCAGGGTAAGTTCATCGCTTTCTCGTTGTATAGCCTGGACCAGAGTCAAGTCCAGGTCCTCCCAGGGGATGGAGGTAAGACATACTTCCCCATCTGGGTTTCCAGATGGGCGTCTTACGCCCCAGAAGCAGGTAGATGGCCTCATCAGGTAACCGAACAGAGCTGATAGTCAGCCTGTCCAGGAGGGTTCGCGAGTACTCGTTGCCCCCATGGGCTCCCCAATCGGGGGAACACAGGACCATACGGGAACGTTCCAGGGCCACCTTGGTCAAGACCTTCCCCAGTTCACTGAATCTGGGGTTCCCGTAGGCCATCCCGAAAGAGGGCCAGTAAAATTTGTAGCCGCAGTTTTTCCCCTTGCTGCAGTAAAGGTCCAAGACATGTTGCTTGTCGCTGGCGAACGACTCCACACTCAGGTCTTCTCGGGAGTAACCCAACTCCTTCAGACCTTGGTCTAGGACTTCCCCCAATAGTTGATAGTCCTCAGTTTTGGAGGCTACCATCATGTTCCAGGGCTCCTCCTTCCATACCCTCAGGTAGCTCCACGTGTGCTCCAACTGCTCCAGTGGCACGGACTCTCTGCCATTGCCGTGGTCCACGTAGAGGAGGTAGTGCACTTGCAGCGTCAGGGATTGTATCTGGGAGTGCTGCACGGAGAAGTCAGTCCCCAATACAAAGTGAAAAGCCTCAGTGTCCATCACATAGAACCGATGGGCGATAGTTCTGGAGCCCATTGGTACCTCCACTTCACAGTCCCCGCAGCTGTGCACCACATGTCCATCCCCAATTCGCATAGCCGCGGTGGTCATGGTGTTCTTCAGGCTCCCACAAGGTAACGTCTTCTTGGCCACTATAGATATGCTGGCTCCAGGTAGGTAGGTAGGTGCACTCGGTCGTGGAGAGGCGCCCCATGGTTCCCCCTGGCGTCGCCCCTGTGACGAACAGGAAGAGGCTCTGCGCGTGAAGAGGGGAGGCGGCTTACATCCCGCTAGACCTGACTTTTGGCCCCCAACAAAGCGGCCCCGGGCTACACCGGGAGGGCTGATCGCCGCCAGCGTGACGTGCTTGTCTCGCCGGGAGGGTGGGCCCCCGTGGTTGCGCACGTCCCCTCCTTTGGGCGGAACCCTAGGGGTTCACCGGACTTCCTGGCGTATCCCGTTCCCAAGGCATGCATGCATGTTCTTGGTACTAGGGTTCCGAGGCGCTTGGGTGTCGCACGCCTCGCTGGCTCGCTGGCTCCAGTATCCAATACCCCCAGGTATTCACGTCCACCTAGTCGAATACGTACCCAGAACACCAGGTCCAGGGCCCCACCGGAGCGTCCCCGTCAGAACTCCGCGGGACAGGTTACCTCGAACCCCTTGTTCCGCAATTTGCGGGCCATCCTCATGAAACGGCTTCTCTTCTTAGCGTTGCCGTCATCACCACCTTCATGCTCACGCTTGGCCCCTTGCTCTCGCTGGGCCTGAGTTTGCGAGCGTGTGGTAGGACCAGACTGCCCTCCAGAGGGCTCGGAGTTCCCCCCTGGATTAGGGTTGGGGTTGCCTCCGTTCTTGTCCGGGTTCTTGTTGTGTCCTTGTCTGGCTGGCTGTTAGCGCCTCTTCCTCGTCCACCTTGCCTCTTGTCTTGTCCTTTTCCACGTCCTTTCAACTTGCCCTTGCCGGAGTCGTTGCCGTTGCCCTTGCCACCGCCCTTGCCAGAGCCTTTTCCAGGATCCTCGCCCTTCAGCTTCGCCGACAGGCGCTGCTTGTGGAGCACTCATCCTGGTAGTGCTTCCTCTTCCCACAGAAGGCACAGGTGATAGTACACCTGTAGTGATCAGGCATCTTAGCCTTGGCGTCGGTGTTGGTCTCCTGCTTCTTCCCTTGGACTAAGAAGCAGTCTTGCTGCTCGCAGTCAGGGGCGTGCTGCAGGTGGCCATGCTCATCTCTGGCGTCACACCAGAAGAGCTCGTTGACATTGTCCATGATACGGGCGTGCTTGGGGGTAGTCCCCTGTCCAGGTCTGGGTCCTTGGTACCCTTTGCCATGCTTCCCGGAGCCTCCTCCTCCAGGACGGTAGGCGTTCAGGTGCTGGTCGCTTTCTTTCTCCAGCGCCAGCTCCAAGAGTAGCACAGACAAAACCTCGTAGTTGAGGGCTCTAGCCTTGCGCTCCGCCGTTCACCGGCACTCGTCCCACAGCTCCCGAGGGAGCTTAGCCACCAACCAGAAAAGCAGGTCGTCGCTGCTGTAGGAACCGGGCGTCAATCGTCCAGCCCAGTGATCCAAGTCAGCCAGTAGTTCAGAGACCCTGGCAGGTTTGGGGTTGTTGGGCAGCACGGCCAGGTTCTGGGTCTCGGCCCTGATGGAGAGGTCGGTTTCGTAGGTAGGGTACTGCCTCTCCAAGGCAACCAACACGTCGGCAAGGGTGGCCGACTTAGTCACGATCTGCTTGACCTGCTTCTCCGGGTACTTGGTCTTGCAGCACTGCAGGAGCAGATCACACTTGACTCGCCCACTAGCATGGGTTTGGCCGGTCATTCAGAGGAACCGGCCAAAATTCTCAGCAAACTCGCTGAGATCCTTGCCTGTGAACTCAGGCAAGTTCACCACGATCTTGGAGGTGGCAATGGCCTTAGCCTCCTGAGACCTGCGTCCCTCAGGGCGCCTGGTCTTCATCTTCTTCTTCATCTTCCACCCACTCGGGTTCTCGGGGTCCTCAGGGTCGTCGTCCTCCGAGGGCGAAGCCGAAGTCATGGACGGCGGCTCATCGTCAGAGGGGTCTCCGCCTAGGTCACTAGACCCATTGGGCTCCACGTCAACCATTGCCCTTAGGGCTGTCAGCCCCAGCCGGTCCAGCACGGCTCTCGTGGAATTTCCCACGTGGCTGTAGGGGAGCTGGGCCGTTCTTGGTATGAAAGGGCTTCTCGGTATCACAGCAGGCGTCGGCATCGGTCTGCTCCTCAGGCTCCCCAGGGTGTTTGTCAACCCTGCCACCAGGTGGTTGGCCTGTACTCGGTGGGGTGAAACTCCCACGATGGTAGGTGACGCTTGGAGTGGAATCAGGGGCTCCAGTTTAGCCCAAACCTCTTGAGTGAGATCACCAACAATTTTAGAGGCGGCTCCTCGGAGCGCCTCGTTGATCTCCGACCGCGTCAGGGACCTGTTGGAGGATCTCCCCGATCCTCTACTCCTGCTCCCGCATGACTCAGGTCCTCTCTTCAGCCCACTCAGGGTTGCATACTCAGGAACATCCACATAGGCTCCCCCAGCGGGTAGAGGATGGTGATAGTCTGCCGCGTACCAGCGAGGCGCAGAACTGGAGACCACTGGCTCACCGGCGGTAGTTGCCTCTGGAAACGCAGTGGTAGATGGGTCCACACCATAGGCAGGGTAGGTAGGCATACCAGTAAAGCCTGTGCCCTCAGCCATAGGCGGGGTGGTTGTGGGTGTGGATGTTGCAGCGGCTGGGTCTGGAGTTTGGAGTGTGGTGGTTGTAGAAGAGGGTGATGCGTGGAGGCCAGCTCCTTGGTGCGCCCTCGAAGGTCGACTCACTCGTTGCGTCGTGCTCATGGTCTACTCCCTCGTCTGCCATGCTTTCTCCTGCATCCTTCTCTCCCTCCCTCTTTCTCTTCACAGAATTGGTGTCCACCTCCTCAACTGAGAGGCCCTGGAAGGCCGAATGAAGTCCCTCCAGCGAGTCCCCAACCACGTCCACTCGCCCATGTAAGGGCACCAAAGGTACAGCGCTAGATCCAGGTCCAGGTTCACCAGGTGCTGGCATTGCTGGCGCCTCAGGCGCCATCCTCACGTCGGTGTCCTCCTTCTTTGTGTCCATATTCACCCTTCTTGCTGATGACAGTACTCGGCGCACTGGATGTACGGCACGGGGTTGCTGCCGGTACGCAGACACTGTCTGCCTCTTGCTACCAGAAGGTTTTATAGTGTTTTCAGCACTGTGTTTTTTTTGTGCCTCTCCTGCTGCTTGCTGCTGGTGTAGGGTTCCTGCTGCTTGTTTTTGATGACGAAACTGTTTTATTGTTGAAATACAACCAATCCAGGATAGCCCAAGCCAGAGATAATCAAGTAGAAGATAAACAGCATCAAAGCATGAAGGGCTGCAGTCACAAAGAGTTAGATAAAGACAGCTATCAACAATAGACCACAGCAATTAACATACATTGCAGCTCAGGATGAAATATTTTACATGTTTGAGGAAAGCTGATTGAAGAACTGCCCCATGGGCTCACTCTCTTCCATAGTGCCATCTTGAGATGTGCACTCTTTGTTTTTGAGTCCCATATGTGCTGACGTGGCATGGCTTGTGGCGCTCAGCTCACTGCCATGTCACATGGGATATTCCTACTCAGCTAGGCTGACTGGGTATTGATCCCAGGACCTCTCAAAAAGAGGTGCCCCAGCCCCCTAGGGTGTATACCACTAGGATAGCTAGGAATTCAGGAAAAAAGCTAGATAAATTCATAGGCTCTGCCTTCAGTATATCAGTGCCTCAGTGACCCAGGAAAAGATGTTTTAGTGCATGTAGCTTGGGGATTAAGGGGTCCACAGAACAGCCTGATTTAGTGTTTGGTATCATAGGTCAAAATGTGTTATCACCCATTTTGGTTAGGCCAATACTAAGATAAAAATGCAAGAGTGCTTAGCTTGCTCCTGTCGCGCGTGTCGCTGGACAGCGTGGAAAGAATAAATTGGAACAAAGAAAAAGATGCACCAAAAGAAAAAATAAACACAGAAATCGTTTTTACTGACCTCAAATCCCCCCGGTGAATTTTTGCGCCACTGTTTGGCGAGGTCAGCAGAGAAATCCATACAACCAGACCACGACGAGAACAAAGGGGAGAACCAGACAAGACAGTGCAACCCATGCGTGCCCCAAAAAAACTAGCAAAGTGCATGTCCTAGGACTAGTCCAATGGTGCGTGGACACGAAGAGCAACGACGAAGAAGACAAAAAGTATGTTCCGACGCGGCGAGGTATGGAGCCGCCAAGAGAAGGCCGCGCCCCAAGCAACCACAACACCAAAGCACCACGAGGACAGCGCGGAGAAAGACAAAGTGACGAACTCATGCCTATGCTACGGGTGCGGCAAGGTGAAACGTGGTAAACAAACGCCAAAATAAACACAAGTAAAAGCGCTTGCTCTTGGGCGCCGCCAAAACCAAAGAGTGGAGTCACCGAATATACAGACGAACTCAGGACTAGGCTACGGGTGCGGCAAGGATAAACATTGAAAACAAACGCCAAACAATCACAAGTAAAAACGCTTGCTCTTGGGCGCCGCCAAAACCAAAGAGTGGAGTCACCGAATATAAAGCATAGCACGCTAACAACCGATGAAACCTCTCATCCCCTTGTCTATTTATGCCAAATGGTGCCTACCTTGAACACGGAGCAAAACGACGTGACCAACACCAGGGAGCGGAGCAAACACCGGACATGACGAAGAACCAACGAAACAACACACCGCTAAACAACACACGGCAACGACACAACACCAAAGAAGCACGACACCAACGCGGAAAAAGACAAAGGGAGGAAGTCAAGTCTAAGCTACGGGAACGGCAAGGAGGCACAAGGCAAACAAACACCAAACAACCACACATAAAAGCGCTTACTCTTGGGTGCCGCCAAAAATCAAAGAGTGAAGACGCCAAGTGTAAAGTATGACACGTTAGCTACCGGTGCAACCTCTCATTCCCATGTCCATGGCCATTTTAACAAGTGGTATGCCACGCCCCGCGGAGCAACCCGGTTTGAACGGCACCACGGGATGGAGCAAACGCTGAACATGACAGAGAACCAACGGCATGACAAGCCGTTAAACAACACTGTTTGGTTTCCGTCATGCCCTGCGCCCCCCGGCCCCCCCTGTGGGGCCTAATCCCCGGTTATGGGAACACATACTCCTCTTTGTGCTGACCCCCGTCCTCCCCTTGTGTAGGCTATCATAGGCCCACACTATGGGGTTTGATAGGGGATATCATTAGCCTTCATCTCCCCTTAACCTTTCCTTTCATTGTAGTTTTGACTTGAGCCTGCAGGAGGGATATCATGGAACTCGGCGTGTTTTTCCGCCGCTTTCGTATCAGTCATTAGGGAATTCATTGCCCTGTTGATACCTATGCAAATTTGTCTTAAATTCGCATAGGTACAGAAGTTAAATATTGGCAGCGGCCTGGTGGTGAACCTGCGTCGCGCCAATTCGCGGGCGAACTGCCAGTTGGGATCTGGCGACCCAAATCGCGAGACCATGAACTGGCCCTTACGGCAACTTCATCCTGTTGACCTGAATTAATTCTGACTGCATGGTTGTAATAGTCAATACTTGGTTTATGATAGGGAATTAAAAGTTCAGGTTCCGGTGCCACTTTTTTCAAAAACCCCTTAACGTCATGGTGCCCAGCCATTCAAAGTATAGGGATAGCTTAGGCATCGTTGCCGGCACCTTACGGTGCCTTTTTCTGTTACCCCCCATTATTAGATTAGGCATGGCATGCACATCTTATGCATTTCATGTGCTCACTTCTGCCTAACCGTAAATTGAGATTTTCAATCCATTTGTCTTGAAAAGGGATGCAATGGAACGGCATGACTCTCCTCTACAATGGTATGTTATTTGTTTGTGTGAGTTGCAAGCCAGTTTGGAGATATGCCTTAATTTTTAAGATTGAATTGTGTTTTGGTTGTGGTGAAGAGGCCATGGTGAATCTCAAGCTCAAGTTGATTTCATTGATTCCAGGGTGAACCCAACATTGGTAATCATTTTGGTTTGCCTTCCCCTCCCTTTGCAACGTCGAGATATGGTCGTTGTGGGTCACCACACTCCATGGTGGGACCCACTTTCATGTGACCGTGTGCCGCACACGGTCAAATAAAGAAACGCGAGAGTGTTAAACTGAAGCGGCAGGAGGCTGAACGCCAGAAGAACCAAACACCCACCAGAACCCCCGAGAATGGTGATAAAGGTGGTAAAGGAGGTGGCAAGGGGGGTGGCAAAGGTGGACCCCCTAACCCCCAGAGGCGCTCATCAGCGCCCGCTGCTACTCCCCCTCCTGCCGAAGGTGACCCCAAGAAGCGCCATCAGGGGGATAACGCCTCCCCTGAGGGGAATAAATCCAAGAAGAGGCGACTGGCCTGGATGGCCAAGTCCCTCATGGCTGCAGGGGTGGATGTCAAATTCCCTGCTGAAGAGTAGGGGGGCGGCTCCGAAGAGGAGGACTTGGTTTTCTGGATCCTCGTGGAAATCGAGGATCAAGTTTTTCGAGCAATGTTTGACACCGGTGCAACACTTTCTATAGTGGCCCGGCGCCTGCTAAAAAGTTTCAAGAAAACTAAGACCGTGGCCATAAGAGTGGGGGATGGGCGTACCATCCATTCCTTGGGGGGAATGGATGTGACTATATGCCTGGGCGACGAAACTGGAAGTGCTCGTGCTCTGTAACACCATGATCAGTGGTGTCAGGTTCTCATTCAGGTAAACCTGGATGAGATCCGTGTGGAATTGTTTGCGAGCAGACACAAGCACATCATGCAGTTGTACTGCTCAAAACATTTGAACAACGCTTTCCGTTTCTTCTGAAAAGCAATGGGCCTAGCGTATGCTAACCCTCCCTTCTCCCTGCTCGCGAAGGTTCTAACCAAAATTGCTTATGAGGGAGGAAGGGTCGTCATGTGCACCCCTGACTGGGGTTGCTCTGGTGAACACGCTTACTGGCGCCGTATGCTAGATCGAATGACCGTGGGAAGAGTGCAACTCCCCGACGGTCCCATCTATGTGCCTGAGGACTCAGACACAGCTATGCAGGCCCCTGAGAGGGCCAGTTTCTTATCCATGGTCGATGGATCTCTCAATCCTGACCCCTGTGTGACCTAGATCAGGTGCTACTGAAAGAGGTCATGGCCGAAATTCGTGGCCTGACTCTTTCTGATCTCAAAAGCCAATCTCCTGAGCACCTGTCTGCCACACTTACAGGGTGTGAATCTCCCGATGGCTATCTGGAACCTGCAGCTGTTAAGGAGGATGCTGACGACCAACTGTCTGAGATCGCCAGCACTATCTCTTCTGTTGATCTCAGCTGTGTTGATCTAAAACACAGTGCCTTCCTAGCCCAGCTGTTGCTGGAGGAGGATCTAGAGTCAACCTCAGAACCCACTTCCCCTGTTCAGAAACCGGTGCTACACATGCAGCCTATGCACACAGGTGAACCCGTGGCCCGGAGTCCTGATGCTCTAGCGCGGCCGGCTTCTAATAACATGCCACTGTCTGAGCATGACACTCAGGAACTCCGACGGCTGTTGTACCTGAAGGCTGAAGGTATTGAGCGCCAAGAGCGGCTGCAATACCTCATACAGACCTGGAAGTCCTCCATCTGGTCTGAGGAGGACGATGATTCCTACACGCTGCCTGACCCTGAGATACCCCTAGTGTATTCTTTGCACTATGGGCAGCAGTGTCCCCCTGGGTGGAAAGATGGTTCTGTACCTGGCGATACTGCTGATTGGCAGAAAAACAAAGAACATGGAAAGAGCAACCTCCATGCTGAGGAGGATTCCCTGCAGAAAATCGAGAGTCTTAACCTTCACCCCCGACTGAATAAACTGCTGTTAACCTATGAGGAGGTGTTCGGCGCCTTGCCGCCCCCCCTCTCTTGTAAAAAACTGGTCCAGATTGACCTGAAACTGAAACCTGAATTTGAAAAGACGCAAGTGAGGCGTCGTCCGTATCCCGCTCCACAGGAACAGGTTGAAGAAATCGAGCGCCAGATCCAGGAATGTATTGATGGAGGCCTCGTGGAGGAATATAAGAAGGGGGACTACCCCCATCACTGCAGTCCCTGTTTCCTGGTTGCTAAACCAGGATCGACTGCCCTCTGACTGGTTGTTGACTATGGTGAGGTCAACAAGAATACCCAGAACCACTCAGGGAGTATTCCTAACATGGAAAATACCCTGGAGCGTATTGCCAAATGCAGGTACAAGACCAAAATGGACAAACGCTCTGGTTTCTGGCTGGTATATCTAACCGCCGCAGCTCAGGAACTGCTGGCTTTTATAACCCCTAAGGGTCGTGTGTTTAAGTGGAAGGTCATGCCTTTCGGGGTGGCTAATGCCCCAGCGCTCTTCCAGGAGCTAATGAACAAAATTTTATACATACTGAGGCGCAGACCTCTAGTACAGGAGGTGATTTCTCGGGGTGCAGAAATGGAGGCCCACATCGAGGACTTGAGTTTGGGTACTAACACCCAAGAGGACCATGTCCTTCTCCTCCTAGAATTTTTCATTGTTTGTCAAGAAAACCATCTCCAAATCAAACTTGAAAAATGTACGTTTATGAAAGAGGAGATGGAGTATTTGGGTTTCGACGTGGGGTATGGCTGATGGAAACCAGCCGCGTCTAAGATGCAGCCTCTACAGGACATGCACATTCGCGATGACCCTAAGAAGGGTCTACACGACGTGAGGAGTTTTATGGGCGCCTGTAACTTCTATAGGCGTCACATCCACAATTTCACCTACTCCTCTGCCCCCCTCACTGACCTAATCAAGAAAACTACTCCCTGGAGGTGGACCGCCAGAGAGGAGGAGTGTTTCCAGGAGTTGAAGAAGAAAATTGCCTCCTCCAACTGCCTAGGAGTACCCTGCCCTAAGGGCAAGATAGTCCCGATCACTGATGCCAGTGATGTAGGGGGGGGTGGAATGATCTACCAATGGCAGGAGCTTAACCCAGCTGAACTAATCCACTGCCATTATCGTACTAGCAGACTAAACCGTGATGGCTCTTTGAAACATGACTATCTTACCAGTGAGTGGCGGCTAGTGCCACTGTGACACTGGAATTGGAAATGGAACGAAGGGCGTTCCAATTACAGCACCTATGACCAGGAACTCCTGGCCGTTATGTTGGTGCTTTCGTCACAATCCCGACTCCTGGGATCTAACCCTTTTGTCTGGCTCGGTGACCAGGAACCTGTGAAGTCTTTTCAGAAGGGCCCACCACCACAGAAAGCAAAACTAAAGCGGTGGTGGACTTACCTGAGCCAGTTCAGGCTGACAGTTCATCATATCCCCCGTATAAAAAATGAACTGTCTGACTATATATAGCTCAATAACTTCAATGCGCTTATAGGTGAGAGCTCTGAGGCGCTCGCCAAAGAGGCTTTCCAGCGTATGGATGTCCAGCTTGACCTGTCCATGCGCACTGCTGGAATCCTGGAGGGCTGGAGCCTAACCGACTATCAGTCAGAGTATAAAGCAATTCTTCAGACCCTCAGCACTGGTCTCGTACCCCGTGTCATTGACGGGCACCAGTAGTATAAAAACAACCAGTACCTCTTCTATGAGGACCGTATTGTTGTACCTGAGGCCCAACTTGAGAGGTGCCTACAGTGGACCCATCTCAGCTCTGGTCACACTCCCGCTAATCGCTCGGTTGACTTCTTCCGCGAGTGTTTCTACTCTAGTCTAACCCTGACTGAACTGGGGTCTTGTATGCAGACCATTGTGGATGCTTGTGGCTGTCATGCCAGCACGCAGAGCGACAGTAGGGATAGGGGACTGATTTCCAGCTTACCCATACCCTGTTGTGCTAACTCTATTCTCTATGTGGACTTCATCCACGGCCTACCTCGCTTCGGCGGCTATGATAATTGCCTAGTGGTCACCTGTGGCCTATCTCGCTTCACCCGTGTGCTCCCTTTGAATAAGAAAATCACAGTTGAGGAGACTGTGAAAATGTTTGTCGAACTATGGTTCGAACCCTATGGGGCACCTAAGCAGGTGCACTCTGATGAGGATGTATGCATCCGCAGTGACACTGGGTGGTACAAACGAGTGCTAAATGCCCTCAACGTGGAGGTAACCACAGGTGTCCCCTATATCCACACGTCTAACCCTCGTTGTGAGAGACAGAACCGTGTGGTGGAGCAAAACCTGAGAATCCTGATGAAACGGGGGCGTACCAAAGACTGGGTACGCCTAGTGCCCTGGCCAGTGCTGACCATGAACTCACAGCGGAGCTCTTCTACGGGTTTCACCCCCAGCGAACTGTTCCATGGAGGACGACCTGCTGGGTTCTTCAAAACCCTCTTTCCTGAGGACTTCAAGAGCCCTGTTGGAGATTGGCTGGAACACAAGCAGTCTATGGCTAACCAGTCTGGAACTAACCTGAGACACATTTCTGACCGTGAACTGAACCGGCGGAACCGCCAACGGCGACCTGCCAGCTTCAAGGTTGGTGACCTTGTTTTGGTACACCATTCACGCCTACATCCCTGGTGACGTAACTGCCTAGAGGCCCCTTATTCTGGGCCCTATTGTATCATCAGGATAGATGGATCCAGGATCCATGTCAAGTGCAGCCCACGTCTAGGTGGTGAACTGCTTTGTGCACCTAAACAGTTGAGGCACTATCACTCCCCTGACGATTTGTCCTGGGATGAGTGGCGCCTCAGCGACAGTGAGGTTGAGCGTATTGACCTAGAGAATGCTGCCAGCCCAGAGGAGGCAGACGAACTCGAAGAGCTGACTGCCCGTGAGATGGCAGTCGATGGCTACTACGTGGTTGCAGGTATTGCTCGCCACGAGTATAAACAGGGCTAGAAATTCCTAACCCTGAAGGATGGGTATGGTTAATCTGAGGCAACCTGGGAACCTATGTCAGCCTTCATACAACCAGATGGGAGTATCAACCCCATCTTCCGCTCCTACCTCGTTGAGAACAACGAGGGGCAGCTACTAACCCGTGCTGAGACACTGTCCCAGCGTAAAAAGAAAAACTAATTTGACTGTGTCAGTCTACTAACCGTGTTCTAACCTTACAGGGACAGTGAGCACTCTTGTGCAGATGTGCCTGTGTATATGTGTGAGAGCAGTTGTCACAGTTGCCCCGCATTGCCTCGCAGGACAGAACTGTTAGCCCCCCGTGACAACCACTCCCTGGCCGAAGGCCATTGGTTTTTCACAGACCACTGCTTACTGAGCACTGCACTAACCCTGTCTGTGCCCTGCAGTCCAATGCCTATGGTTTCCAGCGTGGACCAGGTGGCCGCTTATCAGGTTTGCAGCCACCCAGCAAGTGTATGCCTTGTTGACCATGTGTTGCACGGGAACTGCCCTAATGTAATGACCTTGGGGAGCCAACGTAGAACGGTGGCTTACTACTCCAGGGGGGAAATGACAAGCAAGGTGTCATGGAGCAAGGTGTGTCTTCCCTCCTTGGGGACAGGCGAGCCCGCAGTTAGGACCCCTGACTGGTCCAGACCCATGGGGTTTTACCCTTCCTTACAGGGTTTACCATACCCCTAAGTGTGCTACGTATATCTGTGTGTGTCTCACTTCACTCCCCGGCGTGGCTCCCGGAGACCGGGCTTCGCTGACGTCGGACCGAAGGTCCTAATCAGGTACTATTACCACTCCTATGGCGCCCAATTTCTGTGCTGGCGCCTATCCTTGGGGGAAGACGGCAAAAGCCCTACCTACTAGAGGGGAGGGCTGGCCTAGTGTGCTACGGGCATACAAAACGCCCATTTTTGCTAAAGGCCAAAGGCTAACACACTCCCCTGCCCACGTGGAAAAGCACGCGGGACAGAAGACACCACTACACTACACTCACTAACGCCAGCACCGGCCTTCAAAGGCAGGGTGAGCACTCATCACTTGCACTCAACACCTGCCAGGCCTGCTGACCCTAACACCTACACACGCTACTTGGAGTTGCTGTCAAAGATGTCACGGGTCCTACTGACCCTCCTGTGAGAAAGCAAGAGAACACAGCGCTACTAAGAAACTGTGTCCTAACAAGGACGCCACTCCGCGTTTCCCTGTCAGGGCTTGGAGGGAAGGAGTGTTGATTATGCGTGCACAGCGTGTAAGTCGATGAGGTCGGACTGCACCCGGCACTCCTGGCTGAGTTGCAGTTATTTGTTTGTGTAATCTGCGCAGCATATTTTAGCGCTGCACCCAGAGACTGCACCAATCGCCCTTACCTTCCCACCTGTAAAGCAAAGGCTGATGGCCTGGGTTTGCGGCTGAGGAACCAAGACTACCTCCACGTATTATATGCTTCTCAGGTAGCCCTATAATACACTGTCCTCAAACCCAGGTGCAAGCAAACAAGCTTAAGGAAGTCCATCCGTTCTCTTATAGAACGTGGGGTGGAGTCCCTGGGTAACCTGAACAAGAGTTTTACCGTGCGCAATACGCGTGGCCTACCCTTTGATGCGCCATATGCATGCACAGGTATGCACAAATTTTTTCTATCCCTCTCTCTCTTACCTAATCTCACCCAACACAACCAATCACAGCGTGACTCAACCAGGAGGTGAGATCCATCTGGGCTTACCTACCTTACTCACCACGCATCATGTGAATGCCGAGGAAGACACGAGCACACAACAACCCTAAGCGCTTAAACAACGCTACGGCGAACTATAAAAACCCCTAAGCGATTAATGCATTGTGGTTCATGCATGCTCTTTGGACTTTGTTTCCTGCAGAGAAAAGAGAGAGAGTGGCGCACTGCACAGCGCAAAACAACCCTAAGCGCTTTAAGCAACCCCATTTTAGCGCTACGGCAACACGAAACACGAGCAGGCACTTTCTTTTCTTACCTGTGAAGAGAGGACATTGGTGGATTGGGACACAGGGAAGGCGACACAGCGTGTGAATGCCTAAATTAGGCACATGCATCGCGAGCACAGCGCATATTCTAACCCTACGTGCACGCTGCGCGCTCCATTCGCTTCGCATACCTTTCATTTCTGTTTTGACCTGTGCAGAGCAAAGGAGAGGAGCGCCCGAACCCCCAACAAACACAGTGGTGACTACCCAAACGGTTTATCGAAGCAACCAACACGAACGCAATGCATGCGTGTGAAATGACACTGGCATACCTGAGAGGTGGGTTGTCCACCTGCTCTATGCTGTGGGTTCGTTTGCAATACTTTTCCCTGAAGTTTATAAAATTTTTGATGCAACTGTGCAAAAATTTCTTCTAGAACTTTAAAAACCACAGCTACCTTCTTTTTCAAGAGCCGTTTACGCTTTCGCAACCCTCTTCTGGAGTCCGCTTCTGTTGCGCTTGTCTGCGACTTTAGGCTTTAGTCTGAAAATGACGATTACTCGCGTAGTTTCGTCGATTCTTAGCGATTTGACTTCTTAAATCGCTACACCTTTTGCTAAACCACAGGATTCACTCCCTGTTGGTTCCATTTTCTATCTTTTTGAGCTCCTGGAGATTCGTGTCCTCCATTGGGAGTATTGCTCCCCCCTGGCCCTTCGTCAGGACGTTTACTGAATTGCTGTTTATACAGCAATAGCTGTCCGCATTAGAGCGTTCGACTGTACCCTAGTTGGCAAGCATGTGTGCTCTAGGGAGGGAGTCCTGGGTTTAAACCCCACTACCCCCAAATTTTTGCCAAAGTTTTTCGCCGCACGCTGCTTTTGGGAAATGCCCCATCTAAGGGATATCATTCACGGTACATTACACTGTTTTTCAAGGCTGCCTACAGTGTGATAGGCTTCTATGAACTGATGAGAATGTTTTTGGTAGGTTTAATGCATTTTCTGAGGTAATTTTGGAAATATTCCAGCCTTTTTCCTTGGTCCTACTAGCTTGATCAACTCGTACTCCAGGGGGGAGTACGAAAAAGTCACTGCGATGTCCTTTTTGGAGGGCTTGATCCAGGCCAAGCCCCCCTTAAAACCCTTTTGTTGATGCCAAGGCTTACTTAAGTATTTTTATCACTCTTTTGAAGCTTCAAGTACACTTTCTCAAAGTAACTGGAGTTATAACCCTAGCCCCCCATGAAGTTCACCCCTACCACTCAACTCAGTGGAGGTATCTTCCTTCATGGAGGTTATACGGAAAAAAAAGAGGCACTTCATGCCTAAGGCCTTGGAGGTTAAGCCTAGTGGTCTCCCACCCCAAGACCCCTACACTCAATTGTTTCTACCACTGATTGTGGTTCTACGTTTTAACTGTTTCTGCATTCAGTTACTTGGCCAAGTCATAATCTGTGTCTGGCCTAACTCCTTTGCCCCATATTCCTAACCAACTCCATTTCATCCAAACGAGTGCACATGAAGTGCCTGAAACTAATTGGGAGGCAAGAGTCATGCCAGTTTGCATATAAAAATCATTTGTTTTATCCTTTTGTGATTGAATCTTTGTATTTATACCTGCTTTGTCTATCTGCAGCCCTTCTGTGTTACACTGGATTTCAAAACTATTCATTGATTTGATCCACATCCTGTTCTTGCTCTACTTGCTGCTTTGGCTTGGGTTTTCAACTTCAGAACATGCAGGATTTCATCAAAATATCTAGGGCACTAATCGAGGACATCTTTCTAGCCATACCCAAGGTTGAAACCTAGATACTCCATCTCCGCACGCATGAACTCACGTTTCTCGTGTTCGATGAGGAGATGGTTTTCCTGACAGATGGTGAAAAGCTCTTGTAGGAGGAGGATGTGATCCTCCTCGGTATTAGTACCGAGGCTCAACGGTGTGTTCCTCCATTTTAGCCCCGCGGGAAACCAGTTCCTTACAATGGGGTCTGCGTCTCAGGATATATAGGATTTGATGCATCAGCTCCTGAAAGAGTGGAGTGGCATTTGCGACACCAAAGGGCATGACCTTCCAGCGAAAGACAGGACCCGTAGGAGTTACAAAGGCGAGCAGTTCCTGGGCTGGTCAGGTTAGGTCTACCCCCCAGAATCCACTGCGCTTGTCCGTCTTGGTCATGAATCGACACTTGGCGATTCTCTCCAGGGTGGTCTCCATGTTGGAGATACTCCCTGAGTGGTTTTGGGTCTTTTTGTTGACCTCACCATAGTCGACGACCAAGCGCATAGCAGTGGAGCCACTTTTAGCCAGTAGGAAACAAGGGCTACAATGGCGGGGATAGTCCCCGTGTTTATACCCCTCGACGAGGCCAGCATCAGTAAGAAAAAGTGCTTTTCCATTGCTTTGGGACATACTCTAGTTGTATTAGAGATGCACTGAGCATCCATGCATTTTTATCTTAGTATTGGTCCAGCCAAAAGTGGTGATAACACATGTTGACCTATGGAACCAAACACCCAATCAGGATATTGAGTGGACCCCTTAATCCCCTTTCAATCAGAAGTAAAACATCTTTTCCTGAGTTGACTGAGCACTGACATACCTAAAGTAGAACCTATGAATTTATCTATGTTTTTCCATGAATACTTATCTGCCCTAGTGGTATGCACCATAGGGGGTTAGGCACCTCTTTTTGAGAGGTCCTGGGTTCAATTCCCGGTCAGCCTAACTAAGTAGGAAGATCCCAACTAAGTAGGAAGATCCCATGTGACATGGCAGTGACCTCATCGCCACATGCCGTGCCACCTCAGCACAAATGGGAGCCAAAACAAAGAGTGCACATCTCCTAAGATGGCACTATGGAGAGAGAGTGATCCTGAGGCAGTTTTCTAACTCTTTTCCCAAAACATTTCAGCTATCTCTGTGAATATGCATTCATTTGTATCCTGAGTTGCAGTTTCTGTGAATATCTAATCATCTTTCACTGTTTACACTGCAGCCCTTCATGCTTTGATCCTGAATTACCTTCTCCTTGCATTCTATTGGCCTGGGCTATCCTGGATTGAGTTGGCTTTACTGTATTTCAACAAACAAAAGCTTTTCATCATCCAAAACCAGCAGCAGGACACCCTACAGCAACAAGAAGCAGCAGGAGAAGCAAAAACACAGTGCTGAAAACACTATAAACTTTTCTGGTAGCAGAGGGGCAGCCTGTCTCTGTGCACCGGCAGCGACCCCGCGCCGTACAACCAGTGCTCCGAGCAGGCAAACAAAAGCAGAAGGGTGGATTAAGATGGATCCAGGAAGAGTGGACGCCGAGGTGAACACAGCGCCAGCGCCAGAGACACCGGCAAGGCCGGCGCCTGACGCTGTACCTTCGGTGGAGCCCTTACATGGGCCAATGGATACGGCGGAGGACTCCTTGGATGGCCTCCAGACGGCCTTTGGGGCCCTGTCGGTGAAGGAAATGGTCTCTCAGCCTCAGCCTGTGAAGAGGAAGAGAGGAAACGAGAGTGAGAAGGATGCTGGAGAAGGAGCAGACGAAGGAGAGGAGCAAGGGCAAGACCCGACGGATATCCCTACCTTCGAAGGCGCACCAAGCGCTTCTGGCCTCCAAGCATCACCCTCTCCCATAACCACCACACACCCAGCCGCCGCTACATCCACTTCCACAACCAACCAGCCTATGGCAGAGGGCACAGGCTTTACTGGCATGCCTCACTACCCCGCCTATGGCATGGGCCCACCTACCACTGCGCTCCTTGAGGCAACTACTGCCAGTGAGCCGGTGGCTTCCAGCTCTGCGCCGCGTTGGTATGCGGCTGACCATCCCCATCCACTCCACGCCACGGGAACCTACATGGAAGTTCCTGGGTATGCTCCTGGGTGTACACCTGGGTATGCACCCCTGAGTGGGTTGAGGAGAGGACCAGAGTCTCTGGGAGGCAGGAGTAGAGGATCGGGAAGATCCTCCAACAGGTCCCTGACGCGGTCGGAGATCAACGAGGTGCTCCAAGGAGCCACTTCGAAAATCGTGAGCGACCTCACGCAAGAGATCAGGGAGAAACTGCAGCCCCTGATGATCCCGTCCCATGCGTCACCTACGACAGTGGGGATGTCACCCCACCGAGTACAGGCTAACCACCTGGCGGCAGGGTTGACGAATACCCTGGGGAGCCTGAGGAGCCGACCGATGCCGACTCCTGCAGCAGTACCAAGAAGCCCATTCGTCCCGAGGACAGCCCAGCCGCCCTACAGTCACGTGACGAACTCGACGAGGGCCGAGCTGGACCAGCTGGGGCTGACAGCCCTAAGGGCTATGGTGGACGTGGAGCCTTATGGCTCCAGTGATCTAGGCGGAGACCCCTCCGATGATGGGCCGCCTTCGATGACTTCTTCTTCGCCATCGGATGACGAAGACCCTGAGGACCCCGAGGACTCCAAGGGTAAGAAGAAGAAGAAGAAGAAGAAGAAGACCCGACGCCCTGAAGGACGCCGAGCTCAGGAGGCGAAGGCTATTGCCACCTCCAAGATAGTGGTGAACCTGCCTGAATTCACAGGCAAGGACCTCAGCGAGTTCGCTGAGAACTTTGGCCGGTTCCTACGACTGACCGGCCAAACCCACGCAAGTGGGCGAGTTAAGTGCGACCTGCTCCTGCAGTGCTGCAAGACGAAGTACCTGGAGAAGCAGGTCAGGCAGATCGTCACCAACTCCGCCACCTTTGCCGACGTGTTGGTTGCCCTGGAGAGGCAGTACCCAACCTACGAGACCGACCTCTCCATCAGGGCCGAGATCCAGAACCTGCCCGTCCTGCCCAACAACCCCAAACCCGGCAGGGTCTCCGAGCTGTTGGCGGACCTGGACCACTGGGCTGGACGACTGACGCCCGGTTCCTACAGCAGCGACGACCTGCTGTTTTGGTTGTGCTCCAAGCTCCCCCGTGAGCTATGGGACGAGTGCCGTCTGACGGCTGAGCGCAAGGCTAGATCCCTCCGCTACGAGGATCTATGCGTGCTGCTCCTGGAGATGGCGCTGGAGAAGGAGAGCGACCAACACCTGAACCACTACCGTCCTGGTGGTGGAGGTTCTGGAGGAAAAGGGTACCAAGGGTCCCGACCTGGGCAGGGGACTACCCCCAAACACGCCCACGCCCGCCTAATGGAGAACGTGAAGGAGCTATTCTGGTGTGATGCCAGAGATGAACAGGGCCACCTGCAGCATGCCTCCGACTGCGAGCAGCGAGACTGCTTTGTTGTCCAGGGGAAGCAGCAGGAAAAGATCACCGGCGCCAAGGTGAAGATGCCGGATCATTACCGCTGCACCATCACGTGTGCATTCTGCGGTAAGCGGAAGCACTATGAGGACGAGTGCTACCATAAGCAACGCCTATCGGCGAAGCTTAAGGGGGAAGATCCTGGCAAAAGCTCAGGCAAAGGTGGAGGCAAGGCCAAAGGCAACGACTCCGGCAAGGGCAAGTCGAAAGGACGTGGTCAAGGTGGTCAAGACAAGGGTCAAGGCGGACGAGGAGGAGGCGCTAATCGCCAGAACGACAACAAGAACAAGGACAAGAACGGAGGTAACCCCAACCCTAATCCAGGGGGGAACTCCGAGCCCTCTGGAGGGCAGTCTGGACCTACCACACGCTCACAGACGCAGGCCCAGCAAGAACAAGGAGCCAAGCGTGAGCATGAAGGTGGTGACGACGGCAACGCCAAGAAGAGAAGCCGTTTCATGAGGATGGCCCGCAAATTGCGGAACAAGGGGTTCGAGGTGACCTGTCCCGCGGAGTTCTGACGGGGACGCTCTGGTGGCACCCAAGACCTGGTGTTTTGGGTACGTATCCGACTAGGGGGACGTGAATACCTGGGGGTACTGGATACTGGAGCCACAATATCGATAGTGGCCAAGAAAATTTTACCTTGTGGGAGCCTGAAGAACACCATGACCACCGCCGCTATACGGATGGGGGATGGACATGTGGTGCACAGCTGCGGGGACTGCGAAGTGGAGGTACCTATGGGCTCCAAGACTATCGCCCATCGGTTCTATGTGATGGACACTGATGCCTTCGACTTTGTACTGGGTACTGACTTCTTCGTGCAGCACTCCCAGATACAATCCCTGACGCTGCAAGCGCCCTACCTCCTGTACGTGGACCACGGCAGTGGCAGAGAGTCTGTGCCACTGGAGCAGTCGGAACATACCTCGAGTTACCTGAGACTATCGAAGGAGGAGCCCTCGAACATGATGGCGGCCTCCAAAACTGAGGACTATCAACTATTGGGGGAAGTCCTAGACCAAGGTCTGAAGGAGTTGGGTTACTCTCGAGAAGACCTAAGTGTGGAACTGTTCGCCAGCGACAAGCAGCATGTACTGGACCTATACTGCAGCAAGGGGAAGAACTGCAGCTACAAATTTTACTGGCCCTCTTTCGGGATGGCCTACGGGAACCCCAGATTCAGTGAACTGGGGAAGGTGCTGACCAAGGTGGCCTTGGAACGTTCCCGTATGGTCCTGTGTTCCCCCGATTGGGGAGCCCATGGGGGCAACGAGTACTGGCGAACCCTCCTTGACAAGCTGACTATCAGCTCTGTGCGGTTACCTGATGAGGCCATCTACGTGCCTCTGGGACGCAAGACGCCCATTGGGAAGCCCGGATGGGGGAGTATGCTCAGCGTGGTGGACGGAAGTCTTACCACCATCCCCTGGGAAGACCTGGACCCTACTCTGGTCCAGGCTATACAACGAGAAAGCGATGGACTCGCCTTGGGTGACTTGAAGGATCGTCTACGACCTCAAGATGCTGTTGAAACTACACCCGGAGGAGATGAGTACGTCGTGACTGACACCAACGCCCCCAACTCTCCCTGTCATGTACCTGTTCCTGATGGAGTCTCTGAGTGTGGACTATCTGAGCTACCTAGCTCTATCCACTCAGACGACGAAACTGAGCACGACGCCTTCTTCGTGCAGACTGCGGTGGAAGAAGTGGAGAACGCCGAGTACGTCGCCCCACTAAAACCCCTACTCTCCATGAGGGTGGAAGACCCCGTGGATGAAGAGCTGGACCCTCGATCCAGGCTCAGGGAGTATGTGGATTCCAAGAGGAAGTTGGTGGCGAAAAAGCTATGCTACGCGAAACCTACCCGCAGCTCATGGCCACTGAAGCAAGGACGGATGGGAGACCTATCCCAACTGAAGGAGGACCTCGAACAGAAGATCACCACCTGGCAAAGGGAGGTAGATCTCAAGCTCATGAAGAGCGTATGGGGTGCCCATGTGAGGACCCCAGAGGAGGACGACCTCTCGGAGGAATGTGTATGTGAACCCCCTAAAGCGTGCCTATGTTGCCATCGTCCACCGGAGATGGTTGAGCAAGACCTTCTGTATGCCTATCAAGGGCTGAAGGATGCTACCGCGGGCGAAGAGTCGGTGGAGGACCACCTCCCGACGTCTATTCAAGGGGCAAGCAACTTACACTCCGACCAGGACATGGAGGACAAGATCAAGGTACTGGACCCGCGGGTACAAAAGCTGATAAGGACCTATCTGGAGGTGTTCGGAGAACTACCCCCTCCAGCCTCATGCGACAAGCTGGTACAGATGGACCTCAAGCTGAAACCCGAGTTCGTGGGTCACAAGATCCGGAGGAGACCCTATCCAGCTCCTAAAGAGCAGGCCGACGAGATTGAGCGACAGATACAAGAATGTATCGACGCTGGCCTAGTCCTGGAGTACAAGGATGGGGACTACCCCCTACACTGCAGCCCCTGTTTCCTGGTGGCTAAACCTGGGTCTACAGCCAAACGGCTGGTAGTGGACTATGGAGAGCTGAACAAGAAGACGCTGAACCACTCAGGGTCCATTCCCAATATGGAGTCTACCCTGGAGAAGATAGCCTCCTGTCGCTACAAGACCAAGATGGACAAGCGAAGTGGATTCTGGCAAGTGGACCTGACGCCCAACGCGCAGGAACTACTGGCCTTCATCACCCCTCAGGGGAGGGTATTCAAGTGGAAGGTCATGCCATTCGGCGTGGCTAACGCCCCCGCTCTGTTCCAAGAGCTGATGAACAAGATCTTGTCCATCCTACGAAGGAGACCTAAGGTGCAGGAGCTCATATCCCGTGGGGCCCAGATGGAGGCTCACATCGACGATGTATGCCTCGGGACCAATACCCAGGAGGATCACCTAATCCTCTTGGGTGAGTTCTTTGCGGTCTGCCAGGAGAACCACACACGACTCAAGCTGGAGAAGTGTGAGTTCATGCAGGAGACCATGCAGTACCTGGGGTTTGACGTTGGCTATGGGTGGTGGACCCCAGCGGCCTCTAAGGCCAAACCCCTGATGGATGCCAAGGTACGACACGAAGACCCCAAGAAAGGACTTCATGATGTACGCAGTTTCATTGGGGCGTGCAACTTCTATCGCCGCCACATCAAAAACTTCACCTACACCAGCGCGGTACTGACTGACTTGATCAAGAAGAGTACTACTTGGCGCTGGGGCCCACAAGAGCAACAAGCGTTTGACGAGCTCAAAGACAAGGTAGCCAACGCTAAGTGCTTGGGCGTGCCTAGGGCACAAGGGGAGATTATCCTGGTGACCGACGCCAGCAATGTGGGCGGTGGTGGAACGTTGTTCCAATGGCAAGCACTAGAGAAGGAGGAGTTCGACTCGGCCATTTCCCAATGGGGGACGGAAGGTCTCAACCGAGATGGAACCCTCAAGCACAGCTACCCTGACGACAAGTGGGTCCTAGTACCTCTGGGCCACTGGAACTGGAAGTGGAACCAGGCCAGGGGGAACTACTCCACCTATGAGCAGGAACTGCTCGCGGGTATGCTGGTGCTATCCTCACAAGCACGACTGTTGGGGAGTAACCCTGTGGTCTGGCTATGCGACCAAGAACCGGTCCGCAGTTTCCAGAAGGGCCCCCCACCTGAGAAGGCCAAGCTACGTCGCTGGTGGACCTACCTCAGTCAACTACGGCTGACGGTACACCATATCCAGGGAGTGAAGAACGAGTGTGCCGACTACATCAGCCGCAACAACTTCGACGCCCTGATTGGTGCCCGGTCTGAAGCGCTGGCTAAGGAAGCGTTCAGCCGTATGGACGTACACCTGGACCTGAACATGACAATGATACGCCCCCTGGATGGACTCCAACAATCGGAGTACCTACAGGAGTTTGGGGATATCTACCGGCGCCTGGAGAAACGCCTTGAACCCCTCCTGGTCAACCAAGACCAGTGGAAGCGGGACAAGAGCTACCTCTGGCACGAGGACCGCATCGTGGTGCCTAGTGACCGAGTCCCAGCGCTGCTGAAGTGGACCCATGAGTCCAGTGGTCATGTGGGTGCTGACCGTACCCTGAGGCTGTTCAAGCAGTGGTTCCACACTACGTGGACTGACGACCAGCTGCGGAAGACGCTCCTGCCTATCGTGGACAAGTGCCCGTGCAGGTCCTGTAAACCAGGGGATATCAGGGACAGAGGTCTCTACTCGACCCTGCCCATCCCTCACTGTGCTAACAGTGTTCTATACGTGGACTACACGGAGATGCCGAAGTTTGGGGGCTATGACTTCGCCCTCGTGGTAACCTGTGGGTTGACCAGGTTTACCAGGGTGTTCCCATGTACCAAGCACATTACCGGAGAGGAGACTATCAAGATACTCCTGGAGGAGTGGTTTTGTGTCTATGGGGCGCCCAAGGAGATCAACTCCGATGAGGACGTACGAGTACGCTCAGATACTGGCTGGTACAAGAGGGTCCTGAGGTCCCTCAATGTCCAGGTATCTACGGGGATTCCCTACTCTCACACGAGCAACCCCCTATGTGAGCGACAGATTCGTGTCCTGAAGGAGAACGTCAGGATATGGTGCAAAACTGAACGCACCAGAGACTGGGTGAGACTACTCCCCGTCATATCCTTGATGATGAACTCCCAAGAGAGTTCAGCTACTGGCTACTCGCCACATGAGCTATTCATGGGGCGCCCGGCGTGGTTCCTACACGCCCCCTATCCAGAGGACACCCATTCTTCTGTGGGTGAATGGGTCCAAGAGCAACAAGCGAAGGTGGACAAGGCCAAGGCTATGCTCCAGAGAGTGAGGGAGCGTCAGTGGAACAAGAAGAACACGCACCGTGTACCGGCCACCTACCAAGAAGGGGACTGGGTGCTGGTGCACCACAGTCAACTACCCGCCTGGCCACGCTCTACCAGCGATGACCCATACTTCGGGCCGTACAAGATCCTATCTGTGGATGGACACCGTATCACCGTGCGGTGTTCTCCCCGTCTAGGGGGGACCCTGGTGTGCGCCGCTCAACACCTGAAGCGCTACCATGATCCTGAAGACCTCTGTGGGGAGGAGTGGGAGCTGAACGACGAGGAAATCGCCGCTCTGGACCTACAAGGGGCTGCCAGCCCTATGGAAGTTGAAGGTGAACTCCCCGACATGAACGCCGAGGAGATGGCTAAGGAGGGCTTCTACCTGGTGAAGTCTGTCCTACGCCACCGCTATCGCCAGGGTTGGCGCTTCCTCACCCTCTGGGAAGGGTTTGGAGTCGAAGAGGCCACCTGGGAGCCCTTCTCTGCATTTGTACTACCTGAGGGACGCCTAAACTCAGTTCTGGTTGACTACTTGTCCCAGAACAACCTTGGTGAGTTGTTGAGGCTCGCTGAGATGCTTGCCTCCAAGAATAAAGCTAGGGACTGAACCGTACCCTTACCTGCCAAAGCGTATGTGTGAGTGTGCTAGTCCTAAGGTCCTGAGAGCAAGCCGCAGAAGTGGTGTCCTAATTATACCCAAGTCTGCGCCCTTGCTGACCCTGGAGGGTTGGCTTATTGATGCCACGGGGTACGCCCCGGGTCTCCCCTCCCCTATGCGCCCAATTTCTGTGCTGGCGCAAAACCTTGGGGGAATACCCAGAGTGTTAATCCAGGTATTGTTTTCCCTACCTACCTGTCTACTACAGGGAGGGGTGGCCAAAAGCTATGAAGGCATGCAAAACGCCTGTTTGCTATGTGGCCAAAAACACTAACCTAACACACTGTCACAGCCCACCAACCCAGCTAAAATTGCAGGAAAAGGGTGGGACAGTGACACGCCCCCTACAGGTCCTACACACCCTACAGTGGCACCATCCTGGTGGGCGAGCGCTGGGCAACTGGCTCTAGCCCCCACGCAGGACTACCACTCCTACACGCACACTCTACTTGGCGTTGCGAAGGGAAAGTTCTCGAGGGTCCTAGCGACCCACCTGTGAAATGACAAGAGAACACAGCGCTGCTAAGCAACTGTGGCCTCACAGGGGACGCCACAACGCGTTTCCCCTGCAAGGGCTTGGAGGGAAGGAGTGCTCTCGTGTGCAAGGCGCAGATGTCGATGAAGTCGGACTCCCTGCTCTGCCACAGGCGGAGCGGAGTTACTTGTTTGTGTGATCTGCGCCCCTGTTTAGCAGGGCATAAAAAAAAAATGCTGCTGCACCACTCACCCTACCTGCCCACCTGTAAAACAAAGGCAAATGAAAGGGCGTTTGCGGCGGAGGAACCAAGGCACACTCCAGGTATTATACCCTTCTCAGTGTGCCCTATAATACGCTGTCCGCAAACACGCTGCATGGAGCAGCTACCCTTATCAAGCAAGCAAGCGTTAAGGGACTCCTCAGGTTCTCTTAAAGAACGTACCGAGGAGCCCCTGGGTAGCCTAAACAAGGTTTACCGTGCGCACTTCGCGTGGCCTACCCTTTAATGCGTGTGTGCATGCACGACTCTGCACGATCACGTGGGCAAACCTGCCCATCTCCACAACAATCTTGACTCCACCAGGGGGTGGCCCCGCCTGGGCGTACCTACCTTACCTACCGCTGGGAAGTGAAGCAAGGAGAGAAAACAAAAGGGGCGCACGCGAAGAACGTTGCTATGCACTTGTGTGTATGACTAATCACCCTGATCTGACCGCTAATCATCTGCAATCTTACCAATCAATCCCTCTACCGCGTCCTATCGTGGTTATCGTTGTTAACGCTGCTACACGACTCGGTCACGGAGACTCGAGACGAGCAATGTGTATGCGGCATGCAAGACGAGCATACCTGTAGTTTATACCTGATTCATTGAAGTCTTTTCAATTGATTTTCGAATTCTTGAATTTTTGAAGCTTCTATTAGTGTGGGTGGAATCTGTATGTTTGTTTATTAATGTGTGTCTCGTCATTTTCAAGACTACGTGATACATACGTTTATAATTCCATTATTTTTCCATTTTCCGGCGCTTCGCTAGGAGCCGCTCCTGCGCGCCGCCATTTTATGCGTATGAATTTCTGGACTTAAAAAATCCAGAGATGACTATAATTTCTAAAAAAATGTGCCTTTGATGCACAATTGGATTCTACTCAGGTGTGTCGTTTCAGAAAAATTCTACGCCGTCATTTGACGGATTTTGGTGTCGTCGCTTCGTTTTTGCGTGGATTCGTCCATAATTGTCCCATTCCTGCCTCTGCAGATACCCACGCGCAGCCTCGCTGAGTAGGCCGTGTTCGGGCCGAAACGCAGGTGCCTGGAGAGACTGAGCAGAACCAAGACCCCACCAAGGGGCAAATTAATTTCTTTTCGACTCCCTACGCCCTAAGACAGGTCACAGGTCGCCAGCAGGTTTACGAGAACCCATGCGAGTGTGTATAATGTGTCTTGCGTTTGGGTTGTGTCGACGCTGCGTCTTGGAGGAAGGGATGTATATGCACATGTTTGGCATGCTCCCAATCTAACCCAACCAAGCCACAGGAGCCCCGGCAGCGCCAAGAGCGCTGAGTCTTCTGTAGGAAACTGTACAATCAGAGCAGCAAAAGGACGCCAGCCATGGTGAGCGCCCATTTTTCAGTGGGAGGGAAACTGTAGGTATTTTAAAGTAGATGTGGAAACCAAGGAAAGGCCAAGAAAAATTCCCTTTTTCCTAAAATGCGACAGTGGTGGCCACCACAGCACAAGGGGGGAGTAAGAAAAAGTGCTTTTCCATTGCTTTGGGACATACTCTAGTTGTATTAGAGATGCACTGAGCATCCATGCATTTTTATCTTAGTATTGGTCCAGCCAAAAGTGGTGATAACACATTTTGACCTATGGAACCAAACACCCAATCAGGATATTGAGTGGACCCCTTAATCCCCTTTCAATCAGAAGTAAAACATCTTTTCCTGAGTTGACTGAGCACTGACATACCTAAAGTAGAACCTATGAATTTATCTATGTTTTTCCATGAATACTTATCTGCCCTAGTGGTATGCACCATAGGGGGTTAGGCACCTCTTTTTGAGAGGTCCTGGGTTCAATTCCCGGTCAGCCTAACTAAGTAGGAAGATCCCAACTAAGTAGGAAGATCCCATGTGACATGGCAGTGACCTCATCGCCACATACCGTGCCACCTCAGCACAAATGGGAGCCAAAACAAAGAGTGCACATCTCCTAAGATGGCACTATGGAGAGAGAGTGATCCTGAGGCAGTTTTCTAACTCTTTTCCCAAAACATTTCAGCTATCTCTGTGAATATGCATTCATTTGTATCCTGAGTTGCAGTTTCTGTGAATATCTAATCATCTTTCACTGTTTACACTGCAGCCCTTCATGCTTTGATCCTGAATTACCTTCTCCTTGCATTCTATTGGCTTGGGCTATCCTGGATTGAGTTGGCTTTACTGTATTTCAACAAACAAAAGCTTTTCATCATCCAAAACCAGCAGCAGGACACCCTACAGCAACAACAAGCAGCAGGAGAAGCAAAAACACAGTGCTGAAAACACTATAAACTTTTCTGCATCTATGCATTCCTGGATCTGGCGTTGGATCTCGTCGACTTGTTCTTGTGGGGCGGGGTAGGGACGCCATCTCACCACAGACCCTTCAAACTGTGGCTTGAGCTTGAGGTCCATCTGGACCAGGTTTTTGCAAGACAGGACTGGGGGCAACGCTCCAAAAAACCTCATGGTATTTCCGGATGAGCTTACTGAGACGAGGGTCGAGGTTCATGCCCTCCAGTTCTTCAGAACAATCCTCTTCAGCATGGAGGTTGCTCTTCCCTTTTTCCTGCTTCTTCATACGCCCCATAGTTTCAGGGGGCAACTCATCCTCCCAGTCCTGGCGACCCTGCTGGATGTAGTGAAGGGAGTACACCAGAGGCACCTCAGCATCGGGGGGAGTCATTTCTTCATCATCCTCCTCGGACCATACAGACGTTTTCCAGGTCCTCTTGAGGAGGTCCAGGCGGGTCTGTCGCTCAATACCCTGGGGCTTAGCCCATAGAACCTGCCGGAGGTCCTGTACATGGTACAGCGAGAGGGGCACGTTATTGGGTGAGGGTTTAGCGCCGGGTACCTGACCTGTAGGGCCATCAGTGGCCCTCATTAAGAAAGCGGCGTGGTCCTCCGACCCGGTAGGGGTGGACTCACCGAGATCCACCTCATCCATTGACAACTGCGCCACGAAGGCGCTGTGCTTCAGTGTAAATACCCCCGGGCTTCACCGGTGGTATAGCACTGGCGATCTCACTTAGGTGGTCGTCAGCATCAGCCACAGGAGTAGAGACTGCTGCGGTCTCCTGCTCATCGGAGCATTCTCCACTAGTAGTAGTGACCGAAGATTACTTGGATGTTCTCTTAAGATCCAAGAGGGTAAGGCCTCGATTTTCGGACATCAACTCCTTGAGCACTACCTGGTCAAGGTCACTCACCGGTACGGGGTTTAGAGAGCCATCCACGATGGACAAGAAACTGCCCCATTCAGGAGCTGGCATAGTTCCCTAAGAGTCCTCAGGAACGTACATTGGGCCGTCGGGGAGCTCAGTCCTTCCCACTGTCATACGGTCCAATAAGCGCCTCCAATAGGCGTGTTCCCCCGTGGTACCCCAGTCAGGGGTGCACGGTATCACTCTTGCTCCTTCAAGGGCAATTTTGGTCAACACCTTAGAGAGTTGAGAGAATGAGGGGGTAGCATAACACAACCCCATCGATCTACAGTAGAAGCGATGGGCGTTATTGAGGTATCGCGAACAATAGAGCTGCATCACATGCTGCTCTTTAGTCGCGAAAAATTCCACCTGAACTTCATTCAGGTCTACCTGCAGGGCGGCCAGCACATTTTCCAAGACATGCGCAACCAACTGATAGTTTTCAGTGTGATAAGACCGGTTCACGTAGCGCAGACCGGATTCTTTTCGTCTTGACAGCTCCAGAGGGACAGAGAAAAGGCCACTGCCAAAGTCGCAGTGTAGGGCATAGGGACGTTGCAAAGACAACAGTTTCACCTGGGGGTTACGGCGGAGGAAATCCGTGCCAATAACAATGTCAAAGGCGTCGGTGTCAAGCACTTTGCAGTGCTGAGTCACCTGTTCATCGCCCAAACAGACGGTCACAACGACCCCCCATAGGGAATAGATGGTTCTTCCATCCCCTCCCCGTGTGGCCACGGTTTTGGTTTTCCGGATCTTGGCTTGTTCTAGCAGTCTGCGGGCCACAATGGAAAGTGTGGGACCCGTGTCCCAGACTGCTTTGCAAACCTGATCACCTATTTTGACGGTGATCCAGAAAACCAAATCCTCATCCTCAGAGCCGCCCCCCTATCCCTCTTCAGGGAACTTCACTTCCACCCCAGCAGCCTGCAGGCAGTTGGAGTGCGGGTTGAGCTTGTGCTTCTTGGCGTTATCGTTCTTGTCGGCGCCGCCAGCGCTAGAGGCCCTAGGGGACAGTCCGTTTTTCACCCGGCTGCTCACCCTTGGGTGTGGGGTGGGGTGCTCCTCTTTCACCAGTGGGGGGGACTGAGGACCTTGGTCTTCCACCAGGGTTGCCGTTAGCCTTGCCTTGGGAACCCCATGGGTTTTGGCCTCCCCCTCGGGTTTACCCTTTCCGGCGTTCTTACGCCGCTCCTCCTCCGCTTTCTTGAGTTTCTCAGACTCGCGGCGTTTTATATGGCATTCATCTGCATAATGCCTGTGTTTGCCGCGATATCCGCACGTTATTGTGCAGCAAAAATGGTCTTGGTGCTTCACCTCCTGACCATCTTTGGTTTTCTGTGTGTGCTTCAGTTGGAGCATGCAGGCACTTCGCCAATCACAGTCGGGCGCGTGGAAGGGTCCACCCTTATCATCGGTAGGACGGCAGTAGAAAAGATTAGGGGCGCCTTTACCCTTGGAGGGGGGGGTCTCAGTCATATGTTTCAAGTGCCCACCACGGCCTTTCCCAGGGTTGGAGTGGGGATGAGGTGACCTCCCCCCAGGATTCTCCTCAGCAGGGGTCTCCCTTCGCAGATGTTTGCGCAGGTATATGTCCATGTGGGAGTAATTCTCCCTCTCCATGGCAAACTCGATCAGCAGATCGACCACATCATCGTAGGAATCCGTCCGTGCTTTCCTCTCGGACGTCTCCCTACAGTCATCCCAAGTCTTGGGAAGAATCTTCTCTACGAGCCATAGGTGAGGCTTTTGTAGGACCATAGAATGTATGGTTCATGCGTCCCAAGAGGTCTTCCAACTGCAAAACAAATTCTGAGATACGGGCAGCTATACGGAGTTCGGGGAGTGGAGGCAATTCTTCAATCTCAGTACGGACACTCATATCCGTCTCGTAGAGTGAGTACATCTGTTGCAGTCTCTTCAGGAGGTCCCTACAGTTGAGGCTCTTCCTGATGGCGGTCTTCACTTGCCACTGGAGAAATTTCGTTTTGCACGACTTCTTGATGAGTGTGCACTTAATCCTGACGTCAGCATGTTGCTGTCCTGTAAGGAGTGGAAATTCAGAGAACTCCTCAGCCCACTTGGGCAGGTTTTTGGGATCAAACTCGGGGAGTTCGATCTGAAGGTTCGCGTGGCGATGGCCTTCGTTCCCCTACTTGGTACACCTGGGTCACCTGTTCCATCGGAAGGGGGTGAGGGGTGCGCTAGTGCAGCCAGGCCATAGCTCTTCATCTCGGCCCTTGTGGTGTCGCCTACATTACAGACAGGCACAGTCGTCACACAGGGGTGGAAAGGGCTAGGATAGGTGTCCATAGGAGAGCTGCGGATGGCTCTACAGCTTTTCACGTCCCTTGTCCAAAGTTCTAAACCAGGGGACACGGTAGGTGGGGGTTTTTTCAAATCCGAGAGCCCCAGTTTAGTCTTCAGTGCTGCTGACAATGCACTCACATCACGGTCTTCAGCACCTGCACCCAGGACCCGGGAAAGTAGCTCCATGGTCTCATCGAGACCCAGCTGAGGTGTGAAGCCGGTTCGGACCCCCGTGGCCATCTTTGGGTCACTTGGGGTGTGTATCTATGTGCCGGCAAGCCGCCATTGGCTGATATCATACTCTTCCATCCACCTGGCCTAACCTGATGTGATAGTGTGATAGGTTTGGCCATTCCGGCTATGAGCGGCCATATTCAGTACCGAGGCGCCGCCAGCTGAGATTTATATATCAGAATATCAGGAATCAACAGGGTTTTTTTATCATAGTGTTTCCGTAATTTTTCAGCCTTCCGTTCTGATTGTCAATGTATCGGCGACTGTCAGTTGGCTCGCGATTTTGCGGTAACCAATTGGTTAACTGTTATTTACAGATATTTTGGCGGAAACCCCGATGAAGGGTCAGATTTCATCAGTAAAGGGTTCGTTGCTTCCGCAATTTTCATACTATACACTCGCAAAATTAATCCGACTTTTTCAGACTTTCGGAATTATAATACAACCCAACTTGGTCTTGGCTGAGGTCTATTCCTTGACCTTTGTTCCCATGGACACTGAAGCACAGGCACTGATCCAAATACTCCAAAGCATTTTAGATCACTAGATGTGATCTACAAACATGCCTGTGCAAAACACAGCAAACTGTCCTAAACATGCCGAAAAATTTACAAAACACTCAGAATATTAGAAAACCTAGAAAAATTATAAAATCTGTAGATTTTACCTAAGTTTTCTTCCTGTCAAGAATTTAAATCTACGACAATAATCGCGATGCGCGGCTGCCATCTGGCATTTTCCGTCCGCGAATTTCGCGGGCCATTCAGCAGCCCACATTATAATAAAAATGCATAATCTACAATAAATTTGGAAACGAAATAGATAAGAGTATCTTCTACATTTGTGGACCCATTACACTCCCCCACCAAGCTCAAACTCAGGGTCCAGAGCTGAATTTGTTGCTGAAAAATATGAATAATGGGGGCAAATGGGTAAGATACACCCTAAGCCAATCTGAGCTTTTTCAGCACAAACCTATACTGTACCTGTGACATGGTATTTACTACAACTATTATGTACAAAACAAATACTTCTGCCACACCCCAGTGCCCTGAAATGGAAACCCATCAGGTGTCAGGGGCTTTTTGTTTTAATGTACAAAAAAAAATCCCTGCTCAGGGGTTGGGGAAAAGCCTGCAGCAAAAGGCTATAAAAACCCCATTCCCTTTCTGGGAGGTGTGGTAACACACTCCCACCATAAGCTGTATATAATGAAAAAAAATCCTGCACATCTTTCTGAGCTTACCTGTAACTTGCAGTCATTTGTCATTATATAAAAACCAGCTCCAACAGCCCTAGTCAGTGCAAAAACCCAGCCAGAGGTTCGAAATGATTTTCAAAAACCCAACTGCAATTTCCGCCTAGGGAGCCTGGCCCAGAGTACCCTGCCTAGGTGAGACCCCAAAAGGACAGAGACACACAGGCGCAAGGCACAGAGCATGGGCACACAAATATCGCACAAACAGATTTGGTTGTGCCCACTGGGTTCGCACCATCCTGATGCCGTGCACAGTACTTTACAGAGTGCAGGTGCAGTGCACAACGTGCAGTGCACAGTACTTGTGCAGCATTCAACAAAAGAACAAAAGAAAAAAAAGAAAACGTCAGAGCAAAAAATATTCAATTCTTCACGACTCCTCCACATGTCATCCAGTATCAACCTCCTTGCAACGACATCTCTTCACCATACCATGCACGCTTACACATACCTCGCACTCACCAAGCAAAGTGCTCACAGCCAGACACCAGAACTGAGGAACACCCCGCAAATTCAAATGCCAAACCCTTTCCCAAAATAAAAAATGTAAAGTACAACTCTGCCAGCAGAGCAGAGGTTCCCACTGACCCACCTGCTTTCTGCCCTTCCACTGGGCCTGACGTCTCACGCACTGGCGTACCTGCTGACCTGGAGGGGGGAGGGGGCGTAGTTGGCGTCCCATACCCCAACCCCACTTATAAAAGTATAATGAAGGCTTGCCATGCCCCCGACTACATGTCCTCGGCAGGGTTGGGATAAGCGAGCGTTTAGCGACTGAACGGTCGTTTGTTTGTTACGCTTAGGGAAATTTATTAACAAACGACGTTTTAACAAACGACGGCCCGCAGGCCCCTGCCGCGGCGTAGCGCGCGCACTTCCTGTGTGCTGTGTCCGATGTTTTGCGTTGTCAGAACCTATGAACTGAAGGATTTTAAAATGCACATGATTTCAAAAACCACAGGCACAGACATGTCAGAACAGGAACACAATTCGTGCAGAATAGCAATTTTTTAGGCTTTTCACATGTTTGTATTATTAATTTCGGATTTATGCACATTGCATCTCTGTATTTTGCTTTTAGCTCAGTGGTGTCATGGGCGGCAAAGGCCATGCAACTTTTTGGCCATGCCGAGCTTGTCAGAAGTGGGAGAACTGATGAGTGAAGCCGCGGAACTACAAATAGGCGTGTGCGGTACCAATTTGCTGCTGCTGGTGCTTCCTGTGCTACCATGTGCCTTGTCCGTGAATTTTTGGAGCGAAACGTGACGAATTCTACCACGGTGAAATCCAGAAAACACGAAGACGTCAAAGGAGTGGGGGAAAAGAAGTTGGGAGACCCCTTCAAAACCGCGTCAGAAAAGTTCCACCGACGCCAAGCCCAAATGAAGCAACCCGTCGCCGAAGCTTGCAGCGATCAGCGTGATGACCACCCTACTGACGAGCGGCGTGTATGTTCGGGCCTCAGCCCCTCTCCCTGTGCAAGCGCAAGCCTCATGCTCCAGTGATGCGTCCACCAACGTGCAAGCCTCAGCAATGGGCATGGCGAAGCAGCCCTGCGCGCACTGCGTGGGACTTCAAGGCGAAGCAGCACTGCGCGTAAAGTCAAGGCGAAGCAGCACTGCGCGTGAAGTCAAGGCGAAGCAGCACTGAGCGTAGAATCAGAGCGAAGCAGCACAGCGCGCACGGCGCGTGAAGTCAGGGCGACGCGTGAAGTCAGGGCGACGCAGCACTGCCTGGGGCGACCTCCGCGCTGCGCCCAAGCGCCAAGGTAAATAAGCGTCGTCTGCCTCCAGTTGTATTCGCCAGAAGTCTTGTTTTCAGTGTGTGTCACGTGCGTGTGCCTGTCATTGGAAAAGTTTATAGTGTTTTCAGCACTGTGTTTTTGCTTCTCCTGCTGCTTGTTGTTGCTGTAGGGTGTCCTGCTGCTGGTTTTGGATGATGAAAAGCTTTTGTTTGTTGAAATACAGTAAAGCCAACTCAATCCAGGATAGCCCAAGCCAACAGTATGCAAAGAGAAGGTAATTCAGGATCAAAGCATGAAGGGCTGCAGTGAAAGATGATTAGATATTCACAGAAACTGCAACTCAGGATACAAATGAATGCATATTCACAGAGATAGCTGAAATGTTTTGGGAAAAGAGTTAGAAAACTGCCACAGGATCACTCTCTCTCCATAGTGCCATCTTAGGAGATGTGCACTCTTTGTTTTGTGTCCCATATGTGCTGAGGTGGCATGGTATGTGGCGATGAGGTCACTGCCATGTCACATGGGATCTTCCTACTTAGTTAGGCTGACCAGGAATTGAACCCAGGACCTCTCAAAAAGAGGTGCCTAACCCCCTATGGTGCATACCACTAGGGCAGATAAGTATTCATGGAAAAACATAGATAAATTCATAGGCTCTACCTTAGGTATGTCAGTGCTCAGTCAACTCAGGAAAAGATGTTTTACTTCTGATTGAAAGGGGATTAAGGGGTCCACTCAATATCCTGATTGGGTGTTTGGTTCCATAGGTCAAAATGTGTTCTCACCACTTTTGGCTGGACCAATACTAAGATAAAAATGCATGGATGCTCAGTGCATCTCTAATACAACTGGAGTATGTCCCAAAGCAATGGAAAAGCACTTTTTCTTACTCCCCCCTTGTGCTGTGGTGGCCACCACTGTCGCATTTTAGGAAAAAGGGAATTTTTCTTGGCCTTTCCTTGGTTTCCACATCTACTTTAAAATACCTACAGTCTCCCTCACACTGAAAAATGGGCGCTCACCATGGCTGGCGTCCTTTTGCTGCTCTGATTGTACAGTTTCCTACAGAAGACTCAGCGCTCTTGGCGCTGCCGGGGCTCCTGTGGCTTGGTTGGGTTAGATTGGGAGCATGCCAAACATGTGCATATGCATCCCTTCCTCCAAGACGCAGCGTCGACACAACCCAAACGCAAGACACATTATACACACTCGCATGGGTTCTCGTAAACCTGCTGGCGACCTGTGACCTGTCTTAGGGCGTAGGGAGTCGAAAAGAAATTAATTTGCCCCTTGGTGGGGTCTTGGTTCTGCTCAGTCTCTCCAGGCACCTGCGTTTCGGCCCGAACACGGCCTACTCAGCGAGGCTGCGCGTGGGTATCTGCAGAGGCAGGAATGGGAGAATTATGGACAAATCCACGCAAAAACGAAGCGACGACACCAAAATCCGTCAAATGACGGCGCAGAATTTTTCTGAAACGACACACCTGAGCAGAATCCAATTGTGCATCTTCAGCACATTTTTATAGAAATTATAGTCATCTCTGGATTTTTTAAATCCAGAAATTCATACGTACAAAATGGCGGCGCGCAGGAGCGGCTCCTAGCGAAGCGCCGGAAAATGGAAAAATAATGGAATTATAAACGTATGTATCACGTAGTCTTGAAAATGACGAGACACACATTAATAAACAAACATACAGATTCCACCCACACTAATAGAAGCTTCAAAAATTCAAGAATTCGAAAATCAATTGAAAAGACTTCAATGAATCAGGTATAAACTACAGGTATGCTCGTCTTGCATGCCGCATACACATTGCTCGTCTCGTGTCTCCGTGAACGAGTCGTGTAGCAGCGTTAACAACGATAACCACGATAGGACGCGGTAGAGGGATTGATTAGAAAGATTGCAGATGATTAGCGGTCAGATCAGGGTGATTAGTCATACACACAAGTGCATAGCAACGTTCTTCGCGTGCGCCCCTTTTGTTTTCTCTCCTTGCTTCACTTCCCAGCGGTAGGTAAGGTAGGTACGCCCAGGCGGGGCCACCCCCTGGTGGAGTCAAGATTGTTGTGGAGATGGGCAGGTTTGCCCAACGTGATTGTGCATAGTCGTGCATGCACACACGCATTAAAGGGTAGGCCACGCGAAGTGCGCACGGTAAACCTTGTTTAGGCTACCCAGGGGCTCCTCGGTACGTTCTTTAAGAGAACCTGAGGAGTCCCTTAACGCTTGCTTGCTTGATAAGGGTAGCTGCTCCATGCAGCGTGTTTGCGGACAGCGTATTATAGGGCACACTGAGAAGGGTATAATACCTGGAGTGTGCCTTGGTTCCTCCGCCGCAAACGCCCTTTCATTTGCCTTTGTTTTACAGGTGGGCAGGTAGGGTGAGTGGTGCAGTAGCATTTTTTTATGCCCTGCTAAACAGGGGCGCAGATCACACAAACAAGTAACTCCGCTCCGCCTGTGGCAGAGCAGGGAGTCCGACTTCATCGACATCTGCGCCTTGCACACGAGAGCACTCCTTCCCTCCAAGCCCTTGCAGGGGAAACGCGTTGTGGCGTCCCCTGTGAGGCCACAGTTGCTTAGTAGCGCTGTGTTCTCTTGTCATTTCACAGGTGGGTCGCTAGGACCCTCGAGAACTTCCTCTTCGCAACGCCAAGTAGAGTGTGCGTGTAGGAGTGGTAGTCCTGCGTGGGGGCTAGAGCCAGTTGCCCAGCGCTCGCCCACCAGGATGGTGCCACTGTAGGGTGTGTAGGACCTGTAGGGGGCGTGTCACTGTCCCACCCTTTTCCTGCAATTTTAGCTGGGTTGGTGGGCTGTGACAGTGGGTTAGGCTAGTGTTTTTGGCCACATAGCAAACAGGCGTTTTGCATGCCTTCATAGCTTTTGGCCACCCCTCCCTGTAGTAGACAGGTAGGTAGGGAAAACAATACCTGGATTAACACTCTGGGTATTCCCCCAAGGTTTTGCGCCAGCACAGAAATTGGGCGCATAGGGGAGGGGAGACCCGGGGCGTACCCCGTGGCATCAATAAGCCAACCCTCCAGGTTCAGCAAGGGCGCAGACTTGGGTATAATTAGGACACCACTTCTGCGGCTTGCTCTCAGGAGCTTAGGACTAGCACACTCACACATACGCTTTGGCAGGTAAGGGTAAGGTTCAGTCCCTAGCTTTATTCTTGGAGGCAAGCGTCTCGGCGAGCCTCAACAACTCACCAAGGTTGTTCTGGGACAAGTAGTCAACCAGAACTGAGTTTAGGCGTCCCTCAGGTAGAACAAATGCAGAGAAGGGCTCCCAGGTGGCCTCTTCGACTCCAAACCCTTCCCAGAGGGTGAGGAAGCGCCAACCCTGGCGATAGCGGTGGCGTAGGACAGACTTCACCAGGTAGAAGCCCTCCTTAGCCATCTCCTCGGCGTTCATGTCGGGGAGTTCACCTTCAACTTCCATAGGGCTGGCAGCCCCTTGTAGGTCCAGAGCGGCGATTTCCTCGTCGTTCAGCTCCCACTCCTCCCCACAGAGGTCTTCAGGATCATGGTAGCGCTTCAGGTGTTGAGCGGCGCACACCAGGGTCCCCCCTAGACGGGGAGAACACCGCACGGTGATACGGTGTCCATCCACAGATAGGATCTTGTACGGCCCGAAGTATGGGTCATCGCTGGTAGAGCGTGGCCAGGCGGGTAGTCGACTGTGGTGCACCAGCACCCAGTCCCCTTCTTGGTAGGTGGCCGGTACACGGTGTTTGTTCTTCTTGTTCCACTGACGCTCCCTCACTCTCTGGAGCATAGCCTTGGCCTTGTCCACCTTCGCTTGTTGCTCTTGGACCCATTCACCCACAGAAGAATGGGTGTCCTCTGGATAGGGGGCATGTAGGAACCATGCCGGGCGCCCCATGAATAGCTCATGTGGCGAGTAGCCAGTAGCTGAACTCTCTTGGGAGTTCATCATCAAGGATATGACGGGGAGTAGTCTCACCCAGTCTCTGGTGCGTTCAGTTTTGCACCATATCCTGACGTTCTCCTTCAGGACACGAATCTGTCGCTCACATAGGGGGTTGCTCGTGTGAGAGTAGGGAATCCCCGTAGACACCTGGACATTGAGGGACCTCAGGACCCTCTTGTACCAGCCAGTATCTGAGCGTACTCGTACGTCCTCATCGGAGTTGATCTCCTTGGGCGCCCCATAGACACAAAACCACTCCTCCAGGAGTATCTTGATAGTCTCCTCTCCGGTAATGTGCTTGGTACATGGGAACACCCTGGTAAACCTGGTCAACCCACAGGTTACCACGAGGGCGAAGTCATACCCCCCGAACTTCGGCATCTCCGTGTAGTCCACGTATAGAACACTGTTAGCACAGTGAGGGATGGGCAGGGTCGAGTAGAGACCTCTGTCCCTGATATCCCCTGGTTTACAGGACCTGCACGGGCACTTGTCCACGATAGGCAGGAGCGTCTTCCGCAGCTGGTCGTCAGTCCACGTAGTGTGGAACCACTGCTTGAACAGCCTCAGGGTACGGTCAGCACCCACATGACCACTGGACTCATGGGTCCACTTCAGCAGCGCTGGGACTCGGTCACTAGGCACCACGATGCGGTCCTCGTGCCAGAGGTAGCTCTTGTCCCGCTTCCACTGGTCTTGGTTGACCAGGAGGGGTTCAAGGCGTTTCTCCAGGCGCCGGTAGATATCCCCAAACTCCTGTAGGTACTCCGATTGTTGGAGTCCATCCAGGGGGCGTATCATGGTCATGTTCAGGTCCAGGTGTACGTCCATACGGCTGAACGCTTCCTTAGCCAGCGCTTCAGACCGGGCACCAATCAGGGCGTCGAAGTTGTTGCGGCTGATGTAGTCGGCACACTCGTTCTTCACTCCCTGGATATGGTGTACCGTCAGCCGTAGTTGACTGAGGTAGGTCCACCAGCGACGTAGCTTGGCCTTCTCAGGTGGGGGGCCCTTCTGGAAACTGCGGACCGGTTCTTGGTCGCATAGCCAGACCACAGGGTTACTCCCCAACAGTCGTGCTTGTGAGGATAGCACCAGCATACCCGCGAGCAGTTCCTGCTCATAGGTGGAGTAGTTCCCCCTGGCCTGGTTCCACTTCCAGTTCCAGTGGCCCAGAGGTACTAGGACCCACTTGTCGTCAGGGTAGCTGTGCTTGAGGGTTCCATCTCGGTTGAGACCTTCCGTCCCCCATTGGGAAATGGCCGAGTCGAACTCCTCCTTCTCTAGTGCTTGCCACTGAAACAACGTTCCACCACCGCCCACATTGCTGGCGTCGGTCACCAGGATAATCTCCCCTTGTGCCCTAGGCACGCCCAAGCACTTAGCGTTGGCTACCTTGTCTTTGAGCTCGTCAAACGCTTGTTGCTCTTGTGGGCCCCAGCGCCAAGTAGTACTCTTCTTGATCAAGTCAGTCAGTACCGCGCTGGTGTAGGTGAAGTTTTTGATATGGCGGCGATAGAAGTTGCACGCCCCAATGAAACTGCGTACATCATGAAGTCCTTTCTTGGGGTCTTCGTGTCGTACCTTGGCATCCATCAGGGGTTTGGCCTTAGAGGCCGCTGGGGTCCACCACCCATAGCCAACGTCAAACCCCAGGTACTGCATGGTCTCCTGCATGAACTCACACTTCTCCAGCTTGAGTCGTGTGTGGTTCTCCTGGCAGACCGCAAAGAACTCACCCAAGAGGATTAGGTGATCCTCCTGGGTATTGGTCCCGAGGCATACATCGTCGATGTGAGCCTCCATCTGGGCCCCACGGGATATGAGCTCCTGCACCTTAGGTCTCCTTCGTAGGATGGACAAGATCTTGTTCATCAGCTCTTGGAACAGAGCGGGGGCGTTAGCCACGCCGAATGGCATGACTTTCCACTTGAATACCCTCCCCTGAGGGGTGATGAAGGCCAGTAGTTCCTGCGCGTTGGGCGTCAGGTCCACTTGCCAGAATCCACTTCGCTTGTCCATCTTGGTCTTGTAGCGACAGGAGGCTATCTTCTCCAGGGTAGACTCCATATTGGGAATGGACCCTGAGTGGTTCAGCGTCTTCTTGTTCAGCTCTCCATAGTCCACTACCAGCCGTTTGGCTGTAGACCCAGGTTTAGCCACCAGGAAACAGGGGCTGCAGTGTAGGGGGTAGTCCCCATCCTTGTACTCCAGGACTAGGCCAGCGTCGATACATTCTTGTATCTGTCGCTCAATCTCGTCGGCCTGCTCTTTAGGAGCTGGATAGGGTCTCCTCCGGATCTTGTGACCCACGAACTCGGGTTTCAGCTTGAGGTCCATCTGTACCAGCTTGTCGCATGAGGCTGGAGGGGGTAGTTCTCCGAACACCTCCAGATAGGTCCTTATCAGCTTTTGTACCCGCGGGTCCAGTACCTTGATCTTGTCCTCCATATCCTCGTCGGAGTGTAAGTTGCTTGCCCCTTGAATAGAAGTCGGGAGGTGGTCCTCCACCGACTCTTCGCCCGCGGTAGCATCCTTCAGCCCTTGGTAGGCATACAGAAGGTCTTGCTCAACCATCTCCGGTGGACGATGGCAACATAGGCACGCTTTAGGGGGTTCACATACACATTCCTCCGAGAGGTCGTCCTCATCTGGGGTCCTCACATGGGCACCCCATACGCTCTTCATGAGCTTGAGATCTACCTCCCTTTGCCAGGTGGTGATCTTCTGTTCGAGGTCCTCCTTCAGTTGGGATAGGTCTCCCATACGTCCTTGCTTCAGTGGCCACGAGCTGCGGGTAGGTTTCGCGTAGCATAGCTTTTTCGCCACCAACTTCCTCTTGGAATCCACATACTCCCTGAGCCTGGATCGAGGGTCCAGCTCTTCATCCACGGGGTCTTCCACCCTCATGGAGAGTAGGGGTTTTAGTGGGGCGACGTACTCGGCGTTCTCCACTTCTTCCACCGCAGTCTGCACGAAGAAGGCGTCGTGCTCAGTTTCGTCGTCTGAGTGGATAGAGCTAGGTAGCTCAGATAGTCCACACTCAGAGACTCCATCAGGAACAGGTACATGACAGGGAGAGTTGGGGGCGTTGGTGTCAGTCACGACGTACTCATCTCCTCCGGGTGTAGTTTCAACAGCATCTTGAGGTCGTAGACGATCCTTCAAGTCACCCAAGGCGAGTCCATCGCTTTCTCGTTGTATAGCCTGGACCAGAGTAGGGTCCAGGTCTTCCCAGGGGATGGTGGTAAGACTTCCGTCCACCACGCTGAGCATACTCCCCCATCCGGGCTTCCCAATGGGCGTCTTGCGTCCCAGAGGCACGTAGATGGCCTCATCAGGTAACCGCACAGAGCTGATAGTCAGCTTGTCAAGGAGGGTTCGCCAGTACTCGTTGCCCCCATGGGCTCCCCAATCGGGGGAACACAGGACCATACGGGAACGTTCCAAGGCCACCTTGGTCAGCACCTTCCCCAGTTCACTGAATCTGGGGTTCCCGTAGGCCATCCCGAAAGAGGGCCAGTAAAATTTGTAGCTGCAGTTCTTCCCCTTGCTGCAGTATAGGTCCAGTACATGCTGCTTGTCGCTGGCGAACAGTTCCACACTTAGGTCTTCTCGAGAGTAACCCAACTCCTTCAGACCTTGGTCTAGGACTTCCCCCAATAGTTGATAGTCCTCAGTTTTGGAGGCCGCCATCATGTTCGAGGGCTCCTCCTTCGATAGTCTCAGGTAACTCGAGGTATGTTCGGACTGCTCCAGTGGCACAGACTCTCTGCCACTGCCGTGGTCCACGTACAGGAGGTAGGGCGCTTGCAGCGCCAGGGATTGTATCTGGGAGTGCTGCACGAAGAAGTCAGTACCCAGTACAAAGTCGAAGGCATCAGTGTCCATCACATAGAACCGATGGGCGATAGTCCTGGAGCCCATAGGTACCTCCACTTCGCAGTCCCCGCAGCTGTGCACCACATGTCCATCCCCCATCCGTATAGCGGCGGTGGTCATGGTGTTCTTCAGGCTCCCACAAGGTAAAATTTTCTTGGCCACTATCGATATTGTGGCTCCAGTATCCAGTACCCCCAGGTATTCACGTCCCCCTAGTCGGATACGTACCCAAAACACCAGGTCTTGGGTGCCACCAGAGCGTCCCCGTCAGAACTCCGCGGGACAGGTCACCTCGAACCCCTTGTTCCGCAATTTGCGGGCCATCCTCATGAAACGGCTTCTCTTCTTGGCGTTGCCGTCGTCACCACCTTCATGCTCACGCTTGGCTCCTTGTTCTTGCTGGGCCTGCGTCTGTGAGCGTGTGGTAGGTCCAGACTGCCCTCCAGAGGGCTCGGAGTTCCCCCCTGGATTAGGGTTGGGGTTACCTCCGTTCTTGTCCTTGTTCTTGTTGTCGTTCTGGCGATTAGCGCCTCCTCCTCGTCCGCCTTGACCCTTGTCTTGACCACCTTGACCACGTCCTTTCGACTTGCCCTTGCCGGAGTCGTTGCCTTTGGCCTTGCCTCCACCTTTGCCTGGGCTTTTGCCATGATCTTCCCCCTTAAGCTTCGCCGATAGGCGTTGCTTATGGTAGCACTCGTCCTCATAGTGCTTCCGCTTACCGCAGAATGCACACGTGATGGTGCAGCGGTAATGATCCGGCATCTTCACCTTGGCGCCGGTGATCTTTTCCTGCTGCTTCCCCTGGACAACAAAGCAGTCTCGCTGCTCGCAGTCGGAGGCATGCTGCAGGTGGCCCTGTTCATCTCTGGCATCACACCAGAATAGCTCCTTCACGTTCTCCATTAGGCGGGCGTGGGCGTGTTTGGGGGTAGTCCCCTGCCCAGGTCGGGACCCTTGGTACCCTTTGCCTCCAGAACCTCCACCACCCGGACGGTAGTGGTTCAGGTGTTGGTCACTCTCCTTCTCCAGCGCCATCTCCAGGAGCAGCACGCATAGATCCTCGTAGCGGAGGGATCTAGCCTTGCGCTCAGCCGTCAGACGGCACTCGTCCCATAGCTCACGGGGGAGCTTGGAGCACAACCAAAACAGCAGGTCGTCGCTGCTGTAGGAACCGGGCGTCAGTCGTCCAGCCCAGTGGTCCAGGTCCGCCAACAGCTCGGAGACCCTGCCGGGTTTGGGGTTGTTGGGCAGGACGGGCAGGTTCTGGATCTCGGCCCTGATGGAGAGGTCGGTCTCGTAGGTTGGGTACTGCCTCTCCAGGGCAACCAACACGTCGGCAAAGGTGGCGGAGTTGGTGACGATCTGCCTGACCTGCTTCTCCAGGTACTTCGTCTTGCAGCACTGCAGGAGCAGGTCGCACTTCACTCGCCCACTCGCGTGGGTTTGGCCGGTCAGTCGTAGGAACCGGCCAAAGTTCTCAGCGAACTCGCTGAGGTCCTTGCCTGTGAATTCAGGCAGGTTCACCACTATCTTGGAGGTGGCAATAGCCTTCGCCTCCTGAGCTCGGCGTCCTTCAGGGTGTCGGGTCTTCTTCTTCTTCTTCTTCTTCTTCTTACCCTTGGAGTCCTCGGGGTCCTCAGGGTCTTCGTCATCCGATGGCGAAGAAGAAGTCATCGAAGGCGGCCCATCATCGGAGGGGTCTCCGCCTAGATCACTGGGGCCATAAGGCTCCACGTCCACCATAGCCCTTAGGGCTGTCAGCCCCAGCTGGTCCAGCTCGGCCCTCGTCGAGTTCGTCACGTGACTGTAGGGCGGCTGGGCTGTCCTCGGGACGAATGGGCTTCTTGGTACTGCTGCAGGAGTCGGCATCGGTCGGCTCCTCAGGCTCCCCAGGGTATTCGTCAACCCTGCCGCCAGGTGGTTAGCCTGTACTCGGTGGGGTGACATCCCCACTGTCGTAGGTGACGCATGGGACGGGATCATCAGGGGCTGCAGTTTCTCCCTGATCTCTTGCGTGAGGTCGCTCACGATTTTCGAAGTGGCTCCTTGGAGCACCTCGTTGATCTCCGACCGCGTCAGGGACCTGTTGGAGGATCTTCCCGATCCTCTACTCCTGCCTCCCAGAGACTCTGGTCCTCTCCTCAACCCACTCAGGGGTGCATACCCAGGTGTACACCCAGGAGCATACCCAGGAACTTCCATGTAGGTTCCCGTGGCGTGGAGTGGATGGGGATGGTCAGCCGCATACCAACGCGGCGCAGAGCTGGAAGCCACCGGCTCACTGGCAGTAGTTGCCTCAAGGAGCGCAGTGGTAGGTGGGCCCATGCCATAGGCGGGGTAGTGAGGCATGCCAGTAAAGCCTGTGCCCTCTGCCATAGGCTGGTTGGTTGTGGAAGTGGATGTAGCGGCGGCTGGGAGTGTGGTGGTTATGGGAGAGGGTGATGCATGGAGGCCAGAAGCGCTTGGTGCGCCTTCGAAGGTAGGGACATCCGTCGGGTCTTGCCCTTGCTCCTCTCCTTCGTCTGCTCCTTCTCCAGCATCCTTCTCGCTCTCGTTTCCTCTCTTCCTCTTCACAGGCTGAGGCTGAGAGACCATTTCCTTCACCGACAGGGCCCCAAAGGCCGTCTGGAGGCCATCCAAGGAGTCCTCCGCCGTATCCATTGGCCCATGTAAGGGCTCCACCGAAGGTACAGCGTCAGGCGCCGGCCTTGCCGGTGTCTCTGGCGCTGGCGCTGTGTTCACCTCGGCGTCCACTCTTCCTGGATCCATCTTAATCCACCCTTCTGCTTATGTTTGCCTGCTCGGAGCACTGGTTGTACGGCGCGGGGTCGCTGCCGGTGCACAGAGACAGGCTGCCTCTTGCTACCAGAAAAGTTTATAGTGTTTTCAGCACTGTGTTTTTGCTTCTCCTGCTGCTTGTTGTTGCTGTAGGGTGTCCTGCTGCTGGTTTTGGATGATGAAAAGCTTTTGTTTGTTGAAATACAGTAAAGCCAACTCAATCCAGGATAGCCCAAGCCAACAGTATGCAAAGAGAAGGTAATTCAGGATCAAAGCATGAAGGGCTGCAGTGAAAGATGATTAGATATTCATAGAAACTGCAACTCAGGATACAAATGAATGCATATTCACAGAGATAGCTGAAATGTTTTGGGAAAAGAGTTAGAAAACTGCCACAGGATCACTCTCTCTCCATAGTGCCATCTTAGGAGATGTGCACTCTTTGTTTTGGGTCCCATATGTGCTGAGGTGGCATGGTATGTGGCGATGAGGTCACTGCCATGTCACATGGGATCTTCCTACTTAGTTAGGCTGACCAGGAATTGAACCCAGGACCTCTCAAAAAGAGGTGCCTAACCCCCTATGGTGCATACCACTAGGGCAGATAAGTATTCATGGAAAAACATAGATAAATTCATAGGCTCTACCTTAGGTATGTCAGTGCTCAGTCAACTCAGGAAAAGATGTTTTACTTCTGATTGAAAGGGGATTAAGGGGTCCACTCAATATCCTGATTGGGTGTTTGGTTCCATAGGTCAAAATGTGTTCTCACCACTTTTGGCTGGACCAATACTAAGATAAAAATGCATGGATGCTCAGTGCATCTCTAATACAACTAGAGTATGTCCCAAAGCAATGGAAAAGCACTTTTTCTTACTTCATTCACATGCAATGAGTGGATCTGTAAATTTGACTTTGGCCTCTGTGCCTCCATCAACCCTGAGGCGTGGCATGCATGTGTGTATTGATATCCTGATGTGTAGCCTTGCCTTTGTTTAGCTCTGTTGAATCCTGGGACCCCTCTTTCAAGGCCCACGCTTAGCGCTGGACCAGGAAGAAGACAGTGTGCAGTAAAGTCGACGTTGAAGTATTCTTTGTGTCTGAGTTGCAGGGCAAGACAGGGTAGAGCTCAAAAGTCATTTGCACGGTGTTTTAAGAAACATTGTCTTTTTGGCTGAACTGCAGGCAGGGTAGTGCATGAAAGGGAAGCAAACAATTTAAGGTGTGAAACATTTGCAGGGTGTTTTGAGAAACATTTAAAAGCAGGAAATCAGAAAAAAACTTTTGGAAATTTTTTTTGAAAAAACATTTTGGAAAATATTGTGGAAAGGACCAATGGGGCAGAATAGAAACAAGCAAACCATTAGAAGCAAACCGAAAGGACATTAACAAGGAAAAAAATTAACAAACGACGTTCGTTTATTTTCATCGTTCGTTCGTTCGTTCGTTTGTTCGTTAATTTTCCAAAAAAAATTAACAAACAACGTTTGTTAATCCCAACCCTGGTCCCCGGACCACCCAAAAATCTGCAACAGGTAAAGAGTATAAAAAAAATATCCCCAGGGGTTGTAGAAGTTTTTCAAGAAAAGTTTTTTTGGCTCTGGATCTCCCAAGGGGGCTGCTGCACTGAAGGGGGGGGTACCTCAAAGGCGAATTGGCCTCCCCTCAACCCATCTCCATCCGCCAACCCATCTCGTGCAGCCCCTTTCAGCAAAAAGGCAGAAGAAATCTGGAGAAAAATTGCCTGGAAAGACCTGTGAGTGACAAAGAGGCACGTGCAAAGCCGTGCCACAAACAGAATACATACAGGCGCCCAAACAGGGCCCGAACAAGGCCAACAGGCCCACAGCCCACAACGAAGGGCTCGCAAAGCAAAAACAGGGCACATCCAAGCCCACAGACAAAACAAAACAAACCTGAACCTCCATACACTACCACAAACAACTTCCCATACTTTTTTATTATCCTACGACGCGCGTTGTCATACCCAAGTTTCACGTTCTACTCATTTAGTCCACATTCAGCCATATCTTCCAAAATATCACAACAGCCACCAAAATCCAGCAAACCAACCATGAAGTCAGCAGGCTAACCACAAGAACGCCCGCCTTACCAACAGGCAAACAAACGCCGCACCGCCAAGAAAGCGAACATGCCCCATAACGCCGCACCGCCAAACCCACACAGAATCGTTTGCCCTCAGTCAAGCGGACAGTCGCCAAACCCACGTTCCACGTGCCCCTTGGCCTGCCTGCGCGCAATCGCAGCAGCAGACCGCTTACCACGTCTGGCTTTCGTGCGCTTTACCACTCCAGCACCGGCGGCCACCTTCAAGGCCCCGAAGGCCTCGTCCTCCTTACACAAAAGACCAACTCGTGCGTCTTCTTCGGCCACATCCACAAACTCACTCAAACGCCCATACAGAATTCCTCGCGCTGACAGCCATTTCCAGTCTTCACGTGCGATTGCCGCGTCCACGTGTTGGTCACTGAACGCCAGCGCGCGACTGGAACCAAGTCGATCTTTGCCAGCAAGCACCTGCACCCGTGCTTCGTTCTTCAGCGCCACAAAAGAATCCACCAAGTCCATCTCCGGCAGAGGATAACCAGTCGAAAAACCCAAAGCCCGCAGCGCTTCCCATGTCAGAAATTCAATATCACAGCGAAAACCCAGCTTCTCGTAACGACGCATCAAGCAGACGAACATCTCTGTAAGCAAACCTTCGAACAAGCGCTGTTCAAGCACATAGAGACCCTTCCGGTGTTCAGATTCAACAGCTTTGGTCGTCGCAAGCGTCGTGCAACCACTCTCTTCATACACCCAACAGCCATAGCAGACATTGTAGGCGCGCGGCAACGCGCTCAGACACACACTGGGACAGGCCTTCAGTGAACTCACCAAGTCCTTGAACTCCGGTATCCAGCCCACTCCACGAGCGCGATCCGCCAGACCAAACTGCAGCAGCTTTGCCTGCAGCCACGGAACCTCCGATGAGGGTTGGTTGTCCCCGCCTTCCTGTAGAGAGCACACCGCAGATGTCAGGTCACCACCGCGCAACGCGCAAAGGAACGTGTCCTCCTTCATGCTCAGGCGGAGTGTCCCGCTCGCTGGAACTAGGACTGCTCCGCGTCGGCTTTCCGATAGGGATAAGTCCACGCAGCCCTGTAGCCACGTAAGTCCACGTAGCCCGTTACGGTTCGGCTATGCCGAGATGCACTTCAGTGCCATCACTGTCCTTGGGCAGGTCGTTGCGACGCAGGTTTGTAGATTGTAATACAACCCAACTTGGTCTTGGCTGAGGTCTATTCCTTGACCCTTGTTCCCATGGACACTGAAGCACAGGCACTGATCCAAATACTCCAAAGCATTTTAGATCACTAGACGTGATCTACAAACATGCCTGTGCAAAACACAGCAAACTGTCCTAAACATGCCGAAAAATTTACAAAACACTCAGAATATTAGAAAACCTAGAAAAATTATAAAATCTGTAGATTTTACCTAAGTTTTCTTCCTGTCAAGAATTGAAATCTACGACAATAATCGCGATGCGCGGCTGCCATCTGGCATTTTCGGTCCGCGAATTTCGCGGGCCATTCAGCAGCCCACATTATAATAAAAATGCATAATCTACAACAAATTTGGAAACGAAATAGATAAGAGTATCTTCTACATTTGTGGACCCATTACAGGCATCGGATTTTCGACTTCGACATCGCCGCACTCGATATGATGAATCTCGAGTGGCCCTACATTTTTCCCCGATCACGAATCAGCTTTCCTTTTGTTATATCCCTCATTTTTCTTGGAGATATAGTCGAAGCAAAAGCTATTCGTGAGGCCACTTTGAAGAATCATATCTCCAGCTCACGGCGAGGAATACCAATTTCGAGAATTGGGTTGGAACCGCCTTGGTCTCAACTTAATTTAGGAAGCATCAAACGCCTTCGGTGTGTACTTATGCCCGGTATAGCAAGGGATAATGGTCAAGAGGGTAGAAAGTGATATATAGCTCTTGGACCGTGCAACCGAATATTTTATTGCGACTTTTGAGTGTACCGCATGAGTGTTGGGGTTGCATAGAAGATTTCCTTGGGTTTCTACGTATTTTTAACGTGAAGTTATGTCGATGGAGGGGCATGGCATACCATGGTGGGAGCCACTTTTTGAGGGTATGTGTTATATGCATGGTATGTGCTGCGATATGCTCACGCCCATGTTATATATCTCCGTTTGTAGGAAGATATATGGAGTCATACGTGGCAAGGGCTTCGCCCATGTCCCAATGGTGATCTCCATAGCGCTAGACTAAGTCTACCGCTCATATAGTGCATGTGGGAGGGCTTACAGAGCGACCCACAAGCGCCAATATCAATTTTCCCATTTTCATGGTGCGTGTTGGGAGGAGGTTCGAAGGTGTCCCTATGCAACCATGTGGGGATCCAAGTGGGGGATTGTTTGCAAATGGTCCCAAGCAATTGTGTTTTCAATCATACGTTGATACCATGGGTGAGCGAAGTTATATACTATTGTAATTATCTTGAATTTGGCCTTATTTGCATGTTTTTGACCTCATTTTATGCTCATTTTGGTATTTTTTGTGCTCAACTGGTCGGCTAACAGTAAAGTGCCTAGAGATCCGTGAACTATGGTATGTTGCTTATATGTTGGCATATGCTTCGGTGTTGTACCTCACCATATGCCTGATCACGTGGTTACTTTGGCTTGGCACACGAGGCCTCACAAAATTAGGTCTCAAATTCATGAGTTGACTTGTGAAGCATGTCATGTACATAACCGGAGGAATTCCGAACCAAATGATGGGATATTCTTGGGCATGGACCTTTGGTCTATATCACCCTTGTATACCACTCTCCGGTTTGACACATGCATGGAGCATATGAACATTTGCCGTATGCATTTTTGAGCATATAATTAAATTTTGGGCATGATGGTGTGATTTGCCTGATTTAGCCATGTTGTGAGGTCATCTTCATGGGGCAGTTCTCCAAGCCCAATCGACTCCAAGTCCAACCAAGGTTATGTCAGGGTAGGGCAGGGTCTTGAGTGCTACTCTAGGCCATGACACGCCACCTCCCCTATTGGGCTAGGATTTAGAGGCTTTGGAGATAACACATTTTTGGGGTTCGTGTAGTGACTTTTGACACATGGCATTTAGCCATCTTATTTGACTGGGTTCAGGGCATCATGTTGGCAAGTCAAGGGAAGGTCTTGAGTCCAGGGAATGAGGGGTCTATGGCTGTGATTGTGTAAGTTTCCATCTCTCCCCAACTTTGCTTCATTTGTGTTCATATGCCAATTTCAGGGCTTTCCTCTTTGGTGCAATTCTTGTACATGCCCGCCACCGTGAGACAACCGGTGTGCTGAACGGAAGCCCGCAATGTGGATTGGATTGTGGATTGGGTTATTGCTGTATTTGTGGGATCTGGTTGCTGTTCAGGGTTGAAGGAGGATTTCATTTTCTATATTTTTGGATTTTGGACCCTGGAGTTTGAGAAATGCAAGCGCTGATCCGGAGCAAGTCAGCAGGGGTAACAGGCGGAAGGGGCACAGCAGGGGCCGGTCCTGGTAGGGACCTTCTTTATGGTAGCAGAGGCGTACCTGCTGCCCCTACCTACCGCCAACCCGGGGACTTGGGCCCCTATGAGCCCTGCCCAAGTACGCCCCGGGTGCGTATTGTGGACTCGGTGGAGACCACGATGGATATTGGAGCCAGAGAAGAGCCGAGACGCTCAGGAGCATGGCGAACTCCGGAAGTTGAAGCCCGAAGAGAAGTACGACGTTTGGGAAGAGGAGGACCTGACATGGAGGACCTGGTCTCCATGTGTGAGCGTCGCTGCCGAAAGGCATGCAACCTCCGCTCCGCCGCGGAGGACTCTGAGCAGACCTGCCATTCAGGCAGCAGTGGAGGACGAGCCCGGCGCTACCGGAAGCGCGGGTCACCCAAGCCCGCGGCAGGGGACGCCGGGGCTATGGATACGGACCCCAGCCCGGTCAGGCTTTGGGACTCCGAGGGGCACTCCGAGGGCTATCGGACAGCTTACGAGCAACCTTCGGAGTCAGAGGAGACGGCCAGACCGCCCACAAGGGCGAACACGGCCCCCGAGGCCAGCCTGGAGTATGACGCCGAGGCGTTGGACAGGCCCGCCAGAGCCAGAACGGCGCCTGTGGCCCGGCACACGGCGCCAACGCGGGATAGCATGGGCGACAAACCCATGGCGGAGGAGTCCGAGGCGCCGGGAACCGCGGGATGCGCCGGATCAGGTGGAAGCACGCTGAGTGCCACTGCGAGCACGTGTCCTTCCTCATGGGCAAGTACCCAAAGATGGGGATGGACGCCATCGTGCATCGCCTCCACCGCCTGGACAACGAGAAGGACGGCCTAGAGGAGGACGTCGCCGGAATCCTGGATGACCAGTCGGCCGCGGAGAGAGATATGGCGGAGCTGCGAGCAGAACAGGACCGGTACCGGGAGAATCTGGAGCTGGCCCTGCAGAAGCAGCAGCGAGTGGTGGACAGCCTCCTCCACCTAGTGGAGGACATGTCGGGACGCCTGAAAAGGCTAGAGGAGCGACAGCCCCTCACCTCGGGTCCGGAGCTCCCGGCAAGGCCAGCAGCGGCAGAGCTGGTTGAGCGGGTTAAGACCCTCCGGATTGCCATGGATAAACCCATGGGCAGCCCGGCAGAGGCACCCTACGCGCCTCCGCGTGTTGACCCGGGTGCGCTGCCGTTTGTTCCCTTGTTCAGCGAATCCACAATGCTCGGGGAACACACGGCACCGGCTGGGTCCATGCGGGAAGGGCACGCAACCACGGACCCGAGGAGCCTGAGGGTACAGACGTCCCATGCCGCCCAGGATCTACCGATCACTACGACTGCCCATGCAGTTTATGCGGAAGAGGAGATCCAGAGCCAGACCATGCAGGGCCGAACCATGGGAAGCGCCGACGGACATGGTCGAGGTCATCCAGCCGGAAACCTGTGGGCGAAGGACCCCAATACGGGGATATGGACGGCCGGTGGAGCAAGTCCTTCCCGCATTCCAAACCCCATGGGTTCAGGCCCAACTGGACCGCACTCCATGGAGGAGAGGGATGTACGGGGAGTGTACTCACACCCCCCGGCCACAGGTGGTATCCGTCTCGGTGGAGTGGTGGCTGCGGACGTCGGAGATGCCATCAGGATTGACGACCTCAGGGGAATCAAAATCCCCTACTACGATGGCAACCCCTCCAACCTGGATGACTTCATCCTGGATTGGGAGGACTTCGCCGAGGAGGTCGTCGGCGAGATGAGGGGAGCGCCAAGGGACAAGTGGGTATGTCGGACATTCCCACACAGGCTGGCGCAGATCCTGAAGGAGGAGCTCAGGGATCAGATCCGCGAGGGATTGATCCAGACGGAGCAGGCCTGCCTCCAGTGGCTGGAGGACGAGGAGCGAGTGGACGCCCCCAACAAAAAGTTGGAGGATTTGTGGTCCATTCCGCTGCCGCTGGAGCGCGGGGAACTGAGGGTCCGGGAATGGAATCGGTACATCCGAAAGTACCGAAGAAGCCTCAAGCTGGTGGAGGACTGGAACGAGGCCAGCGAGATCCGCCACCTGCTGAAGGACGTCCTCCCTGGGCACTGGAAGAGGAGAGTGGAGGACGAGGAAAAGAAGAGAGCGAAGAAGCGCGTGGCGGTGAGGATCATGGCGGCGGAGGATACCCATGCGGGCATCATGGAGTTCTTCAGGAGGAACCTGGGCGAGCCCAACCGGATGTTGGGACTGAAGAACGCCGTGTACGTGGAGGTATTCGGGGAATCCATGGGGCAAAGGCTGATGCGCCTCAACAACGTGGAGTGGAGGCGCGGAGAGCCGCTGAGGATGCAGGTCATCTTCGCCCGCATGAGCCTGGACGAGATCGTGAAGTACATGACGGTGGAGTTGAAGCTCAATGTGAAGAACGAGGCCCACGTGCAGGATCGACATGGTCATGGACAACGAGGCCACCGAGAAGACCGCCATCATCGGGAGATCCAGGAGGATACGGCCAACTCCGCGGAGGATGGTAGTGGAAGTGGCCGAGACCACTGGACCGGATCCCGGGAGGATCACGAGGAGGCCCATTTCTTCGCGTTTGTGGCGCACAACGTGAGGGACCATGGGCAGGATCGGTCCAGATGGAGCCGGGTGGGACCCAAGAAGGGCAAAGAGCCGAGGAGGATCGGGAACCCACCGCTCTCGTTCCGGGAGTACAGGTCTCAGCACGACGGGTGCTGGGTCTGTTATGGCAAGGGAAAAAACCATGCACACGACCACCGTCAGTGCAAGGTGTATGAGGCGGACAAGAAGGCCTACTTCGCCGCCCACCCCGAGAAGAAGCCCAAGGAGCAGCGGATTGCCGATTGCAAGGCAGAAGGCGGAGACGGGGGAAAAGGCCAAGGCAAAGGCCAAGGGAAAGGCGGAGGAAGAGGCTATGGTGGTGGACCTGGCCAAGACCGACGAGTGAGGTCGACCGAGGAGGTTGCTGAGGACATGTTGAGGTGGATGGAGGAACTCAAAGCCGAGCAACGTGGTGGACAAAGTCCTGGCGGATCGCAGCCGGAAGGGGCTGCGGGAAGTCAAGTCTAGAGGAGCCCCCACGGGAGTGGGACCTCGGAGGTCTCTCCTCCGAAAATCAGTGGAATCCCTGAGGAATCTGAGGCACATTGGGTGCCGAAGAAGGCTCCGGAAGAGCCAAAACCACTGAGTTTCGCCACTCCCAACCCCTGGAGCGCCCTGCCAAGGGAAGTACATGTGGGTACGGGACATGGCAAGAAGGAAGGAGCGACCACGGAGAGCCCCGTGGATGGGCAGGACCAGCCCAAGATCTACACCATCCGTGACCATACCCTTGAAGTCCTGATGCACCCGGACGTGCTAGAGTTGCATGCCGTGAGAGTCGTCCATACACCTCATGGGGACGAGCGGCAGTTGCACTTGAAAGTGCGAGTACGGTGCGGACGAGAGGAGAAGGTGGTGGATGTGTTGGTGGATACGGGTGCCCAGGTGAGCCTGGTCCGGAGAGGGTTGTTCAAGGAGAAACTCCTGCAGCGCAGCCAGAGACCGGTCCGCCTGAAGGTCGCCAACGGAGAGATTATGGGTGGCGGCACCCATGAGGTCACCCTCAGTATGGAATTCTGGGAGCATGAGCGCTTGAACCGCCCTGATTTGGCGAAGAGAAGCACTCTATCCGGGAACTTCTATGTGGCCGACATTACAGATTGGGATATGATCATGGGGTATGACTTCATGGTGGCAAACGCCATTGGAGCCCTTCCCCATCGTGCAACGCTGGTCCGGGAAGATGATGAATGCCTCACATGGCTGTCCACGGACTATGCATGCGGATCATCCCAATGGAATGCTGAGAAAGATGATCGGATCGTCCAAGCGGTGCAAGCTGTGGGTGCCAAGTCCAGAGGAGACCGTGGAGTTCAGCTCACGAAGTATGGAATGGCGCCGCAGGTGTATGCCAGGATGATCCAGACGTTGGGAGCCGAAGCGCCCGAGACGGACGTCTTCGCTTCCCGGGATGCCCCACTTTTGCGGAAGTGTAGGAGGCATTGGCATCGAGGAGACTCAGCCTGGCATAGGCATTGGGGTTTGAAGGAGTGGGGGCCCATGTACTGGCATGGCTCCCTGGACAATACCAGACGTACGGTGGAGAAGATCGTCGCGGATAGGGCGAAGGGGATGCTGGTCCTAACCGGCATAGGATCCACCCCATGTCCGCTGGAGGGTCTCAAGTCGACGCTGGACTCCATCACCCTGAACGAGATGTCATTCTGGCCAGAGGAGGAGTTGTTCATCGACGCCAAGGGTGTATCAATGCCCTCCCTGGGTCAAGCGTGGGGTACCAAGGCTTTCCTGGTGGATGGGTCGCAGGCCCAGCCCACGGGTGATGAAGCATTCATCCGTAGGGTGGAGGCGGTGCCCATGAAGGTCATGTTTGAGCCCAAGGAGGGGACGGATCAGCCAATTGATGGCATTGACGTCCTGTCCCACGCCGAGATCGACGACGTCGTCAACTACATGCGGATGGGGATGCACGACCGTGTGGCAGCCAAGAAGAGGCGGGCCATGGTCCAATCTCCGCATTGGTGGGATGACAAGATGTTGGTCACCGGCAAGTACGAGAAGGATGAGTTCGTGGCGAGGGTCATGGATCACATCGCGGACCAATATGATGGCCCGGTTGGGTCGGACCCGCCGACGTGGGATTTTCCAAGAATGGGGGCCGATAGCGACAAGAACCAGCCCGACGCCGCAAATTTCCGAAGATTATCGGTGGGAAGCATGCCCCAAGACGATGAAGACGGCATATCGGACGAGGAGAAGTCGGACTCGGACCCGGAAGAGGCCTATACCACAGTGCGGTCGGTTGTATCGATACCGAAGCAAGCGGCTGAAGAGGCCCAGGAGAACCCGAAGGTCGCCGAGCTGAAGGAGAGGCTGATCAATGCCTATCCGCGGCTATTCAGTGGCGTCGCCAACAAGAACCCTCCAGATCGTGGGAGGTTTGGCACAGCGAAGATCAAGCTGAAGCCGAACCCCAAGATCTATCGTCATCGGGAGTACCAACTTCAGGGCGATCGGGCCAGGGGCCATGAAGAAGGTGTTGGCCGAGTTCATTGAGCGGGGATGGATCGAACCCTCCGACAGTGAGTGGGCCAGCCCAGCCTTTATCGTGCCCAAGAAGGAGAAGGGCGAGTGCAGGTTGGTGGTGGATTACAGGGGTTTGAACGAGCAAAACGAGCACGACTTGTACTCGCTTCCCCTGATCGACTCCATCCTCCAAAAACAACAGAAAAAGCGGATTTTCACGGTGTTAGACCTGGAACACGGCTGTCACCAGATGTCGCTCCACCCGGACTCCAGGCCCTGCACAGCGATGTCGACGCCGCTGGGGCCCATGCAGTGGAAAGTGGTGCCTATGGGCGCCAAGAATGGCAACGCCGCTTTCCAGCGCATGATGGAGGACCTACTCGGTCCTGTCCGGGACTGTGCCGATCCCTTTGTGGATGATATCATCATCAGGTCCGGCACGGAGGACATGACTGAGGACGAGCTCATCGAAGCGCATGAGAAGGATCTGCGCCGAGTGCTCAGCGTGCCGGACAAGCACAACATGGTGTGCAAGCCCACCAAAGCCTCACTCTTCGTGAAGGAAGGGGAGTTCGCGGGTCACGTGGTTGGTCACGGGCAACGCCGTCCCATGTCTGGGAAGCTGGCGTCCCTGCACCACTGGGAGAAGCCCCAGACCATCAGCGAGCTCCGGTCCTTCATGGGGTTCTGCAATTACTATTCGAGCTATGTCCGGATGTATGCAGAACTCTCCGGGCCACTGCACAAGATGCTGCAGGTGGGGAAGTTCGATGGCCGGAAGGGGAGCAAGAAGAAGCTTGCCTGGACCCCTGAGTCCGAAGATGCGTTCAGCCGCCTGAAGGAGCGACTCCTGGGGCAGCTGGGGCTATTCCTGGTGGACCCGGACAAGAGATTTGTGCTACGGACGGACGCCTCGGACTATGCTGTAGGGGCAGTCCTCGAGCAGATCCGGGACGACGGGTCGCACGTACCCGTGGCGTTTTGGAGTCGAGTCCTGGCCCAGGGCCAACGCCGCACCTGGACCGCGAGGGAGAAGGAGACGTACGCCATTGTTTGTGCGCTCAGGATGTGGTTCGGCCACATCGGATTGCAACCGGTGGTGGTTTGCACGGACCATCAGTCCTTGCAGAGCTGGCAGGAGGAGCACGTCAACACCCCCTCGGGACCGGCGGCAAGGAGGGCCCGATGGCATGAGACGTTCGCGAAGTTCAACCTCAGCGTCGTATACGTCCCGGGGAAGGACAACACTGTGGCAGATTGCCTCAGTCGATGGGCCTACCCCGCGGGCAAGGCTTGGATGGACATATCCAGCCATGGGGACGCCAAGGAGACCGAGGAGGCCAAGCGCATCATCGAGATGGAGAAGGCCATGGAGCAAGAGGGGGTCAAGTGCTTTGTGATGATGGCAAACCGTACGGACCTGGCAAAGTTACGGGGCGCCCGAGTCCAAGCTATTCGAGAGGAAACCCTCGAGCAATGGATGGTGGCCCCTGTAGAGCTAGTCAGGTCGGTGCTGACAGAGGACTGGTCGGATGACTATGCGGCATCCGAGCACTGGAGCAAGTACTGGAATGCCGTGAGCGCCCCGTCGGAGACGAATGGCCTGAGGGCTTGACCGAGGATGGGGACAAACTGTTCCTCAAGGACAAGCTGTTGGTCCCAGAGAACCGAATGGAGGAGCTCATTGACCACTGGCATAATGCCCAGCTCATGCATCCTGGTCGGGACAAGATGCAGCAGGACCTGGAGTGGCGCTTCAAGTTCCCACCGGGGTACTACGCCCCCTCGGACAAGTACTGCAGCGATTGCGCCGTGTGTCGGGCCACGAAGAGCCCCAACCACTCCACGGCTGGCAACTCGGTGTACACGGCTATACCGGAAGCCCGTATGCGGTTCGTGGCCATGGATGTGTTCGCCATGCCTGAGGTCACCGTGGACGGAGAGACCTACGACTGTGTCATCCTGGCGGTGGACAGGCACAGCGGGTACATCGTGGCGGTCCCGGGCAAGAAGTCCAAGAAGAAGGACAAGAAGGACAAGCATGGAGTGGGTGTGCAGGCCAAGACCGTCGCCAACGCCATGATCAGGCATTGGCTGACGATTTTTGATGTCCCAGCTGTCATCTGCAGCGATCGGGGCAGTCAATTCGTGGGGACGTGGTTCAACACGATGTGCAAGCACATGGGGATTCGGCACGCCAAGACCGTGGCCTACCACAGCCGGTCGAATGGCCGTGCTGAGGTGGCCGGGCGGCAGATGTTCGAGAAGTTCCGCCAGCTGCACATCGACGAACCGGGCCGAAATTGGTATAATTCGCTCTGGAGAGTACTCCAGGTGTACCATGACCTTCCGGGGCCCACTGGACTGTCGCCCCATCGCATCCTGTTCCTACGGGATCGAGTGTCACGCACTCTCCCGTGGTTGAACCATGGCAAAGTGGCCCGGGATGCGAACGCCATGATGGCTGAGGCGGACGACACGGCGGCCAAGGTCTGCAAGGCACTTCAGGACGAGCATGAGAAGAGGGCCAAGTACTTCAAGCAAGGAAAGGTCCAGAAGTACGCTCTCCAAGACACCGTATGGGTGGAGCGGCACCACAAGGATGTCCTGTCCAGGCATCGGCAGGCATCATGGTATGTGCCGGGGGTGATCGTGCGGAAGGTCGGGCAGGATGTGTATGCAGTTCGTGTGGGGGATAACAAGATCCTGGACCACGACCACACCCAGCTTCGTCCCCGAGCACCAGACCCCAGCGGACGTCCCGTCACCTTGGAGTTCACGGCCGGCGATGTGGCCTCGGACGACGAGGGTGAGGACGACGACTTCACCACCGAGAAGATCCTGGCAGACAAGCCAGACCCGGGGACGCCTGGGGGGAGGCTTTATAAAGTCCGTTGGAAGGGATTCGCCGCATCCAGGGATTCGTGGGAGCCTCCGAGCAGCTTTGTGCCGAGGTACACCATGGTCTGGATGGACTATCTGAAGAAAAAGAACATTTCTTTGGATGTCAAGGACGTGTTGGTCCATTTGGTGGCTGCTGTAGCACCGTAATGGATCCCCCTTGGCATTTTTGTTTGTTTTTGTGCTTGGGAGACGGGTGAGGGCGTTCATCCGGGGATTTTTTGGGCCTTCATTGGCCATATACCCCCTTCACTCGATCTCCACATACATATTTCATTGTGGTATACTTATTTAGGTCGACCGACGACTTTTCTCTATCTTTGATCCCCTTGGTGCATGTTGTGATCAAGAGGAGACCGGATATGCCGTAGGGCACCGATTATCAGTGTCCTCACCCCTCTCTTGGGGCATGGGGGACGCCTACGACGTGTGTGGGGCCTCCATGTGTCCTTGGGACACGGGGGGGGGGGGTATGGAGCCCATTGGGGTCCTCCCGTCCTCTCTTCCATGACTTCCGAGCAGTAACAACGCTCTGAGAAGGGGGGTGAAGCCGGTTCGGACCCCCGTGGCCATCTTTGGGTCACTTGGGGTGTGTATCTATGTGCCGGCAAGCCGCCATTGGCTGATATCATACTCTCCCATCCACCTGGCCTAACCCGATGTGATAGTGTGATAGGTTTGGCCATTCCGGCTATGAGCGGCCATATTCAGTACCGAGGCGCCGCCAGCTGAGATTTATATATCAGAATATCAGGAATCAACAGGGTTTTTTTATCATAGTGTTTCCGTAATTTTTCAGCCTTCCGTTCTGATTGTCAATGTATCGGCGACTGTCAGTTGGCTCGCGATTTTGCGGTAACCGATTGGTTAACTGTTATTTACAGATATTTTGGCCGGAACCCCGATGAAGGGTCAGATTTCATCAGTAAAGGGTTCGTTGCTTCCGCAATTTTCATATTATACACCCGCAAAATTAATCCGATTTTTTCAGACTTTCAGAATCGGATTTTCGACTTCGACATCGCCGCACTCGATATGATGAATCTCGAGTGGCCCTACATTTTTCCCCGATCACGAATCAGCCTTCCTTTTGTTATATCCCTCATTTTTCTTGGAGATATAGTGGAAACAAAAGTGATTCGTGAGGCCACTTTGAAGAATCATATCTCCGGCTCACGGCGAGGAATACCAATTTCGAGAATTGGGTTGGAACCGCCTTGGTCTCAACTTATTTTAGGAAGCATCAAACGCCTTCGGTGTGTACACATGCCCGGTATAGCAAGGGATAATGGTCAAGAGGGTAGAAAGTGATATATAACTCTTGGACCGTGCAACCGAATATTTTATTGCGACTTTCGAGTGTACCGCATGAGTGTTGGGGTTGCATAGAAGATTTCCTTGGGTTTCTACGTATTTTTAACGTGAAGTTGTGTCTATGGAGGGGCATGGCATACCATGGTGGGAGCCACTTTTTGAGGGTATGTGTTATATGCATGGTATGTGCTGCGATATGCTCACGCCCATGTTATATATCTCCGTTTGTGGGAAGATATATGGAGTCATACGTGGCAAGGGCTTCGCCCATGTCCCAATGGTGAACTCCATAGCGCTAGACTAAGTCTACTGCTCATATAGTGCATGTGGGAGGGCTTACAGAGCGACCCACAAGCGCCAATATCAATTTTCCCATTTTCATGGTGCGTGTTGGGAGGAGGTTCGAAGGTGTCCCTATGCAACCATGTGGGGATCCAAGTGGGGGGATTGTTTGCAAATGGTCCCAAGCAATTGTGTTTTCAATCATACGTTGATACCATGGGTGAGCGAAGTTATGTACTATTGTAATTATCTTGAATTTGGCCTTATTTGCATGTTTTTGACCTCATTTTATGCTCATTTTGGTATTTTATGTGCTCAACTGGTCGGCTAACAGTAAAGTGCCTAGAGATCCGTGAACTATGGTATGTTGCTTATATGTTGGCATATGCTTCGGTGTTGTACCTCACCATATGCCGGATCACGTGGTCACTTTGGCTTGGCACACGAGGCCTCACAAAATTAGGTCTCAAATTCATGAGTTGACTTGTGAAGCATGTCATGTACATAACAGGAGGGATTTCGGAGCAAATGATGGGATATTCTTGGGCATGGACCTTTGGTCTATATCACCCTGGTATACTACTTTCCGGTTTGACACATGCATGGAGCATATGAACATTTGCCGTATGCATTTTTGAGCATATAATTAAATTTTAAGCATAATGGTGTGATTTGCCTGATTTAGCCATGTTGTGAGGTCATCTTCATGGGGCAGTTCTCCAAGCCCAATCGACTCCAAATCCAACCAAGATTATGTCAGGGTAGGGCAGGGTCTTGAGTGCTACTCTAGGCCATGACACGCCACCTCCCCTATTGGGCTAGGATTTAGAGGCTTGGGAGATAACATATTTTTGGGGTTTGTGTAGTCACTTTTGACACATGGCATTTAGCCATCTTATTTGACTGGGTTCTGGGCATCATGTTGGCAAGTCAAGGGAAGGTCTTGAGTCCAGGGAATGAGGGGTCTATGGCTGTGATTGTGTAAGTTTCCATCTCTCCCCAACTTTGCTTCATTTGTGTTCATATGCAAATTTCAGGGCTTTCCTCTTTGGTGCAATTCTTGTACATGCCCGCCACCGTGAGACAACCGGTGTGCTGAACGGAAGCCCGCAGTGTGGATTGGGTTGTGGATTTGGTTATTGCTGTTTTTGTGGGATCTGGTTGCTGTTCAGGGTTGAAGGAGGATTTTTTTTCTATATTTTTGGATTTTGGACCCTGGAGTTTGAGAAATGCAAGCGCTGATCCGGAGCAAGTCAGCAGGGGTAACAGGCGGAAGGGGCACAGCAGGGGCCGGTCCTGGTAGGGACCTTCTTTAGGTGCTGCCATGCGCGGGGTCAAAGCTCTTTCCAAGCATGAGGGTCCAAGAGCCACCCCACTTTGACAGGGTTCAGGCTTTAGGCTTCCAGGTTCCTTCGGTTCTTTCAAAGGCGTAGGTTCTTTGGACACCCAGTCGGGTTCCCACTGAGGCAATAGGGCCGACGCCGGCCAGTCCATTTCGCCGTAAGGTATCTCGAACGTCTTGTCGCCCCAAGTAGCTCCGAATATCGTTCCCAAAGTTGCATCCTTCCCTTTTTCTTTCATTGCTGCTCTTCTCCAGGCCTTGACCTCGGCATTGGCCACTTTGTAAGGATCTTCCATGTTTGTCAAGTCAAATAACTTTCTCCCAATGATATTTTGAAATTTCTGAACTCAAAATCCAAAAGTTCCAACTTGCCAATGACCAAGGATGCCTATTCTTTAGCATGGTACATGGATGGACACCACAAACCTCAATCAAAGTAAATGCACAATGACAAAGGCAAGCAAAGACACTTTCCACACTTGGTCTTGATAATTGTTGAAGTTCTCTCACATAGAGTATCACATAACATTCGAACAATGAACCTTACATAATGCCATCTCATACTTATCTATGAAATAGATAAGTAAACATAAAAACAAGAGCACAACAAATAGACACTCAGTTTGTTACTAATACCAAAGCGACACAATGGAGGACCATACACAACGAGCACCGCTACGGCGACAAAGATTCCTGTGTGTCGGACCTCTAACATATGTGAACGGCAAAATCAGCCCCCCACACCAAATTGAGAGCACCAATCAAATTGTATGGGTCTAAAACCACAGAAATCCACAATCCGGTAAATTCAGACCCACAGAAATCAGATTTGGAAAATAAAAACTCAATAGGCTCACGCCCGATCGCGATTTATGTTGCGCGCGCACCAGGCCAGAAAAGGAGTAATTCAGCACCCCTAGGATCTACTGCATCCCACCCCAAGGGTATGTTGTCTGTGTGGGGGGCTCGGATCGGTCTTGGGACCGATGCCGTGGGGGGTAACCCAAAGGGGGAAAGCCAACCCTATTGTACTCCCCTCCCAAGACCGAACTTAGGGTGCAACCCTAAGTTTGGGCTGAAACCACACCCATATAGGATTGGCTGACCACAAACAGTGATGTGGGGGGGTTATGTGTCAATTTGTGGGCGTGGTTGTGGGTGTGCTGGGGCGGGTTCAAGACCGCAAGTGCCTCGGCACCACTTGGGTCCCTACAGTGCAGAAATTCAGACAAAAAGACAAACATTCAGCCATCAGGAAAGCACAAAAGCAAGTAGTCACAGAGATCAGGACCCCAGGAGTCCAGAGTGACAGAAATTCAGCACTCCAGGCGTCAGGAACACAAGAAAGCCGAAAATCAGGAATCAGCAACACAACCCGCAGGTGTACCCTCCTTACACACCCTCCCAGTGCTACCCCAAGTACGCCTTCACGGCCTTAGCAACCGCTGCCCCTGAATATATGGGGTGTTATGGGCCCGCGGAAGCTGAACACCACGTGGCCTTCTCCTGGCGGGATATCTGCCGCAGGTCACACATGGTGGCCAAACTCAACCCTACCTCCATCGCCCTCGTAGCCGCACGTGACTACCCAACGGCAACCAAAATGGACGTGGCAGAAAACGTAGCTCACACAGCAGTACTACCTTCAGTTGCATACCATGGGGGGGGGGGGTACCGGCCACAAGACTCACTCTCCGCTCAACGGCACACCAAGCAAGGTTCGGGTGGGGGGGTCTTGTTCACCTACACGCTGCATCTCGCCATAGGGCTCACCACAGCACATTCCGGCGAGCCCCTTGCCCATAAGACAGTGGCGTGGGCCGTCTTGGCGGGGGCCTGCTGCGGCGGTACCCAGTGAGGGAAAAAAATATTGACCGCACGTCATGGGGGGGGGGGGGTTCAGCTCACGGCCAAAGTGCAGTGGGCTCCCTAGCTCCTACAGACAGCTCACGTGGCCCGCACCTGCCCTCCCGGGCCCTTAGGACCCAAAAGACAACAACTCACATAACCTCATATCTTTTATGGCCGTGAGGATGGGCCATGGCTCTCTCCGGGCTGGTATGGAACTACAGCCATACAGGTTGGTGTGGATGTGACCCAGGAGAAGAGCGTAGGAAACATGGGGGGTTAGGGGGGAAAGGAAAACATCAAACCAGACAAGCTCAATGCACACCCAAGACTTGATTTGTTTGTGTGTCGGCGGCTCCACATCACATCACGGCCGAAGTGCAGCGGATCCCCTGACCCTGTTCTACAGACAGCTCACGTGTAGGAGGGGTGAATAACCACCTGTAACCGGCATATACCGCAAGTCAGGTGCCCGTAGATCGGCTTCAACGGGGGGACACCAGGAATGGTTCATCTAGCACCGGTCCCCGTAGGAATGGAGGTTGTGGGCGTTCCCCGAACGCGCCGTGCAGTCACCAAGCCCCGTGCTCGGTGCTGGACATATGCAGAGAAGGCAAAGAGGAAGAGGGCCATCAAGCTTAAATGACATCGCACAAGAAGATTAGGCGGGGCAAACACACGTGTATGTGAGTATGTGTGTGTGTGTGATGTGCAGAGAGTAGAGTTCATGGAAAGTCAAGTCGCGCCAGTAAATCAATGAAGACCAACTTAAGTATGGATCCCAAATCCCAAGAGGATGGGCCCTAGCTGCCAAAGATAGGGGGAAAAAATAGTGACAAACAGGAGGTCTCGCGAGACTTGGAGGCAATTGGGAAAGGTTAGGTCCAAACACATACCACACTCCCACATGTACATACAAGGCTTCAACCAAGGTGTCATCATCTAATATACAGTCCTTGTTGATACAAAAAAACCTCTCCTTGAGCATGTAGTAGGGGGAGGAAAAAATCACAAAGAGTGTATGCGGTGAGTAGGTTGGGCAAGGAGAAAGCATATGAAATTAACACAAAAATCGAAATTCAAGGGTCATTCGCATTTTTTCAAGCCTCACCACTATTCTCATCGCAACCGGCATCCTCAAAGTAGGGGCAATGGATACCTTGATATGTTGATTTGGTCACTATGGCCCAAATATTGATCAAAAGGTGCCAAAAAGTGACCCAAACAATCATTAAAAAAATGGGTCGATGCACTCATATGAATTCAAACCATGTGCATAATTGTGTCAAGCACATTCGAAATAGGGTGCATGATCCCTTTTCGAATTATTTTGGGCTTGGTGCACGACTCCAAAAAAGATTGGGGGGTGTGGCATATCAATACATGTTGATATTGGCCAAAAATGTCAAAAATGGCCAAAACAAAGCCTCAAAATATGTACAATTGGGTTCGAAATAAATTCAAAATCATGCATCTTCGAGTGGGGAATATTCGAAATAGGGTGTGTGCCCCTTTGTCGAAATCATTTGGGCTTAGTTTCCCAACCCAAAAAAAAATTTGGGGGAAGTGACACGTGAAGAAGTGTCAAAAATCGCCAAAAATGTCAAAAATGGCCAAAACAAAGCCAAAAAAAGTATGCAATAAAATTCGAGAAAAATTCAAACTCGCACATATTTGAGTCGAGTGACTCTCAAATAGGGTGGGTGTACACACTTCATAATTATTCAAAGTCTACACAACTTGTTGTGTGACTTCGGGGTACACACACAATGTGCACACATGCAAAATGGCCAAAAAGGCAAAAATAGGCCAACAAAAAGCAGAAAAATGTGTGCAATAGAGGTCGAAACAAATTTGAACTCACCCAGCTCGACCAATGCCTCTTGTCGCGCGCGCTGGGGTCCTGTCCCAGAACGAAATAAAAAGATGGGTAAAACACGACGAAAAAATTTTCTGAATAGCTGAAAATAAAGCTAATTAGCATAAAAAACGCTTAGGCCAAAAAGCGCCCTGCGAAACGCGTAAAAACGCGACGAGAAATTTTTCGACGTGAAATAGGTGAATAGTTAGCGCCGTAACAACTGTAACGCTCGTAGGACCCTAACGCCGTCCCTCTCGTCGTCTAACTAGCCGTAGGCGCAAGGCAAAACGCGTCGCGAGCGGCGCGTAAAACTCGAAAGGTTTTTCTAAGCCGCCGCGTCCCTTCGCCCTGCTTCTCTTCCTTTTCTTTCCTTCTCCATGCACCTACCTCCCCTCCCTCCTGCCCACCCTCAGCCCGTTTCATCAGCTTAGGCGACCGGCCCTGGGGGAAAAGCGGTCAACCCCTAGCAAGCAAGACCACCATCTTCGCGGTCGCGTGGCAACACGTAAGTCAGAAATTACACCTTGGTATTGCTGCTTGCCTGCGTGCGTGAGTTGCGTAGAGTTTAATTTTCTAAAGAGAAGCATTTTAATTTTGTGGTTTTTCAGGCAGTTTTCAAAGGCACGGAAAAACGGCAGGGGTTTTTAGCAAAGGAAAAGAGGACAAAAGGAAAAACAAACACCAGCAGCACAGACAACCGCACAGCACAGCCAACCAGCACAGCACCGCAGGGCAGCACGGCACCGCAGGACACGGCACAGGGCGCAGGACACCACAGGACAACGCACAGCACAGCAAGACACCACGACACACCAGAGCAGCACCACCACACCGCAGAACGCCCAGTGAGACACCACAACGCACAGAGACACGCCACAGCACGAGGCACCAACAACAGCGCAGACGACACTGGCGCCGCACGACGGGCCGCAGGAGGACAAAGCAAACACAAACAGCACCGCAAAACGACAGCAGAGCACGACAGCACAGCACCACACGACAGCACAGCGCCACAGCACACGACACAGGGAAGCAGGGCACCACAGCCAGTACAACAAGGCACCGCAGCGCACAGAGCGGAGAAGACAGGGAACGCACAGCACGAGGAAAAGAGCACCACAGCACGCAGACACCACCACCGGGCAAAAAACAGCACAGCCAACCAACAGCACAACACAGCACAGCACGACAGCCCACAGGAGGGCAAAGCAAGCCCCAACAGCACCGCAACACGACGGCAGAGCACAACAGCACAGCACCACGCGACAGAACAGCACCACAGAACACGACACAGGAAAGCAGGGCACCACAGCAAACCACACCAACCACAGGGAAACGGACCACGCGGCCAGACAGGGACACCGACACCGAAACACGCCACCAGCAGACAACCACGGGCCACCATTCCCAGCACCGCACCACGGCACACCACAGCACCAGGCGCCAGCAACAGCACGCACCACACGAACAGCACAACGCGAGCGCACCAGCACAGCGAAGCACAGCACCGCACAGAGCGGAGAGGACAGGGAACGCACAGCACAGCACCCCGGGACACACACAGCACAAAGCAGAGCGGCGAACAACAGCACGCACCACCGCGCCACGACAAAACACACACAGCACGGGGGAACACCGCAAGACGCAGCGCCGCAGAGCACAGGACCCCAGGGCAACGGGCAGCGCCAGAGGGCACGGCGCCACAAGCAGCGGCACCCAACGAGCACAACACAACACAGGACAGCACAACACCGGAGGACACAACGCGCAGCAGCGCGGCGCAGCACCGCACCCAGGGACGCACAGCACAACACAGCACACGGCACACAGCACCGAGCGGCAGCGACGAAAAACCGCGAGACAAAAAGGGGGGGGGGGGGGCAGCAACCGACGGGGAGCAACCACAGGCCAGGCAGAAAGCACGAAAGAGGGACAAGCGCACGGAGAGCCGAGAGGCGGAAGGCCAACAAAGCAAACAACGCACAGCGCCGAGGCCCAGGGCACCCGGGCCGGAAACCAGAGAAAGCCGGAGACAACGGGGGCGCACAAGGGAAGAAGGGGAGGAGAAAAAGAAAAAAAAAAAAAAACACCAAGGCGCCAAGCAGGAGCGCCGAAAACCGCGAGACACAAAAAGGGAGGGGAGGGGGGGGGAGAAACCACCGAAGAGCAGCAAACGGCCAAGCGGGAGACACAAACGAGGCGCGAGCGCACGAAGAGCCAGGCAGCGGGGGGCCGAGGAAAACAACCAAAGCACAGCGCCAAGGCAACGAGGAACGGCAAGGGCAGCGAGAGAGAGGGGGGCAACCCCAGCCCGGAGGGGGCCAGGCAAAGCAGAAAGACAAAGCGGCCAAAGGAAAAGGTGAGGCACACCAGAACGCGCCCAGGAGGCCGGCCCGCCCAACCCGGGCACAAAGAGTAAGCACACGCACGCCAGCCGCCGTCCGGATGGACGAGTGCGCGCCCGGAGGGTACCCAGCCCCTGCCGGCTACGAACAGCCGCCGTCCGGATGGACGAGTGCGCGCCCGGAGGGTACCCAGCCCCTGCCGGCTACGAACAGCCGCCGTCCGGATGGACGTGTGTGCGCCCGGAGGGTACCCAGCCCCTGCCGGCTACGATAGCCGCCGTCCAGATTGACGTGTGGGCGCCCCGCACAGCAACACAACACACAAAGCGGGCACACCGGTGAACAGGAGCCGGGAGGCCCAGGACACCGCACACGCAACACAACACACCGAGCGGGCACACCGGTGAACAGGAGCCGGGAGGCCCAGGACACCGCACACGCACAACAACACAGTGAGCGGGCGCACCGGTGAACAGGAGCTGGGAGGCCCAGGACACCGCACACGCAACACAACACACCGAGCAGGCACACCGGTGAACAGGAGCCGGGAGGCCCAGGACACCGCACAGGCAACACAACACACCGAGCAGGCGCACCGGTGAACAGGAGCCGGGAGGCCCAGGACACCGCACACGCAACACAACACACCGAGCGGGCACACTGGTGAACAGGAGCCGGGAGGCCCAGGACACCACACACGCAACACAACACACCGAGCGGGCACACCGGTGAACAGGAGCCGGGAGGCCCAGGACACCGCACACGCAACACAACACACCGAGCAGGCACACCGGTGAACAGGAGCCGGGAGGCCCAGGACGCCGCACACGCAACACAACACACCGAGCGGGCACACCGGTGAACAGGAGCCGGGAGGCCCAGGACACCACACACGCAACACAACACACCGAGCGGGCGCACCGGTGAACAGGAGCCGGGAGGCCCAGGACACCGCACACGCAACACAACACACCGAGCGGGCACACCGGTGAACAGGAGCCGGGAGGCCCAGGACACCGCACACGCAACACAACACACCGAGCGGGCGCACCGGTGAACAGGAGCCGGGAGGCCCAGGACACCGCACACGCAACACAACACACCGAGCAGGCACACCGGTGAACAGGAGCCGCGAGGCCCAGGACACCGCACACGCACAACAACACACCGAGCGGGCGCACCGGTGAACAGGAGCTGGGAGGCCCAGGACACCGCACACGCAACACCACACGCCGAGCAGGCACACCGGTGAACAGGAGCCGGGAGGCCCAGGACACCGCACACGCAACACAACACACCGAGCGGGCGCACCGGTGAACAGGAGCCGCGAGGCCCAGGACACCGCACACGCAACACAACACACCGAGCGGGCACACCGGTGAACAGGAGCCGGGAGGCCCAGGACACCGCACACGCAACACAACACACCGAGCGGGCACACCGGTGAACAGGAGCCGGGAGGCCCAGGACACCGCACAAGCAACACAACACACTGAGCAGGCACACCGGTGAACAGGAGCCGGGAGGCCCAGGACACCGCACACGCAACACAACACACCGAGCGGGCACACCGGTGAACAGGAGCCGGGAGGCCCAGGACACCGCACACGCAACACAACACACCCAGCGGGCGCACCGGTGAACAGGAGCCGGGAGGCCCAGGACACCGCACACGCAACACAACACACCGAGCGGGCACACCGGTGAACAGGAGCCGGGAGGCCCAGGACACCGCACACGCAACACAACACACCGAGCGGGCGCACCGGTGAACAGGAGCCGGGAGGCCCAGGACACCACACACGCAACACAACACACCGAGCGGGCGCACCGGTGAACAGGAGCCGGGAGGCCCAGGACACCGCACACGCAACACAACACACCGAGCGGGCACACCGGTGAACAGGAGCCGGGAGGCCCAGGACACCGCACACGCAACACAACACACCGAGCGGGCGCACCGGTGAACAGGAGCCAGGAGGCCCAGGACACCGCACACGCAACGCAACACACCGAGCGGGCACACCGGTGAACAGGAGCCGGGAGGCCCAGGACACCGCACACGCAACGCAACACACCGAGCGGGCACACCGGTGAACAGGAGCCGGGAGGCCCAGGACACCGCACACGCAACACAACACACCGAGCGGGCGCACCGGTGAACGGGAGCCGGGAGGCCCAGGACACCGCACACGCAACACAACACACCGAGCGGGCACACCGGTGAACAGGAGCCGGGAGGCCCAGGACACCGCACACGCAACACAACACACCGAGCGGGCACACCGGTGAACAGGAGCCGCGAGGCCCAGGACACCGCACACGCAACACAACACACCGAGCGGGCGCACCGGTGAACAGGAGCCGGGAGGCCCAGGACACCGCACACACGTAGGGCGGCCGGGGGACAGGAAGGAACCAACACCCCATGGGTCGGACACACTGGGGCGACCCAGCCGACCCACCGGGCCAGTGGCAGGAGCGGTACTCCAAGGCTGCTGGTCGGAGCCCGGCCAGGCTGCATCGGGGACCATGGCAAACGTCACCCGGAGCCATGGATGCAACCGGTGACAGGCGAGCCAATACACAGTCCAGGAGGGGGTCGCTTGCCAAGCGGAGCGGCCCCGCAACTCAAGCCACAAGGGTGAGGCGGTCGTACCGTAGACAAGCGGGAGCAATACCCCTTGTGGTGAGAGATACTCCACACGGCTGGGCAGCCCCCAGAGCTGCCGCCCGAAGGAGGGGGCATGTGACCCTACTCATGGACACATGTGGGGACACCCTCCCACCTGGGACACATGGACCGGGTGGCCACGACAATGCCTTCCCAAGCACATGCGGGAGCGGCTCAAGAGGCACCTAACATAGGGCAGTGGGAGGGACAGGACGTCCCCTTGGTAAGACCTTCTTCCTGCACCGTCAAAGGAGGCATCCCGAGCTCCCGAAGATACCTACCTACCTACCTACCTCCCACATGTACATACAAGGCTTCAACCAAGGTGTCATCATCTAATATACAGTCCTTGTTGATACAAAAAAACCTCTCCTTGAGCATGTAGTAGGGGGAGGAAAAAATCACAAAGAGTGTATGCGGTGAGTAGGTTGGGCAAGGAGAAAGCATATGAAATTAACACAAAAATCGAAATTCAAGGGTCATTCGCATTTTTTCAAGCCTCACCACTATTCTCATCGCAACCGGCATCCTCAAAATAGGGGCAATGGATACCTTGATATGTTGATTTGGTCACTATGGCCCAAATATTGATCAAAAGGTGCCAAAAAGTGACCCAAACAATCATTAAAAAAATGGGTCGATGCACTCATATGAATTCGAACCATGTGCATAATTGTGTCAAGCACATTCGAAATAGGGTGCATGATCCCTTTTCGAATTCTTTTGGGCTTGGTGCACGAGTCCAAAAAAGATTGGGGGGTGTGGCATATCAATACATGTTGATATTGGCCAAAAATGTCAAAAATGGCCAAAGCAAAGCCTCAAAATATGTACAATTGAGTTCGAAATAAATTTGAAATCATGCATCTTCGAGTGGGGAATATTCGAAATAGGGTGTGTGCCCCTTTGTCGAAATCATTTGGGCTTAGTTTCCCAACCCAAAAAAAAATTTGGGGGAAGTGACACGTGAAGAAGTGTCAAAAATCGCCAAAAATGTCAAAAATGGCCAAAACAAAGCCAAAAAAAGTATGCAATAAAATTCGAGAAAAATTCAAACTCGCACATATTTGAGTCGAGTGACTCTCAAATAGGGTGGGTGTACACACTTCATAATTATTCAAAGTCTACACAACTTGTTGTCTGACTTCGGGGTACACACACAATGTGCACACATGCAAAATGGCCAAAAAGGCAAAAATAGGCCAACAAAAAGCATAAAAATGTGTGCAATAGAGGTCGAAACAAATTTGAACTCATGCAAATTCGAGTCGAGCGACCTCGAAATAGGGTGTGGGTGTTGGAAAATAATTTTTTCGAACTCAACAACCTCACCTGTAGCATTTGGGGGAACATGCATAATGTGCACACATGCAAAATGGCCAAAGAAGCAAAAATAGGCCAACAAAAAGCATAAAAATGTGTGCCATAGAGGTCGAAATAAATTCGAAGTCATGCAAATTCGAATCGAGCGACCTCGAAATAGGGTGTCGGCTCGAGAAAGTAATTTTTTCGAATTAAATAGGTCGCACACAATGGGTTGGGCGAAGTGCAAGAAATGGCCAAGTGGAGTATTAACCTTCACCACACCAATGTAGTCTTGGCAAAGAGCATGAGGTCGTCATAGAGGTCGAAATAAATTCAAACCCATGTAAATTCGAGTCAAGTGACCTTCAAATAGGGTGTTGGTGACCTTCAGGAATTTTTTCGAATTAAATATTTCGCCAAGAATGGATTGGGGGAATTGCAAGAAGGAGTGATAACCTTCACCAAACCAATGTTGTCTTGGCAAAGAGCAAGAAGTCGATTCCATCCATCTCCACCATAAGATAAGTATAAGATTGTAAGGATCTTCCATGTTGGTCAAGTCAAATAACTTTCTCCCAATGATATTTTGAAATTTTTGAACTCAAAATCCAAAAGTTCCAACTTGCCAATGACCAAGGATGTCTATTCTTTAGCATGGTACATGGATGGACACCACAAACCTCAATCAAAGTAAATGCACAAAGACAAAGGCAAGCAAAGACACTTTCCACACTTGGCCTTGATCCTTGTTGAAGTTCTCTCACATAGAGTATCACATAACATTCGAACAATGAACCTTACATAATGTCATCTTATACTTATCTATGAAATAGATAAGTAAACATAAAAACAAGAGCACAACAAATAGACACTCAGTTTGTTACTAATACCAAAGCGACACAATGGAGGACCATACACAACGAGCACCGCTACGGCGACAAAGATTCGTGTGTGTGGGACCTCTAACATGTGTGAACGGCAAAATCAGCCCGTCACACCAAACCAAGAGCACCAATCAAATTTTATGGGTCTAAAACCACAGAAATCCACGATCTCGTAAATTCAGACCCACAGAAATCAGAATTGGAAAATAAACGCTCAGTAGGCTCACGCCCGATCGCGATTTATGTTGCGCGTGCACCAGGCCAGAAAAGCAGTAATTCAGCACCCCTAGGGTCTACTGCATCCCACCCCAAGGGTATGGTGTGTGTGTGGGGGGCTTGCATTGGTCTTGGGACAGATGCCGTGGGGGGTAGCCCAAAGGGGGAACGCCAACCCTATTGCACACTTCCACCCCTGGAATAGGCGTGGTTTTGGATGGCGCCGGTGAAGAGACAATGGAAGCTAAGGCGGCTGCCACATGGTCCTTGCCTCCCAGGCGCCTGAGGTTCGCCCGCGTTAAGGCAGGCACCTGAGCGCTCGGACGGACTCCTTCGGTATATACTTCGGTACTCTTTTCCGCCGCTCTTGGTTCTGCATGTTCTCCGAGAGGACCAATATCACGGGGTACCCCACCTGTAGATGGCGGTCCAGCAACATCACCAGTCTTTTGTGTGGTTGTTGTGATCGGTACCGTTTTGGCAGACATCTTCAAACTTCCGAATACAAGTGTTTCTTGGTATTCTTCGTGTTCTGTTTTAGTCTTCTAGGGCCTTCTTGTGCTACCAGAAAAGGTTTCTGGTTTGCCCGCACTTGTGCCTGTTCCTTGTATTTGTTTTAGAAAACCTTGCTCATTTCGCACAAGTCAAAATGAGGTCCACACAAAGATAAAGTAGAGCAAGTCCGGGCACCGGATCAGTGAAATCATTCCACAATCCAACATTCAAAGATTGGGCTAGACACAGGATATGGCTTGGCCAGCATGGGCAAGCAACTGGATTCAGAATCAGTTAAAAAGTAGGACCACAATAAGTGATAGAAACAATTCAGTATAGGGGTCCTTAGGTGGGAGACCACTAGGCTTAACCTACAAGGCCCAAGGCAGTGAAGTGCCTATTTCATTTCGGTATTACCTCCATGAAGGAAGATAGCTCCGCTCACTTGAGTGGTAGGGGTGAACTTCATGGGGGGGCTAGGGTTATAACCCTAGTTACTTTGAAAAATGTACTTAAAGCCTCAAAAGAGTGATAAAAATGTTTAAGTGTTAGTCTCAACAACTTCCCAAGGATTAGGGAGGGTTCAGCCTGGATCAAGCACCCCAAAAAAGACATGGTAGTGACTTTTTCTTATTGGATCGGTCCTCCAAACACCTGCACATCCGGTGCTTGTGGAGCCCTGCCCCTGCCTTGGTTGTGCCCTGCACTCCCATGCTTGTCGTTTTCAGTGTGAGTGAGTGCCTTGTTTACCACGTGTTGCATGCGTCCCTGCCCGCGAGGAAACGCACCCGGAGGAGGAGACACCACTACACTACACTCACTAATGTCAGCACCAGCCTTCGAAGGTAGGGTGAGCACAACCGCACTCAGTGCCTAATGGGCTTGCTGACCCTAACCCCTACACACGCTGCTAGGTGGTGGTGGCAATGATGACTCGAGCCCCATTGGCCCCCCTGTTAGACAACAAGCGAACACAGCTCCACTAGGCTGATGTGGCCTGCAGTGAGTGCACGTGTTGAGCGCACAGCGTATTGTAGTCGTTGAACATGGCCAGGTCGTTGATAATGCCCATGTTGATTGTGTGATCTTCGTCCTGTTTAGCCGGGCGAAAAAAAGTTGCTAATGTGCACCAATTGAAGCCGGTTCGGACCCCCGTGGCCATCTTGGGGTCACTTGGGGTGTGTATCTATGTGCCGGCAAGCCGCCATTGGCTGATATCATACTCTCCCGTCCACCTGAACTAACCCGATGTGATAGTGTGATACGTTTGGCCATTCCGGCTACGAGCGGCCATATTCAGAACCGAGGCACCGCCAGCGGAGATTTATATATCGGAATATCAGGAATCAACAGGGTTTTATTATCATGATGTTTCCGTAATTTTTCAGCCTTTCGTTCTGATGGTCAATGTATCGGCGACCGTCAGTTGGCTCGCGATTTTGCGTTAACCGATTGGTTAACTGTTATTTCCAGATATTTTGGCGGATACTCCGTTGAAGGGTCAGATTTCATCAGCAAAGGGTTCGTTGCTTCCGCAATTTTCTAAATAAGCACTCGAAATTTTATTCTGAATTTTTCGCGATGTCGAAATCGGATTTTCGACTTCGACATCGCCGCACTTGATTTGGACTTCTTCGAGTGGTCATACTCCTTTCCCTATGCCCGAATCAGGTTTCCCTTATACTTGCCACCCATTTGACTTGGAGATATAAGGGAAACAAAAGTGAATCGTGGGACCACTTTGAAGGACCATATCTACGCGGGAGTGTGAGGAAAGAGAATAAGGAAGGTTGGGTTGCAAACGCCTCGGTCTCAACTTAATTTAGGAAGCATCAAACGCCTTTGGTGTGTACACATGCCCGATATAGCAGGGGTAATGGTCAAGAGGGTATAAAGTGATATATAACTCTTGGACCGTGCAACCGAACATTTTATTGTGACTTTCGAGTGTACCGCATGAGTGTTGGGGTTGCATAGCAACTTTCCTTGGGTTCCTACGTATTTTTAACGTGAAGTTATGTCAATGGAGGGACATGGCACATCATGGTGGGAGCCATATTTTGAGGGTATGTGTTGTATGCCTGGTATATGTTTGATATGCTCACGCCCATGTTATATATCTTCGTGTGGCCGAAGAGATGGGGAGCCATACGTGACAAGGGCTTTGCCCATGTCCCAATTGTGCAATTCAAAGCGCTAGACTAAGTCTACCGCATATGTATTGCTCATGGTATGTTTGGCAAGGAGATCCATGAGTGCACTCCCATTTTCATGGGGCATGTAGATATGAGTGGCGAAGGTATCTCCATGCGCCCGATTGGGGATCCAAGTGGGGGAATTGTTCGCAAATGGTTCCAATCATTTGTGTATTGAACCATGAGCGGATATCATGGGTGAGCATAGAGATATACTATCATGACAAATTTGTATTTGGTCATATTTTCATGTTTTTGACCTCAATTTTTGCTCATTTTTGCGTTTTGTGTACTTACCTGGTCAGCAAACAGCAAGAAGCCTATGGAGAGTCGAACCATGGTATGTTGTTCATATGTTGGCATATGCTTTGGAGTTGAACACCACCATATGCCGGATCGAGTACTCCATTTGGCTTGGCGCACGAGAGATTATAAGAATTGGTCTCAAAATCATGGGCTGACTTGGGCAGTGCGTGGCGCCCATATCCGAAGGGGTTTCGAGGGTAAAGTGGGGATGTACATGGGCATTGGCCTTTGGTCTCTATCCTCCATGAATACTAGACTTCGATTCCATGCATGCTTTGAGCCTTCGGATGAGTAGTAACTTCAATTTTGAGCATATATTTGATATATGGCCAATATGGTGTGAATTGGCAGTTTTTTGACATGTTATGAGTTCAAACTCATAGGTCATTTCTCTAAGCCCATTCGACTCCAAGTCCAACCAAGGTTATGTCAGGGTAGGGCATGGTCCTGAGTGCCACTCTAGGCCATGACACGCCACCTCCCCTATTGGGCTAGGATTTAGAAGCTTGGGAGTGAACACATTTTTGGGGTTTGTGTAGTGACTTGTGACACATGGCATTCAGCCATCGCATTTGACCTGGTTCAGGGCAATATGTTGGTGAGTCAAGGGAAGGTCTTGAGTCCAGGGAATGAGGGGTTTATGGCTGTGAATGTGTATGTTTACCTCTTTCCCCAACTTTGCTTCATTTGTGTTCATATGCCAATTTCACGGCTTTCTTCCTTGGTGCACTTCTTGCACATGCCCGCCACCGTGAGACGACCGGTGTGCTGAACGGAAGCCCGCAGCCTGGTTTGGATTGTGAATTGGGCTATTGCTGTATTTGTGGGATCTGGTTGCTGTTCAGGGTTGAAGGAGGATTACATTTTCTATATTTTTGGATTTTGGACCTTGGACTTTGAGGATTTTGAGAAATGCAATCGTTGATCCGGAGTAAATCAGCAGGGGTAACAGGCGGAAGGGGCACAGCGGGGGCCGGTCCTGGTAGGGACCTTCTTTATGGTAGCAGAGGCGTACCTGCTGCCCCTACCTACCGCCGACCCGGGGACTTGGGCCCTTATGAGCCCTGCCCAAGTACGCCCCGGGTGCGTATTGTGGACTCGGTGGAGACCACGCCGGAGACTGGAGCCACAGAGGAACCGAGACGTTCAAGAGCATGGCGAACTCCGGAAGTAGAAGCCCGAAGAGAAGTACGACATTCGGGAAGAGGAGGACGTGACATGGAGGACCTGGTCTCCATGTGTGAGCGTCGCTGCCGAAAGGCATGCAACCTCCGCTCCGTCGCGGAGGACTCTGATGAGGCTTGCCATACAGGCAGCAGTGGAGGACGGGCCCGGCGCTACCGGAAGCGCGGTTCACCCAAGTCCGCGGCAAGGGACGCCGGGGCTATGGACACGGACCCCAGCCCGGTCAGGCTGTGGGAATCTGAGGGGCACTCCGAGGGCTATCAGACAGCCTACGAGCCACCTTCGGAGCCGGGGATGTCCGCGCCGATGGCCAGGGCGCATACGGCCCCCGAGCCCGCCCTGCAGCACGACGCCGAGGGCTTGGAGAGACCAGCCAGGGCCCGGACGGCACCTGTGCCCCGGCACACGGAACCAGAGACGGACGCCATAGGCGATACGCCCATGGGCGATGAGTCTGAGGTGCCGGGAACCGCGGGATGCGCTGAATCCGGCGGAAAGCACGCTGCGTGCCACTGCAAGCACGTGTCCTTCCTCATGGGCAAGTACCTGAAGATGGGGATGGACGCCATCGTGCATCGTCTTGACCGCCTGGACAACGCCAAGGATGGTCTAGAGGAGGACGTCGCGGGGATCCTGGACGATCAGTCGGCCGCGGAGAACCACATGGAGGAGCTGCGAGCGGATCAGGCCCGGTACCGGGAGAATCTGGAGCTGGCCCTGCAGAAGCAGCAGCAAGTGGTGGACAGCCTCCTCCACCTGGTGGAGGACATGTCGGGACGCCTGAAAAGGCTGGAGGAGCTACAGCCCCTCGCCTCGGGTCCGGAGCTCCCGGCAAGGCCGGCCGCGGTAGAGCTAGTGGAGCGGGTTAAGACCCTCAGGAGCGCCATGGAGAAACCCGTGGGCGGCCCTGCAGAGGCACCATACGCGCCTCCGCGTGTTGACCCGGGTGCGCTGCCGTTTGTTCCCATGTTCAGCGAATCCACAATGCTCGGGGAACACACGGCACCGGCTCGGTCCATGCGGGAAGGGCACGTAGCCACGGACCCGAGGAGCCTGACGGTACAGATGTCCCATGCCGCCCAGGATGTACCGATCACGACGAACATGTTAGTTTATGCGGAAGAGAAGATCGACACCATGCAGGGGCGAACCATGGGAAGCGCCGACGGACATGGTCGAGGTCATCCAGGCGGAAACCTGTGGGCAAAGGACCCCAATACGGGGATATGGACGGCCGATGGAGCAAATCTTTCCCGCATTCCAAACCCCATGGGTTCAGGCCCAACTGGACAGCACTCCATGGAGGTGAGGGATGTACGGGGAGTGTACTCACACCCCCCGGCCACAGGTGGTATCCGTCTCGGTGGAGTGGTGGCTGGAGACGTCGGAGACGCCATCAGGATTGACGACCTCAGGGGAATCAAAATCCCCTACTATGATGGCAATCCCTCCAACCTGGATGACTTCATCCTGGATTGGGAGGACTTCGCCGAGGAGGTCGTCGGAGAGATGCGGGGAGCGCCGCGGGACAAGTGGGTATGCCGGACATTCCCACACCGCCTGGCGCAGGACCTGAAGGAGGAGCTGCGGGATCAGATCCGGGAAGGATTGATCCGTACGGAGCAGGCCTGCCTCCAGTGGTTGGAGGAGGAGGAGCGGGTGGACGCACCAAATCAGAAGCTGGAGGACCTGTGGTCCATCCCACTGCCGCTGGACCGCGGTGAATTGCGGGTCCGGGAGTGGAACCGGTATCTGCGGAAGTACCGCAGATGCCTCAAGCTGGTGGAAGACTGGAACGAGGCCAGTGAGATCCGCCACTTGCTGAAGGACGTCCTCCCCGGCAACTGGAAGAGGAGAGTGGAGGACGAGGAGAAGAAGCGCGCCAAGAAGCGGGTGGCGGTGAGGATCATGGCGGCGGAGGATACCCATGCAGGTATCATGGAGTTCTTCAGGAGGAACCTGGGCGAACCCAACCGGATGTTGGGCCTGAAGAACGCCGTGTACGTGGAGGTATTCGGGGACTCCATGGGGCAAAGGTTGTTGCGCCTCAACAACGTGGAGTGGAGGCGCGGGGAGCCGCTGAGGATGCAAGTCATCTTCGCCCGCATGAGCCTGGACGAGATCGTGAAGTACATCACGGTGGAGTTGAAGCTCAATGCGAAGAACGAGGCCCACGTGCAGGATCGACATGGTCATGGACAACGAGGCCAACGAGAAGACCGCCATCATCGGGAGATCCAGGAGGACACGGCCAACTCCGCGGAGGATGGTAGTGGAAGTGGCCAAGACCACTGGTCCCGGGAGGATCACGAGGAGGCCCATTTCTTCGCGTTTGTGGCGCACAACGTGAAGAACAATGGGCAGGATCGGTCCAGATGGAGCCGGGCGGGACCAAGGGGCAAAGAGCCAAGGAGGATCGGGAACCCACCGCTCTCGTTCCGGGAGTACAGGTCTCAGCACGACGGGTGCTGGGTCTGTTATGGCAAGGGAAACAACCATGCACATGACCACCGTCAGTGCAAGGTGTATGAGGCGGACAAGAAGGCCTACTTCGCCGCTCACCCCGAGAAGAAGCCCAAGGAGCAGCGGATTTCCGATTGGAAGGCGAAGGGCGGAGACGGGGGAAAAGGCCAAGGCAAAGGCCAAGGAAAAGGCGGAGGAAGAGGCTATGGTGGTGGACCTGGTCAAGACCGACGAGTGAGGTCGATCGAGGAAGTTGCTGAGGACATGTTGAGGACGTTGGAGGAACTCAGAGCCCAGCAACGTGGAGGACAAAGTCCTGGCGGATCGCAGCCGGAAGGGGCTGCGGGAAGCCAAGTCTAGAGAAGCCCCCACGGGAGTGGGACCTCGGAGGTCTCTCCTCCGAAAAACAGTGGAATGCCAGAGAAAGCGAAGGCACATCGGGTGCCGAAGGAGGCTCCGGAAGAGCCAAAACCACTGAGTTTCGCCACTCCCAACCCCTGGAGAGCCCTGCCAAGGGAAGTACATGTGGGTACGGGACATGGCAAGAAGGAAGGAGCGACCACGGAGAGCCCCGTGGACGGGCAGGACCAGCCCAAGATCTACACCATCCGTGACCATACCCTTGAAGTCCTGATGCACCCGGACGTGCTAGAGTTGCATGCCGTGAGAGTCGTCCATACACCTCATGGCGACGAGCGGCAGTTGCACTTGAAAGTGCGAGTACAGTGCGGACGAGAGGAGAAGGTGGTGGATGTGTTGGTGGATACGGGTGCCCAGGTGAGCCTGGTCCGGAGAGGGTTGTTCAAGGAGGAACTCCTGCAGCCCAGCCGGAGACCGGTCCGCCTGAAGGTCGCCAACGGAGAGATCATGGGTGGGGGCACCCATGAGGCCACCATCAGTATGGAATTCTGGGAGCATGAGCGCTTGAACCGCCCTGATCAGGCGAAGAGAAGCACTCTATCCGGGAACTTCTATGTGGCCGACATTACAGATTGGGATATGATCATGGGGTATGACTTAATGGTGGCAAACGCCATTGGAGCCCTTCCCCATCGTGCAACGCTGGTCCGGGAGGATGATGAATGCCTCACATGGCTGTCCACGGACTATGCATGCGGATCATCCCAATGGAACGCTGAGGAAGAGGATCGAATCGTCCAAGCGGTGCAAGCTGTGGGTGCCAAGTCCAGAGGAGACCGCGGAGTTCAACTCACGAAGTATGGAATGGCGCCGCAGGTGTACGACAGGATGATCCAGACGCTGGGAGCCGAAGCGCCCGAGACGGACGTCTTTGCTTCCCGGGATGCCCCACTTCTGAGGAAGTGTAGGCGGCACTGGCATCGAGGAGACTCAGCCTGGCACCGGCATTGGGGTTTGAAGGAGTGGGGACCCATGTATTGGCATGGCTCCCTGGATAATACCAGACGTACGGTGGAGAAGATCATCGCGGATAGGGCGAAGGGGATCCTGGTCATAACCGGCATAGGATCCACCCCATGTCCGCTGGGGGGTCTCAAGTCGACGCTGGACTCCATCACCCTGAACGAGATGTCATTCGGGCCAGAGGAGGAGCTGTTCATCGACGCCAAGGGTGTATCAATGCCCTCCCCGGGTCAAGCGTGGGGTACCAAGGCTTTCCTGGTGGATGGGGCGCAAGCCCAGCCCACGGGTGATGAAGCATTCACCCGTAGGGTGGAGGCGGTGCCCATGAAGGTCATGTTTGAGCCCAAGGAGGGGACGGATCAGCCAATTGATGGCATTGACGTCCTGTCCCACGCCGAGATCGACGACGTCGTCAACTACATGCGGATGGGGATGCACGACCGTGTGGCAGCCAAGAAGAGGCGGGCCATGGTCACATCTCCGCATTGGTGGGATGACAAGATGTTGGTCACCGGCAAGTACGAGAAGGATGAGTTCGTGGCGAGGGTCATGGATCACATCGCGGACCAATACGACGGTCCGGTTGGGTCGGACCCACCAACGTGGGGTTTTCCAAGAGTGGGAACCGGTAGCGACGAGCACCAGCCCGAAGCCGCAAATTTTCGAAAATTATCGGTGGGAATCGCGACCCACGACGATGAAGACGGCATATCGGACGAGGAGAAGTCGGACTCGGACCCAGAAGAGGCCTATACCGCAGTGCGGTCGGTTGTATCGATACCGAAGCAAGCGGCTGAAGAGGCCCAGGAGAACCCGAAGGTCGCCGAGCTGAAGGAGAGGCTGATCAAGGCCTATCCGCGGCTATTCAGTGGCGTCGCCAACAAGAACCCTCCAGATCGTGGGAGGTTTGGTACAGCGAAGATCAAGCTGAAGCCGAACCCGAAGATCTATTGTCATCGGGAGTACCAACTTCAGGGCGATCGGGCCGAGGCCATGAAGAAGCTGTTGGCCGAGTTCATTGAGCGGGGATGGATCGAACCCTCCGACAGTGAGTGGGCCAGCCCAGCCTTCATCGTGCCCAAGAAGGAGAAGGGCGAGTGGAGGTTGGTGGTTGATTACAGGGGTTTGAACGAGCAGACCGAGCACGACTCGTACTCGCTTCCCCTGATCGACTCCATCCTCCAAAAACAACAGAAAAAGCGGATTTTCACGGTGTTAGACCTGAAACACGGTTATCACCAGATGCCGCTACACCCGGACTCCAGGCCTTGCACAGCGATGTCGACGCCGCTGGGGCCCATGCAGTGGAAAGTGGTGCCTATGGGCGCCAAGAATGGCAACGCCGCTTTCCAGCGCATGATGGAGGACCTACTCGGTCCTGTCCGGGACTGTGCCGATCCCTTCGTGGATGACATCATCATCGGGTCCGGCACGGAGAACATGACTGAGGACGAGCTCATCGACGCGCATGAGAAGGATCTGCGCCGAGTGCTCAGCGAGTTGGACAAGCACAACATGGTGTGCAAGCCCACCAAAGCCTCACTCTTCGTGAAGGAAGTGGAGTTCGCGGGTCACGTGGTTGGTCACGGGCAACGCCGTCCCATGCCTGGGAAGCTGGCGTCCCTGCACCACTGGGAGAAGCCCCAAACCATCAGCGAACTCCGGTCCTTCATGGGGTTCTGCAACTACTATTCGGGCTATGTCCGGATGTATGCAGAACTGTCCGGGCCGCTGCACAAGATGCTGCAAGTGGGCAAGTTCGATGGCCGGAAGGGGAGCAAGAAGAAGCTTGCCTGGACCCCTGAGGCTGAGGATGCGTTCAACAGCCTGAAGGAGCGACTCCTGGGGCAGTTGGGGCTATTCCTGGTGAACCCGGACAAGGGATTCGTGCTACGGACGGACGCCTCGGACTATGCTGTGGGGGCAGTCCTCGAGCAGATCCGAGACGACGGGTCACATGTACCCGTGGCGTTCTGGAGCCGGATCCTGGCCGAGGGCCAACGGCGCACCTGGACCGCGAGGGAGAAGGAGACGTACGCCATTGTATGTGCGCTCAGGAAGTGATCTGGCCACATCGGATTGCAACCGGTGGTGGTTTGCACGGACCATCAGTCCTTGCAGAGCTGGCACAAGGAGCACGTCGACACCCCCTCGGGACCGGCGGCAAGGAGGGCCCGATGGCATGAGACGTTTGCCAAGTTCGACCTAAGCGTCGTATACGTCCCGGGGAAGGACAACACTGTGGCAGATTGCCTCAGTCGATGGGCCTACCCCGCGGGCAAGGCTTGGATGGACATATCCAGCCATGGGGACGCCGAGGAAACCGAGGAGGCCAAGCGCATCATCGAGATGGAGAAGGTCATGGAGCAAGAGGGAGTCAAGTGCTTTGTGGTGATGGCAAACCGTACGGACCTGGCCAAGTTCCGGGGTGCCCGCGTCCAAGCTATTCGAGAGGAAACCCTCGAGCAGTGGATGGTGGCCCCTGTAGAGCTAGTCAGGTCGGTGCTCACAGAGGACTGGTCGGATGACTACGCGGCATCCGAGCACTGGAGTAAGTACTGGAATGCCGTGAGCGCCCTGTCGGACGACGAATGGCCCGAGGGCTTGACCGAGGATGGGGACAAGTTGTTCCTCAAGGACAAGCTGCTGGTGCCCGAAAACCGAGTGGAGGAGCTCATTGACCATTGGCACAACGCCCAGCTCATGCACCCTGGTCGAGACAAGATGCAGCAGGACCTGGAGTGGCGTTTCAAGTTCCCTCCGGGGTCCTACGCCATCCTGGACAGGTACTGCAGCGACTGTGCCGTGTGTCGGGCCACGAAGAGCCCCAACCACTCCACAGCGGGCAACCCGGTGTATACGGCTATACCGGAGGCCCCTATGCGGTCCGTGGCCATGGATGTATTCGCCATGCCTGAGGTCACCGTGGAAGGAGAGACCTACGACTGTGTCATCCTGGCGGTGGACAGGCACAGCGGGTATATCGTGGCAGTCCCGGGCAAGAAGTCCAAGAAGAAGGACAAGAAGGACAAGCATGGAGTGGGGCTGCAGGCCAAGACCGTCGCTAATGCCATGATCAGGCATTGGCTGACGATTTTCGATGTCCCAGCTGTCATCTGCAGCGATCGGGGCAGTCAATTCGTGGGGACGTGGTTCAAGACGATGTGCAAGCACATGGGGATTCGGCATGCCAAGACCGTGGCATACCATAGCCGGTCAAATGGCCGGGCTGAGGTGGCCGGGCGGCAGATGTTCGAGAAGTTCCGCCAGCTGCACATCGACGAACCGGGCCGGAACTGGTATAATTCGCTCTGGAGAGTGCTCCAGGCGTACCATGACCTTCCGGGACCCACTGGACTGTCGCCCCATCGCATCCTGTTCCTACGGGATCGAGTGTCACGCACTCTCCCGTGGATGAACCATGGCAACCTGGCCCGGGATGCGAACGCTATGATGGCTGAGGCGGATGACACGGCGGCCATGGTGTGTAAGGCACTACAGGACGAGCGTGAGAAGAGGGCCAAGTACTTCAAGCAGGGAAAAGTCCAGAAGTATGCCCTCCAAGACACCGTATGGGTGGAGCGGCACCACAAGGATGTCCTGTCCAGGCATCGGCAGGCATCTTGGTATGTGCCGGGGGTAATCGTGCGGAAGGTCGGGCAGGATGTGTACGCAGTTCGTTTGGGGGATAACAAGATCCTGGACCGCGACCATACCCAGCTTCGTCCCCGAGCACCAGACCCCAGCGGACGTCCCGTCACCTTCGAGTTCACGGCCGGCGATGTGGACTCGGACGACGAGGGTGAGGACGACGACTTCACCGCTGAGAAGATCCTGGCGGACAAGCCGGACCCGGGGACGCCTGGGGGGAGGCTTTACAAAGTCCGTTGGAAGGGATTCGCCGCATCCAGGGATTCGTGGGAACCTCCGAGCAGCTTTGTGCCGAGGTATACCACGGTCTGGATGGACTACCTAAAGAAAAAGAATATTTCTTTGGATGTCAAGGACGTGTTGGTCCATTTGGTTGCTGCTGTAGCACCGTAATGGATCCCCCCTTGGCATTTTGTTTGTTTCTGTGATTGAGGAGACGGGTGAGGGCGTTCATCCGGGGATTTTTCGGCCTTGATTGGCCATATACCCCCTTCAGTCGATCTCCACATATATATTTCATTGTGGTATACTTATTTAGGTCGACCGACGACGTTTTTCTATCTTTGATCCCCTTGGTCCATGTTGTAGATCAAGTGGAGACCGGATATGGCGTAGGGCGCTGAGTATCAGTGTCCTCACCCCTCCCTTGGGGCATGAGGGACGCCTACGACGTGTGTGACGCCTACGACGTGTGTGGGGCCTCCATGTGTCCTTGGGACATGGAGGGGGGGGTTGGAGCCCATTGGGGTCCTCCCGTCCTCTCTTCAATGACTTCTGAGCGGTAACAACACTCTGAGAAGGGGGGTGAAGCCGGTTCGGACCCCCGTGGCCATCTTGGGGTCACTTGGGGTGTGTATCTATGTGCCGGCAAGCCGCCATTGGCTGATATCATACTCTCCCGTCCACCTGAACTAACCCGATGTGATAGTGTGATACGTTTGGCCATTCCGGCTACGAGCGGCCATATTCAGAACCGAGGCACCGCCAGCGGAGATTTATATATCGGAATATCAGGAATCAACAGGGTTTTATTATCATGATGTTTCCGTAATTTTTCAGCCTTTCGTTCTGATGGTCAATGTATCGGCGACCGTCAGTTGGCTCGCGATTTTGCGTTAACCGATTGGTTAACTGTTATTTCCAGATATTTTGGCGGATACTCCGTTGAAGGGTCAGATTTCATCAGCAAAGGGTTCGTTGCTTCCGCAATTTTCTAAATAAGCACTCGAAATTTTATTCTGAATTTTTCGTGATGTCGAAATCGGATTTTCGACTTCGACATCACCGCACTTGATTTGGACTTCTTCGAGTGGTCATACTCCTTTCCCTATGCCCGAATCAGGTTTCCCTTATACTTGCCACCCATTTGACTTGGAGATATAAGGGAAACAAAAGTGAATCGTGGGACCACTTTGAAGGACCATATCTACGCGCGAGTGTGAGGAAAGAGAATAAGGAAGGTTGGGTTGCAAACGCCTTGGTCTCAACTTAATTTAGGAAGCATCAAACGCCTTTGGTGTGTACACATGCCCGATATAGCAGGGGTAATGGTCAAGAGGGTATAAAGTGATATATAACTCTTGGACCGTGCAACCGAACATTTTATTGTGACTTTCGAGTGTACCGCATGAGTGTTGGGGTTGCATAGCAACTTTCCTTGGGTTCCTACGTATTTTTAACGTGAAGTTATGTCAATGGAGGGACATGGCATATCATGGTGGGAGCCATATTTTGAGGGTATGTGTTGTATGCATGGTATATGTTTGATATGCTCACGCCCATGTTATATATCTTCGTGTGGCCGAAGAGATGGGGAGCCATACGTGACAAGGGCTTTGCCCATGTCCCAATTGTGCAATTCAAAGCGCTAGACTAAGTCTACCGCATATGTATTGCTCATGGTATGTTTGGCAAGGAGATCCATGAGTGCACTCCCATTTTCATGGGGCATGTAGATATGAGTGGCGAAGGTATCTCCATGCGCCCGATTGGGGATCCAAGTGGGGGAATTGTTCGCAAATGGTTCCAATCATTTGTGTATTGAACCATGAGCGGATATCATGGGTGAGCATAGAGATATACTATCATGACAAATTTGTATTTGGTCATATTTTCATGTTTTTGACCTCAATTTTTGCTCATTTTTGCGTTTTGTGTACTTACCTGGTCAGCAAACAGCAAGAAGCCTATGGAGAGTCGAACCATGGTATGTTGTTCATATGTTGGCATATGCTTTGGAGTTGAACACCACCATATGCCGGATCGAGTACTCCATTTGGCTTGGCGCACGAGAGATTATAAGAATTGGTCTCAAAATCATGGGCTGACTTGGGCAGTGCGTGGCGCCCATATCCGAAGGGGTTTCGAGGGTAAAGTGGGGATGTACATGGGCATTGGCCTTTGGTCTCTATCCTCCATGAATACTAGACTTCGATTCCATGCATGCTTTGAGCCTTCGGATAAGTAGTAACTTCAATTTTGAGCATATATTTGATATATGGCCAATATGGTGTGAATTGGCAGTTTTTTGACATGTTATGAGTTCAAACTCATAGGTCATTTCTCTAAGCCCATTCGACTCCAAGTCCAACCAAGGTTATGTCAGGGTAGGGCATGGTCCTGAGTGCCACTCTAGGCCATGACACGCCACCTGCCCTATTGGGCTAGGATTTAGAAGCTTGGGAGTGAACACATTTTTGGGGTTTGTGTAGTGACTTGTGACACATGGCATTCAGCCATCGCATTTGACCTGGTTCAGGGCAATATGTTGGTGAGTCAAGGGAAGGTCTTGAGTCCAGGGAATGAGGGGTTTATGGCTGTGAATGTGTATGTTTACCTCTTTCCCCAACTTTGCTTCATTTGTGTTCATATGCCAATTTCAGGGCTTTCTTCCTTGGTGCAATTCTTGCACATGCCCGCCACCGTGAGACGACCGGTGTGCTGAACGGAAGCCCGCATCCTGGTTTGGATTGTGAATTGGGCTATTGCTGTATTTGTGGGATCTGGTTGCTGTTCAGGGTTGAAGGAGGATTACATTTTCTATATTTTTGGATTTTGGACCTTGGACTTTGAGGATTTTGAGAAATGCAATCGTTGATCCGGAGTAAATCAGCAGGGGTAACAGGCGGAAGGGGCACAGCGGGGGCCGGTCCTGGTAGGGACCTTCTTTACAATTAGCCTTCCCTTAGCCCATCTTTAAGGAGACACATGTAAAGCAGTTTGGGCCTGCAACCCAACCAGCCTCACCGTAGTATACGGTGTTAGACTGGAAAATGATACACTATTCCCAAACTGCCTTGTCAAACAAACAAGCGTTAAAGACTCCGCCCATTCTCTTAAAGAAAGTAGGGCGGAGCCCTGGGTAACGTGGCAAGAGTTTTACCGCGTGCACAACACGTGGACTAAAGCCCTTTAACGCATCCTGAGCATGCAGCATGCGGGGAAGGGAGGCAAGTTCACAATCAACAGCCACTAACCATTCACCACAATCACAAACAAACTTAACCAGGAGGTGGGCTCCTCACGGGCTTACTTACGTTACTCACCATGCATTGTGTGAATGCCGAGGGACAACGAGCGCACGAACAAGCCTAAGCGCTTGAACAACCCTACAACGATTTATAACAACCCTAAGCCATTAATGCATGGTATGTATCAAGCACCTCTTTGTTTGTTACCTGCAGGAGAGAGAGAGAGAGAGAGAGAGAGAGAGAGAGAGAGAGAGAGAGAGAGAGAGAGAGACACACACACACAGAGAGAGAGAGAGAGAGAGAGAGAGGATTGAATGGTAACTGCACAGCGCAAAACGAAGCCTAGCGTTTTAAGCAACCCTACTTTAACGCCACGGCGAAAGCAAGCAGCAAAACAAGCTCTTTCTTTTTCACCTGTGAAGGGAAGGAGAGAGTGAAGGGAGACACAGGGAAAGCGCCGCAATGTGTGAATGCCCGGATTAGGCACATGCATCGTGGGCAAAGCGTATACTGTAACCCTACGTGCGCGCTGCGTGCTCCGTTCCTTTGGCAAACCTTTGATTCACTGTTTTGCCTGTGCAGAGCAACGAAGGTGAGGACCCACACCCCCAACGAACGCAGCGGTGACGTCTCTAGCGTTTTAACGAAACAAACAACACGAGCCCAATGCATAAGTGTCACATGACAATAGCATACCTCAGAAGCGCATTGTCCGCTTGCTCTGTTGTTGGTTGTTGTTTTAAGTATTTTCCTCAAGTTTATAAAAGTTTTTCATGCAACTCGGCAAAATTTTCTTTTAAAAGCTTTTTACAACGCAGCTCATACCATCTTTCACAAGAGCCGTTTGACTTCCGAACTTCTTTTTTTTTGCGCGGCTCTGTTCCACTTCTTGACTTTAAGTTTTAGACTGTAAATGACCATTTCTAACGTGTTTTCGTCAGCTTTTAGTGATTTGACTATTGAAATCGCTAGCCTTTTCGCTAAACCACAGGATTCACACCCTGTTGGCTACATTTTCTATTTCTTTCTGCTCCTAGAGTTTTGTGCACTCCATCAAGAGCATTGCTCCGCCGTGGCCCTTGGTCACGACGTTTACCAAAGCGCTGTTTATATAGCGATGGCCGTCCGCATTAGAGTGTTCGACCACACTTTAGTGGAGAAACATGTACACTCTAGGGAAGAGGTCCAGGGTTCAAACCCCTGTACCCCCAAATTTTTGCGAAGAGATTTCGCCGCAAGCTGGCACTTTTGAGGAATGCCCCTTCGAAAGGACATCATACACGGTACATTACATTGTTTTTCAAGGGTACCTGTAGTGTGATAAGCTTCTATGAATTGATGGGAATGTCATATGATGGTTTGAAGTATTTTCTAAGGTAATTTGAGAGTAATTTAAGCCTTTTTCCTTGTTCCTACTAGCTTGATCAACTAGTACTCCACAGAGGGTTAAGAAAAAGTCACTACCATGTCTTTTTTGGGGTACCTGATCCAAGCCAAGCCCCCCCTAATCCTTGGAAAGTTATGTAGACTAACACTTAATCATTTTTATCACTCTTTTTGAAGCTCTAAGTACATTTTTCAAAGTTCCTAGGGTTATAACCCTAGCCCCTTAATGAAGTTCACCCCTACCGCTCAAGTGAGCGGAGGTATCTTCCTTCATGGACGTAATACCGAGATGAAATAGGCATTTCATGCGTTGGGCCTTGTTCGTTAAGCCTAGTGATCCCCCACCTCAGGATCCCTTTACTCAATTGTTTTTTCCGCTTATTGTGGGCCTACCTTTTAACTGACTCCGAATTCAGTTGCTTGCCCATGCTGGCCAAGCCATATCCTGTGTCTGGCCCAACCTACATGCCCCAGATTCCTAACTAACTCCATTGCATGTCAAAAGGTGCACAGGAGGTGCTTGGAACTATGTTTGAGGCTAGACGTATGCCAGTTTTCTTTTTTAAAATCATTTATTTTGTTGAATGCATGGTATTTAGACTTGCTTCTGTGTATGTACTACATTTGTTATTATTTGCAGGCCTTCTGTGATACATTAGATTTCAAAACTATTCATTGACACGATCTTTATCCTCTTCATGCTTTACTTGCTGTTGTGGTCCTGTTTTCCAACTACAAAACCCGCAGGATTTCATCAAAACCTTTAAAGCAATAATTGAGGATATTATTTCTCTTGGTCTTTGTAAACCCGGTTACTCGTGCACTTTCCATTGTCTAATGCGCGTGAGTCACTGTCAAAGGTGTGACTCGCACACACCAATGCATTGACAATTTTTCCTCGTCTTGCATAAATCAACCGGCTCTTGAGGCATGTAGAATGCAGTAGAAAGAAGAACACCGTAATGCATTGACCATTTTTCCTCGCCTTGCACGAACCAACCGGCTCTTCAGGCACGTAGAATGCAACGGAAAGAAGAAAACTGTATTAACAAACGCCCATGGGCTATTCTCGGAACAATGGACGAATGCGAAGTGTGGATCACATGTGTGACATCTTGCAAAATCGGTATGCACCAAGCTACACACGGGCATGCGGTGCCAAAGGCAGTGTAGAATGCGCTGGCTACCTTACATACGCAGGACCGGTGGGTTGCTATGCATTGTGTCACGGCACGCTTTAAATAGTTTCACCACGTACATGTTGATCACCAGCAAGTACATGTGGTTGTATACAATGTTCCAACGTTCTTCAAAAAGAATTGTTCCATAGCAAAGAATGTGCCATGTGGCGCTATTTAGGATGCCAACACAACGAAAGACAAGGTCTATACCAGCTGGTTGGGGAATCAAAAAGAGGAGGAGAACACCCGCCCCCCTCTCCTTATTGGTAACAGTATATATGGTCTGTTTCGCTCCAAATGTGTACACGTTGTCACAACAACTTGTACGCACTGATACGCCAACACGCACATTCTACTACCTGTATGATATGAGATCCGGGGTGACACACGGTTAACAATTTACGGCACATCGTAGCAGTTGTGCCAGCGTGTTGAAATCCATGCATGTGCACATGTGGTTGTCCAAAGCAAGAAATTGCACACACAAAAAAATTCTTCATGTGGTCCGATTAAGGATGAATATGACCAATGGTATGAGCAGGCATGGCAGCTGGCGTGGGGCACGTGAGGTTGGCCAAAAGCCGTGGTTGTCGTGATATGCTGACAATGGGAGAAAAAATGTTGGGGTAGTCCGGAAGATGAGGCCAATGCTCTCAGTGACCAGAAGGAGAATTCGAGTGATTTGAGGGATTAGTTCACATTCTTCGGTCGCAACAATAAGGATTTATGTTCCTATCTACCGTGGTCCAATCGATACGTAGTACTCAAGTCCGGAAGGCTCAGGCATCACGCTTTACTGCCAGACTGTCGTGCCGACACGCCCAAAAGCGAGCTCACCCCAGGGTGTCGCGCGTTGCACTTTTGGCATCTATGCTCGGATACTGAGGAATAGCACCACAAGATGCACAGTATGTGCTTTTTGAAGCATTCATCTTAAGTTCGGGCAGTGATCGGTGAATCCTTCATGCTTGTCTGTAGAGTACCGCCTGCTTGGGAAAAAGGGCGAAGGTACTTTCAGTGAAGTACTGAAGGCACAATGTACAAAAAATGGCAAATACGTATGTCCCTCTCAGCCTTTCGTGAGCTGTCGTTCCTCGTTGGCTTGAGGAAGGTGTAGCATTCTTTGCTTGCTCGATATCCAAGACCGTGGTGTATTCAGCAAACGTCAATCGGTGAACCGAGCCCAGTAGTGGGTACATAGGGATCTGCCTTGCCTGTCAGCTGTTAGAGGAATGTACCGAAGAGTTTTTTCAATGGGAAACCTAGGAGGTTGGTTGCGTGCTGAATGGTGGTTCCAACCATTCACCTTCCAGGTCGCCATCAAATGCATGAAGAACCACTTTGATTCAGTGGAGCAGGTGAATCGACTGAGAGAAATTCAAGCTCTGCGACGGCTGTCACCACACCCAAATATTATCAAGCTGTATGAAATCCTATAGTATGTTCTGATGTGCCAATGCTGTCCCAGCACGTTTTCCAGCGGTTGTCCACGCCACGCCGCTCTTTTGCAAGCAGCAAGTATTCGCCTTTGCCGCTCTGTAAATTTTGTTGACAAGCTCAGCATGCTTTGGCCTCGAAAGCACTTTTGTTGTTGGACCGTGTGCCTTGTATCGAACAGTGATCGGTCAACTGGACGTTTAGCCTTGGTGTTCGAGCTCATGGACATGAACATTTACGAATTGATCCGAGGACGACGACAATACGTCGCGGAAGACAAGATCTTACATTTCATGTACCAACTAGTGAAGTCAATGGACCATATGCACAGAAACGGTGTGAGTTTGGTGCTCTCATACCGGTGTCCTCGGTTTAGCGAAGAACGTTTCCGAATAGGCAATAGTCAATGGTCAAAGATGACATGACGCCTATCTTATACCAACTGGTCAGGTCAATGGACCATATGCATAGAAAGAGTGTGAGTTTGGGTTTTTTGATTCGTTTGCTTTCTTTCAACGAAGGGGACTGCCTGGTTGCACGCACAAAACAATATCCCTCGAAACAAGGGAAGGGAACTTGATGTGATCTTATCCCTCGAATATATGTGCAAGGACCGTTTTTGGACGGAATAAGCCACAATCAAACAATGCGCGGAACCGCCGCAGTGCTCATACGACAACCGCAATCTATTGTTAGGAATTTTCCATCGAGATATCAAGCCGGAGAACATTCTTATTTGCGGCGACACCTTGAAGTTGGCCGATTTCGGAAGTTGTCGAGGCATATATTCCAAGCAACCATTCACTGAGTACATCTCCACACGTTGGTATGTGGTTTCCTAGTTGCACGTTGCTCTTTTGTCGCTAGTATTGCGAAATCTACACCTTTGCGCAAGAGCCCATCGTGCGTATTTTGCCGTCTCCAGGTATCGTGCCCCGGAGTGCCTGTTAACGGATGGCTACTACAACTACAAGATGGACATGTGGGGTGTAGGTTGTGTTTGCCTACCTTTGGCTCATGAGTGAGGAAGTTGAAAAGCACGTGTGGAGATATTTTTTGGAATTACTTGTGTGTTAATTTCGCGGTTGAATGAAAATGCACCTTGATCTCGCGTGACAAGGTTGACACGTTGCTGGATGTATCACAAGTTGTGATCCGACGGCGCTTCGTGATATGGGTGTGGAGCTTGAACTATTGAGCTTTCATAGTCTCCTACATTTCGCAGGATGTGTTTTCTTTGAAATCGTGAGCCTCTATCCGTTGTTCCCGGGGACAAATGAGTTGGATCAGATTCACAAAATCCACAACATCCTTGGGACCCCAAGCCCCGATTTGCTGAACAAGATGAAAAAGTATGCCGTCATTCTTGAGCACCAACAATTTGTGAGTGCCGGTGCCCGTGGTTATGTGAATTTCCTCACCCTCAAGTTACTTGTGTATCATGCAGGGGGTGTTTGTGGCTATGTGGTCACATTTGTGGTGCCTATTCCCCTGCATGATAAAATTGTGAGCGCATCGAACAAATGGACTCGACATGTGGCTGTCATATCGGGAAGAATATTGACAATACAAAGAAAGGATGGTTGGAAGTACGCAGCATCGTGCGTGTGCAACGTTGTGAATCCCATTGACCGCATCCAATTTCATCCCGAAAGTACAGCGGGTGATTTGCATCCGTATTGCTCTTTGTCTTCGCCTCGGACGACGTACCGGATAGACCGGGATTGTGTTTGCCGGGATGGAGCATGCGGTGCCTCTATGTCCATGGTGCAAGGTTTGAAGAGTAAAATGGTTTTTCAGGCGCACCGTGTGAGACCGTGCGCATGGAACGTTTGTCGTTCCCACGCCAACGTGCACAATTACTCCGCAGGCATTCATCCCACATCGAGTTCGAGTTTCCCCAAAAGACAGGAACGGGTTTGGTCAAGTTGATTCCTCATGCGTCACAAGATGCCTTGGATTTGATGCAGAAGCTGCTGGCATACAACCCTGAGGACAGGATCTCTGCCAAACAAGGTCTGCGAACGCCTTTGCACACTGCGTTGTGCCTGACAAAATTTGTTGTGTGCCCCAGGAGCGAGACTCATTGGCTTATAAACTACATTTTGTCCTGTGCTTCAGTCACCTCGTCTGTGTCTGAGGGGGCTGGGTTGAGTTGAGGTTGAGGTAAAGATCGGCGGAAGCTGTCTGACGTCTTGTGGGGCCGAGGTCAAGACAGGCGGTACGAATCATGCTGTATCCTTTACAGCCCTGCGACATGCATACTTCAAAGAAATCCGTGAGCTGGACAAGAAGCTGCGTGCCAAGGCCAAGCAGCAGCAGCAGCAAGGGGGCTCCCCTGAAGGTGTGCATCACAAGGGAAATGTGTTGTTGCGTGGTTTGGCATCCCGCATACCACATGGCAATTGGTGTCAGAGGCCCTGTGGGAATGTTTTTTTTTCCCAGGCACACGGTTTGGGAAATGTTGGTGCACATCATCCGTGCCTGCGTTTGTAGCTCCATGTCCCCAGAAATGTGGCAGATGCCTGCGAGCACCGACCTGGGTTGTATGCATCCGTACACAATTGGTACAGGAACAGCAACAGGTCGAAGATGGATCACACCAAAGTCTTTGGCGCAGCCTGATGACAAGCAGAGGCTTAAGCAACCACACAAGGCTCTCACAGGACCATTTTTTTGGTTGGGTCATAAATGGCATCCCCATACCCAAATTAGGCATGAACGTCGGTGAATGGCCCCGAAGAGCGCTTGGAGACGACGTTGAATAAAATCTTTCACCTCCCCTCCCTCTTTCTTTGCGGACAGTAAGGGGTACTGACCCATGATCAGTAACACCCTTACTGAACAGTAACCCAAGTTAGAAATCCAACATTACCATGAAGCACTGTTGGTTGTTTGTTTTCTCCTTTTGCTAGCACATGACCTCACATTCTTGAGGTGATCTTTGTGGTTCTGTCTGCATGCAAAGCTGGCAGGTTTGCGCAGATGTGGGGGGGGGGGGGGGGGGGCACAAGGCCTGGGTGTGGGGGGGGGGGGCTTCTTTAGAATAATTAAATACCAGGGGAAGGGGGGGGGAGGGGGTGCAAAACCCCCTCCCCCCCTCCCACAAACCCCCTCCCCCCCTCCCCCCCCCCATTCCAATTCTGCAAAAGTTCAGTTTTGTGGTTCGTGACAGTGCATACTTACTGGGGGTCCCCCTTCATCGTAGGGGACCAAATCTGCTGTCTACCCCCCTCTCCTTGCTCTCGACTCTTCCCACCCTCCGTTAAACAGAGCATTGGGGGCCTGAGACTGCTTCACTTCCAAAACTTTTGTTTCTTTTTTTTATCCTTTCTTTCCTGTCAGTTAAACGACGCTGTCTGCAGGTCTGGTGCCAAGGTAGGCCAAGGGGTTCTTTGGCCGGGTGTTGGGGGCCGAGAGGACGCCTTGGCACGAGGGAGTCCAGGAGAGCAAGGCAGAGGGTTACCTTGGTACTGTAAATAATGCCCTTACGAGACTCTCGGCCCTCCCCTACCGGCAACCCCTCCTGCTCCGGCTTTTAAAGGTGTTGGTTAGGGAAAAAATCAGTTTAGGACACCGAGGACAGAATCATTGGGATGCTGCAAGAGAAGACCCTGCAGCCCATGGTTGCTGCCTGTTTCCCCTGCCAGAAGCCACGCATTGGGTTCTCATTGCTGCAGGAGGCCTACCGCCTGGCTCATCTGTGCTGTCTTGATCCCCAGTGATCAACAACATCATTTTCACTTTGACCAGCATGCAGTACATTTGAACAAGATTGTTTCCGTCTCTACTGGGCCACTATTGCATACGCAGGGCTAGGGCAAGGGTTGTGCACTGCTCCAGGAAGTTCAGAAAATGTCCATGAATTAACAGCAACCCTCTAGGAATGAATCATCTGTTTTTACAACAAAACCCCAGCACCAAAAAAAAACCTGCTGTGATACATTTTGGTGTACAAAGACAAGGGGGGGGGTGCGCTGGCCAAACCCCCCCTCCCCCCCCCCCCGCTCAAAAGAAGCCCTGGGGGGGGGGGGTGCCTATTTCCAGTGCCATGTCTTTTGTTTTTCTTGCTTTTTGGTCGTGGTCAGCTGAGGGAGAATGCGGGGGTTTGTGGGAAGGAGTATTGCCATCATTGCTGCTTGAAATGCTGTCTGCCCCATGTTGCCTGTGTTGTGTGCCCTATTGCTTGACTGGGAAAGTTCTGTCTTTGTGCATTGCAGAGTCCTCTTCAGCCCCGGCCACTGCACAGTCCGACACCGACTCTCTCGGGGGCACATATCCCGGCGTACAGGGCGAGAAGGACAAGGATTCGCACACGGTATGGCCTTTGTGCTCGTGATGGCCCGGCATGGGCTCCTTCATCTGCAGGCATGCCGACACAAGGCAATACATTGCTCGACCAGGCTGTAGTTGATTCGGGACCGATCTGTACGGTGTGGTACCGTGCCGCTGCCGCTGAGCTGAAGTGGCTCCTTCGGCAAATGCCAGCCATACGTTTGTACCCATAGACAATGACGAGAAAAGCAGGAGCCAAAAATGGGTTATTTTCGGGGTCCTCTGAACGCTCTGAATGTGGACCAGAAACGAGAAGCAGCGCAGAGAGATGCACAAACTGAATGGGCCGCTGCAATTTGCGCCTGCGGGGGGCTTCTTGTTTTGAAATGCTGCGCTTGCTTTGATGCACTATCCGGGGATTGCAGTAAACCATACACGTGTCGACTGTAGCATAACCCTTGTCAACCGCCGAAGCATCGTCACTCAAAGCTCACCTCAACAGCGTCCTGCGCGGATTGCAACTCTCGCGATAGCTCTTGCTGCCCCAACCACAGACAGCAGCACAGACACAGATTTGCCCATGGAGATGGTTTCCAACATATTTATCGTTTGCCCCTTGTTGCATGTCCCCTCGATTTGCACCACAGGGGCATGCATCCCCTTCCCTACAGATAGGCACACACATCAGGCCAGGGGAGGGGGTTGCCAAGGTGGTTGGCCAAACGGAAATGTTGAACGGCCAAGAATGACTGTATCCGAAGGGTGATGCTATCTGACGAGTAATTCGCGTAGTAGTTACGCCCTATGCAACGCGCTCACTTGTCGCTTCGGGTGGCTGCCGCAGCCTATGCTCCCCACCTTGATTATTAGGGATAGACAGGGGTGTTTGCTTCGTACGTCGCGAGGTACGGTATCACAGTTCTGGAGCTGCGAGATGCGGTGTGGCACCGCTAACATGCACCTGATATTTCCATCTGTCAGCTGCTCACAGGGGTAAACACGGACATATTCCTGCGGCGTGCGCGTGCACGTTCCACGTCCGGCAGCATTGTTCGCACACTGTGCATTGCGCTGCATTGTGCACTTCAATTTTGTGTGACGTCTGCACTCACGAGCTTTCTTTTCCGATTTGAACAAATGGTCATGGATGGTAGAGTGGTCCATTTCTGGCCTGCTTGTGGGCTTCCGACGGTGAAGCCATCAATACCCCACCCCCCCTTTAAACGCAGCTAATCAGCAAATGGTGACAAGGGCGACCCTAATCCCACTGTAGGCGGTCCCCTTCCATCCATGTGATTTTTTCGGTGAAAATTCACTGGGTTCAGTGACCGTTGTTTGCGTCGCACGATAACGTTTCTCAACCGTTCCCTCCTATTGATTAATGCCTCCATTAATCTGAAGCCAGCAGACATGAAGTGAAATAAACAAATACGAATTTCGGTTTTTGTGCCCAGAGCAATTGAAGGAAGGGCACCCCACCGCACACATGCACACTACAGGGAGTGGGGGGGTTTCGAGGTCAGTCAAGTTCGTGTGGGAAACTTCGCGCTTCAAATTGGCCGCGAAATTTCCCACACGAAATCCAGGGGCTTTTGCGAAATTTACTGCACACTAGGCGCAGATACTGTGGACTCCAGTGGGGGGTGATAAACTCTTTGCTACAGCTACCCCACGAGGGGGGGGAGAACCTATCAGGCACTCTTTGCTTGTGTACCACTCTCAGCTCCAAACCGCCCTGAGGATTGTCTGCACTCCCATTTCATTCAGCCCCTGTCTCATGGATCAGTTTTTGGTCCGTAAAACTGCTGAGGAGAATGAGGTACAACATCTAGTTCAGTTCCTTTGCAGGGAGTTACAGTTGCTCTTGCCAGGGGAGTAAGTCGAGTCCCACTGTCAAAGTTCAAACACATGTCAGGACCTGAGACCACGCGCCCCCTGTAGGGGAGGTTGCTCAACCTGCTCGCGGCGCGCTCTTGTTGGTAATAAATGGTTCTTGAGGCTTTCAGAGCGACAATGCAAAGCAGAGAGCTGCGAGCGGGCGGCAATGAGATACATCCTGATCATGCCGGGGTATCTGATCGCGTGAAAGGTGTCAGCACGCGGGAGAGGCCAACAATGTGGGCCACTGCACTCTCACCCAGGCACATACATGGCACAAGGAGAGCGGTGGGAAACATCATGAGTATTCTGCACAGCACAGTGGACAATGCATCCATGCATATTAAAACAAGCAATATTCAAGTCACGGGAAGCCCTGAGTATGGGTACAGGGTGTGCACAAGGTGGCAAAAGTGGCCAGCAGTTTGTCCGGCACGCGCCAGACAGACTGTTGTTCCCGCTGATGTCACCAAATACCCAACATTCACAGGCCTCCACCATTCCAGTTGAAATCGAATAAACAGTCGCAATTTGGATGCCAGACCTCAAATTTGGGGATGTAGCGTGGTGATGGATGCAGGGTGAAATGCCGATTGATGCAAATTCAGGAATTCGATATTTGGTGTGATTTTGCACCATGGGAGGAATCGGCTGGCAAAACTCTTGTCGAATCTGTGATACACAAAAATTGTAATGCTCCTCCTACTCCTCAGAGGTTGTATTTGAAACATGCCATAAGCGGAACATGATCAACAATATCCACATTATCCACACCCAAAATCATGTTTCTGGCCAGGAGCCGTTGGCTGGGTCGTAGGGTGTGGTTGCAGATACCCGCTACCGTTGTTCCCATACCGTTTGTGCTGTGCGCAGGCAGAAAACACAAACACGCAGCCCATTGTATGCGCACGAGCACTCCCAGTCGTGGCGCTTCGTGCACCCCTTGGGGCACCAGTTGTCATACCTGTTGGGCGGGTGGATCAAGCTGAAACTGGTGTCTCGTTTAATGCTGGCCGAATCTGCATCTTGTCTCCAGAGCACTTTGCCAAGTATTGGCAGTCACCCGGGGCATGCATCCACGGTGGCGCAAGGCCCAGCTGAAAAGGAAAAGACAAGCACCACATTGCCAACGCTCTCCGCGCATCACAAGCCCAGCACCCTGCCACATGTGGACAAGATGGCTGATAAGCTGGATGATATGAAGGATGAAGATGACGACGATGATGATATGGTGTGCACAAGGGGAATCCCCCCACCCCACCCCCACACACACGTATCCACCACCATCATTTTCCTCCCTCGTGCAGTACACTACACGGTACCGCGTGTTTTATTTTATGCCCTGACCCTCCCCATTCTGCAGTGCACGGGCGGGATCAGTTGAAGTTTTTCAGTCCAATGCAAGTTCTGCAGTTCGGCCCCTCCACTCTCTTTGGAGTTCCCTCCACCCTGTTCAATGGGAATGTGGTGGCCTGTCCTGGGCCGCTGACCATGACTCGTGCTGTGGGGTTACTGCACCCTAGGTCACCGATGGGAGCCTGTCAAAACCCTAGGTGCAGGGCAGACCCGGGTACCCGCCTGGGCCAGCATACCCATTCCATGACTTACAGAAGGCATCTTGCCACCGCTGCTCCCGTTGCATCCTTGCATGTGGCATGGGGGATGCCACCGAACTGGGTTGTTTTCCAGTCCGCTTCCAGGACAGGTACATGCACACTGTAGACCAGGTACAAAGGGTTGCAGTCTGCCAGGCAATCGTCTCACGCTGGTGCTCAGGTAGACAGGCCAAGCCTGTACCACGTTTTCTCAAGACCGCCTCCTGCCGTGTCTTTTGCTGCCAGCTGGTCAGTGATTGAACAAGGTGCCCCCTCGGGGTATGCTGGTGAATGCACAAGGTTGTGTAGAGCCCCGACCCCAGGATCTCACCCCCTCTCCATCATTGTGGCATCCAAATGTGTCTGGTCCAATGGCAGCCGTGAGAACACTTGTTTAATCGCTTTTTATTTTTATTGTGCTCGCCAACTTGGACAGGGAGATGAATCCCCCATGGCATTGTGAAGACATGACACCGAGAAACATTCAACAGTGTATTGCATGGGATTTTGCATGGGCGTGTCTACACGTGGACTCGGCATTTTCCTAGGATACCTCCCCTCCCTTCAGAAGGCTGGTTCCCAAATTGGGCGTTTTTGTTCCCTTGGGACATTGCTGGCTTGTACAGCGAGCAATGTCCCAAGTTGGGCACATTGTCCATGTGGTCATTCAGTCATCTGAATTGGTCTGAAAGCAACCTTGCTCTGCCTTGCTCTCGGTGAGGTCATTTCATGGGTGGGGTGCCAAAGGAAACCATTACTAACAACCATGCACACACACGCACACACACACACGCACGCACGCACACAGCACACACGCACACACAGCAGTGTGGCGCAGAGCTTTGGCAGGACACCCTCGGCCCCAGCCCAGCCCCTCCGACCCCACAGCACACGAGCTCCAGCGGACCCGTGGGCTCCAGCCCCCATTACCCCGGACAGCACAATGGACTCATCCAAGGGGGCCAGCAGGCAGACGCAGGGCAGCACGGAAGCACGGCAACGGGATGAGGGTGCAGTAGGAGCACCCACGCCACCCCCTCTTGTTGCATGTCTGCCAGTGTCAATTGCTCAACCTGGCTCCCCGATGCCGACAATGGGGCACAAGAACTACAGAACTCATGGTTCGGTCGTCTAGAAGTAGGATGTAGTTGTTGAACCTCACAGTTTGAGCTGATTTGAATGAATTGGGCGTCACACACACACACACACACTTACACACACACACACACACACACACACACACACACACACACACACACACACACACACACACACACACACACCAGTAAGTGGAAGAGGAGGGCCAGGAAATGGAGGACGAGGGCCAGGGTTGGTAAAGGGGGTTAGAATGATGGAACAATGAGAAGAAACCATGGTATGAGCAATATGAGGTATTAATTTGCAAAAAAAAAAGGCAAAAGGCACTAAACGGGTGCCCATCTGTCGTCCATTGGAACCATCACTCTGTAGAACAGAGAAACTCTGGTCCCAACTCAATCACACCCTATGTAATTTATTGCAAAGGTGGATGCCAAGGGGGGTGCCCATCTGTTGACACCATTACCCGCTACCAAAGAGAAACTACTGCCCCCCCCTCAATGTGCCAGGTGCGGAAGTCTGGTGGAGAATCACACCCTAGGTGACTGATTCACAAGGTGCACCACAGGTGCCACGGTGGAAGCCCCCTCCATCAGCCCATATATGTTTCCCTTGTTTGGGAAGTTGCCTCCCTGAAAGGACACCGTAAACATTATGTGACCTCTCCTTCTTCTGAGTTTCCCTGAACCCTGACCCCTTCTCTTGTATAAGGTGCAATAGAGGTGTGATGCATGGGGATTCATTGTTGTTAGCTGCCGCCCATCCATACCCCAACTGTGAGAGGTGCATTCACCCCTGAGCCCTAGCTGGTCCAAGTGAGGGTGGGAGGTCCGATGTAAGGGGGCATGGTGGGCCCCAAGTAGAGCCCATGGGCCACTACCTGCCCTGCCCCCAAACATCCAGGAACCAATTTGGTCAATGATTGTTGAGCACACTCCCCAAACTGGTCTCAAAATGAGGATCATTGTGCACCAGACAAAAATCCCCAATTTGAGAATTTGGGAAGGGTCCTCCCAAGAACCAATCCCCAATTTTGACAACCACGGACAAAGAGGGGGGGTCCTCCCAAGGGGACAAAAAACCTCACACTGGGAACTTGGATATGGAGGACGAAAATCCCTCGTGTAAGGACTGGATTCAGGGTTGCCCCCAAGGGGACAGAAATCCTCAATTTGAGAACTGGGGTCGCCCAATAGTCAGCAGTATGGAAAATGCATCATGCATCATGATTGGTATGCACACCCCTAGGCCGGGAGTCTGGGCCTATCCAAGAATCAAATCCATCACCGAACTGTTGGGCAGAGAGGAATCCCAAGAGACAGAAATTACTATTTCTGAACATTGGACAAGGGATTCCTCCCGACGAGATAAGATTCCCAAGCAGCCCCCTCCACCTGTGTGTGCCAAAAATAGCCCCCTTTCCAGCTTTGAAATTGGGATTTTTCCTCCGTGGGACAAACCCATGTCTGCCCCTCATTAGGGATTTTTGTCCCCAATATCCAGGATCGAGGTCTTGTCAATGACTGTTGGGCTACATGCCTGTCCAGTTTTCAAATACTGGCCAGTAGGGTATTTCTATCACAGGAATATGTGACGACTGCACAGAGGGGTGTGCACAAAAAGAAAAGACGTCACGTGGCAACAAAGGACAAGCAATCCCCCAAACAACCACCAACTGCATTTTCTACAACATTTTTTGTTTCCCACGAGCATTAGGTGCAGCTTGCAATGGCCGCGAATCCTCCCACCCCTACCCCATGCCAACACCAAGATTCCTTGTTCCTGCACCCCCACTTCTGCTGATCTCCACAGCCTTGATCCATGTGGCAGCAGCCTGTGAAGTGCCTGCGGCAATCGAAGCGGACCACAGCCATGTGAGTGTATGGGCAGTGGTCAAGCCCATAGGCGTTTGAGCCCCGTGCAGGGGGGCAGGGGAAGGCCAGCAGCGTAGGGGAATCGTCGCCAGCTCCACTTCCCACCCTCAGTCCCTCGCACCTCTGGGATCTCAGGGACCCCCCCCTCCAGCCTGCCCCAACAACACACCAGCACATTGATGAACCACTCCTCCCATTTCAGATTTTGGGCAGCTTTTGCTTGACAGACACAAAGCTACAGTGCCTTTTTTTGAGTGTGTTCCCCTGCTCTGCAGCGAATGCCACCAGCATTAAGCACATTCGCAGCCCAGATGACAGACAGTGGTGACTACCTGTACAGCACACTGCCAATCAGTATCTACTATGAATATAAGGAACACGGCCACATGATCCTTGTTGCTTCTGCTTCTCTCAGTCTGCCCCCCCCCCCGGCGCCTCACACACCCAACTGGACATGTTCCAGACCTACACACAGTTGTCCCCTTGGACACAATTTCATCACCCAGACACAGTACCCGTGCACAGAATTCTCGCTCGACTGTTTCACTGCGAGACGGTCATCGTCGTTCTTATGGCTGAGCATGGGTTGCTTGCAGCCTTCAACCTGCAACCAGCTCCTCACCGCGCTAGCCCAGCCTCAAGGGTCCAGGCGAGAGGTTGATGCGTGCTGGTGCGCAACGTGCAACGTGCAGGAGACTATCCACTTCTTTGACTGCTAGTAGCTGATTTGCCCAGATTTGCCATTTGATGCTTTGATTTTGCAACTTTGTATTGAAGATTCGCAATATTAGGGGGCGCCTCAAGCGCAGTGCGCGCGCAGTGCAACTATTTGGGCGTCTGGCCATACTAGAGACCCATACTTTGAGATACTAGGGGCCCCTAGGGGCATCATGGTGACCCCTAGCGGAGGTTTTGACTTCTGATTTTGTCCCCCTTTGTTTGGGGACCCCCGAGAATGCAAGGCTGACGTAGCATTTCCGCCCTCTTTTGGGCCCCAACCTTCCGGTGCTATTGAGGAAAGTGAAGGGACATTGTATGGCTTATGAGATTGGCTCCATGGATGGTGCACACAAGGGGCGCCTCCATGTGGCATGGCCATTTATCGGTCGAAAGACGTTGACCGAGCGGCAAAAGGAGTACAATGATGTTAATGGTTTCTATAGGGCACACATTGAGCACTTGTTTGCACGCATGTGGCACTGGGGCATCGTAAGGAACATATGGAGGGGATCCGGTACGGAGTTGCATGAGTACGTGCGTGTACTCTTGCATTTGTAGCAATTTTTGATTCGAAGACAAGTGGAACAGAAAGACAGTTCTGTGTTCTTGAGGGTGGCGACCAATGCGCTGTTCATGGCTTTTCCAGTTGTGCATGATGTGTGTTATGTGAAGGGAAGGTAGTTTGCAGCTTTCTTGAGCTAGGGCAGTTTGGGTCACCGAATTCTAAGGGCGTTTCCAAGGGGTTTGCTTGGGGGCTCTTCGGGGGGAACATAGTCTAAAAGTAGCGCGCAGTGCAGCGCGCAGTGCGCGCGCAGTGCAAAGACTCCCCCTTAGGCATTTCCTCTGGGTCCAGCAGCAAAATCTGTGGTGTTTGCTGCACCGCAGCCACTCCCCCTAACCCATCCAGCAGTCTTTCTTTGTCTCCTTCTTTGAAGTCTCTCCTGCGAAGAAATGATTTTCCACTGCCAGTCAATCTGTGTGCTCCTGGGGATGCCCCTGATGGGCGTGAAGCACGGACTTCCTCATGCAGCTTTGGCAACAACTCCTGTGCATTTTTTGCTCATGCGCATCCCCTGAAGTTGGGCTTGGATATAATGTGTGGGGGTCTGAGGGCTGTTTCGGCCCAGGACTGGGGACTATGGAGATGTGGCGGGCGGTGGTATGTGCAACGAGTGGATTTGCTTTCAGAGGTGTCTGGCATCAGGGAAGTTTTGAGGTTGGGGATGGCCACAGTTCCGCCGGATCTGCACGCTTTGTTTCGCGAGGCGCAAGGGGGGGGGGATGGCGTTGACGAGGTGCACGGAGGGGGGGGGGGGGGGTGGACACTGACAAGGCGCGGGGGGGCCGGGGGATTTGGTGTTGATGAGGCGCAAGGCCGGGGGGGTTGGTGTTGAGGAGGCGGGGGGGGGGGGGGGGGGGGTTGGCACCGACAAGGCGCCGGGGGGGGGGGGGGGGGGTTGACAAGGCGCACGGGGGGCGGCACTGACGAGGCGCGTGGGGCACACGGGCGTGATGGTCTATAGTCTGTTGACACTTTCTGCCCCAAGTAGACGTGGTCTGCGAATTGTGGACATCTTGTAGATGCAAAGCGACAATATTTGGGAAGTGGGTCAAAGCCCCCCCCTTCCCCACAAATGGTCTGCTGATGTCTTGTACCCATGCATATGGGCATGTCTCCCAGGGGAACAAAGCAAGCGATGAAGGCGCACAGGGGCAGGGTGTGGGGGTTTTGTTGTTTGGTGGGTTTGGTGCTTGGGGGGGGGGGGGGGGGGGCTGCTGACGAGGCGCAGTGGGGGTTGGCGCTGACGAGGCACACAGGGGGGGTTGGCGCTACCAAGCCATAGGGGGGGGGGGGGGGGGGTTGGTGCTAACAAGGCGCGCGCCCGGCCTGATTTGCGCCTCGTGTAACCAGGCACGCAAATCCGGCGAAACACTAGGATGGCAGGTGGGATTTCAGGGCAGACCGGCGTGTGGCTGGAAGTGATGCCCAAGATTTCACTCTTTGTGCAGTGTAAGATTGTCGTTTCGTGCATCTACTGTAGCAGGAAGTGCGTGCTTCCAGAGACCCGATCTGGGGGGCCTCTGCTGTTTGTTTGTCATTCCATTCGATTTCGTGATTTAACCCTTTCCTCCAATTGTCCAATGTACACTGCCGTTCATTTGGGCCCCGGGCACGTCCAACAGAAAGGAGGCTGCAGGATTACAGATTGCCAGTTGTTGGTTCCGTGCTGCATGCAAAGTGGCCCAAAGACCTCACCCCCCGCCCCCCCCCCCCAGCCTTTGGATATTCGGACCCGACAGTTTGAGATTTTCCATCGGTTTCCCAGGACAATGTCGCACCGAAGGCACAAGAAGTTTTTCTCTTGGTCTTCAGCCAGATGAATAAGCCTCGTTGGCACCATCGCCATACCCATGCCGTTTGCCACACGTTGCGTTTGCACCCCATTGTGGTCTTCAATTTTCAATTCAGAGCATCTCTGTGTGGTTACCAGTGGCTCACCATTCGGCCCTTGTTACCAATCCGGAAGCATATTAACCAACCCATGAAAGCCACCAACACGATGTAATTATGAATCCAAACGTATGGGCTGAATGTATGAAGGTATGCGCATTGTAAGAGAGTGGGGCGCTTACAGGCACAACAGCACAAGAGGTATCCAATATGTGCCACCAGGGAAGGTCAAGTCCCCACCTTTTGAGCAGATTTGTTTGTTCCACTCTGAGCAAACAAACCTTTTGGGAGAAAAATAGGAAGTGTCCAATCCATGGCACTGGTTCGGCCTACGCCTTCATCCAGTAATCCAGTGGCACTGATGGCATCTTCATATGCTATAGCGAAATCTGTGCTGACAGGGCAACTCTGTTTGCCTGATTCTGATTGCGCTGTTTTCTTTGTTGCGTTGGGCGTTGCATCAGTGTACCACACAATGGGGGAGGGGTTGCATGCTGCGCGCAAGGTGCGCACCGTGACGGAGGAGTCCCACTTCTTGGGCTCACAGTAACAATTTGGTCTCGTCCTGCCACTGGACGCTTCAAAGTCGCGATACTGAGTCACAAATTCGCGATTTCGGATCCAGCAGTGAATTTGTGGCGTTCAACGACGCTCCCCTCACTGTGGGTGCACTGTGTGGTCACCGTGCAGCGTCTCCCTCAATATGTATCGACTGATGACTGTGCCAACATTCTTTCGGACACGCACTCACCCTGTGGCAACGACAATTCTTTCATTCACCCTCTGAGCATAGTGCTTTTCAAGTACTCCGCACATTTCATGCATTGTGTGACATTGGATTGTAAACACAGTTGTGTGGACATTGGTGCCACCTGGTCCTACAGATTCCGTGGGTGGCAGCGGTTGTCTGATGTCAAGAATGGCCAAGCACAGCCCCGTTAAAGTGTTGAGTATGCATCTTTGATTTGCATTACTCTCTGGTTATTGATGAGGCATCTCGATATGCCACACACACGCAGATATGGGCCCAGTCCAGTTCTTCGCCTTTGCAGCACGATTTGAAATCTACCCTTCTTCTATCCCTTGACTGATCTTTCGTCATACCACACTTGTCCCCCTTTGTGAATGGTAGCATGACTTTGTTCCTTCCCACAGATTTTGCGCCTTTTTTCCTTGTGCTTTCAGCAAGTGTTGCGAACGGGCAATCCTTCGTTTTGATGCCTTCGCATGGCCGACATCATGTGTGTCTGTGCGATTTCTTCAGTGCCACTGATGGATAGCTAACAAATGTTTTTGCGGATAACATTGGTGCATATTGCCGTACCCAAGCCAATCCTGTCAAAGGCCACACAAATGTCATCTGGCACATGTGTTGTCAATGTTTGCGACAAGAGCAGATTGTGTGTTTACAAAAAAAAATGATCAGAGCAATCTCACACCCAACATGGCAATACGCTGACAGCCTGTGGGTGTTTGCCTGGTGCACCCAAGTGCCTAGGGATGAGGAAGTGGTGCCTACGGCGAAATTGGTTTTGTTGATGAGGAACTGAAGTCTATTTTATCCCAGTTCTGTGTGTTGTGTCCATTGGTGCAAGTGCTCTATGCCATGCTCATGCAGTCATTTGGACTGTGTCGCTCACAATCCTGAGCCAGGTCCTGAATCCTTCAATTTGAGGCACTTGCCCCAGTCTTACTCTGCCATGCCATGTTGAATAGAACGGGCACTGCTCTCTTTATGTTCTTGATTCTTACTCTGGTGCAGCCAAGGAAGTCCGGGTGGGATTGGCATTGCCAGGATCAAGGGGTCCATTTCCTACCTGCACTGCATGGAGGCCCAGGAGCGTTGAATTGACTCCAGCTCCCGGTCCCCCCGCAACAGATACCTGCTTGTTCACAACATGCTGCCAGTGCACACCGCTGCACAGGAGCTACCATGGTGTCATTGAGAAGCCATGGATTGTATTCTGTGCTGGTGTCATTTCTAGTGTGCAGTGCAGCAAGCAGTGTGGCGTGTTACACTGTGTGGGACAATCTATGGTTGCAGGGTGGCTTCTCCCCGATTTGGTCATTGTATTATTTGCCAGCAGCCATTGGGTGTGTTGCCCAAGTGTATCTTCAGTATGATCCATGTGGAGAATGGGGGAATGCTTTCAGTCACCATCCTTTCTGTGTTGCATGTTTTTTTTTTTCAGCCCTCACCCCAACCCATTTAATACAGGGTTTCTTGTGGGTTTGTATCTGCGTTTTCAGGCTGGCTCCTGCACGAGTACTGTTTCGTGTTTAGGTTTGACCCAATTTGTATCCCATCCTTGACCGCTGTTGTGGGAAAGGGATCATCTTGTTTTGCATGCAAGTGTGATGTAGCGACAGTGCAGATACGTTTGGCTATGCATCACAAGTGATGTTATCCAAATTAAGTATTGATAGCTTCACCTGTTCGTCATGCAAAGTGTGCTGATGCAGTCCATTGGTTGTTTTGGAATTTCTGTTTCAGTGTGGTATCAGTATAGTACAATGATGAAAGTTTTTATGTCGTAATATTTTCCCAGCCACTGCTATTTCTTCTGAGAAGCAATGAGATGCACTAATTTTGCTGACATTTTGTTGCAAATTCAAACCATGTCTTTCCATATCAAGTGCCATACAAATGCGCAATTTTTCCCGGTTTTGTTTCTCCAGCGCATCACTAGTTGGACCTCTTTTCAGGTTTTGTTTGCATTTCTTTTCTTTAGGCAGTTTTTCTGTCTTTATTTTGGGAAGAGGGGGACCTTCCCGAGAAATTTTTTTTAGATGCGAAAATGTTTCTTTTTAGATGCGCTCAAAAATAATAAAACCTCTAAAAAAAAAGCAAAATATCTAAAATTTAATACAAAACATCTAAAAAAGATGTCGAAAGTACTATAATAAAGAAAATAATCCGCAGGTAAAAAAAAGTCCCGGACCGGGCTTCCCCCCCCCCGCCCCAACCCCATCCGTACCGCCCCGAACATGGCAACACAGCACTCAGTGGCAAGGGTGCCGATTATCTCGGCTGTGAGACTAATGCAGGCGGTGGCCAGTCTTATCAGCGCTGCAAAAGCCAGGGTTCACAGCAACCCACGTAATATTGATGTGGGTGCAGACATCGTTTTTGCCATGCATGTTGGGGCGCGTGCTGACTGTTGACGCAAAACCAGGCACGCCTCGGCCGCCGAACCATGTATTTTGTACAGGTTCGGGACCGCAATGGATCAATGCATTGATAGCAAGTCGACCTGCACTAGCGGCCATTCTTTTCTATTATTTTATCACAGGCACCCGTCGCCGTGGTTGCAAATGACGGCGTCGCCTGTGCTGAGGCCTTGCGAAGCGAAGTTTATAAAGGCTTTTTTAGAAAACTTAACACCGGAATGCACATTGAGTGTTCCGCAATTTGTTTCTTGATTTTTTGAAGCAGGCCGCCGATTTTTTCCTTGGAGAAAAATCCGGGAACACGCCTTTTCCCCCCGAATCTTATGACAAGGGATTCAGCCGTTCAACCTCCCAAGGGCGACCTAACGTGCCTCATAGGCACCGTTGACGAGGGTTTCCCTTCCTCAAACCCATAATGAGGCCATTGGATCCCAACTCAATATGCCCAAAAGGTTATACGTTTTTGGTGTTTTCCAAAAAATGAGCAATCTCATGTACTTGGCGACCAAGTATATGGAAAAATTTGCTGCGTTTGTATAAGTCCCCTCTTGGCACCTCTTTACACACGGAGCATATCACTTCACATGCCCGAAGCGTGCACACAAGCTCATGGTACCACGCTTGACCATATTTTGTGCTTGGACACCAAAAATCGGCCGTACAAAATGAGGTCAATTTCTAACCCAGGCACTTGCATCCGAGTTCAAGAACGGAAGTCATATAACAATATAGGCAAACTTTGATCCTAGGTCACTATGGTGGGTATATAACTGCAGTGGCACTGCCACCGTCAGCGTTTTGTCGCACTACAAATATTTCAGGCATCTTTTCTGTATGTTCTCATCACCGAGGATGGGCACAATCGGGTGTGTGTGGTTCAACAGCGGTGCAATGTAGTCCAACAACTCAATGAGGTCCTTGTACGAGGATATCTGATGCGTAGTAAGCAACAGTGGTCTCCGACCAGGATTTGGTACTGGATCCCGCACGGTGTCAAGCGGCGCCCTAATGCTTGGCATCGGTGATGTTCTTTCCGCAAACAATCCCACATCCCGCACGATCCCACAGAAGCTCGGTTTCATTTTGACAAGCGCTGCATCCACATTGCCGATGCTGCGGATGAAGACATCTATGGTTGGGTGTCCTACGAAGTACGGCACCCTGCAGGGAATGTCAACAACGCAAAGCGCTGTGCATTTTGGAGACGGATCCTAGATCGTTGGATGCGTTCCATGTTGCTTAATGTAGCAATTGTCCATCCAGGCGCAAACCTGCCGTTTCTCCATCCAAAGCCATATTTCAAGCACCCTTGCGGTGGACCGTTGTTTCATAGTTTCCTTCTATAGCCGAACGAGTCCTGTCCTGCGCCACGGGCGCCTGTTCTGGCGCCGGATAGAAGTGTAAAACGCAAGCACCCAAAAGGCTATTTTCAAAACACTTGTACGGTGTTTTGTCGTGTGCTTTCCAAGATCTTTTGTACCAAAATCCCAAATCTTGATTTCAAAGAACTCCTGGACGACCCACAATACCGAAGACGGCGCAACCCAATAGCGAAGCAAATAGCTGCAATACGACTTTTCTTTATAGTCCAAAAGTACTGAGCGATCTTGTCTCTTGCTGAGATCGCAATAATCCCATTGCACACTAAAGAAAATAGACACTCAGAAAGTGTTTATGCATGCATTCGCACATTACATTCCTACAAAATCAGATCTTTTTATAATAAAAATCAGTGCTTTTCCGAAAGAAAACAATGCACAAATCAGTGCGCACGCGTGCCATGCAGTGCCCAAAAAGCGGCATCTGCACCGCAACGCGACAGGATAATATATGGGTTTATGTAACATACATGTGTCAGTACAGCTAAGTACTGAGCACGATACCTTAATGACAAAATAGCAGTAAACATAACGAACCGAATCCTAGGGAAAACACAGGCTTTCAGGCTTGTCCTGTCCTGTCCTGAGCTCCCCTTTACACTCCCCCCCCAAGCCCACACATACCCTGATGTGTGGCTGAGACCCCAAAACAAAAGGGTGCGAAGGGTTTTACCATAGGGCTGGGAAAAGCTCAGACAGAGCTGGGAGGGTGTAAAACGCAAGCACCCAAAAGGCTGCCTTGCATGTTTACACTCCCCCCCCAGGCTCAGCACTCCCCAAATGAGTTGCTGACCCGAGAAAAAAAAATAGCAAAACATGCAGGCCTTAACCTACAATACAATACAGATATTATTGTCTGTGATCTGGCTATTTCTACCCATTCCAGGTAAAAACAGCTACTATCTATGTGCAGATCATGCTAGTGGAATACCACTGGTACCATAGATAGCTTTACCCTCCTGAAAGGGATTTCTGTCACAAAACGGTGCCCTAGGGGAGTGGTGAAGTGGTGTTCCAACCTATACCCACTCAAACTCCTCAAAGGGTGTAAAAACCTGATAAGTGCTCATGGCACACAACCTGAAGTGCTCATGGCACAGATAAAATTTAGTATAAAAATACTGAAAGAAAACCCCTGCTTTTTCCAACAAAAGCAGAAAAACAAACGGGAAAACCACTCTGCTTTTTCTCCAAGACAGAAGCAGCTGAAAAACAAAAAAAGACACACTGCTCACAAGCAGGCAGGTGCAAAGCAAAACAGAATTGCAAAACTGAGTAAACCAGAGTTCACTCAAAGTGTAAAGCAGGGTGTATCCCACCACTGCTCATTGCAGATCCAAAATAGTATCTACAACGAAAAAGAAAGCAAAGGCACAGGTCAGTGCCAGCAAACAAGGCGCTTGGCGCCCAAGAAGAGGCCAAAAAAGACCTCGTTGACATACTGAAAATGTACATGCCAGGGAATCTAAATCAGATTCCTGCATATATGCAGCCAAACAGGCTTCACATTGTGCAAGGCACAGCGGTTGGAAAAAACAAAGCGCTCACAGCGCCAAAGACTGATAACACAGAGCGCTGCAAGCGCTCGACATACGCGCAAGTTACAGAGCGCTCTCAGCGCTCAAAACCTAAAGGAAAGGGTTGTACTTATCTTCCTTGGAAGCCAAACGCTCGCCCCACTCTGACCGCGGTGGGCAGGAAGTTCGACACCACTTGAAATCCTCCTTGTTTTCCACTTTGGAGACCAGGACGTCAACCAGTTCACTGAAGTACTGGGCAGCTCTTCGTCTTTGAACGGCTTTGCCTGCGCGTCGTCCTCTTCTTGGCTTGCCCTCACTGATGACCTCCTGAGATTGTTCGGCCACCCAACTTCCCACACCTTTTTCGAAGCTTGTAGAATTCGTCACTCGATGCTCCTTTCTTCGTTTCCACGGCTCTTTTTGTGACCCATCGGCGTTGGCCTCTTCACTTGAGCTGCATCGTGACTCCTTTTGGTCTTGAGTTGACGAACTATTTTTTGTGGCTCTGAAAGGCGTAGAAGGAAGCGGACTTCTCAACAGCGAGACGATACTTTGTAGTTTGTGCAGCGCAACTTCCAGCGACGACTCCAATTTTGTAAACACACGTGAATACGCATTGTTCTTCGTCGGCGCTGTCTTTGACTTGTGTGGAACTGCTTTCGTCCTCCACGGCAATTCTTCACTTTGTACGCCGTGAACCACGACCTTGTTGTTGGCGCTACTCAACTGCACCATGAGGGCATGGAAGAGACCTTGAAACTTGTACCCAAAATTCGCATAGAGCTTGGCGAACGTGAATTCTTGAGCACACCTCAGCTGTTCCCGCACGCGTCGTTCCTCTCTCTCCAGATCCTGCAGTGACGGCGACCGTGATGGTGCAGGCCCTCTAGGCGGAGGCGGTGCCGGTCTTCTCGGCGGCGACTGCACGAGCATTGTTGACAGCGAGCTGGGATGTTTTACGGCTATGGTGGTTAGCGCCGATGTTGAGGGAGCGCTCAAGGTGTCTCTGTGGGCTTGCTAAATCTGCAGCTGGGCGGCGAATATTGCGATCTTATTTTCAAAACACTTGTACGGTGTTTTGTCGTGTGCTTTCCAAGATCTTTTGTACCAAAGTCCCAAATCTTGATTTCAAAGAACTCCTGGACGACCCACAATACCGAAGACGGCGCAACCCAATAGCGAAGCAAATAGCTGCAATACGACTTTTCTTTATAGTCCAGAAGTACTGAGCGATCTTGCCTCTTGCTGAGATAGCAATAATCCCATTGCACACTAAACAAAATAGACACTCAGAAAGTGTTTATGCATGCATTCGCACATTACATTCCTACAAAATCAGATCTTTTTATAATAAAAATCAGTGCTTTTCCGAAAGAAAACAATGCACAAATCAGTGCGCACGCGTGCCATGCAGTGCCCAAAAAGCGGCATCTGCACCGCAACGCGACAGGATAATATATGGGTTTATGTAACATACATGTGTCAGTACAGCCAAGTACTGAGCACGATACCTTAATGACAAAATAGCAGTAAACATAACGAACCGAATCCTAGGGAAAACACAGGCTTTCAGGCTTGTCCTGTCCTGTCCTGAGCTCCCCTTTACAAGAAGCAAACGCAGGGGCGTCTTCGTCCTGGTTCTGGGGTCTACACTGCAAGGGCATGATCTTGTACAGGTTGAAGAACTCCTCTTTGAAGTGCATTGTGGCTCGACTCTCTGGTGTGGCTTTCAGTCTCCGCAGCGAATGTCGTGAGTTGCGGTTCACTCTCAACCGCAAAATCAAAAAAAGAAGACAGCTCCGCTCTTGTTCTTCATAGGTGTTCCGTAGTGGTATATCCATGTTCTGATGCACCGAAAGCTGGCAAGCGCTTCACAGTCACGGTCAACTCCCTCTACCCTCGAGCTGCAGTGTTGCGTGGCATTAGCAATCATCTTAAAAATTCAAAGAGTGTGTTTTAACTAAAGATTCGCTGAAATCTGTACAAGAAATGCATTTAAAACGTTACAAAGGTAATTAAATCTTCTTGCCAGCACAGTGATGCACACGCGACGGGCGCATATTGATTTTTGCGCGCAATTTCGTCGTGCATCCACAAAAACTGCCGTCAATCATCGCGTGCGCAGCGATATACTGCCTATGTAAATCAGACAACTGTGCTTCCCCGATACTGGCATGTGTACTGTTTCTTATTGCGAGGCATCGCATTCCACTCCTGCTTTATCCGAGATCTGCGCAGGTAGGTGTTATTGTATTTCGTTTCATTTGCCTTTGATATAGCCACATAGAGTAAGAACAAGTCGCTGCCATGTCTTTCTTGGGGTACTTGATCCAGGCCAAGCCCCCCCTAAACCTTGAGTTGACGTTGAGACTAACACTTAATCGTTTTTATCACTCTTTTGAAGCTTGAAGTACACTTTCTCAAAGTAACTAGGGTTAGAACTCCAGCCCCCCATAAAGTTCACCCCTACCACTCAACAGAGCGGAGATATCTTCCTTCATGGAGGTAATACCGAAAAAAGGTGGGCACTTCTTGCGTAGGGCCTTGTAGGTTAAGCCTAGTGGTCTCCCACCTAAGGACCCCTATACTCAATTGTTTCTATCACTTATTGTGGTTCTACCTTTTAACTGATTCTGAATTCAGTTGCTTGCCCATGCTGGCCAAGCCGTATCCTGTGTCTGGCCCAACTCCTTTGCCCCAGATTCCTAAGCAACTCCATTGTGTCCAAAAGAGTGCACATGAAGTGCTTGGTACTATCTGGGGGACCTGAGTCATGTCAGTTTTCACTTAAAATCATCTATTTTGTTTATAAACCATTGGAGCATTGTATTTAGATCTACATTTGTCTATCTGCAGCCCCTCTTTGTTACACATGTTTTGATTGTCGAAGGACTTATCCTTGGTTTAATTGATCCGGTGCCTGGACTTGCTCTACTTTTTTTTTGTGCTGACGTCATTTTGACTTGGGGAAAATCAACAAGGTTTTTCTAAAACAAATACAAGGAACAAGCAAAAGTGGAAGCAAACCAGAAACCTTTTCTGGTAGCAGAGGAAGGCCCTGAAAGACTAAAGCAGAACACGAAGAACACAAAGAAAAACTTGTTTCCTGAACTGTGGAGATGCCTGTCACGCTCAGGGCCAAAACAGTGCTAATCACAAGCACCAGGTCAAAGACTGATGATGTGAGAGCTCGACCTTCATCAACAGGTGGTGTACCCGCTGATACTGGTCCTCTAGGAGAACATGCAGAATCAAGAGGGGCGGAATACATAGATATATACAGAAGGAGTCCGCCGGAGTGCAAGCGCTGAAGCGCCCGGCTCAACGCGGGCGAACCTCAGGCGCCTCGAAGGCAAGGACCCTTTGGCAGCCGCCTTAGGTTCCATCGTGTCCTCGATGCCCCCATGCGAAACTACGCCTACCCCAGGGATTGAAGTGGCCAATGCCAAAGTCAAGGCCTAGAGAAGAGCAGCAAGCAAAAGAAAGGGGAAGGATGCACCTTCGGGAACGATGCTCGGAGCTACTTTGGGCGAGGAGACTTTCGAGATACCTCACGGCGAAATGGACTGGTCGGCGTCGGCCCAATCATCAGAGTGGGAACCCGACTGGGTGTCTGCAGAACCTACGCCTCCGGAAGAACCGAAGGAACATGAATGCCTGAAGCCTGGCCCCAGTCCTAGGGCAGTGGCACCCGAACCTATGTGCGTGGATCGAGGTTTGGCTGCACGCATGGCAGCCCCTAAGCTGGGTCTCGATGAGACCATGGACTTGCTTTCCCGGGTCCTGGGTGCAGGCGATGAAGATCTTGATCTGAGTGCATTGTCAGCCGCACTCAAGACTGAATTGGGGGTCTCTGATTTGAAGGAGCCTCCACCTACCGTGTCCCCTGGTGTTGAAATGTTAACCAGGGATGTGAAGAGCTGCAGAGGCATCCACAGCTCCCCAATGGACACCTGTCCTAGCGCTTTCCACCCTCGGGTGCGGACTGTGCTTGTCTGCAGTGTAGGTGACACCACATAGGCCGAGATGAAAGGCTCTGGCCTGGCAGCCCTGGCCCCACTGGCCACAGTGTACCCCTCACCCCTTTCAGGTGGAACAGGTGTCCCAGGTGTACCAGGTAGGGGCAAGAAGGCCATCGCTACAGCGAACCTTCAGATCGAACTCCCCGAGTTCGATCCCAAACACCTGCCTGAATGCCCTGAGAAGTTTTCCGAGTTTTTGCTCCTCACGGGTCAGCAACATGCTGATGTCTGGACCAAATGCACGCTCATCAAAACGTCGTGCAAAAAGGAATTCCTTCAGCGGCAAGTTAAGACGGCTATCAGGAAGAGCTCCAACGGGGGCGACTTCCTGAAAAGACTGGAGCAAATGTATCCAGTCTACAAAACGCACCTGAGTGTCTGAACGGAGATTGAGGAGTTGCCTCCTCTCCCCGAATTTCCCTCAGCTGCCCGCATCTCCAAGTTCATGGCGTAGCTTGAAGAGCTCATGGGGCGTATGAACCCCTCGGCCTATGGGCCTACTGAGCCTCATCTGTTGCTTGTGGGGAAGGTTCCTGCCAAGCCATGGGAGAATCACAGAGAGACGTCCGAGAGGAAAGCTCGGACGCACTCTTACAATGATGTGGTCGATCGGTTGATCGAATTGGCCATTGAGAGGGAGAATGACTCCCACATGGACAAGTATCTGCGCAAACATCTGCGAAGGGAGACCCCTGCTGAGAAGACTCCTGGAGGGAGGTTGCTTCAACCCCACTCTAACCCTGGGAAGGGCCGTGGTGGGCAGTGTAAGCACATGACTGAGACCCCCCCCTCCAAAGGTAAAGGGGCCCCTAATCCTAATTCGTCCTACGGACAATAAAGATGGACCCTGCCACGCGCCCGACTGTGATGGGCGTAGTGCGTGCATGCTCCAACTGAAGCGCACGCAGAAAACCAAAGATGGTCAGGAGGTAAAGCACCAAGACCATTTCCGCTGCACGATAAGGTGCGGATATTACGGCAAAAGGAGGCATTTTGAAGATGAGTGCCACATAAAACGCCGCGAATCTGAAAAACTAGGGAAAGTGGAAGAGGAAGGGTGTAATAACGCCGCTAAGGGTCGTAGATCCGAAGGGGGGGCCCCTAACCCTTGGTGTTTTAAGGGTAAGGGTAACCCTGGTGGAAGAGGAGCACTCAACCACTCACCTAAGGGTGAGCCATCGGGTGAAAAACGGCCTGCCCCCTCCACCCCCAGTGAAGCGGTACCCAGAACCCCATGGCCAGGTTACGGCATACAACCGGTCTGGGGTCCACTAACCCCATGTACGGCGTGTTCCGTGCCGTGAAGCCCCGCATCGGCAACCGATGCACCGCCAGCGGAGATTTGTGTATCAGAATATCAGGAATCAACAGGGTTTTATTTTCATAATGTTTCCGTCAATTTTTACGCTTCCGTTCTGATACTCACTATTTTGACTGCTGGCGGTTGGTTCGCGACTTTACCGTAACCGCCAGTTTAACTGTTTATAATGGAAATTTTAACGCTATCCGTCACGAAGGCTCCAAAGTCGCCAGGAACTGCATGGATGCTTCCGCAATTTTCATAATTAATACTCGCAACCTTAATCCGAATTTTTCAGGATGTCGAAATCGGATTTTCGACTTCGACATCCCCGCACTTGATTTGACCTCTTTCGAGTGGACCTACGTGCTTCCGTATGCACGAATCAACTTCCCTTTTATCCTGCCCTCCATTTGTCTTAAAGATATGGGCAAAACAAAGTTGATTCGTGAGGCCACTTGTGAAGGTCATATCTCGTGTTGCTTGCGAGGAATTACGATAAGGAAACGTGGGATGTATTCACAATACTCCCGACGTAATTTAGGAAGCATTATATGCCTTGCGTTTCCACACGTGCGCGCTAGTGTAATGGATCATGGTCAATTGGGTAGAGTTTGCGTTATAACTCTTTGGCCATGATATTGCGTGCGTTAAGATAACTTTCGAGTGTAGCGCGCAAGTGTTGGTGTGGCATAGGAACTCTCCTTGAGTTCCTATGAGCGATTGACACAAAGTTATGCCCTTGGAGGGGCATGACATATCGTGGTGGGGGCTACCTTTTTGGGCAATATGTGGTATGTGCCATGTGTTGTGTTGCGTGCCCATTTGGCGGGTCCATTGCTCCAAGTCGAACCCGCCAATGGACCTCATATTGTGCAAGCCCCTTCTCCATACTCCCTACGGTCAATTGCATGCCTAACCTTCGTGAAGGGAAGCTTGTGTGGTGATCCCGAAGCGATGCGTTGGGAGCAAGGTGTGTCTTTTACAATTTTCCATATTTTCATGTGCCCACTTGGGAAGTAGCGCTCGTAACCTTTCAAGGCGCCCCAAGTGGAGCACATATGTGGGATCGAAGGTCAATGGTGTCAAGTCATTGTGTTTAGAAGGATTAAGTGATTGCACGATCCAAGCCGGAGATATTATAATATAATTGTAGACCTTTCAAGGCACTTTTGTGTGTCATTGTGCCAATTTTGCCATTTTTGGCTCGTCATGATGTCAAGTGGCGACCGTGCATCTCAACGTTGCGCTCAATTGACATCATGACCCAAGTATGATATGAGGGTACATACTTCGGTGCCCAACATATCTTGGACCCGGCGAATAACTCCTCTTAGGCTTGACATACCGTGGCCGCCATGTTGGCGATTTGGGACTATCCAAAATCATGGGCTCACTTGGCGACCCTGCCATTCCCAATATCGGAGGAGTTGGGTGACGCCCAAAAGATATGTTGGACCAATATGACTTGATACCAATCCTATGGCACACTCCGGTCCGAGTCGGGCATGTGCCTCATTTGCCCCAACCATGAGTGTGCGCATTTTTGGCCATTTTGAGCATATTTCCACTTTTGCTGCCCGCCGTGCCCCATGTTCTAACCTTCGTGCACGCCGGACGCATGGACCAATGGACCATATATGACATGGGTGTTATGGGTAATGGTCCCCATGGTCCACACACTACGTGGGCGAAGCGGAGCCGCCTTCGTTAAGGCGCTAGGCCAAATTGAGTATGGGCAATTTTGCCATTTTTGCATTTGTGGACCCAATTGGGATCGTCACCACGCCGAGTGGCATGGAGATCTTTGAGAGCCAAGGGCATGGGAGTCTCCGTTGGGCTCCCGATGGATCACGCATGGAATGGCGGATCCGATCTCCAAGCCGGCGTGGAGATATACTATTGGGAGCACACCGAATTTTGGCTCATTTCAAGCAGCCAAAATGACCCAATTTTGGGACCCCAATTTCCCCCTTCCGTGTGGTCAATTGGCGGCCCCATTTCTCTAAGCCCATAGGGAGCCCGGACCTAAATTCAAGTTGTGCACTCAGATATAAGTCCTAGGTCCTGCCTCCTACCCTGTGAGCCATTGGCCTTACCTTGGCCGGGCGAGCCACGCGTGGGAATGACGCCAATTTTGGTGATTTTGGCATCATGACCCCACTTGACTCATCCGTGTTGCCCTGATGCCGGGACCTCAGAGGGAACCAGGTTGGGTGAGGGTTCCAGGGAGTTTGTACTCGAAGGGCATAGGGTCAGTTGCCTCGTCCCTACCTCTGGCGGGTCCGGACGAGGGGTCAATTTTGGGGATTTTTGAGTTAATTCCAGTTTGGGCTGAAACAGCCCATTTTCAGCTACCAACTCCTGGGTGATAATAGCGGGGCCATATCTCTGGGTCAGAGTGGAGTTGGGACCTGCCATTAGGGAGCATAGGGAGCCACTGTCGGTTGGCCTTGGAGCCCCTTGGTTCCCAGGAACTCGCCTGTGGCTGGGCGGGACACCCCCCTATTGGCAGGGTTTCAGGGTCCGGACTGAGCAGGGCATGGGTTGTGTTTGAGCCCCCGCCCCCATCAGCCACTGAGAGGGTCGGACCTGGGATTGGGATATGAGTTGGGACTGAGTGTCTATGGTCCTGTGATGCCCTTACCCCAGTCCAGTCTTAACCCCATGTGTACATATCCTGATGTGTTGCTGTACATACTTTCGTTCCCTCTTTGCAGAGTGGCAAGGATTCTGAAACGCTTTGTCACATGACAACGCATTGATGCCCTTGTGAGCGTAGTGCTTTGCCTGCCTGCTCACTTGCGTGTGTCCACCGCAGCGTCCCGTGGCCGGCCCCCCACGGGAACGCGTCAAAAGCGTTTCACCGCCGCGGGGTTACCCAGCCCTCGCGTGCCACTCGGGGCCACCAACCCCGAGCAGCGCGTCGCAGCAGCGCGGCGCAGCTCGCAGCTCGCAGCGCAGCGCAGCGGCTCGCAGCGCCACTCAGCGACAGCGCCGAGTTCGTCACGGACCCCGCAGCGCCGTCCAGCGCATCGCCCTGACCGCGCAGCAACCGTGAAAGAGGTGCACAGACCAGGACTCCTGCATCAGCCCCATCGGCCGACCCGGAGTCCCATCGGCCGACCAGCAAGGCCGCGTCAACCACCTCCACAACCACCGGCTGACCAGCACCAGCCGCACGCCCAATCCAGTGCTACAGCACCCTCCTCAACAACCACAACCAGTTCGTTGAGTTGAACGAGTGCACGTCAAGGACCTCAAGATCAACTACGCCCCCGCTGCCATGGTGAATTGGCAAGAAGCGGGCCGGAGGTGGCCGCAGCCCCACCCCCATGTGGCGCGCCTGCTGCGCGGATTGCTGTGGGACCAGCAGTACCGCTACAGCAATCCCCAGTGCGAAGGCGGCATGCGCGGGAGCTTCGAGCTCCGCGAGGACATGGGGGAGGACCGCCTGCGGGCAGTGGAGGAGTGGCTGCGGGCGGAAGGGTACGAGTACCGCTTCCGCCGCAAGCGCTGGAGGACGTGGACCCGGCCGGACAGGCCCGGCGAAGGGCTGCGCCCCGACGGGATTGAGGAGGATGAGGACCCCAACGCCTACCCGTCGGGCGCCTCGATCAACGTCTCCCTGTGGGACGTGATCGAGAAGAAGTTCCCGGAACCGGGAAGCGAGCGCAGGCTGCAGGGCAGCAGCAGCGTGTCTCCGGGGACGGAGAAGCGGTCCGCCGGGGACAAGAAGAGGGACCGGAGGTGGCGGGAGTACCAGGAGGCCCTGGCTGCCGAAGCCGCCCAAGGCGCCAAGGGCGGAACCCCAGCCCCCAGTCCCCAACGGCCCAATGGTGGACACCACCCCGGCTCCACCACCCTTGGCGACTACATCCAAGTCGCCAAGCAGACCCAGGGCAAGCCCCGTCCGCTGCTCCTGAGGGCCCGGCAGGCCCCAGCAGGCCCCAGCAGCGACGTGGAGTCGGCCCACCGCGGGAGGATGCCGGCCGACCAGGCCAGCTCCAGCAGCAGCGTCGCTCCCGAAAGGGACGTGGCGCGCGCCTGTGAGCGCGCCTGTGGGGTGCCCTGCAACCGTCGAGTTGCCCGGCAACGGGCCAGGCAGTACAGCGCTGCCGTGGAGGGCGCCACCGGCATCGCCCAGGAGGAGGCTGCGCAGTGGGCGCATGGCATGGCCATCCACGCTCAGACCGTGGCGGCCATTGCGGCCGGACTCACGGCCGTGGCCGCCCATGGGGCAGCGACGGCCCAGGTCAACGGTGAGTTGGCGGCAGCCGACGAGGAAGCCCGCCTGACGCAGGAGGCCATTGCCTGCAAGGAGGCCGAGGTGAAGGCGCTGGAAGAGGCGCTTGCCCAAGGGAGGGCAAAGAAGGAGGCGGAGGAAAGGGCCCACGCCGAAGCGACGGCTAAGGCCCAGGAGGATGCCGCCAAGAAGGAAGCCATCGAGGCCGCGCGACGGAAGGTCGCTGAGGAGAAGGCCAAGACGGAGGCGGAGCTGGCGGCGTTGGAGGCGCAGAAGGCGCAGCTGCTGCAGGCCCGGGAAACCGAGGCGGCTCGTGCTCGGGAAGAAGCCGAAGCGCGAGCTGCCGCAGCCACCGCCGCCGCAATGGAGGAGGCAGAGGCCAAACTCCGCCACGAGACTCCCCCGGGAGGATCGCGAGTGGAGACCCTTCGAAGGCTTTTCGAAGGGGACGCCTCCTCCAGGATGAAGCTGGATGAGGCGGACACGGGCAGCAGTGGGAGCGGTAGCACCACCGCCCGTCGACGGAGGAAGGGCAAGGGGAAGACCCCCGAGAGGCCGCGGAGGCCAGCGGGTGGGCACCCCCACGACAGTGACCCCTTCTTCACCGCCAGTGAAGGGGATGAACGAGGCCGTCGACATCGCCAAGTGGTGGCTTGGACGGGCGGAGGTGGCGGAGACGTCCCCATGGAAGGTGAGGATGAGGATCCCCCTCCTCCCTACCGGAGCTCCGAGTCCTCCGTGACCGAGACGCCCAGGTGGGGCGACATGGACGAGGATGACGACATGGAGTTCGGCATCACGAGGAAGCGCCCATCCTCGGACCCACCGAGGCGACCCGGCGGAGACCCACCGGGACCCCCTGGCGGAGGACCTTCTGGACCCCCTGGAGGACGCCCACCGAGTGGACCCCCTGGAGGCGGACCACCGGGCGGGGGAGGACCCCCTGGACCGGGCGGACCCGGCGGAGGCCCTCCTGGAGGACCCCCTGGGGACCCCGACGACCCACCAGGGAACGGCGACCCGGACACCACCTGGCGGTGGATTGTCTACCTCCGCAGGAGGGTCTTTGCCCTCGAGTGCGAGGTAGACACGGGCAAGGTCGAGATGGCTCGCATCTCCGGGGTCGCCGCGCGCGCGCAGAAGGACCTGGACATCGCCAGGGCCGAGACCAAGTCGCTGACCAACGTCGTCAGCGGCCTGCAGGAGAGGCTGGATGCGCTGGAAGCCCGTGGGCGCGTCGGCAGCGACCTCCCACCCCTGGAGTCTGGCTCGTCGGACGACGGCTGGGGACCCGGACCAGGTCCAGGCAGACCCCATGCCCCCGGCGGAGCCCCCAGGAGTCGCCCCAGCGCCAGTGCCCCCTCTCTCACCGCCCCCTCTCACCACAGCGCGGGCCGCCGCAACGAGCGCGTGCCGCCCGGCAGTGGCAGTGAGGAATGGCGCGATGAGTGGCTCAGCGCGGACTACCACAACCGCCGTGCTCCACCGCGGACGCCTGTACGCCCCTGACGCCCGCCACCAGCCCCGGTGCCAATCCCCAGGGCTGGAGGACGTTATGGTGGACTCAGGGATGAGGTCCCCAGAGGAGACGTGGAGTGGGATGTCGGCGAAGGTGAGGACCTGGACCTGGACCTGGACCTGGAGGAGTTCGACATCAGCCCGCCGCGTGGTGTACGACGGGAGGCCGCTGAACGCAGCCGCCGGCGCCGTGATGAGGATGCGTACATGGATGCAGTACGGCGTGAACATTTCGGTTCAGCGTACGTGGAGGAACCGCGGCGTAGCCACAGGGATTCCATGGAGGAGATGGACGTGGCGGCCGTGGGAGTCCGTGGGCGAGGGCGATGGGAACCTCGGTCGACCTCGCGGCCGGCGTTCATGGTCTCTAAGGCCGCGGATGCCGCCGTGTGGGAAGACTTGAAGGACATCAAGCCCCCCATGTACGACGGCAACCCCCTCAACCTCGACCGCTTCTTGGAGAAGCTGGACGATTGGGGGCTGACCGTCACTGAAGACCTGCCTCCCGCTGATGCGGAGAAGTATGTCTTCAAACGGTTCAGGTACCGCCTGCCGGAAGTGCTCGGCGAGCTATACTTCGTGGCGACCAAGGAGGGGAGAATCAAGACCCTCAAGGACGCCAAGAAGTGGCTCAACGAGCAGGAGCGGGTGGACGCTCCGCAGGTGGCTGCCAAGCGCTGGAAGTCCATCAAGCTTGAGCATGATGGACGGGAGATCCGCCTACGGGAATGGCGTGACTTCCGAGGGAAATACACCCTCTTCCGCCGCAATGTGGAGGATTGGAACGAGGGTGACGAGCAGGCTCGCCTGCTCTCCATGCTGCCGGAAGCATGGATCAAGAGGGTCACCAAGGAGGAATCCAAGAGGGCCAAGTCCAACCACACGGTCAAGATGATGCTCCCCAAGGAGTATCACACGAACGTGGTGTCTTGGGCGAAGAAGAACGTGGCCCGGGATGTCAAACGGCACTCCCTGCGGAACGCTCTTCTCATCACCGTCTCGGGCGATCGCGAGAAGACCGCGATGTGGCGCCTTGACGATTGTGAGTTGAGCGGCCAGACCATCCGTCTGCAGCCCATCCCGGCGCGGATGAGCTGCGACGAGATCCTGGAGTGGGTTGGCGAGGAAGTACTCAAGGAGTACCGAAACCTCCACCACACCCGCGGGTTGAGGCCCGGCGACCGCGACGTCAACTACGTTGGCGAGGGACCTGGCGGGGAATCTGCCATGGACCCAGCGGGAGCCGGCGGCGATGAGACTCTCGTCGACGATGACGACGACGATGAGCCCGCCGAAGTGGCCGTTTGTGCCTTCGTGGCCAAGAACCTGAACACGGGGAGCAAGCCGGGAAACTGGAAGCCCCTGCAGCAGGGTTGGAGGAAGCAGGAGAAGAGGGACCCTCGCCGCATTGGCGACCCTCCGCTGTCCTTTGGGAAGTTCATACGAGCTCACCCACAGGGCTGTTTCGTGTGTTATGGGAGGAAGAAAGGCTTCAACCATGACCACCGAACATGCCCCGTCCACAAGGCCGACACGGAGGCTTACAAGAAGGCGCACGGGTCGAAGAAGCGTGCGCCCGCGGGTATCCGGGAAGCCAAAATGGAGGTCGACAAGGACGAGCTGGCCAAGCTGATGTCGTCGGTGGGGACCGAGTTGGCCAAGGAGATCCAGGAGATCAAGCGGAACTGGGTCCCCAGGTCGGACAACAAGAACAAGGAGAACAACCAGAATGACCAGAACAAGGACAAGGACAAGAAGGGTAAAGGAGGAGGTAAAGGGGGAAGAAAGAAGGGCGTCAACGACGTTGAGGCCGAGGAGAACACCCCCTCTTCCACAACCGATGCCCCCTAGCGGAGCCCCTGCGGCCAAGGGCCCCAGCTAGGGCGGTCGCAGGATGGTGACGTGGGAAGCGACGAACCATCCCAGTCGGGAGTCGATAAGCACAAGGGGACTGCCACGGGCGGAAGGCCCGGTCTGGCGCCCAGTCGCGGAGGCGGGGTGAGGGCAAGTGAAGGCACGAACCCTTGCACCCGTCCGTCCTTCGCGATCAAGAACGTGTTTGATGTACTACAGGATCTATCCGAGAGTATCGGAGGATCACCCGGACCGCAGCTGGATGCTGCAGATGGGCAGCCTGAGCCCATTGTCCACGACCTGCACCAGTCGCTTGTGGAGCTTCTGGAATGGCCGGAGATCCTGAGTTTGCACGCCGTGCGCCGTGTCGGTCGCGAGCGGCAGTTGCATCTTAAGGTCCGTGCCTTATGCGGGGAAGTGGAAACAGTTTTCGACGTGTTGGTCGACACGGGAGCTCAAGTCAGCTTGGTCAAGGCTGGCCTACTTCCGCCAGAGTGTCTTACCGACAGTCGGAAACCTGTCAGGCTGAAGGTGGTGAACGGCCAGTACATGGTGGGAGGCACGAAGGAAGCGGCCATTGGGCTGCAGTTCGTGAACCATCGTGAGCTGAGCCGCCCAGACCTCGGCAAGGAAATCCTCCTGCACGGTAGCTTCTACGAGGCCGAGATGGACTGGGACATGATCGTCGGGTACGACTTCATGATGGAGACGGACTCCGGCGTCCTCCCGGCCCAGGCTTCCATGACCCTGTACCAGGACGACCAACTCTCGTGGCTTTCGTCACCTGAGCACCATGTGGAATGCCAATGGATCCACCCCGAACGCAATCAGCTCGAAGTGGCCGCGCTGGACACTGAGCCAACTGGTCCTGCAAACCAGGAGTACGGCGTAAGGCCGGAAGTGGCGAGCCGAGTGGTCGCGGACTTGGGAGCGTCGGATCTGGCCCTGGATGCGTTCTCTTCAGGAACCTCCGCCCATCTGCGGGTATGTGAGAAGTACTGGAGCGCCCAGGACTCCGCGTGGAAGAAGCACTGGGGTCCGCATCAAGGATTGATGTGGATCCATTGCCCCCGCTGGGACATTCCAAGAGCGATAGCGAAGATTCGCAAGGACCGCTCCAAGGCAGTGCTGGTTGTTCCTATGGGATGCACCGAGGAGGAAAGTACCCGACATTGGGTAGCCTCATTGACCAACATGACCTTGAACAAGGTCGTCCTACCGGCTGGAGAGAGTGTCTATCAGGACGCTAAGGGACAGCCCATGCCACCCCAGAGATGGCCAACAGAATTCCACTATGTGGATGGGGGCCTTGATCAGGCCGACACCACGGACTTCGTGTGTGTCAACCGTATCATAGCAGAGCCTTGGAGGCAATGCTTTGCGGTTCCCCCTGTTGACATCGAAGAATCGGACTCCGAAGACCCCCTCACTGAAGAGGAGTGGGATCTGGTTCAGGGGTATATGGATCAGCCCTTTCACGACTGGGGGAACCAGCGTGAGGGCAAAGGCCAGGACAAAGCCTGGTGGGAAGTGGACTCAATCGTCTCCGGTTCCTATGACGGGAATACCTTCGTACAGAGGGTGCTGGATCACATGTCCAGCCAAGACGAGCCGCCTGGCGGTAACCCACCCACCTACGGCGATCTGTTCCGAGGCAAGACCAGAGATGGCCCTTTCGGTCACCTGGGAAGACCACCTGAGCCGAAAGCGAGCGGAGTAGCTACCCCTCAAGTAAGCTCCGTGGTTCAAGTGCCCGGAAAAGCCAAGGCGTAGTCCGATGACTGCCCCAAGATCCAGGCGTTGAGGGCCAGGCTGAAGCAGAAGTATGGCGAGACCTTCTTCAGCGGAAAACCTGTGTTCCCCCCACCGGTGCGTGGACCGTATGGCGAGGCCAAGATACGACTGAAGCAGGACCCCCGTGTGTATCGACACCGGGAGTTTGCCCTGAGGGGCGAGAGGAAAGAGGCCATGGAGAAGATCCTCCGTGACTTCATCCAGAGAGGCTGGCTTGAGCCGTGCCACTCCGAGTGGGCCTCTCCTTGCTTCGTCGTCCCCAAGAAGGTTGCCGGTGAGTGGCGGCTCGTGGTCGACTACCGCGGCCTGAACGCCCAAACGCAGCACGACAGCTATACGCTGCCCCTCATTGAGGACATGCTGCAAAAGCAACACCGGCGGAGGATCTTCACGGTGATTGACCTGAAACATGGTTATCATCAGATGCCTCTCGCCGAGGAGTCCCCTGCCTGCACAGCCATGAGCACCCCACTTGGACCTCTCCAGTGGAAGGTGATGCCTATGGGCGTTACCAACGGCAATGCGGCTTTTCAGCGGATGCTGGAGAACCTGCTTGAGCCGGTGCGCGACTGTGCGGACCCCTTCGTGGACGACGTGATCATCGCGTCCGGGGACCCCAGCATGAGCTACGAGGAGCTCCTGGAGGCACACGAGAGGGACGTCACTCGAGTGCTGGACCTTCTGGTTCGGCACAAACTCACGGGCAGCAGTGACAAGGCCACCATTGCGGTAAGCGAGGTGGTCTTCGCTGGCCACGTGGTCGGGAACGGGCAGCGAAAGCCCATACCTGGCAAGGTGGCTGCGATCGAGCACTGGGAAAAGCCCAAAACGGTCTCTGAGCTACGGGCGTACTTGGGGTTCTGCAACTACTACTCGGGGTATATCAAAATGTATGCCGAGTATGCAGCCCCCATGACGACCATGCTCAAGGGCAACCGAGAGGAGACCAAGAAGGGGTCCAAGAAGGCTTTGGTCTGGACTGAAGAGTCTGACCGCGCCTTTGAGGGGATGAAGCAGGCGCTGCTATCCGCAGTGGGTCTGCACCTCGTGGATCCCGACCGAGGGTTCGTCCTGCGCACCGACGCTTCCGACTACGCCATTGGCGCTGTGTTGGAGCAAGTGCTTGACGATGGGAGGCACGTGCCCGTGGCCTTCTGGAGCCGAGTCCTGGCGGAAGGCCAGAGACGGACGTGGACGCCCCGTGAAAAGGAGGCGTATGCCATTGTCATGGCTCTCAGGAAATGGGCTGGGTACATAGCCCTCCATCCCGTCACCGTCTGCACCGACCATCAGAGTCTGCAGTCGTGGCACAAGGAGCACGTGGACACCCCCTCGGGTCCCGCCTCCCGACGGGCAAGATGGCACGAGACCTTGGCCAAGTTCGACCTTACGGTTGTTTATATTCCTGGAAAGGATAACACCGTGGCGGACTGTCTCAGTAGGTGGGCCTATCCCGCCAGCAAGGGCATGCAGGATATCTCTGCCCATGGCGATGAGGCTGAGACCGCTGAAGCCAAGAGGATCATTGAAATGGAGCGCCTGATGGAGGAGGAGGGTGCCAAATGCTTCGTCGTCATGGCCGCAGATGCCCCCCTCGCTTCGAGGGTGAGCAGAACGGTCAGTGTACTCGCCCCTGTGGATGCCGCGGGCGGAAGGCCCGGTCCGGCACCCCCTGTGGGAACTGAGTCCGACAAGCACCTCTTCCCAGAGTCTTGCCTCCAGGACGACTGGACCGACGATTACGCCAAGTCTGAGGCCTTTGCGGCCGAGTATAGGGCTGTGACCGACCCTGACGACGGGCAGAAGTGGCCAAAGGGGCTGACCGAGGAAGATGGCAAGCTCTACCGGAATGGTAAGCTGCTAGTCCCGGAGTCCCGGGTGCTCGAGCTGTGTGAAGCTTGGCACCACCACATGCTGCACCCAGGGGTCAAGAAGCAAGCTCTTGACATGCGGCGTCGGTTCGAGATCGACCATATCGTTCTCTACACCGCCATCAAGAAGGTCAGGAAGGGTTGTTCGGTCTATCAGGCCTGCAATCCCGATAACCGGAACGTCAAGGGGGAGCCCCAATGGACCCCGGTTCCTGACCAGCCCATGGAGAGCGTGGCCATGGACGTCTTCTCCATGCCCGAAGTGCACATTGGCAAGGAGACCTTTGACTGTGTGGTTCTCTGTGTGGACCGCCACAGCGGCTACGTTGTAGCCGTTCCGGCACGCAAAAAGGGGTTGCTTGCCAAGGAGGTGGCAGTCATGATGATTCGTCATTGGCTGACCGTCTTTGACATCCCCCGCACCATTTGCAGTGACCGAGGGCCCCAGTTTACTGGTGGCTGGTTCAAGGCTATGTGTTCCCTCATGGGGATACGTCATGCCAAGAGCGTGGCCTATCTCAGCCGGTCTAACGGCCGTGCTGAGGTGGCTGGACGGCAGCTGTTCGAGAAGCTGCGCAAGATCCACATCACCAATCCACGTCGGAACTGGTTCGAGGAGATGTGGCCTGCTCTGAAGGCCCATCATGACACCCCCACTCCGGGTGGTTTGTCCCCTCACCAGATTCTCTTCGGCAGGGACCCCCTGGGTAGGGGACTTCCCTTGTCTGGTGATGGCATGGCTATGGATGCCAAGGAGTTCTTCGCGCGGCAAGAGCAAACCGCGCGGGACATCCGCCAGCAGCTTGAGAAGGAGCATGCTGAGCGTCAGAAGTCCGCCCCGAGCTCGACAGCGCAGAAGTTCAGGGTGGGAGACCCGGTGTGGGTGATCAGACCCCGCCCCATGGGCACCCACCGCACCAAAACCTGGTTCACACCCGGCGAGGTGGTCCGCAGGATTGGTGAGGACACCTACCGCATCAAGGTGGGTCACGGACAGTTCCGGGAGCGCCACGAGAGTCAACTCCGTGTGCGGGAACCCGACCTCCGTGGCCGACATGTGTCCCTGGACTACGCCAAACATGAGGCCGATTCGGACGACGACTATGCTGAGCAGGACGACTATACTGTCGAGAAGATCCTGGCTCAGCGTCCGAAGGTCTCGGCACCCAGAGGTCTGGAGTTCAAGGTTCGTTGGCGAGGCTATGGGCCGTCCCACGACACCTGGGAACCCGTCTCCTCATTCGTGCCGCGGGTCAATACTCCCTTCATGGAGTACATCCGCAAACACAAGACCAAGATCCACGTTTCGGACTTGGCAGCACTCACCCGGGCGATTGCAGCCAGGGGTGCCTGATCAGCGCCCTGGGCTCTCCCCTGATGTGTTGTGAGCGCTTGTGAGGCCGACGAATCGTCCCTTACTTGCTTGCTCTCTTCCATCTTTCGGTGACAGAGTGGCCATATACCCCCCCCTGCTGAATCCAGAGGAGGATGGCCCCTCTCTTCTTCTACTCGTCACTCCCCCCCCTGCTGAATCCTTGGGAAACCAGGTAGGGCGACTGACCTTCATAATTCTGAGCTCTTGGGGCCTTGAAGCCCATACGACGTTGCGCAACGGATGCCGCTGTCATCGGCATTGCAATTTTTTGGTGTGTGGTCTGGTTCCATGGCATTTGCGGAATCCAGACCAGTCGACGTGTGTCTCGAGACTATATATGCCTGAACTCAGGCGTTATCCTGTCCATCCTCCTGCATTTGCCTTATCCTGACCGTGGCGTGGTTTGGCACTCTGTTCTGAGTGTGTTTACACGCCTATTTACCCAAATTGTTGCTTGTTTTTCTGCCCTCCAGGATATGTGCATCTGTATGTTAAGTGTCATCAGCCCATCGCTGAGGGATGGACCGTTTTTCACCACGAATCGGGATACAGAGGCGCCTTGAGTCGCCGTGTACATATCCTTACAGCCTGGTCCAGCCTGGACCAGTACTTGATTACAGATTCTACTGTTTGAGTGCCCGTGATACCGTGTTGCCCTATTCGCTGTGATGTGTGGAGATCCTGATGGCGCCAGGCGGGAAGCCCAGTTGCCTGACTACACTCCCAGCGGTCCGCCACTGTGAGTCCCAGTGTGAGCCTACCGATTTGCAGACGCACTTGCATTCGGATGGCGGCCTCCGGTGCTCCTGACCTCGGTCAGTCTGCCTGGAAAACTGGTGGTTTGAGGAGTCGACGCCTCCGCCCACACTGCATGAGGACTCCCTCATGTATGGCCTTCGTGGCAGTAGGGCGAGGGAAAAGACGGCCTTGATGCCCGATCCCTTCAGGAGGAGTTCCCTTACGATTTGGGGTTCGTAAGGAGTTCGACTATGGCACTCTGGACTCGCGTCGTATGGATATGGACATGGTGCGCCCGAGGAAGGACCCGTGGGGACTCTCCCCAGTCGGCGGGCCTTGGGAAGCTTGGGGTAGCCTGATGGATCTTTGTGGTCGCTCTCGACTTGTGGGGCCACCTCGGCCGTCGTGTGACGCCTATGTTGGCCGTGTATGCCACTGCCACTGTGGTGGTGACCGTAGCAGCCGGCACCCGGTGCGCCTGGTATGGGTTAACGGGTCCCTTGGATGCCGAACAATCGCCGCCAGGACCCGGGACTTGATACTTGATACTATACATGTGCTACGAGCTGTTACAGCAGCATACCTATCCCACTGTGGGATACCTATCTTACTGTGACTTACTGAGGTGAGGATGTGACACCCCCCCCCTTTCAGGGAGTGGTCCTGGGTACCCGCTGCCATGCGTGGGTGTTATCGAGCCCCCCCAGGGTTTGCTCTAAGGAGGGGGGTGAAGCGGTACCCAGAACCCCATGGCCAGGTTACGGCATACAACCGGTCTCCGGTCCACTAACCCCATGTACGGCGTGTTCCGTGCCGTGAAGCCCCGCATCGGCAACCGATGCACCGCCAGCGGAGATTTGTGTATCAGAATATCAGGAATCAACAGGGTTTTATTTTCATAATGTTTCCGTCAATTTTTACGCTTCCGTTCTGATACTCACTATTTTGACTGCTGGCGGTTGGTTCGCGACTTTACCGTAACCGCCAGTTTAACTGTTTATAATGGAAATTTTAACGCTATCCGTCACGAAGGCTCCAAAGTCGCCAGGAACTGCATGGATGCTTCCGCAATTTTCATAATTAATACTCGCAACCTTAATCCGAATTTTTCAGGATGTCGAAATCGGATTTTCGACTTCGACATCCCCGCACTTGATTTGACCTCTTTCGAGTGGACCTACGTGCTTCCGTATGCACGAATCAACTTCCCTTTTATCCTGCCCTCCATTTGTCTTAAAGATATGGGCAAAACAAAGTTGATTCGTGAGGCCACTTGTGAAGGTCATATCTCGTGTTGCTTGCGAGGAATTACGATAAGGAAACGTGGGATGTATTCACAATACTCCCGACGTAATTTAGGAAGCATTATATGCCTTGCGTTTCCACACGTGCGCGCTAGTGTAATGGATCATGGTCAATTGGGTAGAGTTTGCGTTATAACTCTTTGGCCATGATATTGCGTGCGTTAAGATAACTTTCGAGTGTAGCGCGCAAGTGTTGGTGTGGCATAGGAACTCTCCTTGAGTTCCTATGAGCGATTGACACAAAGTTATGCCCTTGGAGGGGCATGACATATCGTGGTGGGAGCTACCTTTTTGGGCAATATGTGGTATGTGCCATGTGTTGTGTTGCGTGCCCATTTGGCGGGTCCATTGCTCCAAGTCGAACCCGCCAATGGACCTCATATTGTGCAAGCCCCTTCTCCATACTCCCTACGGTCAATTGCATGCCTAACCTTCGTGAAGGGAAGCTTGTGTGGTGATCCCGAAGCGATGCGTTGGGAGCAAGGTGTGTGTTTTACAATTTTCCATATTTTCATGTGCCCACTTGGGAAGTAGCGCTCGTAACCTTTCAAGGCGCCCCAAGTGGAGCACATATGTGGGATCGAAGGTCAATGGTGTCATGTCATTGTGTTTAGAAGGATTAAGTGATTGCACGATCCAAGCCGGAGATATTATAATATAATTGTAGACCTTTCAAGGCACTTTTGTGTGTCATTGTGCCAATTTTGCCATTTTTGGCTCGTCATGATGTCAAGTGGCGAACGTGCATCTCAACGTTGCGCTCAATTGACATCATGACCCAAGTATGATATGAGGGTACATACTTCGGTGCCCAACATATCTTGGACCCGGCGAATAACTCCTCTTAGGCTTGACATACCGTGGCCGCCATGTTGGCGATTTGGGACTATCCAAAATCATGGGCTCACTTGGCGACCCTGCCATTCCCAATATCGGAGGAGTTGGGTGACGCCCAAAAGATATGTTGGACCAATATGACTTGATACCAATCCTATGGCACACTCCGGTCCGAGTCGGGCATGTGCCTCATTTGCCCCAACCATGAGTGTGCGCATTTTTGGCCATTTTGAGCATATTTCCACTTTTGCTGCCCGCCGTGCCCCATGTTCTAACCTTCGTGCACGCCGGACGCATGGACCAATGGACCATATATGACATGGGTGTTATGGGTAATGGTCCCCATGGTCCACACACTACGTGGGCGAAGCGGAGCCGCCTTCGTTAAGGCGCTAGGCCAAATTGAGTATGGGCAATTTTGCCATTTTTGCATTTGTGGACCCAATTGGGATCGTCACCACGCCGAGTGGCATGGAGATCTTTGAGAGCCAAGGGCATGGGAGTCTCCGTTGGGCTCCCGATGGATCACGCATGGAATGGCGGATCCGATCTCCAAGCCGGCGTGGAGATATACTATTGGGAGCACACCGAATTTTGGCTCATTTCAAGCAGCCAAAATGACCCAATTTTGGGACCCCAATTTCCCCCTTCCGTGTGGTCAATTGGCGGCCCCATTTTCTAAGCCCATAGGGAGCCCGGACCTAAATCCAAGTTGTGCACTCAGATATAAGTCCTAGGTCCTGCCTCCTACCCTGTGAGCCATTGGCCTTACCTTGGCCGGGCGAGCCACGCGTGGGAATGACGCCAATTTTGGTGATTTTGGCATCATGACCCCACTTGACTCATCCGTGTTGCCCTGATGCCGGGACCTCAGAGGGAACCAGGTTGGGTGAGGGTTCCAGGGAGTTTGTACTCGAAGGGCATGAGTCAGTTGCCTCGTCCCTACCTCTGGCGGGTCCGGACGAGGGGTCAATTTTGGGGATTTTTGAGTTAATTCCAGTTTGGGCTGAAACAGCCCATTTTCAGCTACCAACTCCTGGGTGATAATGGCGGGGCCATATCTCTGGGTCAGAGTGGAGTTGGGACCTGCCATTAAGGGAGCATAGGGAGCGACTGTCGGTTGGCCTTGGAGCCCCTTGGTTCCCAGGAACTCGCCTGTGGCTGGGCGGGACGGCCCCCTATTGGCAGGGTTTCAGGGTCCGGACTGAGCAGGGCATGGGTTGTGTTTGAGCCCCCGCCCCCATCAGCCACTGAGAGGGTCGGACCTGGGATTGGGATATGAGTTGGGACTGAGTGTCTATGGTCCTGTGATGCCCTTACCCCAGTCCAGTCTTAACCCCATGTGTACATATCCTGATGTGTTGCTGTACATACTTTCGTTCCCTCTTTGCAGAGTGGCAAGGATTCTGAAACGCTTTGTCACATGACAACGCATTGATGCCCTTGTGAGCGTAGTGCTTTGCCTGCCTGCTCACTTGCGTGTGTCCACCGCAGCGTCCCGTGGCCCGCCCCCCACGGGAACGCGTCACCAGCACTGGTGGCGCCAACAAGAGCAGCGAGAACGCCAAGGAGCGCGGCATGAATTGGCACTCCAAGTGCTTACAGGCCGCCTGGGTTGAAGTAAAGTTCCCTGAAGAGGGATAGGGGGGCGGCTCCGAAGATGAGGATTTGGTTTTCTGGATCACCGTGAAAATTGGTGATCAGCTTCAAAAGGCTGTCTTAGACACGGGCGCTACGCTTTAAATTGTGGCCCGCAGACTGCTGAAACAAGCCAACATCCGGAAATCCAAAACTGTGACCAGAAGGGTTGGGGATGGTCGGCGCATCCATTCCCTGGGGGGGGGTCGATGTGACCGTTTGTCTGGGCGATGAGCAGAAGAAAAGTTTATAGTGTTTTCAGCACTGTGTTTTGCCTCTCCTGCTGCTTGCTGTTGGTGTAGGGTTTCCTGCTGCTTGTTTTTGGGGATGAAAAGCTTTGTTTTGATGAAATACAGTCACTTCAAGTCACTCCAGGATAGCCCAAGCCAATAGTATGCAAAGAGAAGAGGATTCAGGATCAAAGCATGAAGGGCTGCAGTGTAAACAGTGAAAGATGATTGGATATTCACAGAAACTGCAACTCAGGTCACAAATGAATGCATATTCACAAAGATAGCTGAAATGTTTTTGGAAAAGAGTTAGAAAACTGCCCCAAGGTCACTCTCTCTTCATAGTGCCATCTCAAGAGATGTGCACTCTTTGTTTTGAGTCCCATATGTGCTGAGGTGGCATGGTATGTGGCGATGAGGTCACTGCCATGTCACATGGGATCTTCCTACTTAGCTAGGCCGACCGGGAATTGAACCCAGGACCTCTCAAAAAGAGGTGCCGAGCCCCCTAGGGTGCATACCACTAGGATAGCTAAGAATTCATGGAAAAACATAGATAAATTCATAGGCTCTACCTTAGGTATGTCAGTGCTCAGTCAACTCAGGAAAAGATGAATAGCTTCACATTGAAAGGGGATTAAGGGGTTCACTCCATATCCTGATTGGGTGTTTGGTCTCATAGGTCAAAATGTGTTATCACCAGTTTTGGTGGGACCAATACTAAGATAAAAATGCATGGATGCTCAGTGCATCTCTAATACAACTAGAATATGCCTCAAAGCAATGGAAAAGCACTTTTTCTTACTCCCCCCTTGTGCTGTGGTGGCCACCACTGTCGCATTTTAGGGAAAAGGGAATTTTTCTTGGCCTTTCCTTGGTTTCCACATCTACTTTAAAATACCTACAGTTTCCCTCACACTGAAAAATGGGCGCTCACCATGGCTGGCGTCCTTTTGCTGCTCTGATTGTATCATTTCCTACAGAAGACTCAGCGCTCATGGCGCTGCCGGGGCTCCTGTGGCTTGGTTGGGTGAGTATGGGAGCATGCCAAACATGTGCATATGCATCCCTCCCTCCAAGACGCAGCGTCGACACAACCCAAACGCAAGACACAATATACACACTCGCATGGGTTCTTGTAAACCTGCTGGCGACCTGTGACCTGTCTTAGGGCGTAGGGAGTCTCGAAAAAAATTAAATTTGCCCCTTGGTGGGGTCCTGGTTCTGCTCAGTCCCTCCAGGCACCTGCGTTTCGGCCCGAACACGGCCTACTCAGCGAGGCTGCGCGTGGGTATCTGCAGAGGCAGGAATGGGAGAATTATGGACGAATCCACGCAAAAACGAAGCGACGACACCAAAATCCGTCAAATGACGGCGTAGAATTTTTCTGAAACGACACACCTGAGCAGAATCCAATTGTGCATCAGAAGCACATTTTTATAGAAATTATAGTCATCTCTGGATTTTTTAAATCCAGAAATTCATACGCATAAAATTGCGGCGCGCAGGAGCGGCTCCTAGCGAAGCGCCGGAAAATGGAGAAATAATGGAATTATAAACGTATGTATCACGTAGTCTTGAAAATGACGAGACACACATTAATAAACAAACATACAGATTCCACCCACACTAATAGAAGATTCGAAAATTCAAGAATTCGACAATCAACGAAAAAGACTTCAATGAATCAGGTATAAACCACAGGTATGTTCGTCTCGTATGCCGCATACACATTGCTCGTCTCGTGTCTCCGTGAACGAGCCTTGTAGCAGCGCTAACAAAGATAGAATGCGATAGAGGGCTAGATTAGAAAGATTGCAGATGATTAGCAGTCAGATCAGGGTGATTAGACATACACACAAGTGCATAGCAACGTTCTTCGCGTGCGCCCCTTTTTTCCTCTCACCTTGCTTCACTTCCCAGCGGTAGGTAAGGTAGGTACGCCCAGGTGGGGCCACCCCCTGGTGGAGTCAAGATTGCTGTGAAGATGGGCAGGTTTGCCCGCGACCCAAGTGCATGCTCGCGCATTCACACACGCATTAAAGGGTAGGCCACGCGAAGTGCGCACGGTAAACCTTGTTTAGGCTACCCAGGGGCTCCTCGGTACGTTCTTTAAGAGAACCTGAGGAGTCCCTTAACGCTTGCTTGCTTGACAAGGGTAGCTGGTCTTCCAGCGTGTTTGCGGACAGTGTATTATAGGTCACACTGAGAAGGGTATAATACCTGGAGTGTGGCTTGGTTCCTCCGCCGCAAACGCCCTTTCATTTGCCTTTGTTTTACAGGTGGGCAGGTAGGGTGATTGGTGCAGCAGCATTTTTTTTATGCCCTGCTAAACAAGGGCGCAGATCACACAAACAAGTAACTCCGCCTCTGCCTGTGGCAGAGCAGGGAGTCCGACTTCATCGACATCTGCGCCTTGCACGCGAGAGCACTCCTTCCCTCCAAGCCCTAGCAGGGGAAACGCGTTGTGGCGTCCCCTGTTAGGCCACAGTTGCTTAGCAGCGCTGTGTTCTCTTGTCATTTCACAGGAGGGTCGCTAGGACCCACGACACCTTTGCCTTCGCAACGCCCAGTAGAGTGTGCGTGTAGAAGTGGTAGTCTTGTGTGGGGGCTAGAGCCAGTTGCCCAGTGCTCGCCCACCAGGATGGTGCCACTGTAGGGTGTGTAGGACCTGTAGTGCGTGTGTCACTGTCCCACCCGTTTCCTGCAATTTTAGCAGGGTTGGTGGGCTGTGGCAATGGTTAGGTCAGTGTTTTGGCCACATAGCAAAACGGCGTTTTCATGCCTTCATAGCTTTTGGCCACCCCTCCCTGTAGTAGACAGATAGGTAGGGAAAACAATACCTGGATTAGTACGCTGGGTATTCCCCAAAGGTTTTGCGCCAGCACAGAAATTGGGCGCTTAGGGGAGGGGAGACCCGGGGCGTACCCCGTGGCATCAATAAGCCAACCCTCCAGGTTTAGCAAGGGCGCAGACTTGGGTATAATTAGGACACCACTTCTGCGGCTTGCTCTCAGGACCTTAGGGATAGCACACTCACACAGACGCTTTGGCAGGTAAGGGTAAGGTTCAGTCCCTAGCTTTAGTCTTGGAGGCAAGCGTCTCAGCGAGCCTCAGCAACTCACCAAGGTTGTTCTGGGACACGTAGTCAACCAGAACTGAGTTTAGGCGTCCCTCAGGTAGAACAAATGCAGAGAAGGGCTCCCAGGTGGCCTCTTCGACTCCAAACCCTTCCCAGAGGGTGAGGAAGCGCCAACCCTGGCGATAGCGGTGGCGTAGGACAGACTTCACCAGGTAGAAGCCTTCCTTAGCCATCTCCTCGGCGTTCATGTCGGGTAGTTCACCTTCAACTTCCATAGGGCTGGCTGCCCCTTGTAGGTCCAGAGCGGCGATTTTCTCGTCGTTCAGCTCCCACTCTTCCCAACAGAGGTCTTCAGGATCATGGTAGCGCTTCAGGTGTTGAGCAGCGCACACCAGGGTCCCCCCTAGACGGAGAGAACACCGCACTGTGATACGGTGTCCATCCACAGATAGGATCTTGTACGCCCCGAAGTATGGGTCATCGCTGGTAGAGCATGGCCAGGCGGGTAGTCGACTGTGGCGCACCAGCACCCAGTCCCCCTCTTGGTAGGTGGCCGGCACACGGTGCTTGTTCTTCTTGTTCCACTGACGCTCCCTCACTCTCTGGAGCATAGCCTTGGCCTTGTCCACCTTCGCTTGTTGCTCTTGGACCCATTCACCCACAGAAGAATGGGTGTCCTCTGGATAGGGAGCATGTAGGAACCACGCCGGGCGCCCCATGAATAGCTCATGTGGCGAGTAGCCGGTCGCTGAACTCTCTTGGGAGTTCATCATCAAGGATATGACGGGGAGTAGTCTCACCCAGTCTCTGGTGCGTTCAGGTTTGCACCATATCCGTACGTTCTCCTTCAGGACGCGGATCTGTCGCTCACATAGGGGGTTGCTCGTGTGAGAGTAGGGAATCCCCGTAGACACCTGGACATTGAGGGATCTCAGGACCCTCTTGTACCAGCCAGTATCTGAGCGTACTCGCACGTCCTCATCGGAGTTGATCTCCTTGGGCGCCCCATAGACACAAAACCACTCCTCCAGGAGTATCTTGATAGTCTCCTCCCCGGTAATGTGCTTGGTACATGGGAACACCCTGGTAAACCTGGTCAACCCACAGGTTACCACGAGGGCGAAGTCATAGCCCCCGAACTTCGGCATCTCCGTGTAGTCCACGTATAGAACACTGTTAGCACAGTGAGGGATGAGCAGGGTGGAGTAGAGACCTCTGTCCCTGATATCCCCTGGTTTACAGGACCTGCACGGGCACTTGTCCACGATAGGCTGGAGGGTTTTCCGCAGTTGGTCGTCATTCCACGTAGTGTGGAACCACTGCTTGAACAGCCTCAGGGTACGGTCAGCACCCACATGACCACTGGACTCATGGGTCCACTTCAGCAGCGCTGGGACTCGGTCACTAGGCACCACGATGCGGTCCTTGTGCCAGAGGTAGCTCTTGTCCCGCTTCCACACGTCTTGGTTGACCAGGAGGGGTTCAAGGCGTTTCTCCAGGCGCTTGTAGATATCCCCAAACTCCTTCAGGTACTCCGATTGTTGGAGTCCATCCAGGGGGCGTATCATGGTCATGTTCAGGTCCAGGTGTACGTCCATACGGCTGAACGCCTCCTTAGCCAGCGCTTCAGACCGGGCACCAATCAGGGCGTCGAAGTTGTTGCGGCTGATATAGTCGGCACACTCGTTCTTCACTCCCTGGATATGGTGTACCGTCAGCCGTAGTTGACTGAGGTAGGTCCACCAGCGTCGTAGCTTGGCCTTCTCAGGTGGGGGACCCTTCTGGAAACTGCGGACCGGTTCTTGGTCGCAGAGCCAGACCACAGGGTTACTCCCCAACAGTCGTGCTTGTGAGGATAGCACCAGCATACCCGCGAGCAATTCCTGCTCATAGGTGGAGTAGTTCCCCCTGGCCTGGTTCCACTTCCAGTTCCAGTGGCCAAGAGGTACTAGGACCCACTTGTCGTCAGGGTAGCTGTGCTTGAGGGTTCCATCTCGGTTGAGACCTTCCGTCCCCCATTGGGAAATGGCCGAGTCGAACTAGTCCTTCTCTAGTGCTTGCCATTGGAACAACGTTCCACCACCGCCCACATTGCTGGCGTCGGTCACCAGTATAATCTCCCCTTGTGCCCTAGGCACGCCCAAGCACTTAGCGTTGGCTACCTTGTCTTTGACCTCGTCAAACGCTTGTTGCTCTTGTGGGCCCCAGCGCCAAGTAGTACTCTTCTTGATCAAGTCAGTCAGAACGGCGCTGGTATAGGTGAAGTTCTTGATGTGGCGGAGATAGAAGTTGCACGCCCCAATGAAACTGCGTACATCATGAAGTCCTTTCTTGGGGTCTTCGTGTCGTACCTTGGCATCCATCAGGGGTTTGGCCTTAGAGGCCGCTGGGGTTCACCACCCATAGCCAACGTCAAACCCCAAGTACTGCATGGTCTCCTGCATGAACTCACACCTCCAGCTTGAGTCGAGTGTGGTTCTCTTGGCAGACCGCAAAGAACTCACCCAAGAGGATTAGGTGATCCTCCTGGGTATTGGTACCGAGGCATACATCGTCGATATGAGCCTCCTTGGCACCACGGGATATGAGCTCCTGCACCTTAGGTCTCCTTCGTAGGATGGACAAGATCTTGTTCATCAGCTCTTGGAATAGAGCGGGTGCGTTAGCCACGCCAAACGGCATGACCTTCCACTTGAATACCCTCCCCTGAGGGGTGATGAAGGCCAGTAGTTCCTGTGCGTTGGGCGTCAGGTCCACTTGCCAGAATCCGCTTCGCTTGTCCATCTTGGTCTTGTAGCGGCAGGAGGCTATCTTCTCCAGGGTAGACTCCATATTGGGAATGGACCCTGAGTGGTTCAGCGTCTTCTTGTTCAGCTCTCCGTAGGCCACTACCAGCCGTTTGGCTGTAGACCCAGGTTTAGCCACCAGGAAACAGGGGCTGCAGTGTAGGGGGTAGTCCCCGTCCTTGTACTCCAGGACTAGGCCAGCGTCGATACACTCTTGTATCTGTCGCTCGATCTCGTCGGCCTGCTCTTTAGGAGCTGGATAGGGTCTCCTCCGGATCTTGTGACCCACGAACTCGGGTTTCAGCTTGAGGTCCATCTGTACCAGCTTGTCACATGAGGCTGGAGGGGGTAGTTCTCCGAACACCTCCAGATAGGTCCTTATAAGCTTCTGTACCGGTGGGTCCAAAACCTTGATCTTGTCCTCCATGTCCTCGTCGGAGTGTAAGTTGCTTGCCCTTTGAATAGACGTCGGGAGGTGGTCCTCCACCGACTCTTCGCCCGCGGTAGTATCCTTCAGCCCGTGGTAGGCATATAGAAGGTCTTTTTCAACCATCTCCGGTGGACGATGGCAACATAGGCACGCTCGAGGGGGTTCACATACACATTCCTCCTAGAGGTCGTCCTCCTCTGGGGTCCTCACATGGGCGCCCCACACGCTCTTCATGAGCTTGAGATCTACCTCCCTTTGCCAGGTGGTGATCTTCTGTTTGAGGTCCTCCTTCAGTTGGGATAGGTCTCCCATACGTCCTTGCTTCAGTGGCCATGAGCTGCGGGTAGGCTTCGCGTAGCATAGCTTTTTCGCCACCAACTTCCTCTTGGAATCCACATACTCCCTGAGCCTGGATCGAGGGTCCAGCTCTTCATCCACGGGGTCTTCCACCCTCATGGAGAGTAGGGGTTTTAGTGGGGCGACGTACTCGGCGTTCTCCACTTCCTCCACACAGGTCTGCACGAAGAAGGCGTCGTGCTCAGTTTCGTCATCTGAGTGGATAGAGCTAGGTAGCTCAGATAGTCCACACTCAGAGACTCCATCAGGAACAGGTACATGACAGGGAGAGTTGCGGGCGTTGGTGTCAGTCACGACGGACTCATCTCCTCCGGGTGTAGTCTCAACAGCATCTTGAGGTCGTAGTCGATCCTTCAAGTCACCGAAGGCGAGTCCATCGCTTTCTCGTTGTATAGCCTGGACCAGAGTCGGGTCCAGATCCTCCCAGGGAATGGAGGTAAGACCTCCGTCCACCACGCTTAGCATACTCCCCCATCCGGGCTTCCCAATGGGCGTCTTGCGTCCCAGAGGCACGTAGATGGCCTCATCAGGTAACCGCACAGAGCTGATAGTCAGCTTGTCAAGGAGGGTTCGCCAGTACTCGTTGCCCCCATGGGCTCCCCAATCGGGGGAACACAGGACCATACGGGAACGTTCCAAGGCCACCTTGGTCAGCACCTTCCCCAGTTCACTGAATCTGGGGTTCCCGTAGGCCATCCCGAAAGAGGGCCAGTAAAATTTGTAGCTGCAGTTCTTCCCCTTGCTGCAGTATAGGCCCAGTACATGTTGCTTGTCGCTGGCGAACAACTCCACACTTAGGTCTTCTCGAGCGTAACCCAACTCCTTCAGACCTTGGTCTAGGACTTCCCCCAATAGTTGATAGTCCTCAGTTTTGGAGGCCGCCATCATGTTAGAAGGCTCCTCCTTCGATAGCCTCAGGTAACTCGAGGTATGTTCCGACTGCTCCAGTGGCACAGACTCTCTGCCACTGCCGTGGTCCACGTAGAGGAGGTAGGGCGCTTGCAGCGTCAGGGATTGTATCTGGCAGTGCTGCACGAAGAAGTCAGTCCGCAGTACAAAGTTGAAGGCATCAGTGTCCATCACATAGAACCGATGGGCGATAGTCCTGGAGCCCATAGGTACCTCCACTTCACAGTCCCCGCAGCTGTGCACCACATGTCCATCCCCCATGCGTATAGCGGCGGTGGTCATGGTGTTCTTCAGGCTCCCACAAGGTAAAATTTTCTTGGCCACTATCGATATTGTGGCGCCAGTATCCAGTAACCCCAGGTATTCACGTCCCCCTAGTCGGATACGTACCCAAAACACCAGGTCTTGGGTGCCACCAGAGCGTCTGCGTCAGAACTCCGCGGGAAAGGTCACCTCGAACCCCTTGTTCCGCAATTTGCGGGCCATCCTCATGAAACGGCTCCTCTTCTTAGCGTTGCCGTCATCACCACCTTCATGCTCACGCTTGGCTCCTTGTTCTTGCTGGGCCTGCGTTTGTGAGCGTGTGGTAGGTCCAGACTGCCCTCCAGAGGGCTCGGAGTTCCCCCCTGGATTAGGGTTGGAGTTGCCTCCGTTCTTGTCCTTGTTCTTGTTGTCGGTCTGGCGGTTAGCGCCTCCTCCTCGTCCACCTTGACCCTTGTCTTGACCACCTTGACCACGTCCTTTCGACTTGCCCTTGCCGGAGTCGTTGCCTTTGGCCTTGCCTCCACCTTTGCCTGAGCCTTTGCCAGGATCTTCCCCCTTAAGCTTCGCCGATAGGCGTTGCTTATGGTAGCACTCATCCTCGTAGTGCTTCCGCTTACCGCAGAATGCACACGTGATGGTGCAGCGGTAATGACCCGGCAGCTTCGCTTTGGCGCCGGTGTTCTTCTCCTGCTGCTTCCCCTGGACGACGAAGCAGTCTCGCCGCTCGCAGTCAGAGGCGTGCTGCAGGTGGCCCTGCTCATCTCTGGCATCACACCAGAATAGCTCCTTCACGTTCTCCATTAGACGGGCGTGGGCGTGTTTGGGGCTAGTCCCCTGCCCAGGTCGGGACCCTTGGTATTCTTTGCCTCCAGAACCTCCACCACCAGGAGGGTAGTTGTTCAAGTGCTGGTCGCTCTCCTTCTCCAGCGCCATCTCCAGGAGCAGCACGCATAGATCCTCGTAGCGGAGGGATCTAGCCTTGCGCTCAGCCGTCAAACGGCACTCGTCCCATAGCTCTCGGGGGAGCTTGGCGCACAACCAGAACAGCAGGTTGTCGCTGCTGTAGGAACCGGGCGTCAATCGTCCAGCCCAGTGATCCAGGTCAGCCACCAGCTCGGAGACCCTGCCAGGTTTGGGGTTGTTGGGCAGCACGGGCAGGTTCTGGATCTCGGCCCTGATGGGGAGGTCGGTTTCGTAGGTTGGGTACTGCCTCTCCAGGGCAACCAACACATCGGCAAAGGTGGCGGAGTTAGTTACGATCTGCCTGACCTGCTTCTCCAGGTACTTGGTCTTGCAGCACTGCAGGAGCAGATCGCACTTCACTCGCCCACTCGCGTGGGTTTGGCCGGTCAGTCGTAGGAACCGGCCAAAGTTCTCAGCGAACTCGCTGAGGTTCTTGCCTGTGAACTCAGGCAGGTTCACCACTATCTTGGAGGTGGCAATAGCCTTCGCCTCCTGAGCTCGGCGTCCTTCAGGGCGTCGGGTCTTCGTCTTCTTCTTCTTCTTCTTCTTACCCTTGGGGCCCTCGGGGTCCTCAGGGTCATAGTCATCTGAGGGCGAAGAAGAATCCATCGACGGCGGCTCGTCATCGGAAGGGTCTCCGCCAAGATCACTAGAGCCATAAGGCTCTACGTCCACCATAGCCCTTAAGGCTGTCAGCCCCAGCTGGTCCAGCTCGGCCCTCGTCGAGTTCGTCACGTGGCTGTAGGGCGGCTGGGCCGTTCTCGGGACGAATGGACTTCTCGGTACTGCTGCAGGAGTCGGCATCGGTCTGTAATGGGACTGCAGGGACCCCCTCAGAATCACATATATTTGAACTCTCGGTGGGGGAGTGCACCCCCAGAAATCTGACATCAATGAAATTGTTAGATAACAAATGATTAGAGAGTCAATGAGTAGTAGATATCATGTCAAATAGTATTTGTATTATTCTGGCACAATGATCGCCTGCGCAGAGAGTTGCCATTATGCAACTGAAGTAACTGTTTTCTACAGCGCATCATTTTCTCATTCATTCATTTTTCGGCATGCTGTATTTATTTTTCAAACAGGCATGCTTTTAGATCACTTGGCAGTGATCAACGTTTGGAGTTGATTGATTTGCTGCATGCCTTGGGGATCAATGGGAATCAGAGATAGACACCGATAAGTTTTTACAAAACTTATTACAATCTAAAAGGTGTACGACATTTCCATCTCCAAGGTCAAGTGCATCGCCGAAGCTGCCGAAGAGCTGCGTCGAGCTCTGGACCTATTGACAGCTGCCAGCCCATCCCGGAACAACGGCATCAACATGTTCTGTCTTCTGACCGCCAGCGATGCTGTTGAGCGATGCGTTATCAGTGCTTTGATTCACGCAGATGGAGCTGATGACACCGCCACGGAGGAACTGCTTTGGAAGCCAGCGACGAAGCGGCTGTGAACGCTGTCACAATAGGTCTGTTTCGCAGGACCGATGCTGCCCATGGTCGCCGTTAAGATTCCATCCACAACGGCGCCGTAGCGAACCTCCAGCGCTGCGCGCAGCGGCAAACAACAGCGCCGCCATCACCACCATGAGCAGTGTTGTGGCCGCCGTCATTAGCGGCACTGGTCAGTGTTGCAAAGAGGCCACACGATGAGGTACCTCGCTTTGGCTGTGGTAACATTCATGTGAGCTCCGCAAGTGGGTGCAGCAGGTGCAAGGACGGCGGCGAATCTGATAGTGGCAAACGTTTGGACAGTGCGTTCAGTAAAACACGAGTGCGTGTCCCAGATACTCGCGCTGTCCAGAAGCTCGTGCTGTTCTGGATGCTCGTCAGGAGTACTGGCAGCACCAAGCTGTGCAAGAGATCATCTTTCCTCGTGTCCTACAAGCAGGGTTTTTGTCACCGCCCAGTCCAGTTTGCACCTCTGCTAATCTTGAGTGAGGCCGCCATCGCTGTTCACCAAGGTGTATGGCGCCGCCGGCTGCTGTGGAAGTGAGTTCTGAGGTGGCGGACCCGGAGCTGTCAGTTGCTGGCTCGTTGCCTGCTGCTGCCGCTGCTGATGCTCGCGCGTTGCCTGTTCCTGAATGACAGCGCCGTCGCGGCCCTCATGCTGATCGTGCCAATGCATGTCTTGGCGCAAAGACAGCAGTTGCAGCGCGCTACTGCTATCACGACGGAGTTCGCCTTGCTGCGCTGTGCGTCTGCAGCGCGCTACTGCCTCTTTGCAGCGCGCTACTGATCTCACGAAGGAGTTCGCCGTGCTGCGCTGTGGGTCTGCAGTGCGCTGCTGCCTCTTTGCAGCGCGCTAATAATATCACGAAGGAGTTCGCCTTGCTAACAACCTTGGCGCCGCTGAAGTTATCGCCGCTGAGTTCGCCCGTTAAAGCCTTGACGACAAGAACGGCCCACCGACAAGCCGGAGGAGATATACAAGCTGCAGCTAAATGTTGGGTGTTCCAGAGAATTTCGACTGTTGCGATTATTAGTATTAATTTTTCTGATCGCTTTGTGGTGTGTTACTTTTTGTTGGTGCCACGGAGAGCAGTGCTGTTAAAGGCATTGCTACTCTGTGAATGCCTCAGCCCTTCTCTTGGCACCTGTCGTCTGAATGCGTGAACAGCGTCCGCTGCCGATCGGAACCGGTGAATTTCGCCTGTGTTGAGCATCGAGGGAGAACCTGCGGACGGAGTCTCTGAGGCGGAGAACCAAACGAGGAAGCATCAAAATTTTAAACCTTTACAAGGTTCTGCAGGGTAGTAGAGTGCAGGCTGGAGGGTAGGATACTTTTGTCAGCGATTTTAGTTGGCTGTTTGTTTATCTGTTTTGTCTTGTCTGATTTTATTTTTACTTCGTGTTTAAGGTTGAATCACTGATTTGATGTGAGATGCTGATGAATTGCTTGCATGCTTGCTTGCAGACGGGCCCTGCGTGTTTTGCGGTCCGTCTACTATCAATAATGCAGCCCTGATTTCATACAGGAGCTGAAGTTTTTTTTCCTTGTACCCTCCCATCATTGATTTACTTGAGCTTGTCATTTGTTACTTGAAGGATTGGTTTGATTTGATTGATTGTATTGGATGTTGACTTGAATGTTTGTGCCAGTGGCTCTGATGTAGGGCCTGATTGTCTTGCTTGTGGTGATTGCATGATGTTGCTTGCTGGATGCTTGCATGCTGAGCTGTGAATGAGTTTGGCTTTTACTTGTTGTTGGCGCTGTTGCGTCCAGTTTTTGCTGGAAAGGTGGCTGCCTTTCCCTGTTGCTGACGCTGTGTTGCTGTATAGTTTTTTGGCTTGTGAACGCCGGCTTGGGGTGTTCCCAGCCAGAACAGATTACCATATTATTATAGAGCAGCTCTTGTAGATAGGGGCAGGTGGACACGTCAGACGTGACGCTGTGGTAACTGATCACTACCCCCCCCCCCCGGCAGAACAGGACAGCGACGGTGTCAGCCGAGTGCTAAATGGAGATTGAATTTTTTTTGACAGATCTTATTTTTTTTTGTCTGAGTGTCTATGCATCTGCAGTTTTGGTTGTGTTGTTTTGGTTATTGTTTACTTTGGTATTGTATGTACCTAGTATCATTTACCATGCTGACGTACCAGTTCATACTCTTTTACATGCAGATACAAATACCAGTCAGGACAGGGACACAGCAGCTGGCAACTGAAATGCCACTGCAGAAGTTACCATACAGTATGGTGCTCTGTGTATGTTCTGTTGTAGTTGACTGCTGATACTGACTATTGTTGCAGGGGTGTCTATTGTATTGTCTGCAGTCTATCGAATGTTTCTTCTTCTACGCTACACATGCATGTTGTATTTGCATGGTTGTTGTTGTCTACGCTTCTCAGGCAAACTCAGCGTGGTCGATCTCTGATGGTGGACGGAAGTGGGGTATCTCAGTGGACTTAAGTAAAGATGGCACACAAAGACGACGGGGCTGTGTACATTACATTTAAGTTTTGCCGAACTGATTTTTTTTTGTCAGAGAGCAGAACTCCCCTTCAGTCTTTGCCTACTTTGCTTTGTGTTGTCCCGCCCACCCACCCATTGTTTTTGTTTTCGCGAAATGGGGTATTTTAAGGATTCCTGCAGCCCATTAAACATTTTTCAGCTGGGCAAGCCACTTCTGCTAGGCGTGGCTTACAGCTTGGTGGGGGAGTGTAATGGGACTGCAGGGACCCCCTCAGAATCACATACATTTGAACTCTCGGTGGGGGGGTGCACCCCCAGAAATCTGACATCAATGAAATTGTTAGATAACAAATGATTAGAGACTCAATCAGTAGTAGATATCATGTCAAATAGTATTTGTATTATTCTGGCACAATGATCGCCTGCGCAGAGAGTTGCCATTATGCAACTGAAGTAACTGTTTTCTACAGCGCATCATTTTCTCATTTAACTATTTTTTATTATTGTTTTTATTGTAGATCTGAGTGCCTGAATTCATTTTTCGGCATGCTGTATTTATTTTTCAAACAGGCATGCTTTTAGATCACTTGGCAGTGATCAATGTTTGGAGTTGATTGATTTGCTGCATGCCTTGGGGATCAATGGGAATCAGAGATAGACACCGATAAGTTTTTACAAAACTTATTACACGGTCGGCTCCTCAGGCTCCCCAGGGTATTGGTCAACCCTGCCGCCAGGTGGTTAGCCTGGACTCGGTGGGGTGACATTCCCACCGTCATAGGTGACGAATGGGACGGGATCATCAGGGGCTCCAGTTTCTCCCTGATCTCTTGCGTGAGGTCGCCAACGATTTTTGAAGTGGCTCCTCGGAGCACCTCGTTGATCTCCGACCGCGTCAGGGACCTGTTGGAGGATCTTCCCGATCCTCTACTCCTGCCTCCAAGAGACTCTGGTCCTCTCCTCAACCCACTCAAGGGTGCATACCCAGGTGCATACCCAGGAGCATACCCAGGAACATCCATATAGGTTCCCGTAGCGTGTAGTGGATGGGGATAGTCAGCCGCATACCATCGCGGCGCAGAGCTGGAAGCCACCGGCTCACTGGCAGTAGTTGCCTCATGGAGCGCAGTGGTAGGTGGGCCCATACCATAGGCGGGGTAGGGAGGCATGCCAGTAAAGCCTGTGCCCTCTGCCATAGGCGGGTTGGTTGTGGAAGTGGATGTTGCAGCGGCTGGGAGTGTGGTGGTTATAGGAGAGGGTGATGCGTGGAGGCCAGAAGCGCTTGGTGCGCCTTCGAAGGTAGGGACATCCGTCGGGTCTTGCCCTTGCTCCTCTCCTTCGTCTGCTCCTTCTCCAGCATCCTTCTCGCACTCGTTCTCTCTCTTCCTCTTCACAGGCTGAGGTTGAGAGACCACTTCTTCGACAGACAAGGCCCCGAAGGCCGTCTGAAGCCCATCCAGGGAGTCCTCAGCCGTATCCACTGGCACATGTAAGGGCTCCGCCGAAGGTACAGCGCCAGGTGCCGGCCTTGCCGGTGCCTCAGGCGCTGGCGCTGTCTTCACGTCGGCGTCCACCTTTCCTGGATCCATCTTCTTTCACCCTTCAGCTTATATTTGCCCGTACTCGGCGCACTGGATGTACGGCACGGGGTTGCTGCCGGTGCGCAGAGACAGGCTGCCTCTTGCTACCAGAAAAGTTTATAGTGTTTTCAGCACTGTGTTTTGCCTCTCCTGCTGCTTGCTGTTGGTGTAGGGTTTCCTGCTGCTTGTTTTTGGAGATGAAAAGCTTTGTTTTGATGAAATACAGTCACTCCAAGTCACTCCAGGATAGCCCAAGCCAATAGTATGCAAAGAGAAGAGGATTCAGGATCAAAGCATGAAGGGCTGCAGTGTAAACAGTGAAAGATGATTGGATATTCACAGAAACTGCAACTCAGGTCACAAATGAATGCATATTCACAAAGATAGCTGAAATGTTTTTGGAAAAGAGTTAGAAAACTGCCCCAAGGTCACTCTCTCTTCATAGTGCCATCTCAGGAGATGTGCACTCTTTGTTTTGGGTCCCATATGTGCTGAGGTGGCATGGTATGTGGCGATGAGGTCACTGCCATGTCACATGGGATCTTCCTACTTAGCTAGGCTGACCGGGAATTGAACCCAGGACCTCTCAAAAAGAGGTGCCCAGCCCCCTAGGGTGCATACCACTAGGATAGCTAAGAATTCATGGAAAAACATAGATAAATTCATAGGCTCTACCTTAGGTATGTCAGTGCTCAGTCAACTCAGGAAAAGATGAATAGCTTCACATTGAAAGGGGATTAAGGGGTTCACTCCATATCCTGATTGGGTGTTTGGTTCCATAGGTCAAAATGTGTTATCACCAGTTTTGGTGGGACCAATACTAAGATAAAAATGCATGGATGCTCAGTGCATCTCTAATACAACTAGAATATGCCTCAAAGCAATGGAAAAGCACTTTTTCTTACTGCAGATAACCCAGCACTGCAAAGTGCTGGACACCTACGCCTTTGACATTGTCATAGGCACAAATTTTCTGCGCCGTCACCCCCAAGTGACACTTTTGTCTTTGCAATGTCCCTATGCCCTTCACTGCTACTTTGGCAGTGTGCTTTTCTCTGCCCCTCTGGAGCTGTCAGGACAAAAAGATTCCGGTCTACGCGACGTGAACCGGTCTTATCGAGCTGCAAACTATCAGTTGGTGCGACTCGTGTTGGAAAATGGACTCGCCCCCCTGCAGGTAAACCTGAATGAAGTTCAGGTGGAATTGTTCGCGAGTAAAGAGCAGCATACGATGCAGCTCTATTGCTCGCGGTATCTCAATAACGCCTATCGCTTCTATTGCAGATCGATGGGGTTGTGTTATGCTAACCCCCCATTCTCTCAACTCGCTAAGGTGCTTACCTAAATTGCCCTTGAAGGAGCCGGAGTGATCCTCTGTAACCCTGACTGGGGTACCAGGGGGGACCACACCTATTGGAGACAACTGTTGGACCGTATGACCTTGGGAAGAACTGAAATCCCCAATGGTCCAATCTACGTCGCTGACGACTCTCATGAAACCATGCCCGCCCCTGAATGGGGCATTTTCTTGTCCATCGTAGATGGCTCTCTAAACCCCGTACCAGTGAGTGACCTCGACCAGGTAGTGCTCAAGGAGTCGATGGCCGAAAATAGAGGCCTTACCTGCCTGGATCTCAAGAAAAGATTCGAGTACTCTCCGGTCACTACGACGAGTGGTGAGTGCTCCCATGAGCAGGAGACTCCAGCAGTCTCCACACCTTTGGCTGATGCTGACGACCGCCTAAGCAATATCGCCAGTGCTATAGGCCCGGTTGACCCGGAGGTGCTGACACTGAAGCACAGCGCTTTCCTAGCGCAGCTGCTTATGGATGAGGTGGACCTTGGTGATTCCACTCATGGCACGTCCCATGACCAACCTCTTTTCTCCATGCAGGACACGGATGGCCCCACAGGTCAGGTACCTGGCGCTAAACCCTCACCCAACAACATGCCCGTTTCTTGATACGATGTACAGGATCTCTAGCAGGTTCTATGGGCTAAGGCTGAAGGTATCGAGCGACGGACCCGCTTGGACCTCCTCAAGAGAACCTGAAAAACGTCTATATGGTCCGAGGAGGATGATGAAGAGATGACTCTTCATGATCCTGAGGTACCTGTGGTATACTCCCTTCACTATGCCCAGCAGGGTCGCCAGGACTGGGAGGATGAACTACCCCCTGAAACAATGGGGCGTATGAAGGAACAGGAAGAAGGGAAGAGCAACCTCCATGCTGAGGAGGATTTCGTCGAGAAACTGGAGAGCAGGAACCTAGACCCCCGTCTCAGTAAGCTCATTCAGAAATACCAGGAGGTTTTTTGGAGCGTTGCCCCCACCCTTGTCTTGTAAAAAACTGGTTTAGAAGAACCTCAAACTCAAACTTGAGTTTGAAGGGTCTGTGGTGAGACGGCATCCATCCCCCGCCCCACAAGACCAGATCGACGAGTTCACGCGCCAGATCCAGGAATGCATAGATGCTGGCCTCGTCAAGGAATATAAACACGTGGACTGTCCCCGCCATTGTAGCCCTTGTTTTTTAGTGGCTACACCTGACTCCACTGCCATGCGCTTGGTCCTCGATCACGGAGAGGTCAACAAAAAGACCCAGAACCGCTCAAGGAGTATCCCCAACATGGAGAAGACCCTGGAGAGAATCGCTAAATGCCGATTCAAAACTAAGATGGACAAGCGCAGTGGCTTCTGGCAGGTAGACCTAACCGGAGCATCCCAGGAGGCGCTCGCCTTTGTAACCCCTAAGGCCCGTGTCTTCCGCTGGAAGGTCATGCCCTTCGGTGTGGCAAATGCCCTTGCTCTCTTTCCGGAGCTGATGAAGAAAATCCTATATATCCTGAGACGCAGACCCCTTGTACAGGGACTGGTTTCCGGCGGGGCTGAGATGGAGGCACACATCGGTGACGTGAGCCTGGGTACTAATACCCAGGAGGATCATATCCTCCTCCTACAAGAGGTTTTCACTGTGTATCAGGAAAACCATCTCCGTATCAAACTCGAGAAATGTGAGTTCATGCGTGAGGAGATGGAGTATCTAGGCTTTGATGTTGGGTATGGCTGGTGCAAAACAAGCGGCATCTAAGATGCAACCCCTGCAGGACATGCAGATACGTGACGACCCTAAGAAGGGTCTGCACGACGCTCAAAGTTTAATTGGTGCCTGCATCTTTTACCGGCACCATATCCACAATTTTACGTATTCATCAGCCCCCCTAACTGACCGTATAAAAAAGACCGACCCTTTGGCGATGGACCGAAAAGAAACAGGCCTGTTCCCAGGAGTTTAAGAAGAAAATTTCCTCTACCAACTGCCTTGGGGTACCCTGCCATAAGGGCGAAATAATACACGTCACAGATGCCTGTGATGATGGGGGGGGGTATCCTATACCAGTGGCAGGAGCTCAACCCCGCTGAGTTGTCTCACTGCCAGCTTCAAATTTCAGGTCTGAACCGCAATGGAACCCTGAAGCATGACTACCCTGCCAATAAATGGCGTCTGGTGCCTCTTGGTCACTGGAACTGGAAGTGGAATCAAGCACGATGCAACTACAGTACTTAAGACCAGGAAATCCTGGGTGGGATGCTCGTGCTTTCTTCCCAGTCCCGTCTATTTGGCACTAACCCTATTGTCTGGCTTTGCAACCAGGAGCCCGTGAACACGTTTCAGAAGGGTCCCCCTCCTGAAAAAGGAAAACTAAAACGATGGTGGACCTACCTCAGTCAGTTCAGGCTGACTGTCGACCATATACAGGGTATAAAGAACGAGATGGCTGGCTATATATCTCGTAACAACTTGGACGCCCTCTTAGGTCAGAGCTCGAGGCGTTGGCCAAAGAGGCGTTCCACGTGCGGTTTCACCAATACAGCCGCCGCCACTGGCACCTACACCACCACCGCCGTCAAATATGATCCAAGAGAAATAGGTCTCCAGTGTTTTGCACCAATGAGGTAAGAAGGTTTTCAAAAACATTCTTTTTAGGGGGTGTGGCATCTCTTGCAGGGCTGAAAAATAGCGGTTTTCAGGTTGCTACTTAGCAATTTGTTGTTGTACCACGATAGGGGTTCAACCGTGGGGAAGCCGTAATGAAAGTGCGCGGTTGAACTCGGTTGAACCACGTTTTCACTTGGGTAATTCAAGGGTACCTGATCCAAATGAGCAAGTAGGGCAGCGCTACACTTTGCGCTTTTCAGGTGTCCAAATACTTTTTCAAGTTTTCGTTCCTGGCGAGTTACAAACTCAGCTACGGTTCAATTTGCAATGCATTTCAAGCGTTATTCATTGCCGATTTCATCTTGATTTTCAAAAATGGGTATCTGCATTTGTTATGTAAGGCTTCCCTAAGGATTTCTACGCCTTGTCCATGCTTTATATATCACTTTGAGCACAATCTTTCTGGAACTTCTGGTATTTGCATTTTTAGCTCCAAACTAATCACCCATCATGCTGTGGTAAGAGTGGTATAGTAAGGAAGGTAACTCACATGTATGCTTTCCGAGGTCATTCCACTCATTCTTTACTGTGGTACTGAGGTGCAGTGATCATACTTGGTATTGAAGGTAGTCCAGTTCTAGACTGAACAGTAAATGCTAAGAGATTTCACAGGGCTGCATATGATTATGGCCACAATATCATTTTACAGCCTATGTTTCTGAGTAATTACTCCTGAATTCCAGGGCTTCAGTCGGGGGGGGATTGAGATTGAGCCCCATGGAGTATATGGACACCCCCCCCCCCCCCCCCCACCGGCCCGCCAGCCGCAGGGGCCACGGCCCCCACCCCCCGAGGCTGAAGGGACGGACCCCCCCGCCCGAGAGGGGAGCCGGAGTGTGACCCGCCCCGACGCCCCAGCCGCCGGCTCCAATGGGGGCCGCGAAGAGCAAGTGGGCCCACGCCCGCGCACCGGGACGCCGCGCAGATCGTGCCCAGAGAAGCCGGGTGGGCGCGAACCGGAATGGTATGGGTGGCCACGCCCCCCATGGACAGCACGACGCCAAGGGACGCCCGCTTTGTTGCCTACCCGGGGAAAGCGGCCCCGCAACCCGCTAACCACTGACCGCTGACCCTCACGGCCACCCCCGGCCGGCTAGCGCCGCGCGGCAACGGCCGGGAGATGAGGGGCCCCAGGGAGGGACTGCGTGAGGATCCGGCACTCGGTAGAGGGGGGCGGGGGAAGGGCGCGACCCCCCTGGCCGATGGCTGGCCCCCGGGGCTGGGACCGCCAAGCCGCCCTCCCCCCCCCCCCCCTTTTGGCCGACAGGGGGCATCGCCAGGGAACCGAAGGACCCCCCCCACTCCCCCCCCCCCCCCCCCCCCTCCCACACAGGCCCGAGAGCGAGCGGGGTGGCCCCCCCCCCCCCCCCCCCCCCACCCCCGCACCCACCCCAGCTGGGGAGCCACAGGCGCGGCCCTCCGCCCCCCCAGGGCCGGGGGGGCGCCCCCACCCACAGGAGGAACGGCGACACGGTAAGGGCAACGGCGGCTGGACCTGCCCCCACGAACCCACACCGGCGTGCCGGAGCAACGCGCACAACGGAACACGAAGGAGGCCGCGCCCCACATGACCCTCCCGTGACCACAGCCCACTCCGAGGGGACAGAGGGGGGGTTTGCAGGTCAGCCGGGGCCCCCAGGGGAGCGGTCCACGGGCCGCCCCTCACCCCCCCCCGCCCCGGGGCGGCACTTCAGCCCCGACCGCACGCGCGCGCCGGAACGAGAGCGGGGAGGCCGCAGCGCGACACCCCCCCCGAGGCAAGGGGAATGGACCCCCCCCACCCGAGAGGGGAGCCGGAGTGTGACCCGCCCCGACGCCCCAGCCGCCGACTCCAATGGGGGCCGCGAAGAGCAAGTGGGCCCACGCCCGCGCACCGGGACGCCGCGCAGATCGTGCCCAGAGAAGCCGGGTGGGCGCGAACCGGAATGGTATGGGTGGCCACGCCCCCCATGGACAGCACGACGCCAAGGGACGCCCGCTTTGTTGCCTACCCGGGGAAAGCGGCCCCGCAACCCGCTAACCACTGACCGCTGACCCTCACGGCCACCCCCGGCCGGCTAGCGCCGCGCGGCAACGGCCGGGAGATGAGGGGCCCCAGGGAGGGACTGCGTGAGGATCCGGCACTCGGTAGAGGGGGGCGGGGGAAGGGCGCGACCCCCCTGGCCGATGGCTGGCCCCCGGGGCTGGGACCGCCAAGCCGCCCTCCCCCCCCCCCCCCTTTTGGCCGACAGGGGGCATCGCCAGGGAACCGAAGGACCCCCCCCACTCCCCCCCCCCCCCCCCCCTCCCACACAGGCCCGAGAGCGAGCGGGGTGCCCCCCCCCCCCCCCCCCCCCCCCCGCACCCACCCCAGCTGGGGAGCCACAGGCGCGGCCCTCCGCCCCCCCAGGGCCGGGGGGGCGCCCCCACCCACAGGAGGAACGGCGACACGGTAAGGGCAACGGCGGCTGGACCTGCCCCCACGAACCCACACCGGCGTGCCGGAGCAACGCGCACAACGGAACACGAAGGAGGCCGCGCCCCACATGACCCTCCCGTGACCACAGCCCACTCCGAGGGGACAGAGGGGGGGTTTGCAGGTCAGCCGGGGCCCCCAGGGGAGCGGTCCACGGGCCGCCCCTCACCCCCCCCCGCCCCGGGGCGGCACTTCAGCCCCGACCGCACGCGCGCGCCGGAACGAGAGCGGGGAGGCCGCAGCGCGACACCCCCCCCGAGGCAAGGGGAATGGACCCCCCCCATCCGAGAGGGGGGCCGGAGTGTGACCCGCCCCCCCGCTCCGGCCGCCGGCCCACAAGGGGGCCGCGAAGAACAAGCGGGCCCACGCCTGCGCACCGGGGCGCCGCACAGATCGTACCCGGAGAGGCTGGGTGAACACGAACCGGAGTGGTATGGGGGGCCACGCCCCCCATGGACAGCGCAACGCCAGTGACGCCCGCTTTGTTGCCTGCCCAGGGAAGGCAGAGGGACGGAAAGAGGCAGAGCGACCCCCCGCCCTACGGTCAGTCGGCGACCCGGTGGTGCTACTGCCCGCCTCTTACCCCTGTGCACGTCAGTCGGCGATCCAACGCACCCCACCCAGCCCCCTCCCCTGTCCCGACCCCGTGCGAGTGGACTGAGGCCTCCCGGCACGCGCAACACGCTACACAGCGCACAGCCCCACCCTCAGGACTGGATTCATAGCCGACGACACCCCTCAGTGGCGTAAGAGACTCCCGCGGCCCAGTAGTGAGAGCGTCGGTCTTCAATCGTCCAGTGCGGGGGTTCGATCCCGGGCGTTGGTGCTCCTGGGATCCCTGCACGTAGAGCTCTCTAGTTGGCGACGTGGGAGCCACCCCCCCCTCCAGCAACTCGCGCCACCACCGATACCGGTGGATCGGGTGGAGGTCTCGTTCGTTTTACCCCCCACCCAAGAAAAACAAAAGACATGGGAACCACCCACCCCTGCAGCAGTGCGCACCGTCACCTGTACTCAAACAGGTCGATGGGAGGCCTCGCCCGGTAGTCGAAGGGATCGGTGGGAGACCACCGATCCCGGGGTTCGAACCAGCTCCTTCGCGGCGCGCGCCTGGTGCGCTACCTCCGGGGCGGCTGCCTTCTGAGATACACCGGCACCCGGGTCACAGAACAAACGCGCCCGCAACCCCCTCCCCCTGTACTAAGAGTAAGCCCGCGGTAGGGCTGCTCTGCTGGGCCATGAACCGGGACAATGGAGCACCACTCCAGCCACGGTCACCCCAACCCCCCCACGCATCCCGCAGGGCCAAGCTCCGTGCGCATCGGTCGCAGGCTCGTCACGAGAATCCGGCGGGCCGGCGCCTGGACACCAAGACGACACCTCTCTCCCCCCCCGCAAGAACAGAGCGGGGCCCCCACAACCGCACGCCCGCAACCCAGACCCCGACAGCCCACCTAGTGGACGGGCAGATGAGGGAAGAGGAACGCCCCACGCCCCACGCAACGGACGAAGGCACCCCCCCGGGGACGCCCAGCCGCCGCCCCCGCAACCCCAAGCCAAGTAGGGGGGACCCGGGACCGGACCGCCCCCCCCCAAGCACGCCAGACGGAGCACGGGACCGGGGCAGGACACGCGGAGGGGCACGGACCACATGGAACGGCCCTACCAGCGCCCAGTGCCGGGACCACGCGAGATGCGCGCGCCACACCACCCAGCGGGGAGCGGACACCGCGAGAGCGCGAGCGCACACACACGAAAAGGACACGCGGGGACCGCCAGAAGGGCAACCGGACCGAGCGCGCGGAACGCACAGACCACATGGAATGGCGTACCAGCGAGCGAGGATAAGGGACACCCGGACGGGACGGCCCGCCACACGCAACGCGGGATACGCGGGGCGGGAAGGGGGAAGAAGGGGAGACACAACACCAGGTACCGGTCCGAACCCCCCCGAACCGGCCGCGAGCGCCGCGCACACACCGACGGGACACTGCACCCGCCAAGGCAGTAGTGGCGCACAGCGCCACGCCCCAACCCCTAGGCTAGGCAGCCACCGCGCCAGCCCAAGGGGGTCCCACTGGCGACAAGCCAGTAGCACGGGCCCGGCGGCGCCGGTGCCCCGGGCGACCACGCATTAGGGGGGCGACGCAGTGGGTAAGCGCCCGCGGCCACGGCTGCGAATTGATGCACTGACCGGGGAGTGGCGAAACGGGGACGCCGGGGAAGGACGGGGCTCCGAGCTCTGTGAACCCGGGGGACTCCGCCACCAGGCAGGAGGTGCGTCTTGGAGGGCCCCCCACTAGGACCCGGTGGGGAGGATATCACCTGGCCCGACCAGGTGGCCCCCCGGGGCCGAAAAGCGTCTAGTACCCGCGAAATCAAACCTCAAACCTCAAACCTCTTAGGTCAGAGCTCGAGGCGTTGGCCAAAGAGGCGTTCCACGTGCGGTTTCACCAATACAGCCGCCGCCACTGGCACCTACACCACCACCGCCGTCAAATATGATCCAAGAGAAATAGGTCTCCAGTGTTTTGCACCAATGAGGTAAGAAGGTTTTCAAAAACATTCTTTTTAGGGGGTGTGGCATCTCTTGCAGGGCTGAAAAATAGCGGTTTTCAGGTTGCTACTTAGCAATTTGTTGTTGTACCACGATAGGGGTTCAACCGTGGGGAAGCCGTAATGAAAGTGCGCGGTTGAACTCGGTTGAACCACGTTTTCACTTGGGTAATTCAAGGGTACCTGATCCAAATGAGCAAGTAGGGCAGCGCTACACTTTGCGCTTTTCAGGTGTCCAAATACTTTTTCAAGTTTTGGTTCCTGGCGAGTTACAAACTCAGCTACGGTTCAATTTGCAATGCATTTCAAGCGTTATTCATTGCCGATTTCATCTTGATTTTCAAAAATGGGTATCTGCATTTGTTATGTAAGGCTTCCCTAAGGATTTCTACGCCTTGTCCATGCTTTATATATCACTTTGAGCACAATCTTTCTGGAATTTCTGGTATTTGCATTTTTAGCTCCAAACTAATCACCCATCATGCTGTGGTAAGAGTGGTATAGTAAGAAAGGTAACTCACATGTATGCTTTCCGAGGTCATTCCACTCATTCTTTACTGTGGTACTGAGGTGCAGTGATCATACTTGGTATTGAAGGTAGTCCAGTTCTAGACTGAACAGTAAATGCTAAGAGATTTCACAGGGCTGCATATGATTATGGCCACAATATCATTTTACAGCCTATGTTTCTGAGTAATTACTCCTGAATTCCAGGGCTTCAGTCGGGGGGGGAGTGAGATTGAGCCCCATGGAGTATATATTTTGAACTCAGAATGTACTTTATTTGAACTCAGAGCAGATTCAGATCATTCATCATCATTCATAATCATCATGCATCATGTGTCATGTGTCATGCATCATGTGTCATGACATGCTGGCGCCCCAGCATGTGTCTTTCACATTCCAACCCAAAACTTCACTTTCGCTCAGAACTAACACAACCACAACCCCACTCTTATGGGTTCCTAAGAAGGTTATACTATTCATTTTTCACAACTCTTTGAATTTGGATGATCACATTTTTGGGATCATGGATTGTCATGCATGTCATGCATGATCGACTCACTTTGTGAGTGATACCACACATACTACCTTCGAAGGAGTCTATGACCCCTAAGGGACCTCTATTTACTCTACAACCCTTTTCCATGGTTGTCCCCACTTCTACATGTATTTTAATTCCTATTTGGTGGGTCCCATGCATGTTTCATGTATTGGGGTATCCCAAGAGTATACCTAGGTCTAAGCCAAGCCCCAAACACGAGAGGAGAGAAGAGAGATAGATAGAGGAGAGGCGCCTGGCGGCGACACTAGGGAGCACGTGGTGCTTCCTAGGTAACTCCTAACTAGGTGTATTTTACAACTCCAGGGATATTTGTATGGTGAGAATGGAAGAGAGGTAAGGAGTGAACATGAGTGTAAATAATGATTGTGTTTCATAGTCCCTTTTGCTATGGACTAAGCTGGAAGACTACAATTCTATGAGCCCATTACTTTGCTGTTGTTGAGGAGGGTGCCTAATCTGACTCATTGAGCTTGAGAAGGCCATGGAAGAGGGCAACACCAACTGCTTTGTGGTCATGGCATCCAAGGCGAAGTTGAGTCAACGACGGGATGCCCAATTTCGGGTTCTGATGGAAGAGACTTTGGAGGAATGTCTCATGGCGCACATTGAGTACGTGGAGACGGTGCTCATGGAGGATTGGGCGGAGGATTATGCCGCCTCAGAGCATTGGAATAAGTATTGGAACGCCGTGAGTGCCCCCTTGGACGATGAGTGGCCCAAAGGCTTGACGGAGGATGGGGACAAGCTCTTCCTCAACGACAAGCTATTGGTGCCGGAAAACCGGGTCGAGGCGCTCATTGACCATTGGCACAACGCCCAACTTATGCATCCGGACCGCGACAGGATGCAACGAGATCTCGAATGGAGGTTTGAGATCTCTCCGGGATACTACGCAATCTTAAATCGTTATTGCAACGATTCTGCCGTGTGTAGGGCTACCAAAAGCCCGAACCACTCCACAGCTGGGAACCCGGTTTATACCGCGATCCCCGAGGCACCGATGCGCTCCATTGCCATGGACGTGTTTGCCATGCCCGAGGACACGGTTGAGGGGGAAAAAAATGATTGTATTATTTCTGCCTGGGACCGTCATAGCGAGTATATCGTGGCGGTTCCGGGTAAGAAGTCCAAGAAGAAGGACAAGAAAGACAAGCATGGAGTGGGCCTCCAAGCCAAGACGGTCGGCCAAGCCATGATTCGGCATTGGCTGACCATCTTCGACGTCCCCGGTGTCATTTGCAGCGACCGGGGGAGTCAATTTGTGGGCTCCTGGTTCAAGAGCATGTGCAAGCACATGAGTATTCGACATGCCAGAACGTGGCGTATCATAGCCGGTCAAACGGGCGCGAATAGGTCGCCGGGAGGCAAATGTTCAAGAAGTTCTGCCAATTGCACATCGACGAGCCGGGGAGGAATTGGTTTCACTCTCTTCGCAGGGTTTTACAAGCCTTCCATGACCTACCGTGGCCTACGGGATTGTCCCCGCACCGCATTTGATTCCTACGGGATCGAGTGTCTCGAACTCCCCCGTGGATGAACCATGGCAAGGTTGCTCGGGATGCGGACGCCATGATGAGTGAAACGGATGCCACAGCCGCCAAGGTGTGCAAGTCCTTGCATGATGAGCATGAGCGGAGGGCCACGCACTTCAAGGAAGGTAAGACCCACAAGTACTCCCTCAAGGACACCGTTTGGGTGGAGCGCCATCACAAGGACGTGCTAACCCGCCATCGCCAACAATCGTGGTGCATCCCAGGGGTCATCAAGTGCAAAATTGGGCAAGACGTGTATGCCGTCCAGGTGGGAGACAACAAAATACTGGATCGTGACCATACACAACTCCGACCACGGGCGCCGGATCCCAGCGGGCGAGCGGTGACGTTTGAGTTCACGGCGGGAGACCTGCACTCTGACGATGACGGTGAAGAGGATGACTATACCGCGGAGCGAATCCTATCGGACAAGCCGGACCCCGCCACGCCGGAGGGGGGGCTATACAAGGTTGGTTGGAAAGGATTTGCCGCTTCGCGAGACTCGCGGGAGCCTCAGAGCAGTTTTGTGCCGAGGTATACCACGGTGTGGCTAGACTATCTCAAGAAAAAGGGGATGAGTCTAGATGTCAAGGATGTCTTGGTGCATTTGATCATGCACGAACAGGATTGAGTGACTCTTCCTTCACCTTTGACACAATTGTTTGTTTTTGCTTAATTTGCCGCAGGGATGCACATACCATGTCTCAATACCTCCCAAGTACCCCCCATCCCAATTTCCTTGAGATGAGACGGGCATATGGAACCAAGATCAGTCTTGGATTCTGTTCATATTTTTTTTTGTGTGCACAATCGGTCGCCGCTTGCTCAGGAGATTCCTACAGATCAAGAATTGTCAAGACTGACTCATCTTCGCTATTTTTTTTGGTGGAGCCTTTGGTAAGTGCATCGGCGGGAGCAACACCCCCGCTATATGGGATCGTTCGTGGACTTCTGGGTTGGAATTCCAGAGTTTGCGGCAGATACGAAGTTAATATTTATTTACTTTGCTCTCCTTACCCACATTGTTTTGTTGCTTGGTTTTCGCCAGTTTAGGGTGCAATTTGACCTATTGGGAGGTTGGCGGACGCAATGGGGACCACCAAATGTGCTAACCCGCTCCCCAAGTGCCATTTCTATTTTTAGCAAACCACGTTCTATTTTTAGAACGTTTGTTCTATTTTTAGAAACACAATTTCTATTTTTAGAAATTGGTCCTACAGGCTCCGTCTCACGTTCCGTCTGAATCCCCAGCCACCTGATAGCTGTCGCCGTCGCATTGGTGAGGTCGGTTTCAGTAAGAAAAAGTGACTGCCATGTCTTTCTTGGAGGGCTTGATCCAGGCCAAGCCCCCCTTAAAACCCTTTTGTTGATGCTAAGACAAACCTAAGTGTTTTTATCTCTTTTTGGATGCCTAAAGTACACCTTCTCAAAGTAACTAGGGTTGTGACCCTAGCCCCCCCTGAAGTTCACCCCTACCACTCAACAGAGCGGAGGTACCTTCCTTCATGGAGGATATACCGAAATAAAATAGGCATTTCATGCTTTAGGCCTTGGAGGTTAAGCCTAGTGGTCTCCCACCCCAAGACCCCTATACTCAATTGTTTCTACCACTTATTGTGGTCCTACTTTGTAACTGTTTCTGAATTCAGTTGCTTGGCCAAGTCATTTTCTGTGTCGTCCTGACATCTATGCCCCACATTCCTAACCAGCACCATTACACCCAAAAGAGTGCACATGAAGTGCCTAATGCTATCTCTGAGGCAAGAGTCAGACCAATTTTCATATAAAATCTTTTGTATTATCCATTTGTGATTGAATCTTTGTGTATAAACCTGCTTTGTCTATCTGCAGCCCTTCTGTTATACACTGTATTCCAAAACCAATCATTGATTCGATCCACATCCTGTTCTTGCTCTACTTGCTGCTTTGGTTTGGGTTTTCAACTACAAAACCTGCAAAATTTCATCAAAATATCTAGGGCATAAATCAAGGACATCTTTCCGGTAGCAGAGACAGTCCCTTGTGACCTTTTGAACCGACCCTGACAAGAAGTACAGCACACAAAGCTTAACAACAAGTTCATCATGTCCATGCCAAGCGTCAGGACCTGGCCCATCAGAACTGTCCAAGTGCAAATGGGCAGTATGGCCCACCCTATGAGTGAACCACCTTACCGAGCTCCACAACATCTCAGTAGCGCATCTGGGTCCCAAGGAGATCCAGAACGCAGAAGGGCGGAAGAAAATAAAGGCCTTACCACCGAGGCCTTAGCGGCCCACGGTGGAGACAGCTTCAGTCATCTCCACAGACGTGTAGCAGCCTCAGTATCCAGATCCAACTGCCCGGCTTCATCCTCAACAGCGATTGAAGGCCCTGAGGAGTATGAGGAACTGAGGAAGAAAATGGATGAATACATCCTCCATGAGGAGTACTACTAATCCATTCGTGGAGAAGATGGAGAGGAGCCATTGGCAGTACATGGATCCAGACCACGTACAGACCTAGGATACTACGCGCACTCTGGCCCGCCGTCCGACAGAGCCGAGACTGCATCCCTGCCAAGACGACCAAGACCTGAGTATCCAAGAGCATGTTGTCCAACCCCAAGGGCTCCCGAAGTGGGCCCGACACGAGTTGAGGAACAACATCATCCAAGGCCAACCTACGGTGCCCTGGATAATACGGCCGAACTGTTGGCCAAACTCCTGTCTGGATCAGAAGATCCAGATGTGACGGGCCTATCGGAGGGCATTAAGGCTAAACTGGGTATTGCAAAACCCTTACCCAAGCCAGAGTTGCCCTCTCTCTCTCCAGGACTGAGTACCCTGGCCGAAGATCTTAAGAGATCAAGGGTCTCAAGGCTGTTGCCTAAGGTCACCTGCCCCAGCCCCTTTCACCCCCGTGCCAGGACTGTGCCAATGGCTGAACTACAGGACGTGCCTGTCACAGAGATTGAGAAAAAAGGGCTGTCAGCCCTGGCACCTCTTGCCGGCGTGTCGCCTTCAGGCCTAACTTCGGGGGGTGGGAAGACGGGCAGACCAATTGCCCAGGCGAACATCCAGCTGGAGCTGCTGGAGTTCGACCCCAAAAATCTGCCCGAATGGGCAGAAGAATTTGCAGAGTTCCTTTTGCTGACTGGCCAATCCGATGTGGATGTGGCCACCAAATGCTCACTGCTGAAACGCTCATGCAAGAAGAAATTTTTGTAAAAACAGGTGAAACAGATTGTGAAAACCTGTTCTACCTGGGCAGAGGTACTCCTGAGGTTGGAGAAAACATTCCCAGTCTATGAGACTGACCTCAGCGTACGCACACAGATCGAGGAGCTACCTATGCTCCCTGAGTTTCCATCCGCTGCGCGAATTTCTGAATATGTGTGCGACTTGGAGTACCTGCTTTCGAGGATGAACGTGGGCTCCTACGGAACCACTGAGCCCCACCTGTGGCTCATGAGTAAGATCCCCCAACGTACGTGGGATGATTGCCGCTCCACCTCTGAGAGGAAGAGCAGGACCGACTCGTACGATGAACTGGTGGACCTCTTGATTGAGCTAGCTCTTGAGAGAGAGAATGACTCCCACATGGAGAAATTCCTCAAGAAGCATTTGGGTCGAGGTGGTACCCCTACTCCCGAACGTGGCGAAGGGAAAGGGCCCAAAAATCCCACTAACACCAACCAAGGAGGTGGTAAAGGGAGGGGTAACCTACGTGCCATGAATGAGGTTAAACCTGATGCAGGTACACCCCCCCTGTTCTACTGCAAACCTGTCAATGACAAGGGGGGACCTTGTCATGCCTCTGACTGCGATCTCCGCAGTGGCTGTATGCTGCAGATGAAACGTCAGCAGCATACCAAAGATGGGAAAGCTGTGACCCATCAGGACCATTTCAGGTGTACCATCACCTGTGGTTACTGTGGCAAACGTCGTCACTACGAGGACAAATGCCACATCAAGAAACGCGAGAGTGACAAACTCAAAGGTCAGGAGGCGGAACGCCAGAAGACCCAAATGCCTGCCAGAAATCCCCCAAATGGGGATAAAGGTGGTAAAGGAGGTGGCAAGGGGGGTGGCAAGAATGGACCCCCTAACCCCCAGAGGCGCTCATCAGTGCCCGTTGCTACACCCACTCCTGCTGCTACACCCGCTCCTGCCGCAGGTGACCCCAAGAAGCGCCCCCAAGGGGATAACGCTACCCCTGAGGGGAATAATTCCAAGAAGAGGCGCTTGGCCTGGATGGCCAGGTCCCTCATTGCTGCAGGGGTGGATGTCAAGTTCCCTGATGAGGAGTAGGGGGGCGGCTCCGAAGAGGAGGACTTGGTTTTCTGGATCCTCGTGAAAATTGGGGATCAGGTTTTTCGAGCGGTGCTTGACACCGGTGCAACACGTTCCATAGTGGCCCGGCGCCTGCTAAAGACTTTCAAGAAAACTAAGACCGTGGCCATAAGAGTACGGGATGGGCGTACCATCCATTCCTCTGGGGGGGGTCGATGTGACTATATGTCTGGGCGACGAAACCGTGACCCAACACTGCAGAGTGCTGGACACCGACGCCTTTGACATCGTCACTGGCACCGACTTCCTACGAAGAAACCCCCAGGTAAAAATGCTGTCCCTCCAGCGCCCCTATTCTTTGCACTGCGACTTTGGCAGTGGGCTATTCTCCGTACCTTTGGAGCTGTCAGGACGAAAAGAGTCTGGGCTGCGCTACGCATCCAAGACTAACTATCGTACTGAAAACTACCAATTGGCCCGTCACGTTCTTGAAAATGGACTGGCGGCCCTTCAGGTAAACCTGGATGAGATCCAGGTGGAATTGTTTGCGAGCCAACAACAGCACATCATGCAGTTGTACTGCTCGAAACAACTGAACAATGCTTTCCGTTTCTTCTGGAAAGCAATGGGCCTAGTGTATGCTAACCCTCCCTTCTCCCTGCTCGCGAAGGTTCTAACCAAAATCGCTTATGAGGGAGGAAGGGTTGTTATGTGCACCCCTGACTGGGGCTGCTCTGGTGAACATGCTTACTGGCGCCGTATGCTAGATCGAATGACCGTGGGAAGAGTGCAACTCCCCGACGTCCCCATCTATGTGCCTGAGGACTCAGACACAGCTATGCAGGCCCCTGAGTGGGCCAGTTTCCTGTCCATCGTCGATGGATCTCTCAATCCTGTACCCCTGTGTGACCTAGACCAGGTGCTACTGAAAGAGGTCATGGCCGAAAATCGTGGCCTGACCCTTTATGATCTCAAAAAATCGATCTCCTGAGCACCTATCTGCCACACTTACAGGGTGTGAGTCTCCCGATGACTATCTGGAACCTGCAGCTGTAAAAGAGGATGCTGACAACCAACTGTCTGAGATCGCCAGCACTATTCCTTCTGTTGATCCCAGCTGTGTTGACCTAAAACATAGTGCCTTCCTAGCCCAGCTGTTGCTAGAGGAGATAGATCTAGAGTAAACCTCTGAACCCGCTTCCCCTGTTGGGAAGCCAGTGCTACACATGCAGCCTATGCACACAGGTGAACCCGTGGCCCGGAGTGCTGATGCTCTGGCGCGGCCTGCTGCTAATAACATGCCATTGTCTGAGCATGACACGCAGGAACTCTGGCGGCTGTTGTACCTGAAGGCGGAAGGTATTGAGCGCCAAGAGCGGCTGCAATACCTCAGACAGACCTGGAAATCCTCCATCTCGTCTGAGGAGGACGATGAGTCCTATACGCTGCCTGATCCTGAGATACCTCTAGTGTATTCTCTGCACTATGGGCAGCAATGTTCCCCTGAGTGGGACGATGGTTCTGTGCCTGCCAAAACTGCTGATTGGCAGAAAGAGAAAGAACATGGAAAAAGCAACCTCCATGCTGAGGAGGATTTCCTTCAGAAACTCGAGAGTCTTAACCTTGACCCCCGCCAGAAGAAACTGCTGATAACCTATGAGGAGGTGTTCGGCGCCTTGCCGCCTCCCCTTTCTTGTACAAAACTGGTCCAGATGGACCTGAAATTGAAACCAGAATTTTAAAAGACGCGAGTGAGGCGTCGTCCCTATCCCGCTCCACAGGAACAGGTTGAAAAAATCAAGCGCCACATCCAGGAATGTATTGATGCTGGCCTCGTTGAAGAGTATAAGCACGGGGACTATCCCCATCACTGCAGTCCCTGTTTCCTTGTTGCCAAACCAGGGTCGACTGCCCTACGTCTGGTTGTAGACTATGGTGAGGTCAACAAGAAAGCCCAGAACCACTCAGGGAGTATTCCTAACATGGAAAACACCCTGGAGCGTAGTGCCAAATGCAGGTATAAGACCCAAATGGACAAACGCTCTGGTTTCTGGCAGGTGGCCCTAACCGCCGCAGCTCAGGAGCTGTTGGCCTTTATAACCCCTAAGGGTCGTGTCTTCAAGTGGAAGGTTATGCCTTTCGGGGTGGCTAATGCCCCAGCGCTCTTCCAGGAGCTTATGAACAAAATTTTGTACATACTGAGGCGCAGGCCTCTAGTACAAGAGTTGATTTCTCGGGGTGCAGAAATGGAGGCACACATCGACGACGTGAGTTTGGGTACTAATGCCAAAGAGGACCATGTCCTTCTCCTCCATGAATTTTTCATGGTCTGTCAAGAAAACCATCTCCGAATCAAACTCGAAAAATGTGAGTTTATGAAAGAGGAGATGGAGTTTTTGGGTTTCGACGTGAGGTATGGCTGGTGGAAACCAGCCGCGTCTAAGATGCAGCCCCTACAGGACATGCAGATTCGCGATGACCCTAAGAAGGGCCTACACGATGTGAGGAGTTTTGTGGGCGCCTGTAATTTCTATCGGGGTCACATCCACAATTTTACGTACTCTTATGCCCCCCTCACTGACCTAATCAAGAAAAATACTCCCTGGAGGTGGACCGCCAGAGAGGAAGAGTGTTTCCAGGAGTTGAAGAAGAAGATTGCCTCCTCCAACTGCCTGGGAGTACCCCGCCCTGAGGGCGAGATAGTCCTGATCACTGATGCCAGTGATGTAGGGGGGAGTGGTACGATCCACCAATGGCAGGAGCTTAACCCCGCTGAACTAACCCACTGCCATTATCGTACTACTGGACTGAACCGTGATGGTTCGTTGAAACATGACTATCCTACCAGTGAGTGGCGACTGGTACCACTGGGACACTGGAATTGGAAATGGAACGAAGGGCGTTCCAATTACAGCACCTATGACCAGGAACTCCTGGCCGGTATGTTGGTGCTATCGTCACAATCCCGACTCCTGGGATCTAACCCTATTGTCTGGCTGTGTGACCAGGAGCCTGTGAAGTCTTTTCAGAAGGGCCCACCACCAGAGAAAGCAAAGCTAAAACGGTGGTGCACTTACTTGAGCCAGTTCCGGCTGACAGTGCATCATATCCCCGGGATAAAGAATGAACTGTCTGACTATATATCGCGCAACAACTTCGATGCGCTTATTGGTGAGAGCTCTGAGGCGCTCGCCAGAGAGGCTTTCCAGCGTATGGATGTCCAGCCTGACCTGTCCATGCGCACAGCTGGAATCCTGGAGGGTTGGAGTCTAATCGACTATCAGTCAGAGTATGAAGAAATTCTCCAAACCCTCAGCACTGGTCTCGAACCCCGTGTCATTGACGGGCACCAGTGGTATAAAAACAATCAGTACCTCTTCTACGAGGACCGAATTGTGGTGCCTGAGGCACGACTGGATGGGTGCCTACAGTGGTCCCATCTCAGTTCTGGTCACACTGGCGCTAATCGCTCAGTGGACTTCTTCCGTGAATGTTTCTACTCTAGTCTAACCCTGACTGAACTGAGGTCGCGTATGCAGACCATTGTGGATGCTTGTGGCTGTCATGCCAGCAAGCAGAGCGACAGTAGGGATAGGGGCCTGATCTCAAGCTTACCCATACCCTATTGTGCTAACTCTCTTCTCTACGTGGATTTCATGCACGGCCTACCACGCTTTGGCGGCTATGATAGTTGCCTCGTGGTCACCTGTGGTCTATCTCGCTTCACCCGTGTGTTCCCTTGCAGTAAGAAAATCACAGGTGAGCAGACTGTGAAAATGTTGGTCGAACAATGGTTCGAACCCTATGGAGCACCTAAGCAGGTGCACTCTGATGAGGATGTATGCATCCGCAGTGACACTGGGTGGTACAAACGAGGGCTAAATGCCCTCAACGTGGAGGTAACCACAGGTGTGCCCTATACCCAAACGTCTAACCCTCTCTGTGAGAGACAGAACCGTGTGGTGGAGCAAAACTTAAGAATCCTGCTGAAACAGGAGCGCACCAAGGACTGGGTACGCCTAGTGCCTTGGGCAGTGCTGACCATGAACTCACAACGGAGCTCTTCTACGGGTTTCACCCCCCACGAACTGTTCCATGGAGGACGACCTGCTTGGTTCTTCAAAACCCCCTTTCCTGAGGACTTCAAGAGCCCTGTGGGAGATTGGCTGGAACACAAGCAGTCTCTGGCTAACCAGGCTGGTACTAACCTGAGACACATTCGTGACCGTGAAAAGAGCCGACGGAACCGCCTACGGCAACCTGCCAGCTTCAAGGTTGGTGACCTTGTTTTGGTACACCATTCACGCCTACCCTCCTGGCCACGTAACTGCCTACAGGACCTTTACTTTGGACCCTATTGTATCATCAGGATAGATGGATCCAGGATCCATGTCAGGTGCAGTCCACGTCTAGGTGGTGAACTGCTGCGTGCACCTAAGCAGTTGAGGCACTATCACTCCCCTGACGACTTGTCTTGGGATGAGTGGCGCCTCAGCGACAGTGAGGTCGAGCGTATAGACCTAGAGAACGCTGCCAGTCCAGAGGAGGCAGACGAACTCGAAGAGATGACTGCCGATGAGATGGCAGTCGATGGTTACTACGTGGTTGCCGGTATTGGTCGCCACGAGTATAAACAGGGCTGGAAATTCCTAACCCTGTGGGATGGCTATGGGTTATCTGAGGCAACCTGGGAACCTATGTCAGCCTTCATACAACCAGATGGCAGTATCAACCCCATCTTCCGCACTGACCTCGTTGAGAACAACGAGGGCCAGCTCCTATCCCGTGCTGAGACTATGTCCCAGCGTAAGAAGCGAAACTAATTTCCCTGTGTCAGTCTACTGACAGGTGCAGTGAGCACTCTTCTGCAGGCGTGCCTGTGTATGGGTGTAAGAGCAGTTGTCACAGTTGCCCCGCATTGCATCGCAGGACAGGACCGTTAGCCCCCCGTGACAACCACTCCCTGGCCAAAGGCCATTGGTTTTTTCACAGACTACTGCTTACTGAGCACTGCACTGACCCTGTCTGTGCCCTGCAGACCCATGCCTATGGTTTCCAGCGTGGGCCAGGTGGCCGCTTTTCAGGATTGCAGCCACACAGCGAGTGTATGCCTTGTTGACCATGTGTTGCATGGGAACTGCCCTGATGTAATGACCTTGGGGAGCCAACGAAGAACGGTGGCTTACTACACCAGGGGGGAATGACAAGCAAGGTGTTATGAGGCAAGGTGTGTCTTCCCTCCTTGGGGACAAGCGAGCCCGCAGTTAGGACCCCTGACTGGTCCAGACCCATGGGGTTCTACCCTTCCTTACAGGGTTTACCATACCCCTATGTGTGCTACGTATGTCTGTGTGTGTCTCACCTCTCTCCCCAGCGTGGCTCCCGGAGACCGGGCTTCGCTGACGTCGGACCGAAGGTCCTAATCAGGTACTATTACCACTCCTATGGCGCCCAATTTCTGTGCTGGCGCCTATCCTTGGGGGAAGACGGCAAAAGCCCTACCTACTAGAGGGGAGGGGTGGCCAAGTGTGCTAAGGGCATACAAAACGCCCATTTTTGCTACAGGCCAAAAGCTAACGCACTTCCCTGCCCACGAGGAAAGCGACAGGACAGGAGACACCACTACACTACACTCACTAACGCCAGCACCGGCTTTGGAAGGCAGGGTGAGCTATCATCACTTGCACTCAACTCCTGCCAGGCCTGCTGACCCCAACCCCTACACACGCTACTGGGTGCTGCTGTCGAAGATGTCTCGGGCCCTAATGACCCTCCTGTGAAGAAGACAAGAGAACACAGCGCTACTAAGCAACTGTGGCCTAACAGGGGACGCCACAACGCGTTTCCCCTGCTAGGGCTTGGAGGGAAGGGGTGCTCTTGTTGTGTGCACAGCGCGGATGTCGATGAAGTCGAACTGCCCTCGCCACTCCTGGCTGAGGCACAGTCAATTGATTTGTGATCAGCGCCCCTGTTTTGCTGGGGCAGAAAAATGGGATAGCCGCCGAAGGCAGCTGCTGCGTGCACCAATCACCCTGAACCTCTCCCACCTGTACAACAGAGGCAAATGAAGGGGTGTTTGCGGCGGAGGAACCAAGCCACACTCCACGTATTATACGCTTCTCAGTGTGACCTATAATACACTCTCCGCAAACACGCTGATTTGTGATCAGCTCCCCTGTCAAGCAAGCAAGCGTTAAGAGAGTCCTCAGGTTCTCTTAAAGAACGTACCGAGGAGCCCCTGGGTAACCTAAACAAGGTTTACCGTGCGCAATTCGCGTGGCCTACCCTTTAATGCCTCATGTGCACGCAGGGAAAGGAGGCAGACCAATTCCACACTGACTCAACCAGGAGGTGAGCTCCTCCTGGGCTAACCTACCTTACTCACCATGCATCGTGTGAATGCCGAAGTAAAGCAAACACAAAACAAGCCTAAGGTTTTTAAGCAACCCTACTTTAACGCTACGGCCACACACGAACAAACACTTTCTTTTTTTACCTGTGAAGAGAAAAAAAGGGTGAATTGGGGTACAGGGAAAGCATCACAGCGTGTGAATGCCTTGATTAGGCACATGCATCGCGAGCACAGCGCATATTCTAACCCTACGTGCGCGCTGCGCGCTCCATTCGCATCGCATACCTTTCATTCCTGTTTTGACCTGTGCAGAGCACGAGAGAGGAACACCCGACCCCCCAACGAACACAGCGTTGACAACCCTAACGTTTTGACGAAACAACCAACACGAACGCAATGCGTGCGTGTGAGATGACACTGACATACCTGAGACGTGGGTTGTTGACCTGCTCTGTGGTGTGGGTTGAATTTGAATACTTTTCTCTGAAATTTATAAAAATTTTGATGCAACTGTGCAAAAATTTCCTTTGGAACTTTAAAAAACTACGGCTCATACGTTCTTTTTCAAAAGCCGTTTACGCTTGCGCAACCCTGTTTTTGAAGTCCGCATCCTTTGCGCTTGTCTGCGACTTTGAGTTATGTGTAAAAATGACGATTTCCCGCGTGGTTTCGTCCATTTTTAACGATTTCACTTGCTAAATCGCAGCCCCTTCCGCTAAACCGCAGGAATCACTCCCTGTTGGTTACATTTTCTATTTTTTCCAGCTCCTGGAGATTTGTGTCCTCCATTGGGAGTATTGCTCCGCCCTGGCCCTTGGTCAGGACGTTTACTGAAACGCTGTTTATACAGCAATAGCCGTCTGCATTAGAGCGTTCGACTGTACCCTAGTGGGCAAGCATATGTGCTCTAGGGAGGGAGTCCTGGGTTCAAACCCCACTACCCCCAAACTTTTTCCAAAAGTTTTCGTCGCACGCCGGCGACTTTTGAGGAATGCCCCATCGAAGGGACATCATTCACGGTACATTACACTGTTTTTCAAGGGTACCTACAGTGTGATTGGCTTCTATGAACTGATGAGGCTGTTTTTGGTAAGTTTAATGCATTTTCTGAGGTAATTTTGGGAATATTTGAGCCTTTTTCCTTGGTTCTACTAGCTTAGCTAACTAGTACTCCAGGGGGGAGTAAGAAAAAGTCACTGCCATGTCTTTCTTGGAGGGCTTGATCCAGGCCAAGCCCCCCTTAAAACCCTTTTGTTGATGCTACGACAAACCTAAGTGTTTTTATCTCTTTTTGGATGCCTAAAGTACACTTTCTCAAAGTAAGTAGGGTTGTTACCCTAGCCCCCCATGAAGATCACCCCTACCACTCAACAGAGCGGAGGTACCTTCCTTCATGGAGGATATACCGAAATAAAATAGGCATTTCATGCTTTAGGCCTTGGAGGTTAAGCCTAGTGGTCTCCCACCCCAAGACCCCTATACTCAATTGTTTCTACCACTTATTGTGGTCCTACTTTGTAACTGTTTCTGAATTCAGTTGCTTGGCCAAGTCATTTTCTGTGTGGTCCTGACATCTATGCCCGACATTCCTAACCAGCACCATTACACCCAAAAGAGTGCACATGAAGTGCCTAATGCTATCTCTGAGGCAAGAGTCAGACCAATTTTCATCTAAAGGTTTGAGGTTTGAGGTTTGATTTTGCGGGTACTAGACGCCTTTCGGCCCCGGGGGGCCACCTGGTCGGGCCAGGTGATATCCTCCCCACCGGGTCCTAGTGGGGGGCCCTCCAAGACGCACCTCCTGCCTGGTGGCGGAGTCCCCCGGGTTCACAGGGCTCGGAGCCCCGTCCTTCCCCGGCTTCCCCGTTTCGCCACTCCCCGGTCAGTGCATCAATTCGCAGCCGTGGCTGCGGGCGCTTACCCACTGCGTCGCCCCCCTTATGCGTGGTCGCCCGGGGTGCCGGCGCCGCCGGGCCCGTGCTACTGGCTTGTCGCCAGTGGGACCCCTTTGGGCTGGCACGGAGGCTGCCTAGCCTAGGGGTTGGGGCGTGGCGCTGTGCGCCACTACTGCCTTGGCGGGTGCAGTGCCCCGTCTGTGTGTGCGCGGCACTCGCGGCCGGTTCGGGGGGTTCGGGCCGGTACCTGGTGTCGTGTCTCTCTCGTTTCCCCCTTCCCGCCCTGCGTCTTCCGCGCTGCGTGTGGCGGGCCGTCCTGTCCGGGTGTCCCTTACCCTCGCTCGCTGGTACGCCATTCCACGCGGTCTGTGCGTTCCGCGCGCTCGGTCCGGTTGCCCTTCTGGTTGTCCCCGCGTGCCCCTTTCGTGTGTGTGCGCTCGCGCTCCCGCGGCGTCCGCTCCCCCCCCCCCTGGGTGGCGTGGCGTGCGCACCTCGCGTGGTCCCGGCACTGGGCGCTGGTAGGGCCGTTCCACGTGGTCCGTGCCCCTCCGCGTGTCCTGCCCCGGTCCCTTGCTCCGTCTGGCGTGCTTGGGGGGGGGCGGTCCGGTCCTGGTTCCCCCCTACTTGGCTTGGGGTTGTGGGGGTGGCGGTAGGGCGTCCCCCGGGGGGTGCCTTGGGGCGTCCGGGGTCGCGCGCTCTCCCATCCCCGACTGCCCGCCCTCTGGGGGGGCTGCCGGGGCCGGCGTGGGGCGTCCGGGGTTGGACGCTCTCCCACCCCCGACTGCTCGCCCTCTGGGCGGGCTGCCGGGGCCGGTGTGGGGCGTCCCGGGTCGGACGCTCTCCCACCCCCCACTGCCCGCCCTCTGGGCGGGCTGCCGGGGCCGTTGTGGGGCGTGCGGGGTCGGGCGCTCTCCCACCCCCGACTGCTCGCCCTCTGGGCGGGCTGCCGGGGCCGGTGAGGGGCGTCCGGGGTCGGACGCTCTCCCACCCCCGATTGCCCGCCCTCTTGGCGGGCTGCTGGGGCACGTGTGGGGCGTCCAGGGTCGGGCGCTCTCCCACCCCCGACTGCCCGCCCTCTGGGCGGGCTGCCGGGGCTGGTGTGGGGCGTCCGGGGTCGGACGCTCTCCCACCCCCGACTGCTCGCCCTCTGGGCGGGCTGCCGGGGCCGGTGTGGGGCATCCGGGGTCGGGCGCTCTCCCACCCCCGACCGCCCGCCCTCTGGGCGGGCTGCCGGGGTCGGTGTTGGGCGTCCGGGGTCAGACACTCTCCCACCCCCGACTGCCCGCCCTCTGGGCGGGCTGCCGCGGCCGGTGTGGGGCGTCCGGGGTCGGGCGCTCTCCCACCCCCGACTGCCCGCCCTCTGGGCGGGCTGCCGCGGCCGGTGTGGGGCGTCCGGGGTCGGACGCTCTCCCATCCCCGACTGCCCGCCCTCTGGGCGGGCTGCCGGGGCCGGTGTGGGGCGTCCGGGGTCGGGCGCTCTCCCACCCCCGACTGCCCGCCCTCTGGGCGGGCTGCCGGGGCCGGTGTGGGGCGTCCGGGGTCGGGCGCTCTCCCACCCCCGACTGCCCGCCCTCTGGGCGGGCTGCCGGGGCCGGTGTGGGGCGTCCGGGGTCGGGCGCTCTCCCACCCCCGACTGCCTGCCCTCTGAGCGGGCTGCCGGGGCCGGTGTGGGGCGTCCGGGGTCGGACGCTCTCCCACCCCCGACTGCCCGCCCTCTGGGCGGGCTGCCGGGGCCGGTGTGGGGCGTCCGAGCTCGGGCGCTCTCCCACCCCCGACTGCTCGCCCTCTGGGCGGGCTGCCGGGGCCGGTGTGGGGCGCCCGGGGTCGGACGCTCTCCCACCCCCGACTGCCCGCCCTCTGGGCGGGCTGCCGGGGCCGGTGTGGGGCGCCCGGGGTCGGACGCTCTCCCACCCCCGACTGCCCGCCCTCTGGGCGGGCTGCCGGGGCCGGTGTGGGGCGTCCGGGGTCGGGCGCTCTCCCACCCCCGACTGCTCGCCCTCTGGGCGGGCTGCAGGGGCCGGTGTGGGGCGCCCGGGGTCAGACGCTCTCCCACCCCCGACTGCCCGCCCTCTGGGCGGGCTGCCGGGGCCGGTGTGGGGCGTCCGGGGTCGGGCGCCCTCCCACCCCCGACTGCCCGCCCTCTGGGCGGGCTGCCGGGGCCCATGTGGGGCGTCCGGGGTTGGACGCTCTCCCACCCCCCACTGCCCGCCCTCTGGGCGGGCTGCCGGTGCCGGTGTGGGGCGTCCGGGGCTGGGCGCGCTCCCACCCCCGACTGCTCACCCTCTGGGCGGGCTGCCGGGGCCGGTGCCGGGGGTCCGGGTCGGGCGCTCTCCTACCCCCGACTGCTCGCCCTCTGGGCGGGCTGCCGGGGCCGGTGTGGGGCGTCCGGGGTCGGGCGCTCTCCCACCCCCGACTGCTCGCCCTCTGGGCGGGCTGCCGGGGCCGGTGTGGGGCGTCCGGGGTCAGACGCTCTCCCACCCCCGACTGCCCGCCCTCTGGGCGGGCTGCCGGGGCCGGTGTGGGGCGTCCGGGGTCGGGCGCTCTCCCACCCCCAGCTGCTCGCCCTCTGGGCGGACTGCCGGGGCCGGTGTGGGGTGTCCGGGGTCGGACGCTCTCCCACCCCCGACTGCCTGCCCTCTGGGCGGGCTGCCGGGGCCGGTGCGGGGCGTCCGGGGTCGGGCGCTCTCCCACCCCCGACTGCTCGCCCTCTGGGCAGGCTGCCGGGGCCGGTGTGGGACGTCCGGGGTCGGACGCTCTCCCACCCCCGACTGCCCGCCCTCTGGGCGGGCTGCCGGGGCCGGTGTGGGGCGTCCGGGGTCGGGCGCTCTCCCACCCCCGACTGCCCGCCCTCTGGGCGGGCTGCCGGGGCCGGTGTGGGGCGTCCGGTGTCGGACGCTCTCCCACCCCCGACTGCCCGCCCTCTGGGCGGGCTTCCGGGGCCGGTGTGGGGCGTCCGGGGTCGGGCGCTCTCCCACCCCCGACCGCTTGCCCTCTGGGCGGGCTGCCGGGGCCGGTGTGGGGCGTCCGGGGTCGGACCCTCTCCCATCCCCGACTGCCCGCCCTCTGGGCGGGCTGCCCTGGCCGGTGTGGAGCGTCCGGGTTCGGGCGCTCTCCCACCCCCAACTGCCGCCCTTCGGGCGGGCTGCCGGGCTGCTGTGCGTGTGCGTGCCCTGCTTGGCCGGGTCAGGCGGGCCGGCCTCCCGGGCGCGTTTTGGTGCGCCTCACCTTTCCTTTGGCCTTTCTTGCTTCGCTCTTTGCTTGTTCGGCCCCCTCCGGGCCGGGGTTGCCCTGTTTGTGGTCGTTGTTGGGTTTTTTTGCCTCTTGTCCCACCCCCCCCCCTTTTTTTTTTCCCCTCCCCCTGCTCTGTGCACCCCGTTGTCTCCTGCTTTGCGTGTTTTCCGGCCTGGGGTGCCCTGGGCCTTGGCGTCCTGTTGCCTCCCCCCCCCCTTTTTTTTTGGCACTCCCCGCCTCCCTGTTGTCTCTGTTGTCATTTCTTGCTTTCTGGTTGCCTTTGGCCTCTGCGCCCCCCCCCCCCTTTTTTTTGTATCTGTCCTGCTGCTTTGTTTCCTGCTGCCCGTCTGCTCTGTGTGTTCTGGGGTGTCGTGCTGTGTGTTCCCTGTCCTGCCCGTTCGTTGTGCTGTGCGCGTCGTCTGTGCTGTTTCTGGTGGCTGGTGTTGTTGGTTCCTGGTGTCGCTGCCTTTTGTTGGGGGTCTGCTGGTGGCTCTGGTTGCCCGGCGTTGTCGTTTGGTGGTGTGTGTCGGCTCTGGTGCCCGTGTCTGGTCTGGCCGTCGCTGGGCGTCCTCCCTGTGGTGTCCCGTTCCCCTGTGCTGTGTCCTGTGGCACTGTGCTGCCGTGTGGTGCTGTGCTGTGGTGCCCTGTGTTCTTTTTTTTTTTTTTTTTTTTCTCCCTGCTGATGGCGCTGGTTTCCTGTTGTTCCCGGTGGTTCTGGGCTCCGGGCCGGTTCCGGTTCGTTTCTGTTTCTGTGCTCTGCTTGTGCGGTGCTGTGCTGGTGTGCCTGCGCCGTTGCTCTCTGTTCGGTGCTCTCTTGCCCTCGCGGGGCTGGCTGGTGTTTTGTGTTGTTGCCTGTTGTGTTTGTGTGTTTGCTGTTGGGCCTGGCTGTCCTCTGTTGTCTGCTGGTGGGTCCTGGTGGCTCCTGGTGTCGTGTCTCGGTGGCGTGCTGTGGTGTGTCCCTCGGTGCTGTGCTGCGCCGTGTTGCTGCGCGCTGCGCCGCTTGGAGTTGCCTTGTTGTGCTCCATGTTGTTTCGTTTTGCTCCGTTTGGTGCTGCCGCGCGCCGTGCTGTGTCCTGGGGCGCTGTCCTTTGTCTTGGGGTCCTGTGCCTTCTGGCGCCGTGTTTTGTCTTGTCCCCCCGCGCTGTGTGTGTTTTGCTGTGGTGTGTCGCTGCGTGGTGTTGTTCGCCGTTGTGCTTTGTGCCGTGTGCGCCCTGGGGTGTCGTGTTGTGTGTTTCTTGTCGTCTCCGCCCTGTGCGGTGTTGCTGTGTGGCCCGCTCTCCCTCGGTGCCCTGCTTCCCTGTGCTGTGCCCCGTGGTGCTGTGCTGCCGCGTGGTGCCGTGGTGTCCTGTCCTGCCGCCTTGCTGGGTTTGTTTCTTGTGTGGGTGTGGTTGTACCTACTTGAAAAACCGCTGCAAAATTTCGTAAAATATTTTTTTCCTCTTTTTTTGGCTTTTGAAAATAAAGTAAAATTATACACGACCCAACACACTCGCGTGCAGCAAGACCATGTTCGCTGCTGTGCCTTTACGTGCTACCCATCGTTCTTGATGTTCTCGGCCTTGTTCTTGTGCGTGGCGTCGTGGAGCGTGTTGGTCTCCATGGAGTTCTGGGTTCAAACCCCACTACCCCCAAACTTTTTCCAAAAGTTTTCGTCGCACGCCGGCGACTTTTGAGGAATGCCCCATCGAAGGGACATCATTCACGGTACATTACACTGTTTTTCAAGGGTACCTACAGTGTGATTGGCTTCTATGAACTGATGAGGCTGTTTTTGGTAAGTTTAATGCATTTTCTGAGGTAATTTTGGGAATATTTGAGCCTTTTTCCTTGGTCCTACTAGCCTAGCTAACTAGTACTCCAGGGGGGAGTAAGAAAAAGTCACTGCCATGTCTTTCTTGGAGGGCTTGATCCAGGCCAAGCCCCCCTTAAAACCCTTTTGTTGATGCTAAGACAAACCTAAGTGTTTTTATCTCTTTTTGGATGCCTAAAGTACACTTTCTCAAAGTAACTAGGGTTGTGACCCTAGCCCCCCATGAAGTCCACCCCTACCACTCAACAGAGCAGAGGTACCTTCCTTCATGGAGGATATACAGAAATAAAATAGGCATTTCATGCTTTAGGCCTTGGAGGTCAAGCCTAGTGGTCTCCCACCCCAAGACCCCTATACTCAATTGTTTCTACCACTTATTGTGGTCCTACTTTGTAACTGTTTCTGAATTCAGTTGCTTGGCCAAGTCATTTTCTGTGTGGTCCTGACATCTATGCCCGACATTCCTAACCAGCACCATTACACCCAAAAGAGTGCACATGAAGTGCCTAATGCTATCTCTGAGGCAAGAGTCAGACCAATTTTCATATAAAATCTTTTGTATTAGCCATTTGTGATTGAATCTTTGTGTATAAACCTGCTTTGTCTATCTGCAGCCCTTCTGTTTTACACTGGATTCCAAAACCAATTTTTGATTCGATCAACCTCCTGTCCTTGCTCTACTTGCTGCTTTGGTTTGGGTTTTCAACTACAAAACCTGCAGGATTTCATCAAAATATCTAGGGCATAAATCAAGGACATCTTTCTTTTCCCTCCAGGGTCCCTCAGTTTGGAGATCTCAATTTTTCGCGTGCGCTATTTTTAGTAACAAATGTTACTATTTTTAGTAGAAAATTGTTTTCTCATTTCTCCGCATTTTGGGCACCTTGGGACAATCCGACCAAATCCACGACCATTTCTTCGCGAGCCTGACGCGATGGTGACGTCCGTTGGAGCTCATCTTGCACCTGGAGTCCAATGACTTCGAAAATCGGAGAGAAAAAAATTCGGTAAAAGCTTTTTTCCGTAAAAAAAAATAAATAAACAAATAAATAAATCTGGCAGCTCTGTTGCAGGCAGAGCCACTTGTACGCCGTGACGGCACGAGTTCGTCGAAAGAAATATCCGGGTGCTACAGTCTCGCAAGGAAGGACTAGGAAAAGCGGTCTGCAGCTTTGAGGGAAGAATCAAACCGGTTGCTCCCCACCGACGCAGTTTGGACCGAGGCCTGCACCTGGGGATGTTCAGTTTGTGTCAGCATCAGCAGCTCTGGCTGTTCTCTTGAGGGGGGTGTGTAGCAGGTGCGCTGGACTACGCCCTCTGCTCTAAGAATCTTTTTCAGACAACAGCGCGTGCTGCTGAACTGGAGCGCGAGCACACCGCAGTGCCGCAAAGTCACGTGATTTAAAGAGACAGCTCAGCAATTAATGCGAGCTGCAGGAGAGCTTTAATTGCTCTGTTTACGCCTTTTTTTATCGCTGTGATCCGTATTTATTATTGTTATATTATAGTTGGCGCTTTGAATGCCGCTGATTGGCGTACATGCGCCGGTGGTTTCTGCGTTGCCTTTGTTTTGCATTCCAGACATGTGAGTGTATCAGTCGGGGCCCATACAAGGCCCGCAGATTTATTTGTGCATCAGCGCCAATGACGGCGCTTCAAAAATTATCGTCAAATTCAAGAGGTGGCGCAGCGCCGCCAGCAGCGTGCTCCCTCGCTGTGAGATGCATCCACAGCATCGTGAAGGAGCCTGCTCAGTCGTGGGGCGCCAGTGGAGAGTGCCCTGCATCCTGGAGACCAAGGACTCGTTGCGAGATCGCCACTAAGGAACAGTGGCGCTGTACATCCAATCAAGGATCAGTGCAGCTGGTCTGCAGCTGCCGTTGACAGCTGGGTGCGACGCCAGCAAAGAGGTTTGAGCCTGCGGAAGCACTGTGTTTTCAGCAAGGTTTGGACCTCATCGGCTTTCTTTTGTTTTGTGCGACTGTGCGTGATTTCGTGCAACTTTGTGCGACGGATCAGATTGGCAGCCTCACGGATATAGCAAAGTTGGTGCCAAGATGGATATCAAGGAAAGAAACAAACGGTCAAAAGAGATTTTGTATTTGAAATTCGACAGCCGGCTTCCGAGATGTTTATTATAACATTTTACATCCCGAGTGTGGTCCAAGGCATCAGCAGCAGGGGTAAGTAACAGGCAGAATGCAAAACAGGTCAAGCAAAAGCCAAGGAAACAAAATAGTTTAAGTATTGGCAGCAGCATGGTCAAGCAAAAACTAAGAAACAAAGGATTCGTAAATTGGACTTCTACGAACCTGCTTCAGTGGTCAATGGTATTTATGGCGCTCCAGGTTCAGGTTTTTTGCACTGAACGGCGCCTTTTGTGGCTGATTCCTCCAGGTTCAGGTTTGCGCGCCACCACTTCAAATTCTCTGGGCGCTTCTTCTTCCGCCCTTTTGTGATGTACTGGATCTTCTTCAGACCCAGATGCGACCTTGACGCGGGTACCTTGGTCTGCACCTTAGCACCTAGCCTTGGCGCTTTTTCAGTTGCTGCTGAGCTCCCAGTTTTTCGACGGCACTCATGTGGTTTTCATTGAAAATCCTTCGATGTTTCAAATACACGATGATTTCCAAAACCGTCAAGTGCTGCTTTTCCAAAACTTCTCACTGGAGCTCCTCCAAAACTCCCTGGCAACACGGCGAAGACATGTGGTCGTTCTTGTGTAACGGCAGCAGTGACAGCACACAGATTATACATCAATGTGATCAGAATTTCAAAGATTCTCAGATGTACACTAGTGCAGTAAATTTTCCGCTTGTTTTCATGTTTTCCGTTCGCCGCCAGATGTCGCCTGTGAGCGCGCGTCGAGTCGCATTTGTCTTTCGTGATTTCCCAATCGGATTTATTTAAATTATTTCGATTGATTTCACGTTGTGTCGTTATGTGCGATGAATGCGCATTGAGATTCTATGTCTGCTCCATTTTTGTAGACCGGGTTTTCTGACTATTCATATTCCACCATGGAGTTCAATGGACTTACAAGTGCTTCGCATATGTCGCTCCCAGAGGCTGGATATGGGTCTGAAGAGGGTCAGTTGGGTTCGGAGATATCAGGGGCAGTGTCGGGCGTTACGACCCCTGGGGCATCAAGGCTACAGGCTTCGCAGTTACAAGAAAGATCCGCCACTATGCAGCGGTTACATGGTAGCAGAGGAAATCATGACTCTGCTTCTGGAATCTCCAAGGACACCCTTAGATCATCGGACTTTAGCGGGGCTATCACTCGTTCTGAGTCACTGCGTGTTCCCCCTGAGGTTACATTCGTGGCATCTCCAAAGTGTACCAAAGATCACCCTTCTGAGTGTCCTTACTGTGGCCATAGACATTGGCCTGGAGTTCATACTTGTGCTGATTGTTGTGTAAACGCCCCACCCAACCTTAAACCCGGTCGAGAATCTCCCTCCTCAAGTGAATCTGGTTCCAGCTCTCACGCTTTGCCTGATCTTGAAGACAGCAGCAGCGAAGGAGAGCAGTCTGATCCCGGAATTAGTGGTGATTACTGGGAAAACCACATCCAGGAAATCTGGAATCAGGAGTTCCTGAACCGCCAGAATTGGCTACTGGCGGAGGCGAGCTATCGAGGCCGCCTGAGGGACTGGTTCAGGGCGTCGTGCCAGTTCATCAGGGACAGCGGCCGGTTGAGATTTGACGCCACATTGCAGGAACAAGAGGACTGGGAAGAGCTGATGGACCAGTTCGACCACCAGGCTGCCGTGATGGTGCAGATGGCCATCATCGCCGAGGAGAGACGCCAGCATGTGCATCCGCACGCTGGTCCGTCGGGCGCCTGGGGTCCGAAAGGCGAAGAGGTCGACGAAATGAGGTGTGATTCGACACATTCTCACCTCTCCAGGGAGCAACTGTCCAAGCTTCCCAACTCCAACTCCAGTGTTGACAGCTGGGTTGATGAAGTGAGAAGCAAAGAAAAGGCACGAGATGCCCGTCATGTGGCGAGTGTGCCAAGGACTGCTCCTGTCAACGCCAGATTTTGTCGCTGGAAGACAGGGTGAAGGGGCTGAAGAAGGCCGCCAAGGAGACAAAGAGGGATGACGACAGCAAGTGGAAGGAGATGGAACAGAAGCTGGAAAAGCTGACGAATCTGGTACAAAATCTGAGCACTACTGGGCTCACTGGACCAGCGCCTACAATGGCAAGTCACCCAGCACCTACCTCCTCAGCTGCACCTGCATCCACGCCTTACGGCGTTCCACATTCTCCGGCACCCCCAGCTTTTACTGGTTCACACCCAGCTTTTACTGGAATTTCTGGTATCCCCCCTACTGGATTTACAAGTCCTATTGGGTTCAATCTGGGTACTGAAGGAGGAGAATCTTCGTCGGAGAGGTCTGTACTGTCTGTTGGTACTGTTGCTGATATTGATGGAGAAGCAAGGACCACCGTGAAGGAGAGATCAATGGCCTTGAAGAAGAAGGACAAAGAAAAGAAGGAAAATGAGGCCAAAACGAAGGAAAAGCAGAAGAAATTGAAGGAGATGAGGCTGCATCAAGCACAACCAACGCCGTTTGTGCAGCCTACTGTGGACCAGGCGTTGTTGGCGGCCGCAATTGCGCAAGCACAGGCAATGGGAGGCGCCGCCGTGAACCCAGTTTTCGTCAATCCGGTTGGCACATCCGCAGGTTTCAACCTGAACCACCTGCTGAATATTTTGCACATGAGGCTTAGAGGTTCAGTAATGAAGCAGCCGAAGTTCTCAGGGCACCCAAATTACTGGGGGTCCTTCGAGAGGCAGTTCATGGTTTGGCTGCAGACAGAGAAACTGGACAAGGAACTCTGGATTCTCGGGTTGATGGACTGTTTGACTGGCAAACTCAGAGAAAATACATATAATCTTTATGTGGAAAGGCAGAATCAAGGAGATCCCCTGACTTATGAAGAGTTGTATCGAAGTCTCAAGAAGAAAGGCTCTCGATTTCCTGAAGATCATTACAGGAACCGTCTTGAGAACTTCAGGGCTATCAAGAAATTGTTTCTTGAAGAGATCCAAATAGCAAGGCAAGATTGGGAGTTTTTGGTGCAAGAGGCGGAGAACTCAGGAGAAGGACTTTCTGAAGGCGAGATGAAGAAGATTCTTCTGAGCAAGCTCACGCCGGAGACCAAGCAGAAGATCAGGGACTCTCAGGCGGACCAAAAAGTCCTGGGCAACTGGATTGAAGTCCGAGGATTGCCGGAGACTATGGGAAAAATGGCAGTTCGTGAGTTGCTACACTCTATCAGTGCTACTGGATTGAAAGACGTCACTATTCGTGAGGGCAGATGGAGAGTTGGTTTCCATGATTCTGAACAGTCGGAGTTTTTCTGTAGCATGGTGGATGGAAAAGTGAAGTATAAGGGAACAGTTTTGAAGGTGCGACCGTGGATCTTCTCGTATGGAGTCGAGCAGATCTGGGACCAACTTGAAAAGTATGCAAACTTAGAACGCCAGAAGTCACAGGATGCACAAGGCTTCGGAGGCAAGGTCAGTGCCGTTGGTGAGAAGGGATGCTCTGTGTGCATTGCCCTTGGAAAGGAAGATCGAGCGGCAACTCACACGACCGCAGATCACAGGTGGACACCCTCAGATCTCAAGACAATTCAGTCCAAAATGGATGGAAAGGGAAATTCTCCCAAAAATCCCCAGCAGGATGGAGCACGAGATGCTGACCAGCATGGAAGGGGAAAGGGTAAAGGGCAGTCCAAAGGAAAGAACAGAGACTGGACACCAAAAGATTACTCGCAGCAAGGCGGAGATCCAAGTGGCTCAAGATGGACCGATGCTGGTGGAAAATCTGGTGGAAAATCTGGCAAAAAGGGTGGAAAGGGACAAGGAAAGTCCGGGAATCAAGATGATCTCAAGGTGAATTGCAACCCCCTGTATACGGAGACGCCAGCAAACAAGACCTTCGGCAACAACAAGGATACTGGAGGTCGAGGCAAGGGCAGATCCAACGAATCCGACCCCAATTCCAACACCTCCAACAACAAAGGCCAAGGAGGTAAGAAAGGTGGTGGTGGAAAGTCATTTGGTGGTCGTGGACGTGGAAAAGGAGTCAATGCCGTTGAAGAAGGAGAAGAATGGGTTGACGAAGGACAAGTACAGGACGTGCAGCCGAACGTCGAAGAAGAATGGCAATAGGGAAGCCAACTTGACCCAAATCCCAACACTGGAGTTGAGTGGCAGGAAACAAAGCCCATCAGGGTAGTTGGGGCGGTGGAAGCACGCTGCTGGGATCGGCTGGCGCGCTCCTCCGGCCTCCTGTACCCTGCCTGGGTCCTCAGCGCTTTCCGGCGAGGCAAGCAGCGCCAGTTTGTCTGCTGGATCCAGGTCAGGACGACAGATGGTAAGGTTAAACTTGCCAAATGTCTGATTGACAATGGTTCAGAGGTCAATCTGGTGAGGAAAGGCTTTCTGCAGGACGACGAGGCGAAGATGTCCTCGACACCTGTCCAGCTCGAGGAATCAGCGGACATCGCCTTGACGGTGGCGACAGAGAGGCAGAATTGGCGGTCAGATTGGTGAAACAATCAGTGTGGAGCGTGGAAGAGACGGTCACGGAGGAATGGTTTTCTGGAAAATTCTATGAAGCCAGCATAAAGTATGATTTATTGACGGGTCAACCATGGCTTCACGCCCACCGTGTGTCGCCCATGGGACACAGGACATGCTTCCTCCAGGATCCGTCGACCAGCGACCCGTCTGACCTGTATTATCTGCACCCATATACCAAGAGTATCCACCAATTCAAGGAGCAAAATAAGCTGCATATTCAGCAAGATGGGCAGGAATGGACAGGGAATCAAGAAGAATTTGACGAAGGAAAGGTGGAATCATTGAACTGCCAGAAGTGGAAGTCAGTTTGCTATCGTGTAGTCGACAAATGGCGGGACATTCTGGTGGATTATTTCGAAACGAACCACAATTTTCGTCCTCAAGTTGATGCCTTTGCAAACAAGAAGAATAAACGATTTCCGAAGTTCTACGACGGTGCCTGGAGTGAGGACTGGTCTGAACCTCTATGGATCAGTCCGCCCTTCGACGTTTTTCCTCGTGTGGTGCAGAAGCTGAAGCAATCCGGCGCAAAGGCGATTTTAATTGTCCCCAACTGGCCAAGACAGTCTTGGTTCAAGAACATTATGGACATTTTCATCAACATTGTCGAGCTACCTCACAAGGGAGTGAAGCTGTATTGCGAAGACAATGGCAAGCCTTTGCCACAGCGTTCGTGGAGCACGTTGGCGTGCTTAGTTGACGGGAATCTGGGAGATTATTGGCAAGATGACAGTGAAATGGGAACAGAAGAGGGCATCTCAAATTCCTCAAGAATCGACGAAATTGAAGTGGATCGAGACGATCGAGAGCGGAATCCCGACGTATCGTCGCGGAAGGAGGGAAGGACAATCGGCGTCCCCCAAGAGAACGCCTCCATCCATTACAATTCGTCCCCATCAGACAAGAATCAATCCAAAAATGTCAAGATTTCAAGCAAGAATGATGACAAATTTCCAAGATTTTCACCTGAATTGACAGGAATGCAGCTGAATTCGTCCGACCATCCCTTCAAGACATTCGTGGACCCCCTTCATTGGTGGGATCCCACGGAGGAGCGAGCTCAGGTGAGCTTCATCCGCCAACAATGCGACGAAGAAGTTTGGAATGAAGTGGCCAAGAATATGAGACCACGACCAACAATTCGCAAATTGGTGGACATAATGTCGGTGATTAAATGTGGGAATCAGGTCGACGGAGACAAGATATCTGCAAGAAGGGACGCAGTGTTCGAAGATTAGAAAGATGACGTGCTGAGTGGGAAGTTGTGGAAAAACCCCCCAATTCGATGTGAAAATGGGGAAGCCAAGATTGAGATAATCCAAGGCTCAAAGGTGCACAAACAACGTCCATTCTATCTACACGGCACCAAAGCAGATGCCCTGCGAAAGATTATTGAGCGCAATCTCTATGAGTTCGGTGGGTTGGAGGGCTGCATGAGTTCTGAGTGGTGTTCAGCACCATTTACTGTGCCAAAGCCCCCACCTGCTGACCAATCCAGCATAGATGCTTGGCGTCTAGTGGTGGATTACAGAGCCCTGAATGCCGCCACGGTACCTGACGCGCATCCCCTTCCTTTAATCGAGAAGGTGTGGGCGCCTGTAACTTCTATAGGCGTCACATCCACAATTTTACCTACTCCTCTGCCCCCCTCACTGACCTAATCAAGAACACTACTCCCTGGCGGTGGACCACCAGAGACGAGGAGTGTTTCCAGGAGTTGAAGAAGAAAATTGCCTCCTCCAACTGCCTGGGAGTACCCCGCCCTAAGGGCGAGATAGTCCTGATCACTGATGCCAGTGAAGTAGGGAGATCGCCGCGAGAGCCAAGGGTAAGCTCTTTACTGTGTTGGATTTGCGCCGTGGCTTTCACCAAATGCCACTTCGAAAGGAGGATAGGCATTTGACGGCAATGTGCACGCCCTGTGGCACTGTGCAGTGGACTGTAAGGCTGATGGGTCTGAAGAATGCGCCGTCGATGTTCCAGAAGATGATGGAGACTATTTTATTTCAGAAGCACAAGTCTCTGGATTTACAAGAATTCTGCAGCATCTACATTGACGACCTTCTGATTGCCACGCCGTTGGGAAAAAAATTTGATGAGTGCCTGAAGTTGCACGAAGAACAAGTCCGCAAAGTTCTCGAAGTCCTTCGACAAGAGAAGCTCGTGTGTGGACCCAAGAAGGGCAAAATGTTCCTCCAGAGTGTGGAATGTTGTGGCTCTGTCTTGGAAGATGGGACAAGAAGACCGGCCCCAGGGAAAATGGCTGCCTTGCAGCTATGGGAAAGGCCTAAAACCATCACGCAGCTTTGTGCCTTTTTAGGCTGCTGCAATTATTACCACGAGTTCCGTCCTCTCTACGCCAAGTTCTCTGCTCCATTGACAGAGTTACTCAAGGTTGGCAAAATAGAAGGAAAGAAGGGATCTCAAGTCAAGCTCAAGTGGACGCCAGAATGTGAAGAGGCCTTTACTGGTCTCAAGGAAGCACTGGCAAATGTGGTTACATTAAAGACTCCGTGGTTGGATGGAAGACCTTTTTATATTCGTACAGACGCCAGTCGTTACGCCATTGGTGCTACGATCGAACAAGTCGATGACAAAGGTCACCATCATCCTCTGGCTTTCTGGTCTCGCAAGCTTACAACAAGACAGCGAAATTGGAGTCCAAGGGAACAAGAAGCCTACGCAATCCTTTGTGCCTTACGGCATTATGAAGGTTGGATCTTGGGCCATCGCGTTGAGGTACTGACTGAGCACAAGTCACTGGAGAGCTGGAGGACAGAACATGTGGATACCCCTGGTGGACCAGCTGGGAGGAGAGGCCGTTGGCATGAAACTCTCAGCAGATTTGATCTCCATGTGACTTACATTCCGGGTCGCTACAATACAGTGGCGGACTCCCTGAGTCGCTGGGCCTACCCAGCCTCAGAAGCTTACTCAGAAGTGAGTTTTCATGGGACAGCGACGGATAAGGCTGAAGTGATCGAGTTTGATAAGGAGCAACAAGCACTGATCAAAAAACATTGTCTTCAATGTTCGATTAAGAATCAGATGAAGGTTGATTTGGTCAGATGCAAGGAGATTACCAAGGCAGATCAGACTGCAGGAGTTAACTCTGACTCTGAGTCGGCACCACCACTCCTTAATGTGTTTCCAGTGACAAGATCCAAAGCAAAATCCACGCTCCCTCCACAACAAAAGGACAAGGAAACTTCCTTCCTCTATGTGGATTGAACGAAGATGTACAAGGAGGACAGATTCTTTGGGTCTGTATACCACAAGTTGAAAGGGGACAAGCCTTACGACTCTGAAGAGACGTCTGATTTCAAAATCCAAGGCGACAAGTTATTTTGGCAAGAACGGATTTGTGTTCCTGATTGTCTAATTGACCAATATGTCAAACATTGGCATCGGAATGAGACAGCCCACACACATTCTCGTGTTCTGGAGCAGGAGCTACGACACAGAGTGTACACACGGGACCTCAAAAGTGCCTGTGAACGAGTTGCCAAAGGATGCAAGCAATGTCAGGCGACCATCGCCAAGAATCAAAAGGCAGAAGGACTACTGAAGGGATTACCAATTCCTGAGAGGTTGTTCGACAAGGTGACGGCGGATGTCTTCGAGTTGGGACAAATCCAAGAGGAATGTCTCTACACGAGGGAGCCTATCGATGGGGTTTTGTTGATTCAAGACCGCCACAGTGGCTACATCCAGGTCCTCCCTTGCAACACGAAGCATCTCACCTCTGAAATGGCTGCCAAGTGGACTGCAAGTCAGTGGATGAGTAACTGGGATGTTCCCAGTGAAATTCTGACGGACAGTGGGAAGGAGTTCATTGGGACTTGGTGGGAGAACATGTGTGCTCTATTGGGAGTTCATCATCTTCGTGCCCGAGTCTACGACCATCAAGCTCTCCCTGCTGAACGCGCTGGAAGAATTCTTATCAACATTCTGAGAAAATTCCTGGCGACTGAAAAAGACTACAATTGGTTGGAGACAATTCACTGTGTCTTGAGAAGATACCATCGCACCAAGAATTACACTGGATTAAGTCCGAATGAGCTTGTTTTTGGTCGTGAGAAGATGGGTCCAGCACCAGTGATGTATCATCCAAGGCAGTGTTACGACGCCTCACAATGGTTTGAGAGGATCAAGGATTTAGAGTCCAAGTGGATCCAAGCCAAAGTGGAGAGTCAAGAAGATTGGTTGAATTTCAAAAATAAATCGAGAACGCAAGGAAAACCCTTCGAGAAAGGCCAGCAAGTTTGGCTTCGTAAGTCAGACGAGACCCTGAAGGACGACAACAAATTGTTACCTTTGTGGGATGGCCCATTCCAAGTCAAGAGTCAACTAAGTGAGACTACATTCAACATTGAAATTGAGCCAGGCAGGCATCAAGAAGTACATCGTGACCGTTTGAAGGCTGAAGTGCCCTGCCCCAAAGGAAGGTTCAAGCCTCTCTATTGGACTTCGAAGTACCTGAGCGACAGGAAGATGGTCACCAGCAGTTTCGAGTTGGAGAAGATCCTTGATTACAAGAAAAATGCTCGAAACAAGTGGTACTTTCTGTGCAGATGGAAAGGATTCGGTCCAGAAGAAGACAAATGGGAGCCAGCTTCAAGTTTTATCCATGGGTATACGGACACTTTCATCAAGTTCCTGAAGAAGCACCCTGAGATTGACCGTGAGCTCTCGCTGATCAAAGATTGTGTCACCAAGGAAGACTTACAAGCACAAGAAGAAGCTCCAATCGTGGCAGAATCCATTCAGGACAAGATTTGATCGGAATTGGAATCTCCGAAACTTTCGAAAAAGGTTTACGGTCTACATATACCCTTGGCATTGTGACAAAACAGTCCTGACGCATCGTCTATGTGGTTCGATGAACAGATGATGGGACATTCTGGGATCATCCTGGTCATTCCATCCATCATTCTCATCATGGTCATCATGTGAATCATGTGCTTTATTGTAGATGATTTCCATCGGAAGTTCCGAAAGGCCTTTATCCTCAACCACGACGACACTCTCGTGTTTTGATGTCGACTGGACCCCTCTACTCGCCTTGGGAAGGACTCCTTCAAGTTCGTTGTCATTCCAGAGATTCGGGCACATGACTGAGTCTGATGCATTTCATGTGTTTGACGGATCTGCTGAGAATGTCATTTCAATCAGCTCTTACATTGCGACTGTTGGTTTGTTTTTCAACCGACCGCTGTCAAAGGGCTTATATAGACCAAGTGACAACGATGGTGTTCTTACTTGTGTCGACTCGCTGTTCATCTGTGGATTGTGTTGGAATCCCCCTCAGAATCAGCTCCATTTTGGCAAATTCCTGGTACCAAGCGCTGGATGCTTATACATGCTGGGACTATAACAAGTCAATTACCCCTTCTGGCTCATACTGGATTAAACATGAAGCCCTGGAGACGATACTGACAGTGTGGTGCACGCACTGGGTTTTCTTGGCTATCATTACCTACATGATTGGATTTCCATCATGGGATTCATCATCATCATGAGGATTTCACCTGGATTGGCTATGAATGAGAACTGGATTTCCGTTCAGCACAACACACAGTGTCTATCGACAATGAATTGGACCTATATTGGCTTGCTGCAGACTTCGCCGCCCTCAATCCGTGTGTGATTCACTGATGTTGGTCTCAATCCAGGCACATTTTGTACCATAATCTGGCATCTGGTCTCATGACTGCAAATGACACCGACCAGTTTCACATATCTTGGACTCCATGAAGGGATACCCTATTTTTTGGACGCTCGACGACATGGCGACACTCTTTTTCTGTTTTCTGACAGTGGGATGTCAGATCCTGATTTCATCATGGATCATGGATCTTGATCATGCATGTACATTCTTCACTCAGACTTTCAATTTTTGATTTTTCGAGCTTGATCGAAGCTATTTCTGTGTGCCCTAAGGTACCTATGCGTTTCATTCAAGTCGATGGCCATCGCGAAGCACAGATCTCAGCACAATTTTGCTCAATTCAGCTCATTTTCTCACATTTTGTCATAGATTAGTCGGTTTTAGGTCACTTTAGCCGTTTCTTTCACTTCACTTGACCCAGCCTGACATACTGGCGTATGTTTTCAGAGGGGGAGTGTAACGGCAGCAGTGACAGCAAACAGATTATACATCAATGTGATCAGAATTTCAATGATTCTCAGATGTACACTAGTGCAGTAAATTTTCCGCTTGTTTTCATGTTTTCCGTTCGCCGCCAGATGTCGCCTGTGAGCGCGCGTCGAGTCGCATTTGTCTTTCGTGATTTCCCAATCGGATTTATTTAAATTATTTCGATTGATTTCACGTTGTGTCGTTATGTGCGATGAATGCGCATTGAGATTCTATGTCTGCTCCATTTTTGTAGACCGGGTTTTCTGACTATTCATATTCCACCATGGAGTTCAATGGACCTACAAGTGCTTCGCATATGTCGCTCCCAGAGGCTGGATATGGGTCTGCAGAGGGTCAGTTGGGTTCGGAGATATCAGGGGCAGTGTCGGGCGTTACGACCCCTGGGGCATCAAGGCTACAGGCTTCGCAGTTACAAGAAAGATCCGCCACTTTGCAGCGGTTACATCTTGGTTTCACGCATTGCTTTGACAAACAGTTCTAAGAACCTTGCCCGGCTCTTCGCACCATGTCTCCTGCACATGAAACACATGTAGGGCAGGCAGGCGCAAATTCAGACTATTTGCGAGTATTTACATGCATACATGGCGCTGCTCTTGGCCGCTCTTCACGTGCACGGACACATGTCTAATCTGTCCAGAATAACTCGATATATGCGGAAATTAATAAAAATAACTATAAAAAACCTTGCCAAAAGCAGTAAATCTGCCAGGCGCTGAGGCCGTGCAGATCTCTGAAAATCATAAGATGTCGCCATTCTTCGCTTGCGTTCTGCAGCAGAGCGCGGCGACTTTAGCGGGCAAACGCGGTCTCTCTGAACCCGCTTCACCCCCCTCCTTAAGAGATTTGCCATGGCCGGCAGTTCCAAACACCTGCAACAGACCGTATGCACCACACTCTGCCCCACTGCTCCACTCACATATCACACCCTCCTTTCGCTCCCGACACTTGGCAGTGCATGCCTGGCGTGGATGGCTGTACAAACAGGAGTGTGGCGTGCTGACAGTGCCACGTTGTCACAATAATAATAAAATAATGCAAAGCTGGCAATTAAAATTGTTCTACGGCAGACGTATGGCCCCTTGTGGCATCTCCAAATCTTTTTTTTTTTAACTCTGTGACGACTTCTCGGCTTGTCTTCCGGCTGCCCCAGTGGTGGTTGTGTCCTCCGGCTTGTCGCAGCGCGAGCCTCTAATTGTTCATCTGCACTCGACACGTTCGGCGTTGGTGTGGCTTCTGGCAGCGCGAGCTCCTACTCGGCGTTCTGCTCTTGGCACGCTGGACGCCTCCGTGGCTTCTGGCAGCGCAAGCTCACTCGGCGTTCTGCTGTCCCCCTGCTCGGACCCACGCTTCCTGAAGCTGTCGCGCAAGCTCTCGTTGTCTCCACTCGGTTGCCGAAGCTTCAACGCTTGACCAACTCTTCATACAAGGCGTTCACTGTAGCCATAGGAAAGTAGTCCGGCGTCCCTGGCACTGGATGGTTCACGGGCTGCTTGTACTTTTGACGATGCGCCACTGCACAGCGCTGTAGCTCCCACCAGGTCTTCAAATCCTCGCCCGGGTTCTTCCTCAGCCACCTCGCCACATTGTCCTCGATGACACTCCAGGTCAGGCGCTCCACATTCTCCGTTGCACGCTCCCGTAGTACCGCCACAGCGCACACGAGTCTTTCCTCGGTAGGCTGCGCTGGCTTGGTCTCCGCGGACGTGGTCGGCGCTGGCTGGGGTCCCACTTGCTGGCTCGGCTCTGGCTTTGGCTCCGCTGGCTTGAGCTGCGCTGGCTTGGAGTTGGCTCCTGGGCGCTTCGCTCGCTTCGCTTCGCGCTTGCGTTGGAGGTGGTCATCTCTTTGACGGAACTAGTCTTCACCGTGGCAGTTGCTGTCTTTGTGACTCTGCGCAGCAGCATGGCGTCCGGCCTGTTCACAAGCACTGCACGGCATTGACTTCTGACTGAGACACAAGGGCAGGCAAGGGGGAACACTCACATGTCCCGGTATTAGAACTGTTTTGACGCGGGTACCTTGGTCTGCGCCTTAGCACCTAGCCTTGGCGCTTTTTCAGTTGCTGCTGAGCTCCCAGTTTTAGACGGCACTCGTGAGGTTTTCATTGAAAATCCTTCGATGTTTCAAATCGACGATGGTTTCCCAAACCGTCAAGTGCTGCTTTTCCAAAACTTCTCACTAGAGCTCCTCCCAAACTCCCTGGCAACACGACGAAGACACGTGGTCGTTCTTGCTTTCACGCATTGCTTTGACAAACAGTTCTAAGAACCTTGCCCGGCTCTTCGCACCATGTCTCCTGCACATGAAACACATGTACGGCAGGCAGGCGCAAATAGAGACTATTTGCGAGTTTTTACATGCATACATGGCGCTGCTCTTGGCCGCTCTTCACGTGCACGGACACATGTCTAATCTGTCCAGAATAACTCGATATATGCGGAAATTAATAAAAATAACTATAAAAAACCTTGCCAAAAGCATTAAAACTACCAGGCGCTGAGGCCATGCAGATCTCTGAAAATCATAAGATGTCGCCATTCTTCGCTTGCGTTCTGCAGCAGAGCGCGGCGACTTTAGCGGGCAATCACGGTCTCTCTGAACCCGCTGCACCCCCCTCCTTAAGAGATTTGCCATGGCCGGCAGTTCCAAACACCTGCAACAGACCGTATGCACCACACTCTGCCCCACTGCTCCACTCACATATCACACCCTCCTTTCGCTCCCGACACTTGGCAGTGCATGCCTGGCGTGGATGGCTGCACAAACAGGAGTGTGGCGTGCTGACAGTGCCACGTTGTCACAATAATAATAAAATAATGCAAAGCTGGCAATTAGAATTGTTCTACGGCAGACGTATGGCCCCTTGTGGCATCTCTCAATCATTTTTTTTTAACTTTGTGACGACTTCTCGGCTTGTCCTCCGGCTGCCCCAGTGGTGTTTGTGTCCTCCGGCTTGTCGCAGCGCGAGCCTCTACCTGTTCATCTGCACTCGACACGTTCGGCGTTGGTGTGGCTTCTGGCAGCGCGAGCTCCTACTCGGCGTTCTGCTCTTGGCACGCTGGACGCCTCCGTGGCTTCTGGCAGCGCAGGCTCACTCGGCGTTCTGCTGTCCCCCTGCTCGGACCCACGCTTCCTGAAGCTGTCGCGCAAGCTCTCGTTGTCTCCACTCGGTTGCCGAAGCTTCAACGCTTGACCAACTCCTCATACAAGGCGTTCACTGTAGCCATAGGAAAGTAGTCCGGCGTCCCTGACACTGGATGGTTCACGGGCTACTTGTACTTTTGACGATGCGCCACTGCACAGCGCTGTAGCTCCCACCAGGTCTTCAAATCCTCGCCCGGGTTCTTCCTCAGCCACCTCGCCACATTGTCCTCGATGACACTCCAGGTCAGGCGCTCCACATTCTCCGTTGCACGCTCCCGTAGTACCGCCACAGCGCACACGAGTCTTCCTCGGTAGGCTGCGCTGGCTTGGTCTCCGCGGACGTGGTCGGCGCTGGCTGGGGTCCCACTTGCTGGCTCGGCTCTGGCTTTGGCTCCGCTGGCTTGAGCTGCGCTGGCTTGGAGTTGGCTCCTGGGCGCTTCGCTCGCTTCGCTTCGCGCTTGCGTTGGAGGTGGTCATCTCTTTGACGGAACTAGTCTTCACCGTGGCAGTTGCTGTCTTCGTGACTCTGCGCAGCAGCATGGCGTCCGGCCTGTTCACAAGCACTGCACGGCATTGACTTCTGACTGAGACACAAGGGCAGGCAAGGGGGAACACTCACATGTCCCGGTATTAGAACTGTTTTGACGCGGGTACCTTGGTCTGCGCCTTAGCACCTAGCCTTGGCGCTTTTTCAGTTGCTGCTGAGCTCCCAGTTTTAGACGGCACTCGTGAGGTTTTCATTGAAAATCCTTCGATGTTTCAAATCCACGATGGTTTCCCAAACCGTCAGGTGCTGCTTTTCCAAAACTTCTCACTAGAGCTCCTCCCAAACTCCCTGGCAACACGACGAAGACACGTGGTCGTTCTTGCTTTCACGCATTGCTTTGACAAACAGTTCTAAGAACCTTGCCCGGCTCTTCGCACCATGTCTCCTGCACATGAAACACATGTACGGCAGGCAGGCGCAAATAGAGACTATTTGCGAGTATTTACATGCATACATGGCGCTGCTCTTGGCCACTCTTCACGTGCACGGACACATGTCTAATCTGTCCAGAATAACTCGATATATGCGGAAATTAATAAAAATAACTATAAAAAACCTTGCCAAAAGCAGTAAAACTACCAGGCGCTGAGGCCATGCAGATCTCTGAAAATCATAAGATGTCGCCATTCTTCGCTTGCGTTCTGCAGCAGAGCGCGGCGACTTTAGCGGGCAATCGCGGTCTCTCTGAACCCGCTTCACCCCCCTCCTTAAGAGATTTGCCATGGCCGGCAGTTCCAAACACCTGCAACAGACCGTATGCACCACACTCTGCCCCACTGCTCCACTCACATATCACACCCTCCTTTCGCTCCCGACACTTGGCAGTGCATGCCTGGCGTGGATGGCTGTACAAACAGGAGTGTGGCGTGCTGACAGTGCCACGTTGTCACAATAATAATAAAATAATGCAAAGCTGGCAATTAGAATTGTTCTACGGCAGACGTATGGCCCCTTGTGGCATCTCTCAATCATTTTTTTTTAACTTTGTGACGACTTCTCGGCTTGTCCTCCGGCTGCCCCAATGGTGGTTGTGTCCTCCGGCTTGTCGCAGCGCGAGCCTCTACCTGTTCATCTGCACTCGACACGTTCGGCGTTGGTGTGGCTTCTGGCAGCGCGAGCTCCTACTCGGCGTTCTGCTCTTGGCACGCTGGACGCCTCCGTGGCTTCTGGCAGCGCAAGCTCACTCGGCGTTCTGCTGTCCCCCTGCTCGGACCCACGTTTTTTGCACTGAACGGCGCCTTTTGTGGCTGACCAGGCCTGCTCGGACCCACGCTTCCTGAAGCTGTCGCGCAAGCTCTCGTTGTCTCCGCTCGGTTGCCGAAGCTTCAACGCTTGACCAACTCCTCATACAAGGCGTTCACTGTAGCCATAGGAAAGTAGTCCGGCGTCCCTGACACTGGATGGTTCACGGGCTACTTGTACTTTTGACGATGCGCCACTGCACAGCGCTGTAGCTCCCACCAGGTCTTCAAATCCTCGCCCGGGTTCTTCCTCAGCCACCTCGCCACATTGTCCTCGATGACACTCCAGGTCAGGCGCTCCACATTCTCCGTTGCACGCTCCCGTAGTACCGCCACAGCGCACACGAGTCTTCCTCGGTAGGCTGCGCTGGCTTGGTCTCCGCGGACGTGGTCGGCGCTGGCTGGGGTCCCACTTGCTGGCTCGGCTCTGGCTTTGGCTCCGCTGGCTTGAGCTGCGCTGGCTTGGAGTTGGCTCCTGGACGCTTCGCTCGCTTCGCTTCGCGCCTGCGTTGGAGGTGGTCATCTCTTTGACGGAACCAGTCTTCACCGTGGCAGTTGCTGTCTTTGTGACTCTGCGCAGCAGCATGGCGTCCGGCCTGTTCACAAGCACTGCACGGCATTGACTTCTGACTGAGACACAAGGGCAGGCAAGGGGGAACACTCACATGTCCCGGTATTAGAACTGTTTTGACGCGGGTACCTTGGTCTGCGCCTTAGCACCTAGCCTTGGCGCTTTTTCAGTTGCTGCTGAGCTCCGAGTTTTAGACAGCACTCGTGAGGTTTTCATTGAAAATCCTTCGATGTTTCAAATCCACGATGATTTCCAAAACCGTCAAGTGCTGCTTTTCCAAAACTTCTCCGTGGAGCTCCTCCCAAACTCCCTGGCAACACGGCGAAGACACGTGGTCCTTCTTGCTTTCACGCATTGCTTTGACAAAAAGTTCTAAGAACCTTGCCCGACTCTTCGCACCATGTCTCCTGCACATGAAACACATGTAGTGAAGCGGTATGGGGTGCTTCACCCATACCCGCTGCCCAACCTGTGGCGCTCTTCGCCAGGCTGGCTCAGGAATTTTCCTGTGCTGATTACGGCATCTCGATTTCTGTGGGATTTCTGTAAAATACCCCAGAAATCGTCTTTTTTCGTCATTTTTGGGCTGGCGACGACAGTCGTTGCCTGCGCGACGCAGCTCCAGATCGAAGTTTTATTCTTCGATTTCTGGAGATTTTAATCTATTTTATTATAGATTTATTGTTTTTAGAAATAAAGGAATGTAGCGTGACCTTTTTTCGCGGCGTTCCGCGAAGGTCAATTTTTGCGAAGTTAAGCACGTTCACGCATTTTTCAAAAAATCCTGAGGCGATCCCAGGAATCGCCCAGGCGCCCATGGTGTGGCCCAACAGTGGGCCTTTTCATATATAGTTTGAATTGGCACAGAAACGCGTCGTGTCGGCTACGCGATGCGTTGGGGGGAGACACGCGAAATGAGTGTTTTTGGCTCAAAAATCAGTATATTTCATTGTTTTTCGCCCCAAAACCACTGTTTGGCCCAGTTTGGGCAGGATCTCAGTGGAGATCCTGATGGCGACGCCTCGTAGCCGTCAGATTTTCTGATGGCGGCGACGCCGTCACCTTCATTTCGTCTTCTTTTTCATGCTATTTTATAGTATAGAATTGTTACATATACATATTACGTGTCTACATGTTTATATTGTCTACATATACCTTCATCTCTTGCCCAGGACGCCAGATTGTGTCATGGCCGAGGCAAGGATCACAGAATTCTTTGGAGAATCCCAAATTCGAGTTCAAGTCTTGGATTTCATGGGTTTGGGGTCGTGCATGCCAAGGGAAGCTTGGAGGTTGCCCTCCCCCCAAATGCTTCAAAAGAATTCTGCCGACGCCAAGGCCACCAAGGCGGTGTGACAGCCTGCGGACGGTGACGACGCCCAGACTGCAGGAGTACGCTGATCGCTGGTCGCTGATCGCTGGGAAACTGCAGGAGCTAAGGTCCAGGGCATCAACGTGATGAAGGAGGAATTCCTTGACTCCTACGATGGGTATGACCTTGGCTTCCCCATGGACCCTATGGAGCTCCCAAGTCTATCTGTACCTCTGGGCGACGACCACAGCGACGACGACGCCATCTGCGAACCGCACAAGCAGGCGCGTTAATTCGTCGCCTTGGGTTGGTTGACCCTCCGGAGGTCCCACCCTAAATAGGCGTGGGGCGCCTTGGGTAGGAAATGACCCTAAATCCCCCAAACTAGGCGCGTTAATTCGTCGCCTTGGGTTGCGAATCGACCCTAAACAGGCGCAGGTTGCCTTGGGCAGGAAATGGCCCTAAATTCAGGCGCGAGGAAGTCGTTGCCTTGGGTTTGACCCTAAATAATTTTTTCTGAATTTATTGAATTATTATGTTTCCATGCCCATGGAGAAAAAGGGCCAATATGTGCGCCTAAGCGCCATCAGTCAGGTCGGAAGGACCTGCAGCGCCTCTGTTCATGTAACTACAGGCCACAGGGAGTGCCAGGGACCAGTGTGGTCGCCTGGGGGACAGTTGCCCTATGAATATATCAAGAAAAAAAAAAGAAAAAAAAAAAAGAGAAAAAAAAAATACATGTGTGTGGCATGTAAATTACTCACGAAGCCCCCCCCCCCACTGTCCTGCTGAATCAGAGTTGAAACCAGGGCAGTGCAGGGGTCAGAGCGCCTCCTTGGCCTTGCCTTCCTTTGGATATAGGCAAGGCTTCTAAGGAGGGGGGTGAAGCGGTATGGGGTGCTTCACCCATACCCGCTGCCCAGCCTGTGGCGCTCTTCGCCAGGCTGGCTCAGGAATTTTCCTGTGCTGATTACGGCATCTCGATTTCTGTGGGATTTCTGTAAAATACCCCAGAAATCGTCTTTTTTCGTCATTTTTGGGCTGGCCACAACAGTCGTCGCCTGCGCGACGCAGCTCCAGATCGAAGTTTTATTCTTAGATTTCTCGAGATTTTAATCAATTTTATTATAGATTCATCGTTTTTAGAAATAAAGGAATGTAGCGTGACCTTTTTCGCGGCGTTCCGCGAAGGTCAATTTTTGCGAAGTTAAGCACGTTCACGCATTTTTCAAAAAATCCTGAGGCGATCCCAGGAATCGCCCAGGCGCCCATGGTGTGGGCCAACAGTGGGCCTTTTCATATATAGTTTGAATTGGCACAGAAACGCGTCGTGTCGGCTACGCGACGCGTTGGGGGGAGACACGCGAAATGAGTGTTTTTAGCTCAAAAATCAGTATATTTCATTGTTTTTCGCCCAAGAACCACTGTTTGGCCCAGTTTGGGCAGGATCTCAGTGGAGATCCTGATGGCGACGCCTCGTAGCCGCCAGATTTTCTGATGGCGGCGACGCCGTCGCCTTCATTTCGTCTTCTTTTTTATGCTATTTTATAGTATAGAATTGTTACATATACATATTACGTGTCTACATGTTTATATTGTCTACATATACCTTCATCTCTTGCCCAGGACGCCAGATTGTGTCATGGCCGAGGCAAGGATCACAGAATTCTTTGGAGAATCCCAAATTCGAGTTCAAGTCTTGGATTTCATGGGTTTGGGGTCGTGCATGCCAAGGGAAGCTTGGAGGTTGCCCTCCCCCCAAATGCTTCAAAAGAATTCTGCCGACGCCAAGGCCACCAAGGCGGTGTGACGGCCTGCGGACGGCGACGACGCCCAGACTGCAGGAGTACGCTGATCGCTGGTCGCTGATCGCTGGGAAACTGCAGGAGCTAAGGTCCAGGGCATCAACGTGATGAAGGAGGAATTCCTTGACTCCTACGATGGGTATGACCTTGGCTTCCCCATGGACCCTATGGAGCTCCCAAGTCTATCTGTACCTCTGGGCGACGACCACAGCGACGACGACGCCATCTGCGAACCGCACAAGCAGGCGCGTTAATTCGTCGCCTTGGGTTGGTTGACCCTCCGGAGGTCCCACCCTAAATAGGCGTGGGGCGCCTTGGGTAGGAAATGACCCTAAATCCCCCAAATTAGGCGCGTTAATTCGTCGCCTTGGGTTGGGAATCGACCCTAAACAGGCGCGGGTCGCCTTGGGCAGGAAATGGCCCTAAATTCAGGCGCGAGGAAGTCGTTGCCTTGGGTTTGACCCTAAATAATTTTTTCTGAATTTATTGAATTATTATGTTTCCATGCCCATGGAGAAAAAGGGCCAATATGTGCGCCTAAGCGCCATCAGTCAGGTCGGAAGGACCTGCAGCGCCTCTGTTCATGTAACTACAGGCCACAGGGAGTGCCAGGGACCAGTGTGGTCGCCTGGGGGACAATTGCCCTATGAATATATCAAGAAAAAAAAAGAAAAAAAAAAGAGAAAAAAAATATACATGTGTGTGGCATGTAAATTACTCACGAAGCCCCCCCCCCCCCACTGTCCTGCTGAATCAGAGTTGAAACCAGGGCAGTGCAGGGGTCAGAGCGCCTCCTTGGCCTTGCCTTCCTTTGGATATAGGCAAGGCTTCTAAGGAGGGGGGTGAAGCGTTCTGGGGTGCTTCACCCATACCCGCTGCCCAGCCTGTGGCGCTCTTCGCCAGGCTGGCTCAGGAATTTTCCTGTGCTGATTAGGGCATCTCGATTTCTGTGGGATTTCTGTAAAATACCCCAGAAATCGTCTTTTTTCCTCATTTTTGGGCTGGCAACGACAGTCGTCGCCTGCGCGACGCAGCTCCAGATCGAAGTTTATTTTTCGATTTCTCGAGATTTTAATCTATTTTATTATAGATTCATCGTTTTTAGAAATAAAGGAATGTAGCGTGACCTTTTTCGCGGCGTTCCGCGAAGGTCAATTTTTGCGAAGTTAAGCATGTTCACGCATTTTTCAAAAAATCCTGAGGCGATCCCAGGAATCGCCCAGGCACCCATGGTGTGGCCCAACAGTGGGCCTTTTCATATATAGTTTGAATTGGCACAGAAACGCGTCGTGTCGGCTACGCGACGCGTTGGGGGGAGACACGCGAAATGAGTGTTTTTGGCTCAAAAATCAGTATATTTCATTGTTTTTCGCCCAAAAACCACTGTTTGGCCCAGTTTGGGCAGGATCTCAGTGGAGATCCTGATGGCGACGCCTCGTAGCCGTCAGATTTTCTGATGGCGGCGACGCCGTCGCCTTCATTTCGTCTTCTTTTTTATGATATTTTATAGTATAGAATTGTTACATATACATATTACGTGTCTACATGTTTATATTGTCTACATATACCTTCATCTCTTGCCCACGACGCCAGATTGTGTCATGGCCGAGGCAAGGATCACAGAATTCTTTGGAGAATCCCAAATTCGAGTTCAAGTCTTGGATTTCATGGGTTTGGGGTCGTGCATGCCAAGGGAAGCTTGGAGGTTGCCCTCCCCCCAAATGCTTCAAAAGAATTCTGCCGACGCCAAGGCCACCAAGGCGGTGTGACGGCCTGCGGACGGCGACGACGCCCAGACTGCAGGAGTACGCTGATCGCTGGTCGCTGATCGCTGGGAAACTGCAGGAGCTAAGGTCCAGGGCATCAACGTGATGAAGGAGGAATTCCTTGACTCCTACGATGGGTATGACCTTGGCTTCCCCATGGACCCTATGGAGCTCCCAAGTCTATCTGTACCTCTGGGCGACGACCACAGCGACGACGACGCCATCTGCGAACCACACAAGCAGGCGCGTTAATTCGTCGCCTTGGGTTGGTTGACCCTCCGGAGGTCCCACCCTAAATAGGCGTGGGGCGCCTTGGGTAGGAAATGACCCTAAATCCCCCAAATTAGGCGCGTTAATTCGTCGCCTTGGGTTGCGAATCGACCCTAAACAGGCGCAGGTTGCCTTGGGCAGGAAATGGCCCTAAATTCAGGCGCGAGGAAGTCGTTGCCTTGGGTTTGACCCTAAATAATTTTTTCTGAATTTATTGAATTATTATGTTTCCATGCCCATGGAGAAAAAGGGCCAATATGTGCGCCTAAGCGCCATCAGTCAGGTCGGAAGGACCTGCAGCGCCTCTGTTCATGTAACTACAGGCCACAGGGAGTGCCAGGGACCAGTGTGGTCGCCTGGGGGACAATTGCCCTATGAATATATCAAGAAAAAAAAAAGAAGAAAAAAAGAGAAAAAAAAAATACATGTGTGTGGCATGTAAATTACTCACGAAGCCCCCCCCCCCACTGTCCTGCTGAATCAGAGTTGAAACCAGGGCAGTGCAGGGGTCAGAGCGCCTCCTTGGCCTTGCCTTCCTTTGGATATAGGCAAGGCTTCTAAGGAGGGGGGTGAAGCGGTATGGGGTGCTTCACCCATACCCGCTGCCCAGCCTGTGGCGCTCTTCGCCAGGCTGGCTCAGGAATTTTCCTGTGCTGATTACGGCATCTCGATTTCTGTGGGATTTCTGTAAAATACCCCAGAAATCGTCTTTTTTCGTCATTTTTGGGCTGGCGACAACAGTCGTCGCCTGCGCGACGCAGCTCCAGATCGAAGTTTTATTCTTAGATTTCTCGAGATTTTAATCTATTTTATTATAGATTCATCGTTTTTAGAAATAAAGGAATGTAGCGTGACCTTTTTCGCGGCGTTCCGCGAAGGTCAATTTTTGCGAAGTTAAGCACGTTCACGCATTTTTCAAAAAATCCTGAGGCGATCCCAGGAATCGCCCAGGCGCCCATGGTGTGGCCCAACAGTGGGCCTTTTCATATATAGTTTGAATTGGCACAGAAACGCGTCGTGTCGGCTACACGACGCGTTGGGGGGAGACACGCGAAATGAGTGTTTTTGGTTCAAAAATCACTATATTTCATTGTTTTTCGCCCAAGAACCACTGTTTGGCCCCGTTTGGGCAGGATCTCAGTGGAGATCAGGGTTGGTACAATACAGTACGTGTAATGTATTGTATCGTTCCGATACAGTACTGTAATGTAATGTATTGTATCTCAAACTTTTCTGACAAAGTAGTGTTTTAGTTTACAACCTGCAATGGTTTGCGAAAACAGTTTTTTGCATTTGTTTATGATGTTCAAGACAGGGTTGGGATTAACAAACATGCTTGTTTAGTTTTTTTTGAAAATTAAGGAACAAACGAACGAACGATGAAAATAAACGAACATCGTTTGTGAAATTTTTTCCTTGTTCATGTTGTTTCGGTTTGCTTCTAATGGTTTACTTGCTTCTATTGTGCCCCTTCCTAGTGCTTTTTCAAAAAAGTAGTAGTAGTACAATGTTTTCTGTGGACAAAATAATGTTTCTGATTTTTTTAAAAACCAGAGTGCTTCTTTTGAAAAAAGAATAATTCAGATATTTTTGAAAACCATTGCGTTGGAGGTCAAGGCCCCAAGAATTCCAGCCTCACAAAGGCACCTGTCCCCAGGCTGACCACCGAATGGCCAAAAATGGCAAATGGCAAAAAGTGAGCAACCAGCAAAAAATAAAGCAAGCGCATGTATATGTACAGCTGCTGCAGCACACATAACAGGTCCCTGGCGTCACTTGAAGCCTCTGTGCAGAAGTGAAATTTTGAGATTCAAATGACATCACTGAGATGCAGCAGCAAACTGACTGAGTCCACCATAAAGGGTCATATAAAGGACAACGAAGGCTCACTCATAACTGTCGAGACAACAGAAGCGAGCGCGACGAACACTCAAACGACACTCACAGCACGCGCCGACACTCAAATGACACTCACAGCACGCGCCGACACTCAAATGACACTCACAGCACGCGCCGACACTCAAATGACACTCACAGCACGCGCCGACACTCAAATGACACTCACAGCACGCGCCGACACTCAAATGACACTCACAGCACGCGCCGACACTCAAAGGACACTCACAGCACGCGCCGACATTCAAATAACACTCACAACACGCGCCGACACTCAAATGAAACTCACAGCACGCGCCGACACTCAAATGACACTCACAGCATGCGCGAACACTCAAGTGACACTGACAGCACCTTCTTCCTTTTGTGCTCCTTCTTCGTCTTCTTTGTCTTCACTCCTCAGTCTTCTTCGCTGCTGCAGCTTCTCGATCTTCTTCTGTCTTCTTCTTAACGTCTCTTTGATCTCCTTCGCCTCTTCCGCTTCTTTCTTCTGTTCTTTCTCTCTTCATATTCTTCCCTCCTGTTCTTCTTCTCCTTCTTCTTCACTTGCTTCTTGTGTCGCCCTGCAAACGCAAGACAGGCAGAAAAATTCAACCACCAATGTTAATGAAACGAAATCCAAATTAAAATCATTGCAAATTCTATAAAGTACCTCACATTTGCACTGTTAATCCTTGGCCATGTTTGTTTGCTCGGCGGCGCCCGCGGCTGGCGCCAGATGCTAGCCTAGGAACAAGACGCGTACTGTATTGTATTCTCGCGATACAGTACGCGTATATATACGTTACGCGTATATATACGCCGTCTTTTCCAACCCTGGTGGAGATCCCGATGGCGACGCCTCGTAGCCGTCAGATTTTCTGATGGCGGCGACGCCGTCGCCTTCATTTCGTCTTCTTTTTTATGCTATTTTATAGTATAGAATTGTTACATATACATATTACGTGTCTACATGTTTATATTGTCTACATATACCTTCATCTCTTGCCCAGGACGCCAGATTGTGTCATGGCCGAGGCAAGGATCACAGAATTCTTTGGAGAATCCCAAATTCGAGTTCAAGTCTTGGATTTCATAAGTTTGGGGTCGTGCATGCCAAGGGAAGCTTGGAGGTTGCCCTCCCCCCAAATGCCTCAGTAGGGCAGGCAGGCGCAAATAGAGACTATTTGCGAGTATTTACATGCATGCATGGCGTTGCTCTTGGCCGCTCTTCACGTGCACGGACACATGTCTAATCTGTCTAGAATAACTCGATATATGCGGAAATTAATAAAAATAACTATAAAAAACCTTGCCAAAAGCAGTAAAACTGCCAGGCGCTGAGGCCATGCAGATCTCTGAAAATCATAAGATGTCGCCATTCTTCGCTTGCGTTCTGCAGCAGAGCGCGGCGACTTTAGCGGGCAATCGCGGTCTCTCTAAAACCGCCCTCAGTCTGCCCAGCTGTACATTGCTAATGGGGTATGTTCTTGATGACATTGCAACTGATGGGATGGACATGTTCTTCAGCTGGTATTGGATTCTGTACTGCTCAGTTTGCTCACGGTCGGTTTGAAAGGAACTCAAGGGATGCCTCTACTACAGGAAAGAATATCCTTAATTAGTGCCCTTAAGGTTTTGATGAAATCCTGCAGGTTTTTGGAGTTGGAAAACATGACCGCAGCAACAAGTAGAGCATGTGCAGGCCAGAGATCGAATCCATGAATAGTTTTGAAATCCAGTGTATCACTGAAGGGCTGCATATACACAAAGCATGATTAAGTACAAAGACTCAATCACAAATGGACGAAACAAATGATTTTTATATGGAAAACTGACAGAAGTGTTGCCTCATAAACAGTCTCAAGCACTTCATGTGCATCCTTTGACATGCAATGGTGTAGGTTAGGAATCTAGGGCATGTAGGCTAGGCCACACACAGGATATGGCTTGGCCCGCATGGCCAAGCAACTGAATTCAGAATCAATTAAAAAGTAGGCCCAGAATAAGTAGTAAGTAAAAGAATTCAGTATAGGGGTCCTGAGGTGGGAGACCACTAGGCTTAACCAACAAGGCCCAAGGCATGGAATGCCTATTTTATTTCAGTTTGCCTCCATGAAGGAAGATACCTCCGCTCACTTGAGTGGTAGGGGTGAACTTCATGGGGGTGTAGGGTTATAACCCTAGTTACTTTGAAAAATGTACTAGAAACCTCATAAAAAGTGATTAAAATGGTTAAGTGTTAGTCTTCATAACTTTCCAAGGTTTAGGGAGGGCTTTGCCTGGATCAAGTATCCCAAGAAAGACATGGCAGAGACTTTTTCTTACTTACACCAAGGAGTACTTTGCAGGGGGTACTGTGGATGCGCAGTCATCGCCCTGCCCCCATTTTTTGCATGCACATCAGCCACCAGTCTCTTCGAAGAAAGTTTTTTGGGTTGTTGTCTGACGTCTTGAAAATGAGGGGCAAAAAGATGGCACCATGGCGGGCAGCTGCCACAGCATTGAGTCGGCAGAATCGTGCAGTTGAGATGTCCCTACAAAAAAATGACGTGCCGTGTCCGCAGGGCCCAACCGGTTGAGGAGGTGCACGCTAGCTGACTTGCTAGTTTTCGGAGACCCCTGAGTGCACAGCACAAAGCCATTGCCAAGCAAATCGTGCTCAACAGTCAGCCACCCAAAGGCAAAAAAAGGACCATGCTGACAGCGATTTCGTTGCTAAACTAGGCTCACGGTCTCCTAGGCCTCGAAGGCAAACTGCCACCCCTGCCCGGTTGTTGGACTAATGCGCAACCATCCGCAAGCACTTGTTCTTCAACATTGCTATCACCGTCATCCTTAAACTGACCCTTTGTCACAAAACTGATTTCACTTCTTTCTCAGAATTTTTTTCACTTTTTTCACTAATTTCACTTCCTTCTAACTTGCCACCTTGGACATAAAGTATTATCGTATAAGTGTTCCCCACATCCAAATTGCGCATTAGCACAACCGGGATGGCACCTCTTGGCACCCCATCTTTTTTCACTGCTTGCATTAATTCCACTTCTTTTTCACAACATTTTTCACTGATTTCACTTCCTTCTAACTTGCCACCTTGGACATAAATTATTATCGTATAAGTGTTCCCCACAGCCAAATTGCGCATTAGCACAACCGGGACGGCACCTCTTGGCACCCCATCTTTTTTCACTGCTTGCATTGATTCCACTTCTTTTTCAGAACATTTTCACTGATTTCACTTGATGCCTTTATCCTTCCAACTTGCAATCATCATTTACCCATACCATTCTCAATGCGTTTTTGACCTTTCGGGGAGCACCCTAGTACCCAAACCTCTAGACGGAAGCTGATTTCACTTACAAAAACCAAGCATAAGTGATTTTTGCGCAAAAATCCACGTAGTTTGGTTGAATGCACAACACCAAGGCACATCTAAGCAAGGAAACGAAGTTGAATTGCAATCATTATTTACCCATACCATTCGCAATGCGTTTTTGACCTTTCGGGGAGCAGCCTAGTACCCAAACCTCTAGACGGAAGCTGATTTCACTTACCAAAACCAAGCATAAATGATTTTGCGCAAAAAGGTGTTGCAACTTTATTTGTCCTTTCGTACAATGTTCCAACTGGTGTAGTAGGTGCAACTCACTTTCAAAAGGCTCTCAACTAGCTTCTTGGTTGGTGGAATTGAGTTTTCATCTACTTTCATGCTGGTGAAGTGCTGAATGGTACTTCAACATAAGGCTCGCAAGCACAATGTATCGATTGGTTCCCAACGCGGAATCTGGCTTTGTGACTCAGTGATTTCATTCGGACCTTGGTTATTTACATCGATCCACACTGGCGATTGCTCAGGCACACTGCTGGTTGCTCAGGCACAGTGGCGATTGCCCAGGCACACTGGTGATTGCTCAGGCACACTGGCAATTGCTCAGGCACACTGGTGGTAGACGGAAGCTGATTTCACTTACAAAAACCAAGCATAAGTGATTTTTGTGCAAAAGGGTGTTGCAACTTTTATTTGACCTTTCGTACAATGTGCCAACTGGTGTAGTAAGTGCAACTCACTTTCAAAAGCGATCAGTAAAATCAGTTTTGTGACGAAGGGTCAGCTTAAGAATGACGGTGATCACACGAACCGGCGCACAGTTCAACGACCTTGTTTTTGCCCTGTGAATTGTGTGCGTGTTGCTATCCCTGATATGTAGTGCAAACTGCTTTGTAGGGGTTTTGGCCATGGCAGGGATGAAAGGAAGGGGAAGGGGGGGGGGGTGCAGAAAACATAATGCAGCAGTTCGGAGCATAACAAGAATAGTCATCTCTGGTGGGCACGAAGAGCCAGAGCTTGGAAACAGGTGGGTATTTGTTGTTGGTATGGTAGAAACGAACCTTTGAGACTGCCAAAGATGAGTTCCTGGACATCAAAAAGGGGGGCGGTCTTGCAAAGCAAAGGCGCACTACATGTGGCCGGCATGATCCTTTCATCATCAAACCCTACCCTAGCAGGACGGCAGACAGGCAAGCACAAGGGATAGTATATAAAAATTTGGAAAAGTGGCCGCAAGGGGAACGGGCCACAAATAAAAATGGCCCTTTATGATGTAAAATGATGCTAGGAGCTCATTTCTGTCCCCTGGTGTGCGCACGTCCAAAGTTCCGGTTTTGAGGTTCCGTGATAGGCCACCCTACCTACAGTATTTCATCATTGATCTCTCCAAAAGGATTCGCGCCTGCTTTCCCCCCTCCGCCCTTCCTTGTTGCTCATGCGCGACAACACGCTGGCAGATCGGGCGGCTAGGAGAGGGCCCCGGCCGCCACCCGAACCCTTGAACCTGAACTAGAAGTGAAACAAGCCGTCTCGAGCAAGTGGCGTAATTTTTTCGCATCTGAAAGGAAACTACAATAGGCACTGAAGTCGAAATTCAAATCCGCACAAACTGATGTGATTGCAAAATCATCAAATGCGTTCAAAAAATCGACTTTTCAGCAGGAGGCAAGTCCGACTATGAGATGGCCACTGCGTTAGTTTTATTTCCAACTGTCTGAAACTGAATCTCACTGTCCAAATACAAGTATAACAATGCAACATAGGCAAAAATGAATTCCTTGCTCGTCTTTAGTTCGGCGATAGAGCTCAGTGAAATGCAACTTATTAGCTCCATTGCAGAAGAAGCGGAAAAATGTCCCCAATAAAAGCTTTGAACAAGTGAGCATCAAAAACGGTACGTTAAAGATATGAAATTTCTTGGTATTCATTGAATCAGCTTGTTATGTTCATTTTAGGCGAGTTGGTGTCAAATGCAGTGAGAACTTTGCAATGAAACAACAAACCTTTATGAAGCTTTGATGTTTGTACATTCCCGAATGTAAAAATTTTAAAAATGTTGCCACGTGTAGCAATGTCTTGCCACATGGAAATGAGCTACTAGATTCGCAAAAAACGTTGTCTGAAAAGGGTTCCTTAGCGACCAAGTTTTCTATCTTTGCATAATTATGCCCACAACATTTCTCTTTTTGTGCTCGAATCTCGCATAGTAGTTTTGGAAGCGATTGCCAGTGTTTCGAGACTGCTAAGGCCCATGCACACGGAAAAAAAAAGACATGATATCATATTACACAACATTTGTACCTTTTTTCACTTTTTTTTGCACAAAAGCAGCATAACACATAGGTCTTTCCTTGATTGTCGCCCTTGATGTTCTAGCGCACAGTGGCTGTCTACCCAACTAGCTTGGTAGAGCTTGGACCTAAATGCATGAATGAGGGACATTTGATTCCTTAGAGCGGAACTTCCTCCTAGTTGTAGGCTTTCGCAACTTGGCGATACAAAAGAAACCGTAAGTCTAACTTCCATTTCATGCACAAAGGATAGGCGCGGTGCGCATATGGTAGGGATTGGAAGTAACACTTAGCTCATCAACAATATCAACATGTCGGCGGAATAGAATGCAAAGGCTTATTGCGTTTTTTCAAATGTAGCTTTGACGAAGGGTAGACCATTGGTGAAATTGGCAACTGTTTTTTTTTGTCACTTCACCACCACAAATGTAGGTTTTCACACAAGCTCGTATGCTTTTGGCTAAAAACCTTCCTAAGCTCGCAAGGGAGCATATTTATATAGATGAGAAAAACACGGCTGGTCGAGGAGGCCGTATACTGCAATCGGTCCCTAGTTTCATATGCCAAGAGCAAATGATTTGCAGTTTACGCAAAAGAGGTTTGCTTTGGTACAGTCTTTCATCTAAAGCAAGTGAAGTGGACCCACAATCCTAAGCACCACAGGTTAAAAAGGTTTTGACAGATCGACACATTGATGTCATTTTACTGGCATGCATGTCATTTGCTGATGCATGATGATCATGATTTGGATGGTCACTGATGCATGATGATCATGATTTGGATGGTCATTTATACTGATTTTGTATCATTGCAACCCTGTGTCTCTAAGGCTATTGGAGTCGCTTTTACTACTATTTAACACAGTTTCGTGCTGTGCGCCCCTCTTTGAGTGGGAGCCTTTGTGGGCTATTGGCGCTATTCATTCTTTTGCTCTTGGTAGGAAATACCCATGGTGGTCACATGTGCACAACACAAATAACAAGCAAAGGGCAATAGAGAAAGCAAATAAGCAAAGCGTGTAAAGTAAACGAAGTGAATGGGAAACTGCGAGTGTAAATAAGTCAGTGGTTTGTCACATACTCTGTGTTTGTACAGCCTCAGTGTGATACAATGAATGAGTCCAAGGTGCAGTGCTTTCTAAGGGGTGCTGGTTAGAGCCTAAATCTTAGTGGTAGCAGAGCGAACGATTCTGAAGGTGTCAACTATACAAAGGCGCCTGATCTGTCTGTGTCTGTCTGTCCTGTCAGTTCTGTGAACAGTTCTGCCTGTTTGAATCTGAACTGTGATAAACAAGACGAGTGACATGGATCCCCCAACCACAACTGAGGCGAAAGAAAAAGACACCCCTACAACAACCTCCACAGATGAGTCCCTTGAGACCACCTCAGAGTCTGTGAAAGAATACAGACGAGAGTTAAAGGAAGTCCTTGAATCTAAACCCTCATCCTCAGAAAACCCTGCGTCTAAAAGTCTCAACCCTGATCCAGAGGTAAAGGTGCGAGATGTGTCGGGTCCCAGCGCAGAGACAGAAGTGCGCGAGGACGCTCGTGAACACGAACCCATGCGCGAAGACGCTCGAGGTGAAAGGCACGAAAGCGTCGACAGGGACGACGCCAAGCACGAAGACGGCAGCGTAGGTGAACCGGAGGAATGGAAGCAAGCAGTTGACTTTGCGAAGGAACTAGCGAGCGAGGGTAAGCTAGAGTGGTTTAGGACCATGATGGCCAGGATTGAGTCAGGGAGAGTGGACGAGAGGAAGGATGAGGATAGGGAGTCGAGAACAACAGTGTCCGAGAGGTCAAAAGGGAAGAAGCATGACATAGGTGAGTTCAATTTGGAAAACCAGGACCACCTTCCTCACCTCCCACTTCCTCGACAAGTTCTCACACTTCTCGTTCGACAAAGACGAAAAGGTCCACAACCAGTAAAGATGCGTCGGTGGCGTCCACGACATCGAAGCTGAGCCGTGCGACGGAAATCCAAGACTCGTTGTCGAAGATGTTGGAGGAGCAGAAGAAGATCTCCCGACGTTTAGACGAGTTGGAGGAGTCTGGGAAAAGTCGCATCGAAAGTGACCTGAACACTTCTGCGCTCTCCAAGGTAACAGGACTCCACCTGTTAGACGAACATCAGAAAGGCATTTCACCCTTCCTTCCGAGGATCAAGGAGTCGTACCTGCCGGACGAGTTTGCTGTGAGGATCAAGGTGGGTAGCTTGCAGGAGGCGCGCGACAAGCATGGGTTAACGGCGCTTGCACTGCTCGCCGTTTCACCTTCCAAGGTGGATGACAGCGACCTCGACGACAGCAAAGATTCAGGGAGTGGTACGAAGGGCACAGCGAAAGGAAAGCTGGAGATACCTCTACCTGTGTTCACTGGGAAGTGCCTCGACCTGTACGCGCGTGACTTCGTGAGGTACCTGCGAATGACAGGGCAGAAAGCTGCAGATGAGATGACCCGCGCCGACCTGATCGTGACAGGCTGCAAGAACGAATGGCTTCGAGGAGTGGTAGACGACATCTTAACCACGTCAGAATCATGGGTACACTTTCTGAAACAAGTGGAGTCTGCCTTCCCTCACTTCGAGACGGATGCATCCATTCGCGGAGCCTTGGAGAAAGTACAGAAACTTAAAGAACTCCCAACTCCTGCCGATGTTCGTCAACTGCTGCAGAAGCTCAAAAGCCTTATGACCCAGTTGAAGATTCCTATGTCCGAGACCGAGAAACTCCTTTTGCTGACCCGAAAGATTCAGAAGAAGACTTGGACCGAATGTCGGTCGACCGTGGAAAGGAAGGCGAAGACGCACACCTATCAAGACTTGGCTGACTTGCTGGAGGAACTCGCCCTCGAACGAATATAAGACCAACATGTCGAAGGTGAACGCGAAGCTCAACTCAATTTCCTGAAAGGAGGAAACAAGAACAAAAACCAAAACCAAGAACCGCCTCCCGAAGCTGGTCAAGACGAAGAAATCCAAGACTTATACTGGTCAGAAGGACAAAAAGGCAACGGAGGCAAAGGCAAAGGAAAAGGACGTGGGAAAGGCAGCGGTCGTGGAGGCGGTCGCGGAGAGTGGGTATGGCAACCGCCTCAATTCCATTCCATCGTGTGGTGCGAGTACTGTGGAAAAAAGAACCATGCTCATGACCAATGCTGGACGAAAGATAGGGACGAGAAGAAAGCCCGCGCTGCAGCCAAGAAACAAGGAGAAGATCCTGGCAACGGGAAAGGCAAAGGCGACGGAAAAGGCAAAGGCGACGGAAAGGGCAAAGGCAACGGAGAGAAAGGTGGCAAAGGAGAATCCGGCAAAGGACAACCAAGCCAAACCACACCACCACCCAACGCGATTCCCTTGCCTGAAACCGCTGAAGGAGAAGAAGGACCAAGCAATCGAAAGAGAAGGAGGTTCCTCAAGCTTCAACAGAACCTTACCAACATGGCCAAATCCTGTGGACTTGCGTTGACGATAGACGCAAAGCCACTGCCTCCGCAAGACAAGTAGGGAGGCGGCTCTTTGGGGAAGGGCTACCTGTTGCCAGTCGAAGTAACCGAAGCATCCGCGATTGAAAGTTTTATTGATACGGGGGCTACGAGCAGTATAATGGCGGCGAAACACGTACCTGAGGGAGAAATTGAGTACGCGCCGAGCGTAGGTATTCGTATTGGCGACGGGAGAATATGCCTAACGAAGGGAAGTACAGAGGGACGGTGATTCTGGGGAGAAGGAGATTACCGAAAAGTTTCTTAGTCCTCGAGACGGACGCGTTCGACGCAGTGCTCGGTGAGGACTTCTTCGGGGAGAACCCGGAGATTCGTTACCTGGGCCTTCAGTCACCGAGACACCTCCTAGTACGGACAGACGACGGAGAGTGGGAGAAGGTGCACCTCGAAGAGACCGCGGAGATTGTCCAAGGAGTAAAGGTCTTGAGGGACATCAGCTTTGACCTGGACACGGAAGTTAAGGTCGAAGGACTGCTGCGTTTGGAGAAAGAAATGCTACTAACCCTGGAGACCTACACCTTAGCGACAGAGATGAAGCTACACGCGTACGAGGAGTTGAACATCGAAGGTGATCCCTGCGGTGACGATTTTATCGAACTCTTCGCTAACCACGTTAACGCAGACAGCGAACTCTACTGTTGGAGACAAGGCAACAGCGCCTGGTGGTACGATTTGCGAGACCTGGGGAGATGGAAGTACCTGTACGCCAACCCACCGTTCTCCCAAATGGAGAAAGTCTTGACGAAAGTCGCGTTGGAAGGTGCACGAGTAATCCTTGTCGTACCTGAAGAAGGGAAATGGATGAAGAAAGCGTGGAGAGAATTACTGACCAAGCTGACAATAACCCAAGTACGACTACCCGATGTTCCTATGTACAAAGTTGACTACGGGGTGGAGCTACTGCCCGCTCCCAAGTGGCCAACGAATTTATGTCTTGTTGACGGATCGCTCAACCCGGTGGCGCGAGAGGACTTGAACCCCGAAGTTGTTGAGAAGATCACGAAGAACAACCGAGGATGGGGAAGAAAGCATATGTTACAACACTTCCCTGACCCGAAGGAATCGCAACAAGACCGAAAACGCGAAGACATGAAGGTAACCATCAAAGAACTACCCAAAGGAAACCGAGAACTCCCGGCGGAAGAGAAAAGTGAACTCTCAGAAGAAGCGCACGACAGCGATGGGCTGTCGGAAGCTCATAGTATAAGCACCATGGCACCTGTGACTGAAGGGAGCTACCCAACTTCGATGGAGTACGAGGACATGTTCAACGACGTTCTTTTGGCTTGTGAAAACGAAGAATTGTTGCTCCGACGAACCATCGAGGAGAACCTACAGCCGAAGAGCGAATGGCATGGATTTCAGTACGGGTTCGAAACAAAGAAGCGAAAGACGAATCTAGCCAAGCCGACAGAGTCGTGGCCCATGTCAAAGCAGGATGGAGAAGAAGTGAAGGCCCTACTCTGGACGCGCATCGATCAGATTCAGAAAGAGGAGTTGAAAGACCTCTGGAAGTCTAAGGTTTACTTGCCCGATCACAATGATGGAGCGGCAGACGAGTACTCGGAGGTCTTGAACTACACCGATCTGTGTGACCTGTTAGAAGAGTACAGGGAGACTACGGACTACTATGCCGATGAGGAACTCAACACAGGTGGCACGAAGAGATGCAAGAAGAACAAACGCCAGAGGAAGAAAGACCGTACCAAAAGATGTGAACGTGCTTTTGGGTTGACTGAAGTCGGGATACCCGCAGAAGTGAAACCGGACGGTCTCCACAACCAAAAGAAGGACGAGTTCGGGCGAAGCAACCTGCAAGCGAGCGAGGACTTCATGAGCAAAGTTAAAGAACACGACGAGCGCGTGTGGAACATCTTACACAAGTACCAAGAGGTGTTCGGACCATTGCCATCACCTGGAACCTGTAAAAAGCTGGTACAGCTTGACTTGGAGCTGAAAGAAGAGCACGCCAAGGATCGAATAAGGTCGAAGCCTTATCCGTGTTCCAAAGCTGACATGGACGAGATCATGCGGCAAGTTTTGGAGTGCGTGGAGGCGGGGCTGATCGAGGAATACAAGGAGGGAGACTACCCCAAGCATTGTTCCCCTTGTTTCCTAGTGGCGAAGCCAGGGTCTAGGGCGAAGAGGTTAGTCGTGGACTACCAAAAGCTCAACCGCTGAAGCAGGTCACAACCCTACCCTGGCATTTTACCCCTAAGGGAGCATTATTTGGCCCTATATATGGGATATATGTGGGATAGGGTATATCATATTCCATTTCCTTGTTAGGAACATAGGATGTGGGATAGATAAGGCAATCATGGATGTTTAGTAGTTATATCAATTAGTGGATGATAGGGTGGATTTCTCATATGTGCATATCAGGTATTTCATTGGCTATGTGTACCATATCTGTTTGCAGGATACTATTCAGTCAACACTATCGTTATGTCTTCGGTGCCAAGCAATGTTGCTGCCCATGCCACTGCGACCTCTGCTCCTGACCACCCGGTCTGGTTTCATGGTAGCAGAGCCGAAAATTTTTCGTCTCTGTTGGGCGTTTGGCATCGCGGAAAGTGATCGGTCCAAGACATCATGGACCAAATTCAAGTAAAAATCTCTTCCCTGGGAGGGATAGCTGAGGGTGTCCAGGTCCCCACTCTCAGGACCTCCTCGGCCCTGACCCCATCGACCGGGCAGGGGCCGCAAAAACGGGCCAAGCCGCAAGTGGCTACAAATCCTAAGTTTCCGAAATCCCCGAACGTTCCCATCGGGGCCCCCCGTCCTCAAAATCCAGCTGGTGTACCTGGGATGGTTGGGGGGGAAATAGACGGCCACCCTCAGGGAGCGATAAGAGGACCACAATCGCCTATTATGGGCTCGGGAACCGTTACTAGCGCCGAGAATCGGGCAGTAATCGACCAATCTACTGGGGTGATCGAGCGTACGAACGCTGCGCCCTCACGCGCTGCCGACTGGGGTACGATGGCTTCGCCAATGGGGCCTATCGTGGTCGACTCTGGCACTCCTCCGTCGCTAGGGGGGTTGCCAGAGCCTCAGGTCAGAAAAAACCTGTTTGCGGCAGGGCCCATCAGCCCCATTGTTGACCAGCTCGACGCTGAAAACCGTCGAGTCCTCGCGCTCACGCCTGATCCCCATGGCCATCTGGGTCGGGCTCGAGAGGCCGTGGCCCTGATCCAGCAAGCCCTGTCGGGGACTAGGCAGAACCCCACTGTGGTGGAATCGTCGCCCACTCCAATGAGTGGATCGCGGCGGTTTCCCTCCCTGGTGGAGGAATCTCCTGCCTTGGGAGCGTATCCCAATCCCCCGAGCGGATCCAGGCTAAATCCTACGATCATCGAGGAATCCCCCACGCAATTCGAGGAGGATGAGTGTGACCAGTGGTTCCCCCTGGCGGTGGAGCAGTGGGACGACGATGAGGAGGAGGAGATTGGAGAGTTGGAACGTCATGAACTCCATCATTCCCCTATTTCCGTTGCCTCGTCGCCTGCACCTCCTGAACCTATGTCAGGGACCAGGGATCGCCCCACGCTGGTGGAAGAATCCCCGGCCCCCCACTACATCACGGTGGAGGACTCTCCGGCCCCTCAGTTCATTGTTGTGGAAGAGTCCCCGGTGCCTATGAGCGGCGTCAAAAACCGCCCGTGTCTTGTCGTGGAATCTCCGGAGCCTACGGAGGACCGGGCCGGTACTACATCTCCAGTGCCTATGAGTGGCACGAAAGATCGTCCATCCCTAGTGGATGATTCTCCGGCAATGCCGAAGGTCAACAATCTGTCGCTGGGGGGGAGGGAATCAGGTGGAGGGAGGTTCAGCAACCCTCCCAATAAATTTGGTCTCTCCCCCCACAAATACATCTCCTACGGAGGACCCCCAACTGCCCAATTGGGGGGGGGATCCAGAGGTTGCAACGGGATCGGAGCCTGTTTTTGCTTCCCATCCGCGAACTCGATCACCTATGGTGGTTCATGAGTCACCACAGTATATTGTGGTGGACGATTCCCCACCCCCACCGCCGCGACCGAATACTGTTGGTCATGTTCCCCCTCCGCCGTCACCCCGCCACCGCCAGGTGGCTTACATCGAGCACGTGCAAGGAATCCCACACCTGGTTCGGCCATCCAGCGGTGGGGGTTCGGGGGGGGGACATCCCTCTAGTGGGGGGGCCCCAGCACCTGTTGCTGCGCGCCCCACACCCCCGTCTCGCCCTGCGGTGGGGCCCTCTGGTCCCTCCGTGGCAGGGGGGGCTGCTGGGGGGGGCGGTGGTGGGTCATCTCCTCCTCGTGGAGGGGGGGGTCCATCCTTTCGACATTCTGGGGGTCCCACTCCTACACGGGGGGAGGAAGACCTACAGCACACCTGTGGCTGTCCCCGGTGTGTGGTGCACTACGAAACGTGCATCCAATCTCTGATGGCACAGGTGAGGGACCTGCGAAATCAGAATCTGGAGTTGCAGCGATCCCATCAGGAACTTTCTCAGACAGTAGCCTCTACCGTGGGCATCAGTCAGTCCTACGGGGACCGGATGACCCAAATCTTGTCTACATTGGCTAAATTTGACGCGGCGGTTCAGGGCTACCGCCGGGATTCTAAGGTGGTGGAGGCTAGCGTGGCCGATCATCTTAAGATGTCCAACGGCAACACGGCTAAGTGCTTTAGCGCAGTGGAGTCGCTCGCTACGCGTTACGCCGCCGTTGCATCTAGGATCGATGCGTGGGACCACTGGTACTCCACGCCTGCGGAACCCGTTACGGTGGTCCTACCCCCGCCATCGGCGCCTCCGCCCGTTCCTGATCCTACACCGGCGGCGCCTACGGCGCCCATGGGCGCGCCATCCGGTTCATCCGGTGGTGGGTGTGTCCTTCCTTTCTCCGTCCACCCATCCCACGATTGCATCTACCATCCGAACGCTTGTCCGGATTCGGGGTGGCCGAGGGAGGGGGAAGAACACCACGAACACCCCCACCCCCAAGAACCTACATCGTGGAGGGGAATCGCCGAAAAGCAGAAGGAACGTGCTGTTCCCGAGTGGAGGGCGACGCCTAAGGGCGAAGAACACCCCACGGAGCCTACGGCCCCGTGGGCCAATGAAGAAGAGAACACCTCTTCGTTGGGGAACATTAATCCCCTCACGAAAAATGTTTTCACTTCCCCTGGGAAACCTTCGTACACGCCCTCTCATCCTACGGATACGTGTACAGTCTCTCCAGTGAAGGTTGCACCAAGTGCAAGTGGAGGTGCACCCCCAACCATGGCTCCCCCTGCTTACCACCCATACCAAATGCCTATGGTGCAAAATAGTTACACCAAAGCGGTGGAGGATAGTGATATGCCTAAACCGCAATTTAATGGGCAGCTAGAGTGCTACGACGAGTGGGTGGAGAAGCTTCAACAATGGTTTGGGGGGTGTGATCCCATGTACCGAAAGGCCAACGAGGCAAAAATGATTTTGAGTACCTTGCCCCCATGGCTAAAGGCGATCATCAACGCCCGGGTTGCCGAGGCCACCCACCACACACGCACGGCCCCCACCCTCAAAGAGTTGTGGGACTTTTTGGAACAACGTTTCCACGAGTATGACCCCTCAAGGGCTGATGAAAGGTGGCGAGCCCTCACCCCCAGGGTGGTTAAAGGGCAAGTGACCCTCATCGACCTTGAAGATTTCTATGCTCGTTGGCAACGTTTGTTGCCTCTGAGCAATGAGACTCGTCCCCACGTGATCCGGGAGCAGCTCCTAAGCAAGCTCCCGTGGATCAAGGAGAAGGTCGTCAAGCAAGAGGCTAAGAATAGCCCAGACAGCTATGTGGTGGATTTTAGTGGCCTTGACCCTTCGCCGGGTCGCACCCCATTCGAAAAAGAACTCAGGAAATATAGCGCTCAAGCTTGCACTACGATTCCTGAGATTGTTTGCTATTCGGGGCCGGGGGTGATAGTTGACTGCAAAGACCCGGCTCTCCAGGAGTGGATCTTGACACTCAACAACAGACCTCACACACGCGGCTACACTATGAAAGTGGAGCAACGTAGGCCTCGTTTGAAGCCTGCGGAAATCTACGCCCTTGCCCATAAAAGCGTGTCGGAGAGGGAAGCTCTCGAACGCCTCAATAAAGGAGACAAGACGACGGTGACGTACACTCATCGCCCTTCTCACAATAAAACCGCGGTGAATGCGGTTAATGCGGAGGCTACGGCGGACCCTGACACCTCCGAACCCGCTGACACCTCCGTCAACGCCGTGGGTCACTCTAAACCTCCGGCGAAGAAACCCGTCGACCCCGGGGCTAAACCGCCACCTACCTTTTGGGTTCCGTGTTCCAAACATTGGAAAACACGTAAACAAACGGACATGGACATGTCTTGGATTGATTGGGGTGCCACCAATACCACCCTTTGGACATGTAAGCCTAATTCTCCGTGCAATGACACTCATTGGAACATTGCGGGTAAGTCTAAAGGTGGTAAGCCTAAGGGTGGCGATAAGGGTGGCGGTGGTGATAAGGGTGTTGGTGGTTATAAGGGTGGCGGCGGCAAGGGCGATAAAGGAGGCAAGGGAGCGCCGAACGGGCGCGGACGTTGGTAGGAGTGCCCAGAGGCGCCCCCTTCGAAAGAAGAAAACCTCGGGCACCCCTGTGACACTACGGTGGCTCTCGTTCCATCGAGAGTCATGAAGGGGCATATAGTGACTAGTGAGATTCAAACCGAACTTTCCGTTCAGGTTGTTTTGCCCAATGGAGAACGCAAGGCCCTCCGTGTTTTGGTGGATTTTGGGTGCCAAGCAGTCGCTTTGGCCAACCCCAATGTTTTTGGAGACCAACTCTCCGAAAAATATGAATCCCCCCAACGGAGGCGCCTACTCCAAGCCGATAATGAGACGCCTTTGCCGGGGGGGGACGAGCAAATAGACGTCAAAATTCAATTTACGGGGGTTGTGGATGGTAGTGTTTCACTTCCTCGTGTTGCCCAGTATGGCGTGTCCCCGTACCTTGTCCCGAATTTACCTTGGGATATGGTTTTGGGGCACCCATGGGGTTACGAACATTGTGTGAGCCATTTTGCCCGTTTCAATTGTTTGTACTCTCACCATCCAGTGCACTCCCGTTTTTGGATTGAGGACTTCCGTGAGGCTCCACGAACCGGCAAACCATTTTTGGTGAAACCCATTCATGGTAAGGTGTCACGTCAGTCCGTGTGGGGCCTAACCGTTCCAGTCATTGGGGCGGTCGCTCCTACGCACCCTGCCCCGGCCATTGTGGTTACGCCCCCTGGTGGCGAACCGCCTAACCGTGTTGAGGCCGAGAAACACATATCCTATGCCTTGACCGCTTCCTCCGTGGCCCCCGTAAAGGACCGGGCTTGTGCTTTGGAGCTCGTTGAATTTGCTCCCGAAGCCCTTGCCCGTGATGTTCTACCTACGCGGCGTGATGGGTCCATGTGTACCCAGTCTGACTATGGCCTCACGCCATATTGGGCCGCACGTGTTAAAAAGCAATTTGGCAAAAACCCCGACGTGGACGCCTTCAATAGGGTCCCGGGTATGGCCCAGGCTACCCGTTGGGTTTCGCCGCTTGAAGATTTCTTTTCCACTCCCGCGGACCCCTCCAAATTGTATTGGATGTGCCCTCCCTATCATCGGTTTTCCGATTGTGTTCGGAAAATTCGGCAAGAAAAACTACGAGCCATCGTCGTAGGGCCGAAGTGGACACATAGGGAGTGGTGGAAACCCCTTATGGAAATTACTTTGCAAGGGTACCACCTTCCTGGGCCAGAGACTAAAGCCTGTCTCTATCAGAATGACCACCTCACGCCCCTTCCTCAACGAGGTTGGTCCACGGTGGCGCTATACGTGGACGGTGGTATTGCGGAGGAAAATTTGGCGGCCACTAAATGTCATGTGGCCTCCGTTTTGGCACCGGCCGTCTCTAACCCCAACACGGATGGCGAGCCGGGCATGACCTCGGAGGAAGAGTCGGAGGATGAAAGGGTGCCTAACCATTTGGCTTCGGTGCGCACCCTCACGTATCAGGCGACCCATAAAAAACTCCTCGCACCCGTTACTCTTGATCCTACCCCCGAAGATTTGGAGGCACAAGAATGCGTGCGTTCGCGCATTGCGAAAATTGAACGAGAGTTATTGGGTGGGAGGGCCACTACCGTTAAGCGTTACCGAAAACGTAAAGGCGCCACACGATTGTTGGCGGCTTCTCGTGTGGGTGGCGTTGTCACCACCCAAGAGCCTATTGTGTCTCCGGAGGTGGAGCTCATGAGGAGGCGCATCCTCGCGGACTATGAGCGGGATGTTTTTAGCGGGGAGGTTCGTCTCCGTCCGGACCAGGAACACCCTAAGGTCCGTGGTACGGAGCGGTTGGGGTTTGCTAAACTTGACCTATACCCGAACGCCAAACCCAAGTCCGTAAAACCTATACGGTTGGTGGGGGAGCGTGCCGCGGCGGAGCAAGAAATAGTGGAGGACTTTTTGGCTCGTGGCTGGATTGAGCCGTGCCCTGCCTCCGAATGGGCGTCCAACGGTTTCGTTGTGCCCAAGAAAGAGAAAGGAAAATGGCGCCTCGTGGTGGACTACCGCCAACTTAATGAGGCTACCTTGCCCGACGCACACCCCCTCCCCCTCATAGAAAACATGTTGGAAAATCAATCCAAACACAAGATTTTCACTATTGTGGACTTGAGTAAAGGATTTCATCAAATTCCCCTTCACCCTGAATCCCGGGCTAAGACCGCCATGAATTTGGCGGGTAAGCGATACCAATGGCGTGTTATGCCTATGGGTATCAAGAATGGGCCCGCTATTTTTCAACGGGTCATGGACCATGTTTTGCAGGGTTTGGATTGTGCGGACGTATATATTGATGATATTATTATTGGTTCCTCTGGTGCGACGGAGGAGGAGCTATTGGCTAACCACGACCGCGACGTGCGTGCCGTGTTGGATAGGTTACGAAAAGAGGAGTTGGTTGCTTCGGTTAGCAAAACCAATTTCTTTGTTCGTTCGGTTGAGTTTTGTGGCCATGTGTTGGAAAATGGCACACGTCGGCCGGCGCCAGGGAAAATGTTGGCGCTTGAGCGTTGGGACAAACCGGATAATGTTCGGGAGCTCCGGGGGTTCTTGGGGCTCGCCAACTATTATTCGGGCTATGTCCAACACTACGCCTCCATAGCTACCCCTTTGATTAATATGTTGAAGGATTTGCCTAAGCATAAGAATGGCAAAAAGATAGGCCTAACATGGAATGCTTCGGCTAACGAGGCCTTTTTGAAGCTCAAGTGTGCTATTACGGATATTGTTCCCCTCCAACTAGCCGATTGGGATAAGGACTTTGTCCTCACCCCGGACGCTAGTAATTGGGCGGTGGGGGCGGCCCTACAGCAGGAGGGTCCCGATGGTGCCCTACGCCCCCTTGCCTTTTTCTCCCGCAAATTGTCAGGCAGCCAATTGAATTGGAGCCCTTGGGAGAAAGAATGCTACACCATAGTGGCGGCGCTTTTGAAATGGCATGGTTGGGTGGGGAACAAGCGCGTGGAGGTCCGTACGGACCACCGTAGCCTTGAAAATTGGGCTACGGAGGACCTCAAAACCGTGGGGGGTCCCTCTCCACGCCAAGCACGTTGGCATGAGTTGTTCTCTAAATTCGACCTCCATGTGGTTTACACTCCGGGGCCAGTGAACCCCGTGGGTGATTTCTTGTCCCGTTGGGCTTACCCTGCTAACCCGGCGTTGGGTGATGTGTCCATACATGGGACGGCCCAAGCGGCCGGGGATGTGCGGGACATGATGGCGGCCGAGAGGGAGGAACTTCTCGCCCGCCCCCTTGTATTTAGGGCGGTTGTGGCGCCCGTTGTTACTAGGTCTAAAGCGGCGCCTCGGGCTCAAGGGGCGCCCGCGTGTGATCCACCCCCTCTGGCTTCGCCTCCAGTGGGGGGGGGGACGAAGCAAAAGAGAAAGCTTCGGAGACTGGAGCGAATTGTCAAGATAAAAAAATCTTGGAAGTCCCACAAGAAAGCAACTCCTATACATGGGGAGGATGCTCCCAATGTTTTTGAGATAAATTGGGCTAAACACTACCCAAATTGTCAACGCTACAAACAAATGTGGCAAGATGCCTTGAATGGGAGCTTCCAAGATGGAGTGAGGTTGGTGGATAACAAGCTCGTCCGTAATGGACGGTGGTGTGTTCCTACGCCGCTAGTGCATCGTTTGGTAGCCGAATACCATGATGCATTTCACTTAACTACCTCCAGTGTGGAAAAACACTGGAAGGAAATTAACCATGGCGTGGAAGGTGAGGGGTTGTACAAAGCAGTGGAACTGCAATGTCAAACGTGTCCCTCATGTGCCATTCACACGCATGACACCAAGCGCAAGCAAGGGTACATGACCCCTATGCCTATACCTATGGAGCCCAAGGACTCCATAGCGCTTGATGTGTTTCACTACCCTTCCACCTCCCACGATGGAGAGGTGTATGACCGAATGCTCCTATGTGTATGCCGGCTTTCCGGCTACCTCATCGCGATCCCTATTCCTAAACCCTGTCATGGAGACAAGGACGAAGGGCTAACGGGGAGAAGAGCGGCCCATTTGGTAATGGAGCGCTGGGTGGATAGGTTCGGAGCCCCTCGTGAAATATGCTCCGACCGTGGGCCACAATTTGTGAGCCAATATTTCCAAACCCTTTGTTCTAAGATTGGTGCCCGCTCGACTATGTGTCTCGCGGGTAGGCACCAAGGTAATGGCAAGGCCGAAAATACTGGCAAGCAGCTAAGGCGTGCCGTTGCTAAAGCCATTACCTTGAAGAGAAAGAAAACTAATTGGGTAGAGGTTTTGCCCGCCGTTGTACGAGCGTGGCATGAGACTACAGGTCCTTCAGGTTATACACCTAACGAGATTGTGTTTGGTAAACACAACCGTACTAAGGGGCCTCCTCTTGCTGAGCCTAAGGGGGTGGCCCAAGACGCCGCTCACTACTTCCAACGGCGTGAGGAGCTTATTGCTCTTGCACGGAGGGCTATGATTCAAGTGCAAGAGACAATGGCTCGTAAGTATAATAAGAGTAGGAGGATGTCCCCCAATTTCTCAAAAGGGGACCGCGTATGGGTCCGTCGCCAACGCAAAAATCTTGGCGATAAGACTTGTCCCTATTGGGATGGGCCCTATGAGGTTGTGGCCAAGAAGGCGCACGACCTCTATGTTATTCAAGTGGACCAACGGAGGTTAGTTGACGTCCACGTTGATTGTTTAATGAAAACGGTCAACTCCCCTCGCTCCCCCGTGCCTCTAAATTACACGGAGGAGGTTGCTAGGGTGCCCTCCCAGTTTGAGGAGGACACCTATAATGTCAAGAAAATATTAAGTCACCGTACTTACCGCAAGAGGCTTCTCTTCAAGGTGCGGTGGGAGGGTTATACCAAAGATTGGGATACCGAGGAACCCGTTGAAACCTTCTTACCATCCTACAACAAAGTTTGGAGAGATTACTTGCAGAAACAGAATCTCACCCAAACCGTTGACGTCCTTGCCCACCTTGGTGGACCGCTCTCATGAGCGTGCCACGAAAAGAAAACCCTAACCAATATGGATATATTATTGTTTGGGGAAGGGAGGAGAGAGCGAGAAGCGGTGGGAGACAGGAAAGAAGATGTGCATGCACGGCGCGCTCCTCGGTTACAAAAATCCCCACCGGAGCAGGGCGGTGGGTACCGCAGGTTTACCCCACCGTCTACCTCTCTCACCGCTAAAGGCTTGAGAGTCCTTGGGGTGGGGTGGCGGGGCATATAGCCTGGGGCGGAAGTGGGACGTGTTCTTTCGGGGGTCTTAATGCAATTCAAACCCCTATCCTTGGGTCTTACTGGAGCACTCCTACCACCACCAGGACTACTGCCGTCAGTCCTGCCCACGATGACGCCCCCTGTCAAGGGTGCTAACAACGTGGCAAGCACTTCCCGAAGACTCTGCCGGGTTGTGCGCATGGTGGTGTTTGCAAGGTTTCGGAGTGCCGCCCCGTACCGAAACCACGACCCCACGACCGTCCCTGACCCGTGACCCAAGCCAACGAGCTAAATCATTTGCTCAAAATGGCGAAGGCTTGAAAACTTCGTTGGGTTGGCGGGTACAACCCATTTTCCCTTTTTGTGTTGGGCGTGATAATTTTCCACCGATTTGCCCTTGTCCACACGAGGGTAGGTATACAAGGTACGAAGTACTCGTGTGGATCACATTACGTGGAAAAAATCTCGTGGCGTGCAAAATTGCCACTACATACGGCGAGGACTTAAGCCTAGAGGGAGGGGTCGTCCTCTACAACACAAGTATTCTAATATGAATTGCAATGGGTGCCTTTGCCCCGTCACTCTATGAGTGGGTGGGGTCTTCAAAGGCAAGGAGTGGCGTTGCGGATTTGGGCCGTCTCCGCCGCCTGGGTATTTGTCCCCGGTCGCTATGCGTGCCCGGGTTGGGAGTGGGTACCCTCCATTGCCATTGCATGGGGCCGCATGCTGGCTGGGTGTGCTCTTCATGTCCTTGATGAATTTCGCGGGGGAATTCCTGCCTGCAACGAGAGGGAACGAACAATATGATGAAAAGGGCGAGTGTGCACACGCATGTGTTTATGAGAGAATATGTATATTAATGTTTTCTCTAGAGTTCCCCACGAGTGGACTTGGATTTCCACAACACCCGAGGGGTCCTCTATCCCAACACCCAACCAAACGGGTTAGGATATGGGCGTGGCATTTTTCTTTATGGAGACCCGTGCGTGGACTTGGATTTGCACAACACACACGAGTCTCTCTGTCCGAGACACACCCAAACCGGGTGTGCCCGTGGCCAATGGTAGCGTGTGTGTGCGCATGCCATTAATTTAGTTACGGGATTATATGGTTGCCTATTACGTTGGTTATCACCCGCCCCCCGAACAAGCAAGACCTAGGTTGACACCTACCTTTGGGGTTTTGTAGCCGTGTACACCGGCCCAAGTTTACACACGGAGGTGTAAACATGAATCCGTCATACACGGTGTAGAGGGGTTGGGGGAGTAAAACTCCTTCGGGGCGTGTCATCGTGCCCCCGGGGAGCAGGGTGGGCTGATACACCAGCGGGACCGTACGGGCGACCTCCCCAATTTGCAACCTGGAGGTGACCCCCTGCGCTACGGCCCGCCGGTGGCACACCCACCGACAAAGGTAACACGCAAGCTAACCTAAGTGTTTATACGCACGCCCCCAAGACACACACGAACACCAAGCAACAAGGTGGCGTATCTATACACGTGTTCTATTGTGGATATGCTTACTGTTTGTTGTGTGTACGTGAGTAGTTTGTGGAAGCTCTTGCACGTGCCGTATGTGTGGAGTGCCACCATCACGTGCCCCAAGGCCGCCACCGCGAGACCCACACTCTGTGATGCCCTCCGGGCGAGTGTGTGCCCCCGGGCCCTGCCAATGGGTGTGCGCGCACAAGTGTGTCTTGTGTTTGTCGGTGTGCATCGCTCTATTATGTGTATATATGATATATATACGTAGTATGGCTCCTAGGTGAGGGGTTAGCAGTGAGGTCAGGTTATTATTACATGGTTATGAGGTTTGTCTATTTAAGTGTGTCTACTCACACCCTCATCCCATCTCCGTACCTCCTCCTTTACCCTCTACGTGGTGCATCACGTGTGACACACATGCTAAATTAAGCATCCACACAGACACGGCCCTTGGCTGAGCCGTGCCCGTAGCATTTGGGCACAGCCGTGGCTGGTTTCCGGCAATCCACACACAAGGCACACCGGCCTTCGTTTCATTTTTGTTGTGTGTCGGGTTAGTTTGACAAGTGGGCCTTTGGCTAGGCCTTGTCTGGACGTTTACAAGCAAGTAATCAAGCAAGTTTACATCTTACAAGCAAGAGCTCACTCATTACTACAAGCGTTACGGGCAAGCACATCAAGAACATCAAGCACATCAAGCCCTCATAAACGATCTAAAGCACGTGGGTGCAAGGTGTGGGCATCGTACCCGTGTTTCTCTTTGTGCCTAGTGTTTACAGCGGTTCTTTTACCCTGAGGCCATCGTGGCCTCTTTCCTCTAGTTAGTGACCTACCGCGCGCACGGTGGGCCATCGTGGCCGTGTTTGTTAAGTGACCTAGGCATGCACAAGGCAGTGGCGAGCACAAGTCAGACATGCATCCCTGCCCTCTATCGTTGTTTCCCCACGTGCTCCCTTGTGCAGGCACAGTCCTACTTTACTGTTGGACATTCCCGTCAATACTCCTGGCAGTTTTTCTTTTTCAACATGTGAAATTTTTGCACTTTCGCGTCGCACCGCTTCGCATGTACCATTACCTTCAGTTTTGTTTAAAAGTGTGATTTCACTTTGCCTTTAGTTTTAATTCTTTGAAAAACTACCTGCCCTTACCTGCTGGACCCCACATGCCTCATGCGACACGCAGGGACCAGACTCTACGCGCAACAGCTCGCGATTTCGCCTACTACTTATTGCGGGACCTGCGGGATCCCGTTCGTCAATTTCTGTATTTCGGCGGTGGTTCGATTCCCACCGATCCGAGCTAGTTCAGCGGCCGTGCGGCGGGCTCCGAGATTGCCTGCGTAGGTTCGATTCCCGCTGGGAGGCAGTCTGCTGGATTCTAATTTCTTGCTGTTTGTGACTGCTACGTTCCTCTTGGGCATGTACTTCCTGCCCGTGGCAGTCGTTTTAAGTGGGGGGGTGAAGCAGGTCACAACCCTACCCTGGCATTTTACCCCTAAGGGAGCATTATTTGGCCCTATATATGGGATATATGTGGGATAGGGTATATCATATTCCATTTCCTTGTTAGGAACATAGGATGTGGGATAGATAAGGCAATCATGGATGTTTAGTAGTTATATCAATTAGTGGATGATAGGGTGGATTTCTCATATGTGCATATCAGGTATTTCATTGGCTATGTGTACCATATCTGTTTGCAGGATACTATTCAGTCAACACTATCGTTATGTCTTCGGTGCCAAGCAATGTTGCTGCCCATGCCACTGCGACCTCTGCTCCTGACCACCCGGTCTGGTTTCACCGCAAGATCAAGCAGCACAGTGGGTCCCTGCCGTTTATGGAGAACACGGTGGAAAACGCAGCGGACTGCAAGTTCAAGACGAAGATGGACAAGAGGTCAGGCTTTTGGCAAGTGGACCTGACGGAGCGCGCAAAGGACATGATGGCTTTCATCACTCCACAAGGCCGTATTTTCAAGTGGCGAGTGATGCCTTTTGGCATTAGCAACGCCCCAGCCTTGTTCCAGGAGATGATGTCTCAAGTCCCTTGCCTCGTCAAGAAGAGACCAGCCGTTCAAGAGCTACTCACAAGAGGTGCCGTGTTGGAGGCGCACATTGACGACGTGCTGCTAGGGACCAACTCGGTCGAAGACCATTTGGTACTCTTGAGCGAGTTTTTCGAAGTCTGTCAAGAGCAACACTTGAGGATAAAGCTGCAGAAGTGCGAGTTCCTCCGGAGTGAAATGGAGTATCTGGGGTTTACGATTGGACCGGGATGGTGGAAGCCAACGGATGCAAAGTTGCGACCATTGCTCGACTTTGACCTGTCGGAAGTCAATGGAAAGGCCGAAGGTGTCAAGAAAATGCGCCAGTTCGTGGGGTCGTGTAACTTTTACCGAAGACACCTGAAGAACTTCACCTTCAGGAGTGCACCCTCGACCGACCTCATCAAGAACGAGACCAAGTGGCAATGGACAGAGAAAGAGCAAGCAGCACTGGAGGAAATGAAAGGAAAGCTCAAGAACTGCCTGATCTTAGGCGTACCTCGGCCAGTTGGTGAGATGTTGCTGGTTACGGACGCGTCGGATGTTGGAGGCGGAGGTACACTCTTCCAATGGCAACGCACGAACAAGGAAATGTGCCAAGAAGTGGACCAAAAGCTCAGAACGCTGGGCGTAAACAGAGACGGAACGCTACGACACGAGTACAATGAAGACGAGTGGCGTTTGGTCCCGTTAGGCCACTGGAACTGGAAGTGGAATGACGCCCGGAAGAACTACCCAACCTACGAGCAGGAGATCATGAGCGGAGTCCTGTTGCTGGCGAGCCAGACTCGCATCGTGGGGTCAAACCCTGTTACGTGGTTGTGTGATCAGGAACCGGCACAAGCATTCCTACATAAGCCTCCACCCGAACAAAAGAGGATCAGGAGATGGTGGACCTTTTTATCACAACTTCGATTGGCGACCTTCCACATTCCTGGCGTGAAGAACGAGTTATGCGACTACCTTTCACGAGGTTCGTTCAACGACTTGCTGGGACGAGACACGGAAGAACTCGCGAAGGAGGCTTTCGCTAAGATGGACGTGCAGTTGGACCTCTTCGCAAAGGCTAGACCCTCGAAATCTACAGAATGGAAGGTCACAGACCTGTTGCCCGAGTATCCCATCCTGAAAACGTTGAAGGAGGGACGAAGCTTCGTAGATGACGGAGGAGTCCAATGGGCACGTACGGCGAGTCACCTGTACAGAGAAGAAGTGATATGTGTACCGTCAACACACGTGAAGTCGATGGGGCGATGGGCACACAAGACGAACGGACATCCTGGAGTGGAACGAACACGTTGGTTTTTCGAGAAGCATTTCTACACAACCCTGAGCCAAGAGCGAATGAACGAAGTCTTAAGGGAAGTTTGCATGGAATGCTCATGCTCCAAGGCCAAGCAAAGCACCAGTGCTGATCAAGGTTTAACAGCTCACTTACCAATACCGAGAATGGTGAACAGTGTTCTGTACCTGGACTTCACGGAGATGCCCAAGTATTCAGGGCACGACTTCGCCTTGCTGGTGACCTGTGGATTGAGCAGGTACACACGTGTGTTTCCGCTCACGAAGAGATGCGATGGAGAAACTGTCTTGAAAGAGCTGTTCGAAGGTTGGATACAAGCCTACGGGATGCCGAAACGGATACACAGTGACAAAGACATCAGGTTTACCTCAAACACTGGCTGGTACACCGGAGTCCTCAAGAACATGGGCGTCGAGGTCGACTTCGGAACGCCGAACTATAAGAGGAAGAACACGCAGTGCGGGAGGCAGATCAAAGCGTTCAAAGCGATTACAAGAATACTACTTGCCGAAGAAAGTAGCCGCAACTGGATTAAGCTGGTGCCTGTAGCCGTTTACATGATGAACAATCAAATCTCAAGTCGGACCGGATACGCTCCCACCGAATTGTTTTTGGGACGTCCGGGTTTCTTTTACGAGTTCCCTACCGCGGACGATTGCAACGTGAAGGTGAAAGGATGGCTTGAAGAGCAAAGAACCATGGCTGAGAAGGCACAAGAGCTGCTGACCAGAGTGCGTAATCGAGAACACCGTCGACAAAACAGAGGGAAATCACACGCCGAGTACACAGAGGGAGACCTGGTACTCGTTCATCATACTCGTTTTCCTCGATGGCCACAAAACGACCTGGATCTGCCGTACTTCGGACCGTACCTGGTGACAGAAGTTGGGCCCAGTACTGTCAAAGTTAAGGCGAGCCCAAGCATGGGAGGGTTCGTCGATGTGGGTTACAACCAACTAAAAAGGTACACCGCGGTGGAAGATGACGACCAGGAAGCATGGGAAGAACTGGCGATCGAAGCGGAGAGGTCGAAGATGGCGGCTGACGAGGACGAGAACGAAGGCGGCGTGCAAGAAGAAGACGGGGTACAGCAGCTTTTTGAAATGGACGACGAAGAAATGAAAGAAAAGGACTGCTACACTGTGGACTCGATCCTGCAGCACAAGTACAAGCACGGGTGGCGATTTCTTACACGATGGGCTGAATACGAAGTTAGCGACAGCACGTGGGAACCTATCAGCGCATTCGTGTTAGACAACGGTAATTTGACATACCAGTTTGTCTCGTACTGTCGGCTGCACGATCTCAGTGGGATCCTGGAAACGGCAAGGAAGATGGCTCAAAGGAAGTCGGAACGAACACTACGTCGCGAAGAGAAAAGGGAAGAGGCACGGAAACGAGTAGACGATGAGCAAGAGCCAGAGGCAGTACCAAGAAGGAGCAAAAGATTGCGAGCAAACTGACCTCCGTATAGGTGCATCCGGGTTAAGTATAAGTTGGAGAAGAAGTTGTCGTAGGCGGCGAGGAAGATGGAGAGCAGCGCGGCGACGACGGCGGCGTGGGCTGCGCGCTGCTGCTGCTCAGGGCTGATGCCCTCCACTTCCACGATCACCTCCACGTCCTCAACCTCCAAGAGGAGTTCCTCATGAGGGAGAGCGGGAGGACCATGGCGAGGAGGGATTACCCACTCCTCGGGCACAGGAACACTGGGGCCCGGAGGGTCCCAGGTCCACACCCAGTGGACCCCAGCAGGGGTGAGCCGGGGGGCGCGCCGCATGGAGCGGCGGGGCACGCCTGGAAGCGCGGCGCCTCCTGATCCCAACCACAGGGCAGGAGTTGCAGTTGGAGTCTGCAAGATCCGAGCCCCATGGAGCGGAACCCACGTCGGCGTGGTCAACCCAGCAGGCCGTCCGTGCTCATACGCCGTGTTGACGTACGACGGCAGCGACGGAGGCGGGTTGCTGGGGAGACGTGGGGTTTGAGGGGCGACTGGCACAGGCACTGCAAGAGCAGCAGCTGGCGCAGGCGCCGGAGAAGAGGCCCAACGGCGGGGCACACTCTTCTTTTTAACCATACTGTTGACAAGAAAAAGAAATAAAAAAGGGACGAAAAGACTGACTTATGCAAGCTGAAGGGAGTAGTCTGCAAAATTGGAACAAGTCTGAAGCGCGATATCTGAAGCGCGCACGTGCGCTTTGTCTGAGACCAGGGGGGAAAGCAAGACGACCCAAGAAGAGTGCCTGACTTGAAACTCTGCTGTTTGTTGACTGTTTAACCACAGACTGTTTGTTTGCAATAGTCCAGGGAGAGTTAGGGATAGGTGGAGTTTGACTGACTGTACACTGCTGACTGAAAACACTGTTGCGCCTGAGTGTAGTAGATACTGGAAGGGTAGTTGGTTTTGAGACCCTAAGGTTAGGTTTGTATGGCACTGCCCCGCAATGGAGTCGGTACCCCAGCAAATCTGTGCGTTCGTCAATCTGCACAATCACTATATCAGACGGATGCAAAATCGTTGACGCGCTGGGCCAAAATGAAGTAAATCGAACTTGGAGTCGACTGAACGAATGGCCGAAGCATCAAAGAAGGTCTATGAAGACTGAAGTCAATGGAGGACTATGACGACTGCGAAGCCTCCAGAAAGATGAGTACTGAAGACTGAGGCCCTTCAAAAAGATGCGAACTGCGTGAAGAACGACAACCGTCCTGCGTCGTCCCCAACGCGCGAATTGGAGGATGAGCAAGGAATACAATAAGATCCAGCCGAAGTGCAGAAGAGAGTGAGGACAGCGACAACGCGTCTGAAAGGAAATCGAGTACAATGCGTAGCTGTGGACCTCAAGCAGGGCAGCGTCGAAGCCTTGAAGAGCGACAGCGACCTGGTGGGAGTCTGAAGGATCGTAGGAGTGAGGAGTCGTCAACGGCGACAAGATCGGTGCAATCACAACACCGCAGCGTCGAAAGGCCACGAAGACGCGACGAAGTACGCCCACGTGGACTTCGACGAGGGGGGAGTGAAGTGGACCCACAATCCTAAGCACCACAGGTTAAAAAGGTTTTGACAGATCGACACATTGATGTCATTTTACTGGCATGCATGTCATTTGCTGATGCATGATGATCATGATTTGGATGGTCACTGATGCATGATGATCATGATTTGGATGGTCATTTATACTGATTTTGTATCATTGCAACCCTGTGTCTCTAAGGCTATTGGAGTCGCTTTTACTACTATTTAACACAGTTTCGTGCTATGCGCCCCTCTTTGAGTGGGAGCCTTTGTGGGCTATTGGCGCTATTCATTCTTTTGCTCTTGGTAGGAAATACCCATGGTGGTCACATGTGCACAACACAAATAACAAGCAAAGGGCAATAGAGAAAGCAAATAAGCAAAGCGTGTAAAGTAAACGAAGTGAATGGGAAACTGCGAGTGTAAATAAGTCAGTGGTTTGTCACATACTCTGTGTTTGTACAGCCTCAGTGTGATACAATGAATGAGTCCAAGGTGCAGTGCTTTCTAAGGGGTGCTGGTTAGAGCCTAAATCTTAGTAAGCATCGTGCTGACACATCAAGTTTTCACAAAACCATCAAGTCATTACAAAACTAAAGTGAGCTTATCCAATCTCCGATTGTGCAAGACGGAAGTACAAAAGATTGCATTCAGAGCTTTGATCTTCACGTTTGCAAAAGTAAGGTTGAAGATTTTTGAAATCACAAAAAGCTAATTTTTCATTAGTTATCGTTTTTGCACTTTTTGACCCTTTAGGGCAGGATGCATTTTAATCCTTTTTATCTTGGACCAAATGATGAAAGAATATGCTAAGCTTGGGTGGGGGGGTGCGTAGCGCCCCTACAGCCAAGCCTAGCCATGTAACATACATAAAACTTGGATTTTTTCAATAGTTTTGCTCAAATTTTTTCGATAACCATGGCTAAACGAATGAAAGGAGTTCCCGTACTCCCATGTTGCCTTTACCTTGCCCACGGCCACATGCATTTTTTCATCCTTAGGGGTTGGTTTTACGCTTTAAACAACCTTGATAGCTAACTTCAGCTACGTACTTGCTTGGAAATTTTGCTTCTATTTTACGAAGGCTATGGTGGTGTAGGTTTTTTTTTCGAAACAATGCTTCCTTGCTACGACTCAACTTTGATGTATTTGCAGGATCCCTCCTGCCTACCCATAAGCAGGCTATAATTCCTTCCAATCACGTTGCATGCTTTTTTAGCATCGTCTCTGTTTAAATGAATGTACCCCTAGGGTTATGCAAAGCACCAAAGCAATGCACTGTTCTTTGATTGTTCTCTCCAAAAGGATTCGCGCCTGCTTTCCCCACTCCGCCCTTCCTTGTTGAACTGGGATTGTGAGCTCCCTTAACAAGGTGGTCGCATGGCTCCCGGGGCGATATTTTCACATTCTGCCATTTGCAGGTGTTGTGCACCCTGCAGTGATTTACCACGTTTTGGTAGCGCGGGACAGCCGCTGATCACAAATCTCAGGGGTAGCCCAGGGGCAGAAGGACACACCGCCTGAGAAGATGTTCAGAGTGGCCATAGCAAAAACATGATTATGTCAGTGCTAAGGCAATCCCTGGTGTTATATGACCATGCTTCCCAGCAGGCTAGCTGATGCGAACATACCACCAGTACACCCTCCCCAAGTCCGAAAAAAGGTGTGCGTAAGTGCCCCAAGGTTTCTCGGTTATTGAACGGACTAGTTCTTTAGTGCTCAATACACCAGTCCTCAAATACGTTGAGCCAAACCCCTACTTGTGGGACTATGTGTCTGTTCATTGTTGTCGTTGTGATTCGGTATTCAATGCGTGCAGTTCAGTTGATTTTCTGATACCACCTGGGATAGTATGACACAGGTGCCTCAAAGAAGACCGGCCATATATGGTTGCTGTAGACAGGCACATTTTCTCATATCCTTTTGCCTGGGCCAACTGTTGCAGAGCGTTCAGAAACGAACATGTCAGCGGGATCCGGCGGCAGTGGACCTGGCATGGGTGCAGATCCCAAGTATGCACCGTCGTTGTTTGCAGCTTTGCGTTGCATGTTGTGCCTGGTGGAACGCTGGTGGTGATGGTGGTTGATTTTCACGTTTGTAACAATATCCCGTTCTCAGGTCCGCATTCTGCACTCGTCATGACGTTCCACTGCCCTGTCGGTTTTGTGGTCTCGAGCGATATGTTCTACAACAGCAGCAACAGCAGCAGCAGCAGGAACAGAAGAGGCAAGAGGAGCAACGCCGCCAGCAACGCCAACAGCGGCCCACACAAAGCCATAGAGCACCAGACCAGCCGTCGGTTTCCACCACCCAACAACAACTGCAACGGATGCAGAGACAGCAGCTCCATAACATGGCAGCCTCCACTTTTGATCCGCACACCCAACAGCAACAACAGCAACTACAGCTGCAAGAGCTGCAAAACCACATCCAACGGCAAACGACGACCCAACAGCACAAGGCTAATGCACCAAAAGTCCTGCACGTCATCCAAGACACAGGCCAGGAGCGCATAGTAAGCAATAACGTTCCAGTCAATGTCCCGTTTGCCGGTTCTGAAACCCACCTCAAGGTGAAGCAACACCTTGCCAAGTGGCAAAAGCAGCGGGAAATGGAGCAGTTCCAGCAGCAGCCGCCGCCTCAAGCGCAAGTGCTAAAGGGGCAGCCGGGGCAGCCGCGTGTGATACGTGTACCGCAGCCGACAACAGAGCAGCCTCGCGGACAACCACAACAGCGACTGCAGACACGACAAGTAATTGTCAATCAATTTGGGCAAACTCCTGTGACACAGCCGTCAACTAGGCAGCAACCCAGAATGCTGCCCGATAAACCTGGTGGCAAACCTCTATATCTTCTTCAACTCTCAGATTTGGATGAAACCTCGCAAATGCAAGTTAAGCAAGTTCAGGAGGGATTCCAACCAATCGTGAGCCAAACCAACGTCCAAGACTTTAATGTCGCACAGCAGTTGAAAGTACATATGGCACAGCAGCAACATGTGCAGTTGGCTGGAACCGCTCCGCATAGGGTGCCATATTCCGTCCCAACACACACCCTATCGTTGTCTGACTTAAGTTGTAAGTTTTGCGGGCAGCCAGACCACACCGAGTGCCCTTTGGCTCTGCAGAGTCACCTCTATGCAGTGACTTCCTCAGAACAAAGGGTTCGTTTGATGATCGAGGTCGCGGAGTCCATCATTCATCAAAGAAGTGCTGGTATTCACACGCTCATCCTGCAAGAATGGCGGGGTCGGGGAGGCGTTGAGGCAGCCGCAGAAACCGCGCAGGCCGAGTTGCGGGCGCGCCTTTCCGTTCTTGAGCTGGGAATGGAGTCTGCTTTACGCCAGCGCATAGCACAAGAAGAAAGCGTTGGTTTTATGCAGCTGCTAGAGCAGTACATGTGTGAGCAGTGTACGTCCTGGGACCAGTGGATCCTCGAATTGCGGAAGATACAACAGGCCGCTCGAAGCGGCAATCCTTCCCCGCAGCACGGCAGACGGCTTCAACTGCTGGAGGCCTTCATCCAGAGCAGTTTCCACGTGACCTTGAGTTTGCCGGGGAGCGGTTCTCGATGGTACATGGATAGCCTGCACCGAGCTGTGGCGAGGGCGTTGCACCTGGCCATCTGCGAGATTGGTGACCACGCTGGATATGGGGTCACATGCGCCTACTGCGCTGCTGGGCTGCGGTGCATCAGCAGCGAACAAGTGCACAGGGAGTCCCTGGCCCAGCTCGCATGGTCTCCCTCCACCCATCCGCGCTTCCCCGTGCCGTTCCGTGCGGCAGCGCGCGCGGTCGTATTGTCGGCAAGCCGCATGTACCCCGGTTTGGGTGGAGCGTCGGTGTTTCCTCATGTCATGGCCTATTTGCCACCTGCCGACCTTCCAAGGGTTATCGAGCCCATGGACGCTGCTGCAGTCGCTGATATGGGTTGCAAACCCTGCTACCATCCTGGCAGCCGGCGCTGCATGAGCCTGTACAACTGCGCGTGCGGGGCTAGCTGGCGGAGTGCTCACACGTGGCCTGGGCAAACGCAGCATTGCTTAGCTTGCGGGCAGCAAGTGTCCCCGATGCAGCAGGACCCACTGTGGTTGCGGTCAGCGGTTGTCGACATACCGGCCAGCTATCCAAACTGCCTGGTTGTCATCTCCAGTTCAACGACCACTTCCAAATCGTACCCGTTTATCGAGGAAGAGGTATGTGCGGGAACAGTGGTGTCACCCCCCCCCCCCTCCCCCTACCCCCCCCCCTCCGCTACCCCTCCCCACAGCAACTTCATCGTGGGGGACCAAATCTGCTGTCTACCCCCCTCTCCTTGCTCTCGACCTTTCCCACCCTCCGTTAAACAGAGCATTGGGGGCCTGAGACTGCGTCACTTCCAAAACTTTTGTTTCTCTGTTTTTTTTTCTTTTCTTTCCTGTCAGTTAAACGACGCTGTCTGTAGGTCTGGTGCCAAGGTAGGCCAAGGGGTTCTTTGGCCGGGTGTGGGGGGCCGAGAGGACGGCTTGGCACCAGGGAGTCCAGGAGAGCAAGGCAGAGGGTTACCTTGGTACTGTAAATAATGCCCCTACGAGACTCTCGGCCCTCCCCTACCGGCAACCCCTCCTGCTTCGGCTTTTAAAGGTGTTGGTTAGGGGAAAACTCAGTGTAGGACACCGAGGACAGAATGATTGGGATGCTGCAAGAGAAGACCCTGGTTGCTGCCCGTTTCCCCTGCCAGAAGCCACGCATTGGGTTCTCATTGCTGCAGGAGGCCTACCGCCTGGCTCATCTGTGCTGTCTTGATCCCCAGTGATCAACAACATCAGTTTCACTTTGACCAGCATGCAGTACATTTGAACAAGATTGTTTCCGTCTCTACTGGGCCACTATTGCGTACGCAGGGCTAGGGCAAGGGTTGTGCACTGCTCCAGGAAGTTCAGAAAATGTCCATGAATTAACAGCAACCCTCCAGGAATGAATCATCTGTTTTTACAACAAAACCCCAGCACCAAAAGGAAAAAAACCTGCTGTGATACATTTTGGTGTGCAAAAAGACAAGGGGGGGGGGGGCGCTGGCCAACCCCCCCCCCCTACCTCCCCCCTCAAAACCCCCACCCCCCCCTCCCCCTCCCCCCCGCCCGCTTAACAGAAGCCCTGGCGCAGGGGTTTTTCTTCTTTGGGCCTGTGCGGACCGCCCTTCAGGACGGCGGTCACTGGTCAACTGCTGCTGGTGTCACTGACCAGCCAGCGGAGGTAACGCATAAACTTTTTGCTGTCACTGGCTAAATTCTGTCAGTTGACGACCAGCTGCCGTCAGTTCTTCGCCCACCTCTGTTCCTGAACCAGCAACCTGGCCAACTGCCGTCAGTGGGCCAGGTGCCGTCAGTGGGCCAGGTGCTGTTGGTTAGCTGCCGCATTCCTGCATCCAGGTGTAAATCAATGAGGTTATGTTTTGGTGAAACGCGACTCATGTTGCTTTCCTGCAGGCGGAGCTCGACGTTTTCTCGCGGTTTGGCCCGAAACCTATTATTCACCACTTGCACAGCAATTTGGAGCTTGAGGCCCAGCTATTGTATGCGACCGAGGCAGAGGCATTGCAGGCGTTGAAGGCTGTGGAGCGCGAGTACTACCTCTGTGGAGCAAATGGTGCTTTCCTGCTCCCCTGTCTGGATGATCCCTGCACGCTGCGCCTGGCACGTGTGCCCGAGTCTGTGGATGCCATGACAGTTTCCCAGGATTTCAGCTACTTGGCACGGCTTGCAGCGGAGGATTGCATGCCACAGGTCACTTTCGTTCCTTACGTCACGCCCGGATACAACACGGCATGCATCAAGTTTGCCGAGCCCAACATTGCCGCCGAAGTGTTCTTCCAGTACCACTGTCAACTGGACGAGACAACGGAGTTAGCAGATTGTCGGGTCTGCCAAGAGTTGGGGTTTAGCTGCACCATTGATGTGCAATTGCACGGGGCATCAACTCAAGAAGAGTTGATACTCCAGGGTGTCCCTCCATTCATGTCAGTCGACGATATCGCTGACATCTTCATGCAATTGCAACACCCACCCATCCAGGTTGTCAGGCGCGCTAACCTTTACAGCATCGCCAGCGTCATATTCCTGAGCAGCACGGCAGCGAAGGCAGCACATGCTGCATTCCACGCCTTTGTTGCACAGCACACATCCCGTACAATGTAGCAATGCAGGCAAGTGACAGGTGTCCAGTTCATTGATTTGGGCCAAATTTTGCTGTGCTCTCTGGGCGCAAGTTGTCGTTTGTATATGTATGTGCTACAGCGGCCCGGCCATATCAGTACGGAAAGACAATCCCCCCCTTGCCCCTCTGCTGGATGGATTGCGCACCATTATCACGTCACTCCAGGTCACCAGCAATCTGCAATCCGAGTTCCATGCTTGCAATCCACTGGGAACGTTTCCATCCACTGGGGACTCACCTGAGTAACATCATACAGAGCTTACAGGGCGACACGGAAAATCAGGAGTGTACCAGCAGCAGAAGATTAGGTTGTTGCTGATGTGGGTTTTTGGAGTCCCGCTTTTAGACACGCACACACACGCACACACACACACACACACACACACACAAACTTCAAACCAGGGGATGTGCTTTGAAATACTTGTCTGCAAATTTGACGCAAGTTGTTTTCTGTTCAGGCATTTTGTGGCGTGCTTTCTACATCCAGTGGTCTGAGAAGCGATCGGTGCTCTGCAAACCCCCCCCCCCATCCTCATTGTTCCTGGTATTGTGCATCATGTTGGTAATTTATTGTCAAAAAGCTCTCAGCTGTTAGCAGAGACGCTGATTTTTGTACAGCCAGCTGGGTGCACAAGGCCACGCACTTTATCTTGAGGACTGGACAGAGGGGCTCCTTTCAGATCAGGAGGTACACAGAGTCCTGAGAAGCGAAAGTAAAGGTTTGATCCGAAAAAGAAAACGAAGTTCTGTCGTAGAAGTGAAGCCTGCCACTCCGCAATAGATTATATTCGGTGTATCTGTCCGCTGCAACGTCGACATGTTTGCAACACGCCATTTTTGCCTCCGGGTTCTTCGGTTCATGCCATGCAAGGCATGGTGTATTTTAATGGCACTGATTTGTTGATGAGTCAGTGGTGTCATTCTTCTTTTTCAGCCAACCTGAGAGTTGTTGATTTTGAGAGCACTATAACAGATGTTGGTGGTACTGTTTCAGACAGGTCATTGCATTGACTTTGTGTCCCCCAACCCCTGCCAATCCCCCCCCCCTTGTCCAATTTAATTAGGTCTCGCCCCCCCCCCCTTGTCCAAGCAACACTAGGCATTGGTTCCGTCAATTTTTGCACCATGGATTTCGGCAGTTCATTTTGTAATGTGTTCAACTGTTTGCCGTGTGTGCTGTGTGATATTCTGGTGTGGGTAGCATGTTCATATATTTTGTCAAGGAAGCTCAGTTGGCCAAGATGGCATTTGTAGCATGTTTTGCCCCTTGATTTTCAGAATGGTACACCATGTGTTGGATGAAGCCCAGTTGGCCGTTGTACTACACACGGTCCACTAGTGAAGAAAGCCGTGGTCTTGTTGTTGGCCCCTTCCCCCAAAGGTGCAGATTATTTGGCAATTCAGTATGAGCGGGATGGGAAGTCCATATTCGATGAGAGTGCCTCACGCAGAACCACTGTCTCAGCTTCATACCCCCTGATGGTTGTTTGCACGTGTACCATGCACACTGCGGCGCATAAGCAACGCCCACGTCTAAGCAACACCAGGCGTTGGTTCCGTCATCTCTGGTCAAATACCGTTGCTTGGACAAGGGGGGGGATTTAGGTCTCACCCCCCCTTGTAGAACACCCATATGTGAAAATATATTGGGAACAGATATGTATATATTCTATCTTTGTTCCCTTTCAGCGACGCAAAAAATATCACAGGGAATTAAGCCCCCCACCCCCACCCCTGCACATTTTGGACCAACGTTTGTGTTGACCTCAATTTCAAGCCTGTCCCAACCCCACCAGTACCACAGCGGAATGTGTTATCTGAGATTTTTGTCCCCAACTAAACCCCGCCTCTCGTGCAATTATTATTTTTGAGTTCCACACACATGACATATGTATGACACACAAGCAGTGGTACTGGATTTGAGTGCCACATGGTGGTTGTGCAACTGGTTGGATTGCTATTGACACGAATCACCAAACCACTGTCTAATGACCACAAGATTCTGGGGCGTGGGATTGGTTGACCAAGTCTGTTTTCAGTGTTAAAAATGAGAAGCATTCAACTACCATTCCAACATCAGAAACAAGAGATTGCACAGAATATGCGACCCAGTGAATTATCTGCCTTGAATGAGTTGGGACTCTGCTGCACAAATCAACAAGAGCATTGCATGCTTACTGCACCTGTTTCAGTGAACTGCCTCAAACTCTCATGGACCAACGGCTGAAAGTGTCTATGGCAGGGAGATTCAGTCAATCAGTACCAACCATGGAGCCCCTTACTTTCCCATGCCTTACCCCCATGTTCCGTTTGGCATTGCTGTACTGGGATGCTGTGACACAAAAATTACAAAGCGTACACCATACACTCTTTTTGGAGATCTTGATAACCCTGTCAAACTGGCAGTGTAACCGGCGACTCTCTGAATGCAGTAAGGGTCCCACTGCTATGCAGTCTGCAGGGTAATTTTTGTGGGTGAACACAAGAGCGAGCGGCTGATTGGAGCCTGCAAAAATTGCTCTGCAGCTTGCAGGTTATAGCAGTCCTTTCTGCAGACATGTTGACTCTTTTGACCTGCAAAACACCACGTCCGAGCCTCAAGTTGAATTCCTAGAACTTGAATTGCAAGTTTCTCTTGATCTCTGTTTGGAACATGTTGCAATGGATATTTCCCTGCCCAACCCATGAAGTGTGTTGCTTCTCTTCTTTGGAACAGAATTCCAGTTATTTTTGCAGCTCAAAAACAATCGCCTCCCCACCCCCTCCCTTTGCACAAGCCATGTCTTGTCCAATACGAGGTGTGCTTTCCGCAATTTTTGGGAATTCTGGAATCCACAGCTTCATTTTCTGCTTGGGGTGATGTTACAAATTCAGTGGCTACGGTATTTGGAGGTTGAATTTTCTTTGTTTTTTTTCTGCATGAACCTCATTGGGCATTCTTTCCTTTGGTGCATGCACACCACAGTTGCATGCCAGTCATTGGGTGGTTCGGTGGTGATTTGCACGAAAATCACCATCCAATTGATATTTGGCTTGTTGTGCGAGTCTCGACCTGTCCAAATCACGTAAATGTGGTTTCCACAACTGTCTGTGGTTTTGCGTTGGTGTGCCTGTGGTGGAGGAAGGCAAACGCGTGTTTTCATGCGCTGCAAAACAGCTGGTGGGTTGTAGGGCAGGATTCAGAGGGGTCAGATGGGGTTGGGATTCTGTTGACCAGTTGTGTACAGCAAGGCTTGTTGCCCAGCCCCGAGACAGGTTGATTCAACCGAGGGTGATACAAAGCATTTTTAAAATCGCAAGATTTCTTTTTGTTTCCATGTCAGAATAATGCTCAGTTGTATTGTGACAAATTTAACCCAACACACATCAAGTTCGGATTGCGTGTGTGCGATGGCATCCTCGTCAATGATGTTGGCAGCTGCCCCCGTACGTGGAGGCCCACATACATCATGCATGCACTGAAGTGTTTCGTTCACAAATTGTTTGGAGGGGGGTGGGAGCATTCAAAGGCCTCACAGGTATTTTGTTTCCACAACGTCTCATTCAAGCAAAATATCTGACTTAGAATGCCTTACACTGGGCGTTGTATTGGCAGGTTTCAATTTGACAGAAGATTTTGCGACACACTGTTGCTACTACCCTGTGTCGCTTTGTTGCGGTCTCTGGTATGCAGTGTCTTCTAATTTTCTTACCTTGGCGTCTTCTGCCCCCCCTCTGGCCGCTGCTTGGTAGCTGGGGCTATTATAGATGTGTCAGTTTTGTTTTTTTTTGCAGTCTTTCCTGCTGGCGTTCCTTCCTCCTTTGGGCAGGTGGCGGCGGGCATCAATTGCACAAAGCGGGTGGAAATGATGACTGTGCATATACTCTGGGCTGGATGACCACGTGCATAGGTTGGGTGTGTAGCTCAACACCCTCTTGCACCAGAACCAAAAAAAATGACAGCAGATTTTGCAACATGACCTCACAAATTTGTACACATCGCAAACTGTTGCCAACGATTTTTGCAGAGTCCTGGAACACTCGCCATGATGAGGCAGGCAGTACACGACTCTGTGCAGATCTGAGGAAGCATAGATATCACACCAGAAAGACGCGCAACAGGTGGTATGTGTAGTTCATTACACTCGAATTTGGGGCTTTTACTTCCAGGGGGGGGTGGGTTTGGAAAAGGCGAAATTTGGAATGGCGAAATTTGGCAAAAAAAATTGTACCAAATTTTGCCATGGTATTTAAGGACCGAAGCCATTTATTCAGGTGTCATGGTGGTTGCATTTGCGGTGTATGCTTGTCTTTATGCCACAATGTGGAAATTTTGTGCCAAATTTTGCCATGGTATTTAAGCATTCGTGTCAAGTTTTCACTGCACCGAATGTTGCCATTCCAAATTTTGCACGTTCCAACCCCCCCCCCCCGGCGGTAGGTGTGCTGATCTTTCCAGGCAGCCATATCCAGGTGATCCAGGTACCATGAAACAGAAATGTGAATTGAGTTTGTCTTACTTCACACAAAATGTCATGTGCAATCTGTGGTCCATGGCATTGCCATGAAGCTGATAGTCCCAGACTGAAGCTGTGAGCGGTAACCCCCCCCCCCCCCCCCAAAAGCAGACTGTTGCATTCATGTTTTTGCTTTCCAGCACGTTGCTGTGTTCGCTCCATCATTTGATTCTCTTTCCCCCCCTCCCAGGTAAATACACTTGTGTTGGCAGAGAGAGGAAAGGATGAAGCGGCTTTTTACTGGGGCCATAGGGAATGCCATGCACGCAGTGCGCACGCAGTGCGAAGTTTTGGATGTTGACAAATACTCAAACCCTAGTTTCGGCCCCTTTTCACAAGTTTTTGGTTCCGTACCAGGGGTTTTTTTAGCTTCCTAAGCATTTAGGATGTGGCATATTTGAATTGTCAAGGTGCACCACGCAAGACAAGAGATGGAAAGCATTGAAGGAAATCATGTTTGAAAGCTTTGAGGATGCTCGCCAAGATCAGCTCCCAAAACACAAATGGCAAGGTACAATTACACATTGATGAACCTACGCATGTGTAGATGCGTAGTTCTGCATGTGGATGTTTGGCGCCCTTGAAGGCCTTTGAAGGCATTTTCATTGTTCTCATGTGGGCTTTGCTGCTTCGCCGTGCTACTAGACAGGTGACAGGTATTCTTGGGTGAGTATCACAGCCTCTGCGTGCGCAGCATGCACGCAGTGCACACGCAGTGCAAGAACTTGGCCATAGTAGGCACATCTTGCACATTGGGTTTGTGCCAAGAGCCACACACTCACTCACCCTGGAGACACCCAGTTCTCCATGAGGCCTCCAATGGACAGCAATTTGAGGGACTCTCAGGGGGGGCATTGGGTCCAGTTTTGCTTCAAAACCCTGCATGGTATTTACATGGTGCGGATACCCCCGCAAGGTCGTTCATTCTGCATCATGGATGATTGAAGGGGCACCCTGAGGCTTGAGTGCAATGCGTGCAAGGAGTTGAAAGCCAAACGTGCTTGGTCACCATCATGAGACATCATTTCACAGTGTGGGGCGTCGGTGACCATGGAGGGGGGGATTGCGGTCAGGGAGGGTCCAATCCAATTGCGAAAAAGTGTGGGAAAAGTGCGAGAAATTGCGGGAAATCACCTCGAAGAGAGGTTGTTAGATCAAGCGCAGGCGCGGGCGTCGTATACCCCCCTTTTTTGGGGTCATTCGCTTAGCATACCCCAAGGCATGATATTGGATGTCCAACCCCTTGTAAAATCATTATTTTGCCCAATAAGAGCATCCCCCAATGGATTTTTTGATTTTGAGGCCTCTACCCCCTTAAACCTGGATATCACTTTTTTGAGAGGGGGGGGGGGGTCAAAAGTATTTGCTCAAAAGGCTACAAGCAGTGGGGAAGCACAACCCTCATCATACAGTCGACGGTCCAATGGTAACGCATCCGACGCGAAGTTTGCGGTCGGCGGTTCGAATCCCGGTCTGCTGACTTTTGGCGCCGGCGGCGGCGCGAAATTCACCCGATCGGGGTTCGAACCGCCGACCGCAGATGTTTTGCCGGATGCATTACCACTCGGCCACTGGGTGATCTGTGCTGAAGGGCCTCCCCGCTGGTTGGGGCCGCATCTGCCACTGACAAAAAATCCAAACTGTGTGTATGTGTCTGACTGCCTGCCTGCTTGCTGGCTTAGGGACTGATTGGCTGACTGTCAACCTCTCTTCGAGGTGCACTGCCGAAGGCAATAGAATCACCTTGCAGAGGTTGTTAGATCAAAGCCAGGCAGGCATACATATGGGAAAACGCCACATACCCCCCCATTTTGGCCATTTTTGGGGCTATTCGCGTACCCTACCCCAAGGGGTTGAATTGTTAGTTTAACCCCTTGTAAAATCATTATTTTGTCCAATATTCGCATCCCCCAACGAGTTTTTGGTCCGGACCCCCCCAGACCCCCCCCACTTGAAACCCACTTTTTTAAGGTTTTGAGGGAGGGGGGGGGATGGGGGGGGGTCAAAAAATGACCCCCCTTTTTTTGGGTCGAAAATCATGAATCTTTTGGTTTTTTTCGATTTTGAGCCGAAAAAGTTTTTCCGGGTCCCGACTCTATGGGGTTTGTATGGGGCGGAGTGGGACGAGCGCTCATGCAGTTTATGCACTTTTCAGCCATTTTTGCTATGTTCGTCGACCTCGGTGACCCCGTGGTACCTACTCTGAGGGGTGCAAGTGGGGATGTTGTGACAGTATATGCCTACTAGGATACGGAAAGACGCAAAACAGCTGGTGGGTTGTAGGGCAGGATTCAGAGGGGTCAGATGGGGTTGGGATTCTGTTGACCAGTTGTGTACAGCAAGGCTTGTTGCCCAGCCCCGAGACAGGTTGATTCAACCGAGGGTGATACAAAGCATTTTTAAAATCGCAAGATTTCTTTTTGTTTCCATGTCAGAATAATGCTCAGTTGTATTGTGACAAATTTAACCCAACACACATCAAGTTCGGATTGCGTGTGTGCGATGGCATCCTCGTCAATGATGTTGGCAGCTGCCCCCGTACGTGGAGGCCCACATACATCATGCATGCACTGAAGTGTTTCGTTCACAAATTGTTTGGAGGGGGGTGGGAGCATTCAAAGGCCTCACAGGTATTTTGTTTCCACAACGTCTCATTCAAGCAAAATATCTGACTTAGAATGCCTTACACTGGGCGTTGTATTGGCAGGTTTCAATTTGACAGAAGATTTTGCGACACACTGTTGCTACTACCCTGTGTCGCTTTGTTGCGGTCTCTGGTATGCAGTGTCTTCTAATTTTCTTACCTTGGCGTCTTCTGCCCCCCCTCTGGCCGCTGCTTGGTAGCTGGGGCTATTATAGATGTGTCAGTTTTGTTTTTTTTTGCAGTCTTTCCTGCTGGCGTTCCTTCCTCCTTTGGGCAGGTGGCGGCGGGCATCAATTGCACAAAGCGGGTGGAAATGATGACTGTGCATATACTCTGGGCTGGATGACCACGTGCATAGGTTGGGTGTGTAGCTCAACACCCTCTTGCACCAGAACCAAAAAAAATGACAGCAGATTTTGCAACATGACCTCACAAATTTGTACACATCGCAAACTGTTGCCAACGATTTTTGCAGAGTCCTGGAACACTCGCCATGATGAGGCAGGCAGTACACGACTCTGTGCAGATCTGAGGAAGCATAGATATCACACCAGAAAGACGCGCAACAGGTGGTATGTGTAGTTCATTACACTCGAATTTGGGGCTTTTACTTCCAGGGGGGGGTGGGTTTGGAAAAGGCGAAATTTGGAATGGCGAAATTTGGCAAAAAAAATTGTACCAAATTTTGCCATGGTATTTAAGGACCGAAGCCATTTATTCAGGTGTCATGGTGGTTGCATTTGCGGTGTATGCTTGTCTTTATGCCACAATGTGGAAATTTTGTGCCAAATTTTGCCATGGTATTTAAGCATTCGTGTCAAGTTTTCACTGCACCGAATGTTGCCATTCCAAATTTTGCACGTTCCAACCCCCCCCCCCCCCGGCGGTAGGTGTGCTGATCTTTCCAGGCAGCCATATCCAGGTGATCCAGGTACCATGAAACAGAAATGTGAATTGAGTTTGTCTTACTTCACACAAAATGTCATGTGCAATCTGTGGTCCATGGCATTGCCATGAAGCTGATAGTCCCAGACTGAAGCTGTGAGCGGTAACCCCCCCCCCCCCCCCAAAAGCAGACTGTTGCATTCATGTTTTTGCTTTCCAGCACGTTGCTGTGTTCGCTCCATCATTTGATTCTCTTTCCCCCCCTCCCAGGTAAATACACTTGTGTTGGCAGAGAGAGGAAAGGATGAAGCGGCTTTTTACTGGGGCCATAGGGAATGCCATGCACGCAGTGCGCACGCAGTGCGAAGTTTTGGATGTTGACAAATACTCAAACCCTAGTTTCGGCCCCTTTTCACAAGTTTTTGGTTCCGTACCAGGGGTTTTTTTAGCTTCCTAAGCATTTAGGATGTGGCATATTTGAATTGTCAAGGTGCACCACGCAAGACAAGAGATGGAAAGCATTGAAGGAAATCATGTTTGAAAGCTTTGAGGATGCTCGCCAAGATCAGCTCCCAAAACACAAATGGCAAGGTACAATTACACATTGATGAACCTACGCATGTGTAGATGCGTAGTTCTGCATGTGGATGTTTGGCGCCCTTGAAGGCCTTTGAAGGCATTTTCATTATTCTCATGTGGGCTTTGCTGCTTCGCCGTGCTACTAGACAGGTGACAGGTATTCTTGGGTGAGTATCACAGCCTCTGCGTGCGCAGCATGCACGCAGTGCACACGCAGTGCAAGAACTTGGCCATAGTAGGCACATCTTGCACATTGGGTTTGTGCCAAGAGCCACACACTCACTCACCCTGGAGACACCCAGTTCTCCATGAGGCCTCCAATGGACAGCAATTTGAGGGACTCTCAGGGGGGGCATTGGGTCCAGTTTTGCTTCAAAACCCTGCATGGTATTTACATGGTGCGGATACCCCCGCAAGGTCGTTCATTCTGCATCATGGATGATTGAAGGGGCACCCTGAGGCTTGAGTGCAATGCGTGCAAGGAGTTGAAAGCCAAACGTGCTTGGTCACCATCATGAGACATCATTTCACAGTGTGGGGCGTCGGTGACCATGGAGGGGGGGATTGCGGTCAGGGAGGGTCCAATCCAATTGCGAAAAAGTGTGGGAAAAGTGCGAGAAATTGCGGGAAATCACCTCGAAGAGAGGTTGTTAGATCAAGCGCAGGCGCGGGCGTCGTATACCCCCCTTTTTTGGGGTCATTCGCTTAGCATACCCCAAGGCATGATATTGGATGTCCAACCCCTTGTAAAATCATTATTTTGCCCAATAAGAGCATCCCCCAATGGATTTTTTGATTTTGAGGCCTCTACCCCCTTAAACCTGGATATCACTTTTTTGAGAGGGGGGGGGGGGTCAAAAGTATTTGCTCAAAAGGCTACAAGCAGTGGGGAAGCACAACCCTCATCATACAGTCGACGGTCCAATGGTAACGCATCCGACGCGAAGTTTGCGGTCGGCGGTTCGAATCCCGGTCTGCTGACTTTTGGCGCCGGCGGCGGCGCGAAATTCACCCGATCGGGGTTCGAACCGCCGACCGCAGATGTTTTGCCGGATGCATTACCACTCGGCCACTGGGTGATCTGTGCTGAAGGGCCTCCCCGCTGGTTGGGGCCGCATCTGCCACTGACAAAAAATCCAAACTGTGTGTATGTGTCTGACTGCCTGCCTGCTTGCTGGCTTAGGGACTGATTGGCTGACTGTCAACCTCTCTTCGAGGTGCACTGCCAAAGGCAATAGAATCACCTTGCAGAGGTTGTTAGATCAAAGCCAGGCAGGCATACATATGGGAAAACGCCACATACCCCCCCATTTTGGCCTTTTTGGGCTATTCGCGTACCCTACCCCAAGGGGTTGAATTGTTAGTTTAACCCCTTGTAAAATCATTATTTTGTCCAATAAACGCATCCCCCAATGAGTTTTTGGTCCGGACCCCCCCAAACCCAGGTTTCCCCAGAAACCCCAGTTTGGCACCACTGCCTCTCTTATCCACAGTGTGCAGTATATTTCTACCCACCCACCCACCCCCGAACCAGCACCCTCTCAATCGTGTCTACTTACAGTGCACTCGCACGCCGGGGGCAGGCGCCGCCGGCTCTCGCGGATCGCGCAGAAACCTGGTTCGTGGACGCCGCCTTTGACAATGAAGAGTGGACGGCGGCCATGTGGACGGCACAGCGAGGCATGCGCATATGGGTGCTGCCGCCATGGGTCAATACGCAGCAGGGGGCGGAGCTTGCGGCCATCGAGATGGCAGCCAAGACCGCGGCGTACGAGGGGCTGACCAGCCTGCACTTGGTCGCCGACAACATGTCGGCCATATGGTCGACCATCCGCAGCAAAGGTAGCGCCGCCAGCCCCACCCGAGCCAAGCACCTGCGCCGCATTGCCCACACCCTGCGCTGGTCGCGCCTCACGGTGCGCCTGAGCTGGATTGCGTCCCGCTTCAACCCGGCTGACTGCCCGTCCCGTAGGTACAAGTACCAATCTTTCATCCACATGGCGGCCGACGCAGAGGCCAGTTACTGCGCTCTCCAGCGATGCCCAGAGCACCGCCCGCGGCACATGGGGTGGGCGATGCACCGCGGATAGACCAGTGACGCGTGACGGGGGTGGCACCTTGGACGTGCTCTGCTTCAGGCCGGACCCAGAGCGGCCTGCACGCTTATGCCTTGATCTCCTTCAGGCCCAGTCTTGACAGGCCTGCACACTGCTGCGTTGCTCTGATTCGGGCCCAGTCTTGACAGGCCTGCACGCTTCTACCATGCTCTGATCCTGGCCCAGTCTTGACAGGCCTGCTGGCTCTTTTGCCGTGCTCTGCTTCGTGCCCAGTGTTGACCGGCCTGCACGTTTCTGCCTGTCTGCTTCAGGCCCAGTCTTGACAGGCTTGCACGTCCCTGCCTTACTCGGCTCAAGCGCAATCTTGACTGGCCAGCACGACTCAGCCATACTCTGATTCAGGCCCAGTCTTGACGGGCCCGCACGCTGCTGTCTTACCATGTTCGGTCCCAGTCTTAACAGGCCCGCACGTTTCTGCCTGCCCTGCGTCAGGACCAAGCTTGACAGGCCTGCACGTCGCTGCCATACTATGCTTCGGGCCCAGTCTTGACAGGCCTGCACATTTCAGCCATGCCTTGCCTCAGGCCCGGCCGTGGCGGGCCTACACGTTTCCGCCTTGCACTGCTTCGGGCCCATTCTTCACAGGCCTGGGCGCTTCTGCCATGCTCTGCTCCAGGCCCAGCCCTGATAAGACTTCGCCCTGTTGCCTTACTCTGCTTCTGGCCTAGTCTTGCCAGGCCTGCACGCGTCTGCCCGGCCTGGCACCGGGCCAGCAGTCGCCTGATCTACGAACATCTGCCTTGTGGCCCACAGGCCCAAGCCTGCATGGCCTGCACTTTTGGCTTGCGGGCTGATTGTTACTTGCTGCTTGCTGCACCACAGATGCGCCTGAGAGCCTGGCCTCCGCCCCACGGCCGGGGGGAAGGGGGAGGGGCTCCGCTCGTTTCCCTGCCAGCTATGTGATGGGGGGCCCGCACGCTCCCATCCCCGGGTGGGTGGCAGGTATATAACCGGCCTTGTTCTGGCAGACAGGCAGGGCCCGGAGTGCGTGTCAAACCGCGGAACGCTGGGCCGCGAGGGACGTGTGCCGCCTCCGACTATAAGTTTGCCTCTCCTGCCCTGTTCCTATTGAATTTAACCTCTCGCATGGCGGCGGTGAAGGCTGCGCGCCTGTTTCTATTTCTCCAACCGTTGGCAGGTTGGCCCACCTGCGGCTCACCTACCCCTACCTTTTGCCGCAGGTGTGGAATGCCGCCCTAGCGCGCCTAACCCCTGCATGCGGTGTATTATATTTCCCTCCCTGTTTGCTCCATAACGTGTCCAGATTCCCATAGCGGCCATGCCGCCAGTTGTGTGCGGCCGGTGGTGACAGGGTGTGACAGGGCGGGGCCGCGCGCTCCCGCCCGTCAGATGGTTGTTCGAATTATACTGTGCCCGTGCCTTGAGGGCAGGGAGGATCAAGAGAACCAGCCAAACCCCCCCCACTTGAAACCCACTTTTTTGAGCCTTTGAGGGGGTGGGTGGGGGGGGGGGTGGGGGCTGGGGTCAAAAATGTCGAAAAAAATGACCCCCCCCTGTTTTGGGTTGAAAATCACGAATCTTTTGGTTTTTTTCGATTTTGAGCCGAAAAAGTGTTTTCGGGTCCCGACTCTATGGGGTTTGTATGGGGCGGAGTGGGACGAGCGCTCATGCAGTTTATGCACTTTTCAGCCATTTTTGCTATGTTGGTGGTTTTGGCGACCTCGGTGACCCCGTGGTATCCACCCTGAGGGGTGCGAGTGGGGATGTTCTGACAATATATGCCTACTAGGATACAGAAGGACGTTTTTTGTAGTCTCTAGCCTTGCTTATGGCCGTTCACAACCCGTGCCAAAGACGCAAAATGACTGTTTCCACCAATAATGGCCTCATGAATGGGCCGGTACACAACCTGCTTATGCAGTTTTTCACGCTGGGCAGCTCAAAAATCAAAGTTTTCGCGACTTGTTTTTTTGATATTGTGACCACCCAAAATGACCATCCAAGGTATGTAAAGCATGTTTTAGGCCGTATTTACATGTTTTTCACCCTATTTGGGTAATAGGTACAGGGGGGGGGGTCTCCCAAGGCATTGGTACACAACCTGTTTAGGCAATTGTTCACCTTGGGCAGCTCAAAAATGGAAGTTTTCGAAACTTATTTTTTTGATATTGTGATCAACTAAAATGACCATCCAAGGTAAGTAATCCGGGGGGGGGGGTCTCCCAAGGGATTGGTACACAACCTGCTTATGCAGTTTTTCACCCTAGGCAGCTCAAAAATCGAAGTTTTTGAAACTTACTTTTTTGATATTGTGACCACCTAAAATGACCATCCAAGCTATGTAAAGCATGTTGTGGGCCGTATTTATGTAGTTTCCACCCTATTTTGGGTATGCGCTGCTCGGGGTAGATTCTCTGCGAGGTGGACTTGCCGAAGGCAATAGAATTTGCAGTGCGAAACTTGACCTCCCGAAGCCTCAAGGAGGCGAGAGGATTGAGGGGTACCCGCACAACATGAAGAATGGGTCCCCCGAAAGGAAGCGGGATGGGTTCCCTTTGACTGTAGCAACATAGCACAACAGGGGGGGGGGGGGGGTACACGGTAGCTTTGTACCCAGCGCTTCATTCCTCCGATAAACATGGGGGGGAGGCTCCATGCCCCTACAGGCATGTGTGGTTTAGGAGCAAACAAGAGGTGCTACCTGGGTTGCACTGCTTCACACATGAATGCCTGTACATTTGCAGCACCTGATGCCCCTGGCGGTACGGCATTCAACTGACAAAGGTGGAGCCCTCCTTGTTCTAGTGGGTGCCCTTGGCAACAGAGCCTGTATTTTCTTTTGCATTTGTTGTACAACCTTGTCCCCCCCGCTTTTGGTTCTTTTGTTGTTTTTTCATAGGCAAATCACCTCGCAGAGGTTGTTAGATCAAAGCCAGGCAGGCGTATATATGGGGAAAACGCCACATACCCCCCCATTTGGGCCTATTCGCGTACCCTACCCCAAGGGGTTGAATTGTTAGTTTAACCCCTTGTAAAATCATTAGTTTGTCCAATAAACGCATCTGCCAATGAGTTTTTGGTCCGGACCCCCCCCCCCCCCCCCAGACCCCCCCCACTTGAAACCCACTTTTTAGGGGGGGGTGGGGGGGGTGGGGGGGGTCAAAAATGTCGAAAAAATGACCCCCCCTTTTTTTGGGTTGAAAATCATGAATCTTTTGGTTTTTTTCGATTTTGAGCCGAAAAAGTGTTTCCGGGTTCCGACTCCATAGGGTTTGTATGGGGCGGAGTGAGACGAGCGCTTATGCAGTTTATGCACTTTTCAGGCATTTCTGTTGCGTTGGCGGTTTTGGCGACCTCGGTGACCCCGTGGTACCCTCTCCGAGGGGTGTGAGTGGGGACGTTGTGATAGTATATGCCTACTAGGATACGGAAGAACGTTTTTTGCAGCCTGTAGCAATGCTGAGAGCCGTTCACAACCCGTGCCAAAGACGCGAAATGACTGTTTCCACCAATAATGGCCTAGTGAATGGGGAGGTACACAACCTGCTTTTGCAGCTTTTCACCCTGGACAGCTCAAAAATCGAAGTTTTCGAAACTTGTTTTTTTGATATTGTCATCACCTAAAATGACCATCCAAGCTATGTAGGGCATCTTTTAGGCTGTATTTACGCGTTTTTCACCTTATTGGGAATTGGGTGGGGGGGGGGGTCTCCCAAGGGATTGGTACACAACCTGCTTTTGCAATTTTTGAACCCGGACAGCTCAAAAATGGAAGTTTTTGAAACTTGTTTTTTTGATATTGTGCCCACCCAAAATGACAACCCAAGGTTATGTAAAGCATGTTTTAGGCCGCATTTACGTGTTTTTCACCTATTTGGGTATCAGGTCCGGGGGGGGGGGGGGGGGGGGGGCTCCTAGGGGATTGGTACACAACCTGCTTTTGCAGTTTGTCACCGTGCACAGTTGCAAAATCGAAGTTTTTGAAACTTGTTTTTGTGATATTGTGATCACCTAAAATGACCATCCAAGGTATGTAAAGCATGTTTTAGGCCGTATTTACGTGTTTTTCACCCCATTTGGGTATTAGGTCCGGGGGGGAGGGGTGGGGGGGGGGGGGGGGGCTCCCAAGGGATTGGTACACAACCTGCTTATGCAGTTTGTCACCGTGCACAGTTGCAAAATCGAAGTTTTTGAAACTTGTTTTTGTGATATTGTGACCACCTAAAATGATCATCCAAGGTATGTAAAGCATATTTTAGGCCGTATGTACATTTTTTTCACCCTATTTGGGTATTAGGTCTTGGGGTGGGGGGGGGGGTCTCCCAAGGGATTGGTACACAACTTGCTGGTGCAGTTTTTCACCCTGGGCAGCTCAAAAATCGAAGTTTTCGAAACTTGTTTTTTTGATACCGTGATCACCTAAAATGATCATCCAAGGTAACTAAAGCATGTTTTAGCCGGTATTTATGTAGTTTCCACCCTATTTTGGGTGTGTTTTGCTCGCGGTAGATTCTTTGCGAGGTGGACTTGCCGAAGGCAATAGAATTTTTGTGCCTAATAACGTATTTGGTCCCAAAGGTTGGTCTCTATGGGTCATGGATTCACTTTTGGTGCCCCATACCATGCTGAGACAGAAGAATTGTCACCGCGATCCCATTCCTTCGGTGGCATAT